>CM066319.1:37163162-37763162 GCA_033807775.1 Saussurea involucrata
AGTTCTATGCCTCATCCTATTTGGATGTTTTAAAAATTGGAGTCTTGTCCATATCTATATTCATTGGAATATTTAATGTCAAAATTCGCTTTGAGTGAGTTGGGATTGGAATTCATTTTAGAAAACGCTTTATACCTTTTGGGAACTTTTCTCATAGATTTTGTGTGCGTTGGAAAATGAGTTATTTATGCCCGTTTGGGAAACCCTTTGGAAATAATAATCTTTGTCGCGAACTTTCATTTAAAAGATTTATCTAAATCATGACTAAAACTACAACCTTCCGATTTATGATTTTTATGTAGTCATGATAAATGCTTGAATTCACTAGGCGTAAGCCTAACCCTTTTTATTTGTCGGCATGTGCAACAGGCTCAGGTTGGGGTAGCTCTAGCTACATTATGAAGTGGCGAGTGCTAATAGTGTGCACGAGAGGTGAATTGTTTAGTGAAGTCTTCCGCATTTATTTTGGGATTAGCAACTTGTGTCGTGTTAAGTGACACCCGTTTAAGTTATTTTATTTGGGGAACTATAATGTTTTAAATTCTGAGGTATTTTAAGGTATGAATTGTAGAAATGATTTTATCTTGTTGGGTAATTTATCGAAATTTTATTTAGTTGCTCTTTCCAAAGTTTAGGGTGTTACAGTTTCCCACGTTATATGAATTATGGGTTATGTTTTATCCATGTTTTGGGATGTTTGGAATAATGGTGATTTAATTATGAATTCAATCGTTTTGAGTATCAAATGCTGTTTCACCTTTCATGTCGATTTTGGAAATGAGTATTTTGGGAAATATATTATATTAAAGATTTCATCATGGGAATTGTGTGAGTTGGAAAAATGGGTGATTTGCATTTAAAGTAAACTCTTTTGAAATCATGATTAAAAACTATACATCTCTCGATTTATGAATTTATATAGTCATGATAAAATGCTTGAACTCACTAGGCGTTAGCCTAACCCTTTTTATTTGTCGGCATGTGCAACAGGCTCAGGTTGGGAGTAGCTTTAGCTACACTGTGAAGTGGCGAGTGCTAGTAGAGTGCACGAGAGATGATTTTGATTAAGTGAATCTTCCGCATTTATTTGGGACTAGCAACTTGTGTTGTGTTAAGTAACGTCCGTCTTAAGTTTTAGTTGTGGAAATTATGATGTTTAAATTCCAAGGTATTTTCAGGAATGAATTGTAGAAATGATTTTATCTATTTTGGTTATTTTATCGAAATTAAAGTTAGTTTCTCGTTCCAAATTTGGTATCAGAGCATAAGTTTGAGAGAATTAGGTGTTGATTTTGAATACCTAGACTCAAACTAGCAATCTTTTAAGTGAGAGAAAGCGAAATAGCACTATTAGGCACATTAAGATAGGATGTTTTGAGGTTGATGGAGTCGTTAGAAACGAGAATCACGTTGAAGGTAGCAAGGATAAGCATGTACGGTACGTTCATAATTGCACCTGACCAGTGTTATGGTGAACCTACTCGTTACATGTGCTTACTTGAAATGCTTTAATGTGATGACCGTTGGGGGTAGTAAAGAAGTTTCTAAGAGAATAGTTGTTGGAAAAGATTGGCGATTTTAGTATGTCACTTGGGGTGACAATAAGCATGATAATTGCTTTAAGTGGACCGGTTCGGGTCAAAATTTGATGGTTGGATTAGAACCATGGATTTATTGAAACGACTTTGATTCGAGGAAGAATCGTAAGGTTAATCGATGTAATTCCCAACTTTACCTTAAGAGGTTTGAGCATCCGGATGACGGTAGTGTGACCGGAGAGATTTGGAGAAGTATGGGTTGAGATATTGAGTGCCGACTAAATTCATGCACATAACTTATTTTGAAATAAATTGCAACAATTATTTCTTGTGTTTCGAATCCTCTTGTGGATTGAGTTACAAAATCTCAGAAAAATGGTTAACACACACACAAGATTTTAAATCATGGTTTTAAACGTGCATGAAAGTTGTTTTATTACGAGAGTTGCAAACTCTGTCGAGACTCGCTTTGTTTTGTCATTGACCAATGTTACTTTGGGATACAGTGATATCCATATTTTCATGATGTTTAAGATATTGGGAAAGTAACTACGACTTATGACTTTAACATTGGATCTCCTCCACATATGTTAAGGTTTGGACGGAAAGTTATCTTCCATTATGTCTATGTTGAGTTTTATTGGAAAATTTATTTAATGGAAGTTTTATCGGAAGTGTTGTTTAGACCGTGTTACAACAAAAAGAGAATTTTGGGAGTCTTGGCATCTTGGCCATGGTTTTGCGTTATGCAATTTGATTGTTGGAAGCGAGAGGCTTGACACTATTTGACTGAGTTGAGGCAATTAAGCCCATGGAGTTTTACGAAGTTTCGTTTTACGACGTGTTGGGTCGTGTGGGAACAAATTTTGTAAGGAGCATACTTTAACTATTGTGTGTGTTGATTTTGGATTGTATTGGGCATTTTGACTCTTTCGAGTTTTGTTGAGAAGTGTTATTTATGCCGTAAGGCGACCAAACAGAAGGTTTTTGGAACTTTGATATAGCGTAATTTCTCTTTCAAATAGTTGTGTTAGCACGTTTTGTTACAATTTATTTAATTGTACGGATTGATTTATACGTGGCATGAGTAATGCATGACAGAACATGCTAATTGTACTTCTTAACAATTTGCCTTATGTGCTTCCGACTAGATGAGTATTTTATTGCCCTTTCTTGCAAACGCACGGTATTGATCTAAGGATGTGCATAAATTGGTAGTCACTAACCCTCGAAAGCTTTGATAAGTGTATCGTGAATGAAAATGTTTTATTGATTCATTTCATAATTGAGGGTCGTTTGGTCAAGGATACGTTTTAAAATTGTGGGGTTTATGCACGGTTTGCGATACGGTACATTTTGAAACATGAAAATGTGAGTCGTTGAACTTCGGTCAACTTTGGCTTGATGAGTATTTTGGAAAGTTGTAAACCTTTTGATTTTGGAGAAAATGGGTATTTTGAGTATCCTAACGAGTAAGTTTGAAACATTGTCATTTCAACGTTTTGTATTGCGAATGCGAAATTTTGGTGTATATGCTCCGTGATGGAGATTTTGGAAAATTAATTGTCCTAACCTAGGGTGCGTGGAATTGCTTAAAATTTTGGAACGTTAATACGCACCGTTTGTATGAGCCAACATTTGAAGTCGATTTAAACTCTTTTGGTGTCAATCGTTTACAAACACTTATTTCTCCTAAGTTTTGGGAAAATACATTAAGGTGTGGGTATGGTCACAAACGTTTTACTCTCATGTCATTATATGACTAGATGAAAAGATTTTGAATATTGATTTAAATGATTTCATCTCTTGAAATTTGTCACGAATGATTTGATACATGTAATTTCGTTTCAAGAAAATCTCTAAGAGAGTGTTACAAGCTTGCCTGCTTATTGCAATTTAAAATTTCCTCTTGGCATTTTAGTCAACATCTTTGAATGATGGGAACGTATTTAGTTTGTCTTTAAACTTGGATTTGACGCAAATCACTTTATGTTTTTTTTACCAAAGTACATTTATGGGATTGTTTCACCGGTTGTGAAATAAACAGATGTGTGTGTACTTTAGTGGTAAATTTTATTCCATACTATTCATGATTTAAAAAGGGAATTTTTGGAATCAGGTGACATTCAAACCCTTTGAGGCATGAATAGACCTTTTGGTTGCATACTATTTAAGTGTAACATCCTAAATTTTCGTTATTAGTATTTTAATAAGAATTGGGATGTATTTGTATTTGTTGTAACCTTAGGATTGTATGGAAATTTTATAGTCCAATTTAAGGGTGAAATGCAAAAGATGAAAGTTTAGTGTAACTTTTGGGAAAGATTAAACTTGGGTGATAGTTTAGTCATTTCCTTTTTATTGTTGGATAAAACATCTGAGGGAAGTAAAATATCTCATCCTTGTTATGTTGAGTCGGTCTTTAAGCAGAAAGAAGGAATAGAGAGAAGAAAGGAAAGAAAGCAGAATTGTCATCAAATTGGTAAGAAATCGTTGTTGGTTTTGGAGAGATTGGTTGTTTTTACTCAGATGATGAACGAATCTGTATTTTGGGATTGAATTGCAGAATCATAAACAGAAATATTGAAGTTCTTATTTGTGCAGAAGTCGGTTTCGCAGCCTAAGGTGAGTTCATTCGATTCGTTGTACAAATCAGTGTTTTTAAGTTGTAATAATCTTAATATAACTGTATAAATTGATTGAGGACTGAATGGAATGCATATATTGAACTGATTTTATAAGTTAAGTCGATTTGTGGACTTATTGAAATAAACTGTACGTAGTCCCGGTAGTGGTAAGTCCCGGTAGTGGCTGTCCCGGTAGTGGTAAGTCCCGGTAGTGGCAAGTCCCGGTAGTGGCAAGTTCCGGTAGAGCAAATCCCGGTACTTATGAGTTCCGGTGAAGTTCCGGTACATATGTTGAATACCGGGAGTTAGGGATACCGGGAGTTGGGAATACCGGGAGTTGGATAAAACAGTCAGTTTACAAATTTTGGTAATAGATCTTGAAAATGAACTAAAGGATATAATAGTTAAGGTATTCAGAGACTTTGTATTACCTGTACCATTCTAGAAATTGGAATGTATAGTTTCATTAATCTTGGAAAGGTGCAATTTAAGAATTGACATGTACCTTATGTTGCTTGAACATACGTACCTTGAAGAGTAGTATGTTAGGTTTATAGACTGCGCTAGTGTGATACTAGACAGGATTGTGTTAAATGTGATTTTCTCATACTGAATGATATGAGGAATCAATATGGTATAAAGGTGATTTGCTCATACTGAATGTTATGAGAAATCCGTATTAAGCATTAACTTGCGCGAGTAGAAATAAGTGTAATGGATCCATAGGCACTAAAGTTTGGTAATCACATGGAATAGGCGTGTGGTATTATTTGTTTAATCGTTATTCCAGTGTGTGTGGGAAATCATGGAATAGGCGTGTGGTATTAATCGTTATTCCTGATTTCTAAGGAAGAGAATGAGGTTGACATAAGTACTTGTAATCTCTTCTTCCTTACTGATAAATGGGCATGTGTAATCGCGATTTATTGGTGGAGAGCATTGATCTAGAATCTTTGAAGATTCGTAGTGTGGCTCTGGGGTAGGAGATGCTGATGGAATTGTTGTCAGTCATGGTCATGGGAGTGGATAAAATTGTGTAACGAAATAAAGTTATACGTACGGTAAGAAAAGGAGTAATCAGGTTTTTTATAACTTGTTTACATTGATTTTGCAAATGTTATTATTGAAACGAATGTTCTCACTAGGCGTTGGCCTAATCGTTTCATATGATGTTTTCTTACCAGGTTCAGGCTCAGGAAAATAAAGGGTTGTGGGACGAGCGTTTTGGAATAGCAAAGGTGGAAACTAACCAAGAGGAGATTCTTTTGATGGATTGCTTAGATAACTTAGTTAATCTGATTGTAGTGTTATGATTAGATTAGTAGGTTATTAGAAGAATCCTGTATTTGTAAATATACTCCTGATGGTTAACCAATTTGTTATATTTATAAGTTGAAGTTTTATTGTCATAACCTGTTGTAACTTGAGGTTTAAATTGGCCCGGATTTTGGGACGTTACATATGGTATCAGAGCATTAGTTTAAGCGAACTAAGTATGCTGATGAGATACTTAGACTTAAGCTGAGATGAAATAGGTTATGATAAGTGAGATACGGGTAGAAGTGCTAAGACGGGATAGTCTTAGAGTTGACGGAAATACGCGAAATTAATACTGTGACAATGGAAGGAGGATTCTTATGTATAGTATGTTCACAATTTCAATTAGCTACTGTTATTATGAATATGTTGTTACACAAGCATACTTATTTCTAAATTGTTACAGTGATTAATGATCGGTAAAGTATGTTCGTATGTCTAGATTTGTGTAACCATTTCTTATGGTTATTCCTTTGTATTTTATCAGAAAATGGTAAATACGCCGCCGTTGTCCCCTATTTCTGAAATGAATAGGACTGGGATTGATTGGACTGAAGAAAGACAACCTGGATTAGGTGGAGTTCCTGAGACTCCGCCGGATTTTCTTTGTATCAGAGGATCACACAGCCGGATGCATGGGGTGGGTACCAGTACTGCCATCCCAAGAACACCAGAAGCAGGAATGGAGTCTCGAATGATGGAAAATATGATGCGGATGATGAACACGGCAATGGAAAGACAATCTGAAATGTTCATGAAGGCGCTTTATGATCGTACGGCGGATGTACCACGAACAACAACATGTACTGGAATAATCCCTCCACTTCATACTCCGGTAACAGAAACTGAAAGAAGAGTAGAAAGAGGTTGCTCGTATAAGACTTTTCTAAGTTGTAAACCACCGGAGTTTGTCGGAGCTGATAATCCAGTGGCGTGTATGAACTGGATCAGAGAGATAGAACAAGCCTTTCGGGCTTGTGAGTGTAACGATGAAAAGTCGAAAGTTAGATTTGGGTCACAAATGTTACGCGATAACACACTATCTTGGTGGAATGTGCTGTCAACTTCTGTGTCAGCTACAGTTCTGAATGCCATGACTTGGGAAATGTTTAAAGCGAAGGTTCTGGAGGAATATTGCAATGAAACCGAAATGGACCGAATTGAGAAAGAGTTCAGAAACCTCAAGAAAGGCAATATGTCTGTGAGAAAGTATACCGAATCCTTCATGCAGAAACTGAATCTGGTGGGGCATGTGGCTCCAATTGAGAAAGACAAAATTAAAGCTTATTTGAAGGGTTTGCCGGCGGATATGATGACCAGGGTCCGAAGTTCGAAAGCTGCTACGTTAAGGGAAACAATCGAAGAAGCGAAAGTAATAGAAGAGATGTACGCCAAGGATAAAGAAGAAAAGACCCAAGTTGGGGAGAAGCGGAAATGGGAAAGTCGATCAGAGCATTCACAGAAGTCAAGGAGCGCTGGTAAAGGTACTTCTTATGAATCACACCGTGAACCAAACTGGTGTCCAAAGTGTAAGAGCAAGCATTTCGGGCAGTGTCCAGTGATAGCATCTGAATGTTTTAAGTGTGGAAAGAGTGGACATTCTATGAATAATTGTCCAGTGGGGGGAATACATGTTTTGAGTGTAAGCAACCGGGTCACTTTCGTCGGGAGTGCCCAAGGCTGAAAAAGAACGGCGATCAGAGTAAGAAACCAGTTATTCCGAAGCCAACGGGCCGAGCTTTTCAAATGACCGCTGATGAAGCTAAGGAATCAAGGGACGTTGTCTCGGGTACATTCCTTGTTAATTCTTGTCCTGCGCGTATTTTGTTTGATTGTGGAGCAAATTTGTCATTTGTGTCCAAATTATTCTTTCCTAAATTAGCTACGCCTGTTACTACTTTAGATGATGCTTTAGTAGTAGAGGTAGCTAATGGGGGTCAAGCTTTGATTCGAGAAAGGCTTGATGGTTGTACTATTCTTTTAGAAGAGACAAAATTTTCGATCAACTTGTTGTTGATGGAAATTGGAGGGTTTGACATAGTTGTGGGTATGGATTGGTTGACGGCCAATCAAGCAGAAATATTTTGCGCAAAGAAATTAATCAGGATTCCGATGACCGATAAGGATGACGTATTCATCTTCGGGGAAAAGCAAAAGGGGGAAATTCTGTTAATCTCTGTTGTGAAGGCGCGGAAGTGTTTAATGAAAGGATGTATATCCTATCTGGCGTATGTCTTAGATGGAAGGTTGGAAAAGAAACATTTGGAAGATATCAAGGTGGTACGTGAGTTTCCTGACATATTTCCTGATGATCTTCCTGGTCTACCTACTGAAAGGCAGGTGGAGTTTAGAATTGATCTCATTCCAGGTTCGTCTCTGATAGCGCGGGCACCTTACCGTCTAGCGCCGTCTGAAATGAAAGAAATGATGACTCAACTCCAGGAGTTATTAGATAAAGGTTTTGTCAGACCGAGTTCTTCGCCTTGGGGAGCTCCGGTTCTGTTTGTTAAGAAGAAAAACGGTACTATGAGAATGTGTATAGATTACCGCGAGCTGAATAAAGTGACGATTAAGAATAAATATCCGCTTCCAAGAATCGATGATCTATTTGATCAACTTCAAGGAAAGGATGTTTTTCTAAGATTGATTTAAGGTCAGGGTATCAACAAGTGCGGGTTAGAAATGAAGATATTCCTAAGACAACTTTTAGAACCAGATACGGGCATTATAAGTTTCTAGTAATGCCATTCGGGTTGACAAATGCTCCAGCTGTCTTCATGGATCTGATGAATCGAGTGTGTCGACCTTTCTTGGACAAGTTTGTTATCGTCTTTATTGATGACATACTTGTGTATTCAAAGACTGAAGCAGATCATGAACAACACCTACGTGAAGTCTTAGAAGTTTTAAGAAGAGAGAAATTGTACGCGAAGTTTTCAAAATGTGAATTTTGGTTAAAAGAAGTACAATTTCTAGGTCACGTGATCACTTCAGAAGGAGTCAAGGTAGACCCAGCTAAGATTGAAGCTATGGCAAATTGGGAGACACCTAGAAATGCATCTGAAATAAGAAGTTTCTTGGGTTTAGCAGGTTATTACCGAAGGTTTATTAAAGACTTCTCTAAGATTGCATCTGCTTTGACTATTCTGACTAGAAAGAACGTGAAGTTTGTCTGGACGGAGAAACAAGAATCGGCTTTCAGAACTTTACGTCAAAAGTTGTGTGAGGCTCCGGTTCTTGCTTTACCAGAAGGAACAGAAGATTTAGTGGTATACAGTGACGCTTCAAAGATGGGTCTAAGGTGCGTATTGATGCAACGAGGCACAGTGATTGCTTATGCGTCAAGACAACTTAAGGAACACGAGAAGAACTACCCAGCACATGATTTGGAGTTAGCGGCTGTCGTGTTTGCTTTAAAGTTGTGGAGGCACTACTTGTATGGAACCAAATGTACTCTTTTTACTGACCATAAAAGTTTGCAGCATGTTTTTGATCAGAAAGAGTTAAATATGAGACAGCGAAGATGGTTAGAATTACTTAAAGATTACGATTGCGAATTGCATTACCATCCTGGTAAAGCAAATGTCGTGGCCGATGCTATAAGTAGGAAAGAGTATAGTGGATGTTTGAAATCGATAAATGCTAGAATTGATGTGACATCGAGTTTGATGGAAAAGATAAAAGAGGCACAAGCGGAGGCTTTACGTGAAGTAAACCTGAAAGAAGAAGTGATGGGCAAGCAACACCTTCAGTTGACTGAAGATGGCCGTGGAATAAAGCTGTTCCAAGGTCGTGTCTGGGTACCAAAGATTGGAGGAAATCGAGAGTTGATTCTCGAAGACGCTCATAGATCTAAGTATTCCATACACCCTGGGAATACAAAGATGTATCGAGATCTGAAATTGCATTATTGGTGGCTGTCTATGAAAGTAGATGTGGCCCGGAAGGTAGAAACATGTAGAACATGTTCGTTGGTGAAAGCGGAACATCAGAAACCTTACGGAAGTTTCCAATCTTTGGAAATTCCGGAATGGAAGTGGGAGAAGATCACTATGGACTTTGTGACGAAGTTACCCAAGACGCAAAAGGGTAACGACACAATATGGGTAATTGTGGATAGATTAACTAAGAGTGCTCATTTTCTGGCTATGAAAGAAACATCACCAATTGAGAAGTTGGCAAAGCTGTATATTGATGAGGTGGTGTCAAGACATGGTATACCGGTGTCGATTGTGTCAGATCGTGATAGTCGGTTTACCTCAAGGTTTTGGCGATCACTACAAGAGGAATTGGGTACGAAAGTTAATTTGAGCACTGCTTTTCATCCACAGACTGATGGACAGAGTGAAAGGACTATACAAACTTTGGAAGATATGCTCAGGTCGTGTGTATTGGATTTTGGAGGTAACTGGGATACGTATCTACCGTTAGTAGAATTTGCGTATAATAACAGTTATCATTCCAGCATCGGAAGAGCGCCCTTCGAAGCCTTGTATGGTCAAAAATGTAGAACTCCGGTATGTTGGTTGGAAGCCGGAGAGAAATAGTTTGCTGGTCCGGAATTGGTACAACAAACAGCTGATAAGGTGAAAGAAATTCGGCAGCATATGAAAGCAGCTCAGGACCGACAGAAGAGTTATGCTGACCCAAAAGGGAGACCAAAAGAATTTCAAGTTGGGGAGCGCGTGATGCTTAAAGTATCCCCATGGAAGGGTGTGATAAGGTTTGGTAAACGCGGGAAGTTAAGTCCTCGTTTTCTAGGACCTTTCACTATCACAAAAAGGATTGGTTTACAAGCATATCAGTTGGATCTTCCACCAGAGTTGGAAGGGGTTCATAATACTTTTCATGTTTGTTATCTTCGGAAGTGTTTAGCCGAAGAAGAGAATGTGATACCACTCACTGAGGTGAGAGTAGATGAAAAGAGTCGCTGTGTGGAAGAACCAGAGGCAATTTTGGAAAGATCGGTTAGAAAGCTACGTAGTGGTAAGGAAGTAGCTATGTTGAAAGTACAGTGGAAACACTATCGAGGTACTAATGTGACTTTAGAGTCAGAAGAAAGTATGAAAGATAAGTATCCTCATTTGTTTACTTGATTTTGATTTCGGGGACGAAATCATTTTAAGTTGGGGAGTATTGTAACATCCTAAATTTTCGTTATTAGTATTTTAATAAGAATTGGGATGTATTTGTATTTGTTGTAACCTTAGGATTGTATGGAAATTTTATAGTCCAATTTAAGGGTGAAATGCAAAAGATGAAAGTTTAGTGTAACTTTTGGGAAAGATTAAACTTGGGTGATAGTTTAGTCATTTCCTTTTTATTGTTGGATAAAACATCTGAGGGAAGTAAAATATCTCATCCTTGTTATGTTGAGTCGGTCTTTAAGCAGAAAGAAGGAATAGAGAGAAGAAAGGAAAGAAAGCAGAATTGTCATCAAATTGGTAAGAAATCGTTGTTGGTTTTGGAGAGATTGGTTGTTTTTACTCAGATGATGAACGAATCTGTATTTTGGGATTGAATTGCAGAATCATAAACAGAAATATTGAAGTTCTTATTTGTGCAGAAGTCGGTTTCGCAGCCTAAGGTGAGTTCATTCGATTCGTTGTACAAATCAGTGTTTTTAAGTTGTAATAATCTTAATATAACTGTATAAATTGATTGAGGACTGAATGGAATGCATATATTGAACTGATTTTACAAGTTAAGTCGATTTGTGGACTTATTGAAATAAACTGTACGTAGTCCCGGTAGTGGTAAGTCCCGATAGTGGCTGTCCCGGTAGTGGTAAGTCCCGGTAGTGGCAAGTCCCGGTAGTGGCAAGTTCCGGTAGAGCAAATCCCGGTACTTATGAGTTCCGGTACATATGTTGAATACCGGGAGTTAGGGATACCGGGAGTTGGGAATACCGGGAGTTGGATAAAACAGGCAGTTTACAGATTTTGGTAATAGATCTTGAAAATGAACTAAAGGATATAATAGTTAAGGTATTCAGAGACTTTGTATTACCTGTACCATTCTAGAAATTGGAATGTATAGTTTCATTAATCTTGGAAAGGTGCAAATATTAGAATTGACATGTACCTTATGTTGCTTGAACATACGTACCTTGAAGAGTAGTATGTTAGGTTTATAGACTGCGCTAGTGTGATATTAGACAGGATTGTGTTAAATGTGATTTTCTCATACTGAATGATATGAGGAATCAATATGGTATAAAGGTGATTTGCTCATACTGAATGTTATGAGAAATCCGTATTAAGCATTAACTTGCGCGAGTAGAAATAAGTGTAATGGATCCATAGGCACTAAAGTTTGGTAATCACATGGAATAGGCGTGTGGTATTATTTGTTTAATCGTTATTCCAGTGTGTGTGGGAAATCATGGAATAGGCGTGTGGTATTAATCGTTATTCCTGATTTCTAAGGAAGAGAATGAGGTTGACATAAGTACTTGTAATCTCTTCTTCCTTACTGATAAATGGGCATGTGTAATCGCGATTTATTGGTGGAGAGCATTGATCTAGAATCTTTGAAGATTCGTAGTGTGGCTCTGGGGTAGGAGATGCTGATGGAATTGTTGTCAGTCATGGTCATGGGAGTGGATAAAATTGTGTAACGAAATAGAGTTATACGTACGGTAAGAAAAGGAGTAATCAGGTTTGTTATAACTTGTTTACATTGATTTTGCAAATGTTATTATTGAAACGAATGTTCTCACTAGGCGTTGGCCTAATCGTTTCATATGATGTTTTCTTACCAGGTTCAGGCTCAGGAAAATAAAGGGTTGTGGGACGAGCGTTTTGGAATAGCAAAGGTGGAAACTAACCAAGAGGAGATTCTTTTGATGGATTGCTTAGATAACATAGTTAATCTGATTGTAGTGTTATGATTCGATTAGTAGGTTATTAGAAGAATCCTGTATTTGTAAATATACTCCTGATTGTTAACCCATTTGTTATATTTATAAGTTGAAGTTTTATTGTCATAACCTGTTGTAACTTGAGGTTTAAATTGGCCCAGATTTTGGGGCGTTACATTAAGATGGGAAATTACCTCACGTACATGACATAGATCAATCCATGCTAGAACCGTATCGGTTTCTTTCAGAGAAGTTGTTTGTTGTGATTTTGCGCTTTGTTAACGATACAAATTTTGATGAAATGGTTTTCAATATGATTTTCATATGTGGGATGAATATGCCTATTTTTGCACAACTACCGAAGTGATAGTAGTAGATTTTGTGCGTGCAATAAGATTGATATAAAAACCTTTATGTTAAAAAATTTATGAACTTTTCGATTGACATATTTGTTAAACATTTCGCTTGTAAGGCCTTGAACTCATAGGAACCTTGGAAAGGTTAAGTAACTCAGTTAAGAGTAAGTGTGTGTAGCACTTTGATGGTAGAAGGTTTGAGTATTCCACGCGTGATAGCACTATAGGCCGAGTGGTATCGGTTGCGGGAATGATGCACTCTAATAACTAAAGGATTTGAATCGTAGTACCTTATATTGAGGTTGGTGGTAACCATTCTTGTTGGGAATCTTATTTTGCGGTCTTGGTCAACTTTCGTATGTGGGACCCTTTAGACACCATAGCGATAATTTTGGTTTTGATGAGAATGCTCGACGAATGAAATTCGAGTGTTGAGTCTGTTGTGACTCAAAGTTTGGTGGTACATCTAAGTGTCAACTTTTGGGCTTGAGGCCAAGCACCGTTAGTGTAATCGGGGGATTGTAGTCCGATTTTAAAGAAATGATGGTAATGGTTGTAGAAATCTTAAGATGCTCAATTGTGACAAGAGAATTTAGTGAATGACTTCCCTTGTGGTGTAAGAGAAGCTGTTGATTGTATGATTGATAATTAGACACACCTTTGGGATTGTGTAATTGACGAGTCAATGATGACCGTTGGTGTTGAATCGATGTAATCCGCTGAGAGTGAATGCTAGTTCAGTAACGGGATTATTTGGGGATTCTAAAGTTTTGGTTGATGTTGGTAGTGATTCAATGTTGAGTTGGTTTGGAAAGAAAATTTAAGAACATGTGAATGTGGTATGATTGGGAAGTTCGAATCTGTCGTTGGGAAAGTATGGATCACTTAAGGTTGGGAGACAACTTAAGTCTGGTGGTCGAAAGCCACTCTAGCAGCTTAGGCCTTCAATTGGATGTGGGTGTTTTATGCCTAAACGGGGAATCGTTGTGAGTAACACCAAGAAGCTGCTGTAGGCAATTCTGTGGGAAATAAATTTGAACCGGGTTGAAACCGAGGGAATTTGGAGTGTGTTGGGCACGGTGGCCATTAAGTTTGAGAGAACTAGATTTCGAGCACGAAATCTCTTTAAGGTTGGGAGGATTGTAACACCCAGAAAATTGGAGAACCAAAGCTTGGGCCACGGACGTCCGCGAGGGACATGCCGGATGTAACACCCGGAATTTTATTAAGGTGAAGGTTTAACGTTGGGAAGAAGTGTGCGAAAGAAGCTCAGCAAATCGGGTTCATTCGAAACAAAATCGAGCTTCGGTACCTCAGGGGCGATAGAGGCATGCAAAGTGACACGGTCACTATCGCCGTGTCACAATCGCGAGGGGGAGAGATGACCCTCGGTACATTTTGGGCGAGAGTGCTCGGCGATTGTGACATGGTCACTCTCGCCGTGTCACAATCGCGAGCGGGCTCCAGAGGGTTTTAAACCCACGAACTTCAGCTTCCTTTCATTATTATTTTACCTCTCTCTAAACTCTCCCAAACCGAACCCTAACCCTTTAAACCGATTTTGAAGCCCTTGGAACCAAAAATCTTGTAAATCAAAGCCTCTCTCCCTTCTCTTAACAAGGATTTTAGGTTGAGGTTAGTATTCCTCATCTCATTTCCTTTTTGGATGGATTCCTACACTTTCTAGGGTTTTACCCAACCCTCAACTAAACATTCCTTTCTTTGGATGAAATGAAGAATGAGGCTCACTTTGGTAACACTAGAAGTGTTTGGTTGGTGGATTCACTTGATGGTTGAGGTAATCTTCTTCTCTCTTCATTGAAAGTAAGGGCTTCGATGTAATGGTGATTTTGGGTGTAATATGTTGGGAGAAATGATTCTAAGTGTTTGGGGATAAATATTTATGGTTCGAAATTGTGGATTTAGGTTTTTGGAAGATTTGGAGCTTGAGGATTCGTGTTTCTTCATAGGAGCTTACGTTTGGGAAAATCTAGATTTAGCCTTAATCTAGCAAGGTGAGTTCAAGTTACTTTGCGAAAACTTTGTACATGCCAAAATGTTATTTTCCAAGTGATTATGTGTTTTACATGAAAAGTATCAATGTTGAGTTATTTGATGAGTTTTAACCTTTGAAATATTTATGGTTGTAAATATGGTAAAACATTTATATTTGGAATTGTGGGAAAATATGATGAATAAATCATGCATAAAATGAGTTGTTGATTTATGTGATAAATGGAATCTATTTATTATGAAAATACATTTTGTGGATATTTTGGAAATATGCATATAGTACATCATGAGATGTTTTGAAAATGTAAAAGTGTGAGTCCTTTTGGAAAGGAGGGTTTTCCCGATCCAAGGTTTTATTTTGGGTTTCGTGGATTTGAAGTATTTACTGGCAACCGGTGTGTGTGTTGTTATATTTAATGTCATTTTGTGACTTTCATGAACTATCTTTTGAGTTAGTTGAGCTTGTGGCTCGGTATTAGATTTTATCCCGTTTTGGGGACATTTGTCCAGTTTGATAGCTCAAAGTTGAGTTTTGATCATGATTTATGTTATTGGGGAATTTCATGTTTTGAATGCATTTGTTTATCCATTTGGGGTCGTGTAATATTTTAGACCTTGTTAGCCATGGATCCATAGGCATTTGAGTTTCCCCTTAGTCTCGCGGGCAAGAGGTCGGGATTGATTGAGCTCAATTTACGAGACATTAGTTTCTTTAGTAGCACGGAATAGGCATCGGGATCCATGATAAGTAAGGCGTGGACCTAGATGGTCGGGCATCGTCTCATGGGCAGTAAGGTGTAATTCCATATGTGCTTAGCACGGGATAGGCATCGGGATCCGTGATAAGTAAGGCGCGGACCTAGATGGTCCGGCGTCGTCTCATGGGCAGTAAGATGTAATCCCTAATGTGCTGTTGTGGATTTGGAGTGACCCAATGTATAGACCTAGAGTGGTTGAAGTTGGGGGCTCCCTAGTCTCGCGGGCAATAGATCTGGAGTGATTGAGCTCAGTTTACGAGAGTAATCCACGTGGGTGTTTTATTGCATAGTAGGTGACCCACTTTAGTGTTCCGTCACGTGCAATGTATACGGGTCTCCCCCGTCACCGAAAGGTGTTGTTTTGGGTATTTGTGTTTATCCATGTTTTCGGTGGCGTATCATATTTATACGAATTGTTTCCCACGTTATATGAATTATGGGTTATGTTTTATCCATGTTTTGGGATGTTTGGAATAATGGTGATTTAATTATGAATTCAATCGTTTTGAGTATCAAATGTTGTTTCACCTTTCACGTCGATTTTGGAAATGAGTATTTTGGGAAATCATATTATATTAAAGATTTCATCATGGGAATTGTGTGAGTTGGAAAAATGGGTGATTTGCATTTAAAGTAAACTCTTTTGAAATCATGACTAAAAACTACACATCTCTCGATTTATGAATTTATATAGTCATGATAAAATGCTTGAACTCACTAGGCGTTAGCCTAACCCTTTTTATTTGTCGGCATGTGTAACAGGCTCAGGTTGGGAGTAGCTTTAGCTACACTGTGAAGTGGCGAGTGCTAGTAGAGTGCACGAGAGATGATTTTGATTAACTGAATCTTCCGCATTTATTTGGGACTAGCAACTTGTGTTGTGTTAAGTAACGCCCGTCTTAAGTTTTAGTTGTGGAAATTATGATGTTTAAATTCCAAGGTATTTTCAGGAATGAATTGTAGAAATGATTTTATCTATTTTGGTTATTTTATCAAAATTAAAGTTAGTTGCTCGTTCCAAATTTGAGGGTGTTACAATGAACGTCTATTTCAATATGCTTTGTACGTTCTTGAAAGGCAGGGTTATTTGCAATCTGAATTGCTGACTTATTGTCACAATTTAAATTTACTGGAAGTAAATTGGTTATTTGTAAATCTTTCAACACACTGAGAACCCATATAATTTCGCATAGAGCAGCAACCATTGCTCTATACTCTGATTCCGCAGAAGAACGAGAAACAGTTGACTGTTTCTTGCTCTTCCAGGAAATCCTAGAGTTGCCTAAGAAAAGGCAATAACCAGTTACAGATCTTCTAGTAGATAAACACTTACCCAGTCGGTGTCAACAAACACATTTAGTTTAAACTCATAAGATATAGAAAAATTGACGCCTTTACCTGGCGAAGCTTTAAGATATCTTAAGACTCTTAGAGATAGCTTCAAATGAGACTGTCTTGGTGAGTGCATACACTGACTAAGACAATGAACAACAAATATCTAGTCTTGTAGCTAACAAGTAAATCAGTTTTCCAATTAATTTTTGAAAACTAGTGAAATCTCTCAATAAAGGATCTTTGGAATCAGAACCAAGAAAATCTGTCACAATTAAGTTCATATCCATTGGTGTTCCAATAGGCTTAACTCCTAAATATCCAAACTCATTTAAGAGTTCAAGACAATATTTACGCTGTGACATACAAATTCCCTTTTCTGTCCTCAAAATTTCTATCCCTAAAAAGAATTTTAATTCACCAAGATCCTTGATCTTAAAATTTGATTGTAAATGTTTCTTTACTTTGTTTATTTCATTAACAAAATTTCGTGTCAATATTATATCACCTACATAAACCAACAGAACAAGAAACACAGAATCAACATTTTTGGTGAATAAAGAGTAATCACATGAACTTTGACAAAAACCATTTTCAAATAAACAAGACGAAAGTTTCTCATACCATTGTCTAGGCGCATGTTTTAAACCATACAAAGACGTAACCAGTTTGCAAACTCTTTTTTCATTTTTAGAAAAATATCCAAGAGGTAAAGACATATAAACTTCCTCAGCTAAATCACCATACAGAAATGCATTGTTAACATCTAACTGACATAAAGGCCAATTATTTTGTACAGCAAGAGCAATAACACAACGCATAGTAACCATTTTAACTATTGGTGAAAAAGTTTCTTCATAGTCTAATCCCTCCCTATGTGAATACCCTTTTGCAACCAGTCTTGCCTTGTATCTTTCTACCTCACCAGTGGACTTATATTTAATTTTATAAATCCACCTACAACCTATAGGTTTGCGATTAGGAGGTAACTCAGTTAAAACCCAAGTTCTATTCCTATACAATTCTTCCATCTCATCATTCATTGCAGTTACCCAGTTCTGGTCTTTAGAAGCCTCAAAAAAATTACTAGGTTCTACTGCTTTGTTTAAGGTAGAAATAAAACAGAAATGATCTTTATTAAGAAATGAATAGTTTTCTACCTTTTCTAGTCCATACTTTACCTTTCCTTCAATTACATAATCAGTAAAATGTTTAGGTAAATTTGAAGGTCGACTAGATTTCCTAGTAGAAGTGACAAATTGATTAGAAGTACCCTCAGAAGGGGACCTCAAAGGTTCATCATTATATTTAACACTCAAGGGACTAAACCCAATATCACATAGATCACCGGCAGCTACCTCAGTACCACCAAGGACTTGAGGTCCGGCAGATCGATTTAAATTATCTATGCTACAAGGTGTTTCACTGGTAAATCTATCTGGGCTACTACCCAGGTGATCATGGTTACTGGGATTATCAGACTTATCAGAATTTGGCACACTTTGAGTATTCGCCCTATTATCATCATAGGGTATTCGAGAAGTAAACTCATTAGACTGAACAAAAAATGGAATCAAAAAAATTTAAGGTATTTATGTTACTAGAATTTATATCTTGCTTGATAGTACTCATTTTAAAAGGAAATATAGTCTCATAAAATTTAACATCACGAGAAATCACAATTTGTTTTGAATCAAGACTATATAACCTATATCCCTTTTTTGAATTTGAATACCCAAGCAAAACACATTTTTCAGCCCGTGGAGAAAACTTATCATTATTATTTGGTTTTATTGCAAAACAAAGACATCAAAAATTTCGAAGATGAGAAAGCACAAGAGAAAAACCAAACACCAGTTCATAAGGAGATTTCCCTTTCAAAACAGATGAAGGAGTTTTGTTTATAAGGTATGTGGCAGTGAGAATACACTCACTCCACATATTCAGTGGAATTTTCCCTTGGAACATTAAATCTCTAGCAACGTTAAACTCCATTTTGTTGTGGAGTATAAACACATGACGTTTGATGAACAATACCATTAATCTTAAAAAATTCACTTAACCTATTATTAAGAAATTCAGTCCCATTGTCACTACGAAATATCTTTACAGACTTCCCAAATTGAGTGAAGAGTAAACTGTGAAAAGAAACAACATTATCATAAACCTCATCCTTATGTTTCAACAAATAAACCCACACAGAACGAGTATAATCATCTACCACAGTTAAGAAATATCGATAACCTTCTCTACTAGTCACTCGATAAGGACTCCATAGATCATTATGAACCAAATCTCTTAAACTATAAGTGTTATGATTGCTCAGATTAAGTTTGTCTCTAGCTTGTTTAGCCTTGTGACAAATTTCACATGGAAACACACCACTATCATTTTTAAGTTCTAGTTTATCTTTTAACACAGTTAAAACTTGAGCAGCTGGATGTCCTAATCGAGTGTGCCAGAGATGGCGAGAAACATTACAAAATATTGACATATTAGAGTTATTAACCCTATTATCTAAATTTTTTGAACCAACAACTTCATGATTATTAACCTGATAAAAGAAATATAAACCACCACGTTCACTACCAGTCCCCACAATGTTCATTGCCGGAAAGTCCTGAATGAGAAAACACTTGTATTCATTAAATCCCACAAATATTTTATTATCTCTAGCTAATTTGTGTACAGACAACAAATTTACATGGAAATCAGGAATAACAAGAACATCAAACAAAGTAACCTTATTATTTAGTTTAAAATTTCCAATTTTATTTATAATAACCTCATCACCATTTGGTTGAGTAACCTTTAATTTTAAATCAGATATGTCAACCACATTTTCCAAATAATCAACAGATGAAGTCATGTGTTGGTTTGCACCAGAGTCAATGATCCATCCATGTCTATTTAGGTTATTTAGTTTTGAAGTAAAAATTGGAAGTATGAGCCATACCAGAAAATATACCGGCCATATTAACTGCAACCCCATCGGTTTGTTTGTTTCTGATCTATAAGCGACAACAATTTGTTGATTTGTTCTTCAGTGAGAGAGGAGGAC
Organism: Saussurea involucrata; assembly: GCA_033807775.1. Lineage (NCBI taxonomy): Eukaryota > Viridiplantae > Streptophyta > Magnoliopsida > Asterales > Asteraceae > Saussurea > Saussurea involucrata. Next base: position 37,183,027 of record CM066319.1, read on the forward strand.
ACTGGGCCAAGACTAGGCCCATCAGTGGCAGTGACATTGTTGGAAAACGATTTCACAGGTTGATTTGATTTACATTTGGAAAATTGAAAATCCTTTGGAAAACCAATCAATTTGAAACAACGTTCAATAGTGTGACCAGATGCACCACAATGCTTACATGACAAGGAACTTTTTCCAAATTGTTTTTTATTATTAGCTGGTGATTTTCCAAAAAATGCAGAATTCTGACTTTTGGTATCAGAAGTGGAACGAGTCACACCACGGTGTGACTCTTCTCTTGATACCAAAGAAAAGGCATTTTTAACTGAGGGTAAAGGATCAATCATTAATATGTTACTTCTAATATTAATGTATATGTCATCAAGCCTCATTAAGAACTGCGTTAGTTTTAGCAATTGATTGTGTTTGGTAAAATCATGGGCAACATTGTAAGTGCATGATGGTAATTTTATTAGTGCATCAAATTGTTTCCAAAGTGAGTTTAACTTGTGATAATATTCAGAAACAGGTATACCATTTTGACTAAGAGAATTAATTTTCTGATGCAAATTAAACGTAACAGAACCATCAATCTTATCATATGTCTCCTTGAGTTCTTCCCATACCTCAGAAGCAACTTTTGAGAAGACTTGACTCACAAACAAATCATTAGAAATGGATCCAAGTATCCAAGACAAAACAACAGAATTACATCTATCCCACTGTCTTCCTAATACCTCATTATCAGTTGGACGAATAACAGTACGATTTATAAATCCTAGTTTATTTTTGGTTTCTAAAGCCAAAACCATAGCACACGACCAAACTTTGTAATTCTCAGTTCCACTCAGTTTCATACCCAAAATAGAAGCACCTGAAGTATCACTTGGGTGGAGATACAAGGGGTCCCCAAAATCAAGTTTAGCAATAAGAGATTGCCCTACTTGATCTTTGGGATCCTCTCCAACAGCCATGATAGCAGCAGTGAAAAACACACACGGTAAAACCTAGGAGACTTAAAGTCAGGATTCCTTGCCATTCTAGGATGGTAGGTTAAGCCAATCTCCTAGCTACCAAGCCAGAAAAAGAAGAGAGAGAGAGAGAATCACACAAGAGTTTAAGATGAGAAGACTTACAGTGAGTTCAGCAACACAAATACAAACATAGGAACAACTTACAACGTTCCTTGATAAGCACAGCGGAAACAGTAACAAACGTCTCAAGAGAATAGACAGGACGAGAACCTGAACAAAAAAAAACACTAGTGAACTAGGATCTGTCAAGAACCATAACGTAAGTGGAGGAGACTCTCCAGGTAAACCACCACAGAGCTGATATCTAGACAAGATCTGAAGAACGCTAGAGAGATTCAACAAATACACTTTACACAACCAAGAATTCAAGAGATTAGACAGGAAGTGATAGAGGTTTCAAGACAAACAACAGATATAAGAGATATTAAGTAACAAAAAAAATCTATTTCAAGATTTATGAACAAACAACCAGATCTATCAACAGACTGATAAATCAGATCTAAAAATAGAATCTATCTTAAGATTTATGTGTAACAAACCAGATCTAAGTACTAGATAAAAGAGATTGTACATGCAAGTACAGTCCTCAGATTTGATTTTTCCAAAAACAAGTACTAAAGATCTACGGTAAAGAAAAAACACTTAGAGAGCTCAAATTAGCCAAGCACAAGCACAAGAATCAAAGATCTTAATAAGATCTGAAAATATGCTTCCCATGAGGAAAACCTCTGGTCATTAGCCAAACATAACAACTAGGCTATGACAGATCAGAACTTGAAACGAAGAGATATCTCAAATCAAGAGTGACAAGAGCAATATTCAACAGAAACAACTAACAAAACGAGAAACACTCTATGGTGACACCTGTGTGTCCAGATCTATGAAGATAAGAACAACACACGGAGTACCACAAATCAAATAATCTCACAATAGCACAGATTCAGATCTAAACATATCTAAACCACAAACAAAGCGATGAACACTTTGGAACCGTGTTTAGGTCTACGAAGATGAGAACACAAGAGCAAGAGAGTCAAACAATGGAAAAACACTAGATTTGTGATCGATTAACACAACTATACAAGATCTGTAAGAAAAAATGAAGGCGATGAACTCAGACCAAATCTGAATGTCAAGAACCTCAGATTACTTGTTTGAAAAAAATGATTTGAACAAACAATAGAAAATCGATTTTAAGAAAACGTTTAGTCAACAGAGAACGAAAATAAGAAGCAAGTTCTTACCTCATTTGTTGAGAAATGGTAGAGCAGATCACCATGAGCTCTGATACCATATTCAACTATTACTAATGAACAGATTTACAATACAAGAAAAGAAATACACAATATTATTTGACTGAAATACGACAAACCCTAATTCTAGAAAAGTTGTTCAAACCCTAATCTAGAGAGAGAGAGAGAGTAAGAGAGAATTGTAAATAGACGAAAATGAGGAAAATGATTTCAGTAACTCAAATGTGATGCCATCGCCCACTTTATATAGTCACTCACAATTTGCACTTTTCCCCCTCCAGCTATCAATCAAATGCTCCGCTGCCCTTTATCTTCACAAGTATGTGATGCGTGGTCCTTCACAACATCAACCCTTCAGCTTTAAGTAATTACAGCTAGCACCCTCTACTTTACTGAAACATTACAAACCACATAATAAATAACTATAGATGACAAGATTGGTTAAACTATTTTATTTGTTTTAGCAATGGTCAATTGAGTTTTGAGCATTTCAGCTCGGTTTTGACTTAAAAGAGTATTGAGGACATTTGTCCTGTTTTAATAGCTCTAAGTAGAGCGCCGATTATGATTTGCATTGTATTTGAGAATTACATGTTTGAGTGCGTTAGTCATTCATTTGAAGTCATGTAATTTTAGACTGCGTTGCATTTGATCCTTAGGCGCGTAAGTAAGTCTTTTGTTGATGGTCAATTGGGTATTGCGGGCATGGACTCCGGGACCCATGTTTTATGACCTTAATTTTTTAAGTAGACACTAGGAGGGTTGAGTCTAGAGGGTGCCATCGTGTGGTAGGCACTAGGACCTCCGCCATGTTGGGGGCAATTCCATGGTTGTAACCCTCGAATGTGTCCGGATTATTGGTGAAAATTCACGGAAATAGACACTAAGGTCAACCGACTCTTTCGGTGAAACTTGATGAGGAGTGGTAGGGACACTTGGACTTCATGTCGGGACGTGTCATGCAATTAATGTTGTATGAATGGCATACTTTTGTGTTCCCTGCACTCTCAATGGATATGGGTCTCCCCCGTTGTTGTCAAACATTATTTTCGGATATTGTAATATTTATGCTTTACTATCGTTTGGGTCTTGTGCAAGTAATTGTGATTTATGATCTTGATATTGGATTCCCTCCACATATATTAAGGTTTTAAATGAAGGGGTTATATCCATGTTTTGGTTTTTGGATTATAATCCTATTTGTACTTCGTGTGAGTATTGAGTTTAGTTCCATATTTTTGTTGTATTTCTATTTAAGCATTTTATCATGAAAAATGGGATTTTTGGAAAAAAAACACTATTCATTCTAAACAATTTGCATGATGGAAATTGCGATTTAAATAATATTCTTTCCGTTTTTTTGGTTATATAGTGATGAAAACTCTTGAACTCACTAGGTGTTAAGCCTAACCTTTTAGTTTTTTGGCAAGTGCATCACGTCCTTGTTGGGGAAATGGTACTAGAGACACTATGAAGAATTGAGTGCTAGTTAGATGCACGGGAATGATGTAGCTATGGGGAGATATTTACGCATTCGGAGATAACGACTATTATGGAGTTTTAGTAACATCTGAACTTTAATTAGTCCTTATGTAAGACTCAATGTATTACCCGCCGAGGATAAATCTAGAATTTCGTTTGGGTATTCCAAGTATTAATTTGTAGTAAGTGGTTTTAGACTTTTATCCTTTATTTGGTGTAATATCGAAAATTTTAAATTACTTGTTCTTTCTAAATTTGAGGGTGTTACATTTTTAGCCTAATTCTATGGTTTTGAGAGATTTTTGAAGTTTTTCGGTTGATTTCAAGGGATTTTTAAGTTTTTTTCTATCGATTTCGAGGGATTTTTTTCGATTTTTTGGTTGATTTTGAGGTACTTTCTTTGGTTTTTTGGTTGGTGGGGGCACACGTAGGGTGTACACTGGTTCGGTTGTGCGATTTGGGACGTTTTTACAACCCAATCCTATTATGGCGTTTTGGAAAAATCTCAACCCAGCCCAACCCATTCAAAAGTATAACCCAACCCAACCCAACCCTTGCGGGTTGTGACGGGTTAGGCGGTTTGAGCGGTTTCGTAGTAGACATAAAATTGAGAAAATGAAATACGAAAAAATACTACTAAAATATATAAAACGAAGTTATTAGTTATTACAATCATCTAAATATATAATTAAATTCTTAAGTTTTAAAATCAAGTACTTCAAATCATCAATCAAATACTTCAAAAGTTCGAATAATATATGTCCAGGCCACCCAAATGATCAATCAAGTATGACCGTTAGGGCTATAAACAAAGCGAGCGAACAAGAATGGAGCTTTGTTTGTGTTCATTAGTTTATCTTTGCCCAACAAACGAACAAACACGAACGGTAAATGAACGAATTTTTATGTGTTCATGTTCGTTCGTTATGTTTGATCGTGTTCATTTACGTTAGTGTTCATTTATGTTCATACGTTAAGATGCTAAACGAACGAACGTAAACGAACGAACATAAATGAACATAAACGAACGAACGTAAACAAATGAACAAAAAACAACCATCATTAATCATCATTTTGTTCCTAAAAAATAACATAACAAAATTTAAAACCGGGTAAATTTAAGAGGGATAAAAAAAGAATCCTAAAAACATAATCATTTTACACATTAATGTCAAAATGAACACACACACACATATATATATATATATATATATATATAGGGATGGGATCGGGAGAGAACAAGGAAAAATGAAAGAATCGAAGAACTCATCCAAGCCATTAGATTAAGATGATCCAATGGTTATGAATTAAAGGGTAGTTATAACCAAATTTTTTTAATAAAAAAAGGTATTTACCCTCTGTTTTTAAATTCAAAATTGGCGAAGTATGACATAAATTAAAGCGAAACAAATTACACCAAAAAATTCATCATTTTATTATCTTTAATTTGACATCCATTTTGATATATTTTTTCATCCGTTTTTTCATGGTTCTTCGGTTCTTTCTTTTTTCAAGGTTCTTCCTTGATCCTTACCCTATATATATATATATATATATATATATATATATATATATATATATATATATATATATATATAATATACACAAACATAAATGAACGAACGTTTACGAACGTAAATGAACGAACGAGACCGTTATTCATGTTCGTTCATTTAACTAAACGAAGAAAATGTTACAAATACAAAATAGAGTAGTATTTTTTATTCTTGTATTATATATATAAATAAAATTTTGTAAAAATTATATATTAGCGGCGGGTTGGCGGGTTGGACGGGTTGAGCTAGGTCTAACCCAATTTCAACCCTCTTAAGTGGCGGGTTGACGGTTTCGCGGGTTGGCGGTTTAGCGGTTTGGCCGGTTGGGTTTAATTGGGTTGTTAGCGAGTTTGGTTGGGCAGTTTTCACGAGTTGAAGATTTTCTGTACACCCCTTGGCACAGGCGAAAAAACACTAAAAAAACCATGATAGAACGTTAAAAAAAATTGTTTTTAAGCTAGGAAAAACATTTTTTTTTGTTTTAGTGGGGGCCATCCCCCCACCATTTGGAGTTGCATCAGCCCCTGCATCTACATATATGTAACAAATTGGTATATTTTTTAAAAATAGAAAGAATATTCTACAACTATTAACTTGCGATTTATAAATTAATTATAATCATATATATAAAGGCTGGGTATCAAATACAAACCAACTAGTTTGTACAAACCCGTACAAACTCAATCTACCTTCATGAATTTGCAATTTTTTTAATTTGGCTTCATGAATCTATATTTTGGTTTCATGAATATAAAATTTGGCTTCATGAATATATAATTTGGCTTCATGAATCTATATTTTTCGGTGGAGCCATAAAATACCCTTATAAATAAATAAAAAAGAAGTTATGGAGCCAAATTATATATTCATGAAGCCAAATTTTATATTCATGAAGCCAAAATATAGATTAATGAAGTCAAATTAAAAAAATTGCAAATTCATGAAGGTAGATTGAGTTTGTACGAGTTTGTACCCGATACCACCCCTATATATACGGGCATATATGAAAAATAATTTAAACATAATAATATAATGAGATAATTAAAAATTAAACTTATTAATAGAAAAACTTGTGTAAAAATTTACAAGAAACATAAAAAAAATCTAAAAAAACATTTTATAATAAATAATGTATTTATTTTACCAACTTTAATTTATTTGTTTATAGATTTATTAAAAGAAAATAAAATGGTTAAGAAAAAATAAATAAAATAATAACAAAAAATAATTGTATACAACAACTCGGGTTTTTGTATAAGCACTTGGATTCTAATAAGAACATGTAACTTGACAAATTTGTCCTATAGTAGAGGTTCTTGTGAAAACCCAAAAGAAATTGTGAATGTTTTAATGTTTCTTTATGTGCCCGTATGTATCTAAAAACTGAACTTAGGATAAAAGTTTAGGATGAAGCCCAAAAGTCTTGCTCTTAGCAAATGTTCTTTTTATATTTTATTTTTGTTGCCCTTGTGAAAAGATCCAAGAAAAGCGACACGGTACCACTAACCTTTCATTGCAAATTCAAGAAACCTATCAATTGCTCTCTTACTATTTTGCGAAAGCTTTCTATAGTTTTAAATTTTATGGTTCAATGGTGTACTACCATTTGAAATTTTTTCTAGGTCCACTTTTACCTATGTTGAAAGACTTTTTTTGCCTACAATGGTGACCTTTTCTCCTCCAGTTTTCTTGTATTTTCAAAATCATTTTATCACAAGGAAATCATATGCTAAGCAACCACAATGAAACAAATCAAAAGGGGAAAAGGTCATCACTGAATGGGTAAGGGAGGAAAGGAGTTGCTGATTTCGGTCAATGTAGACCTCATGCAAAAGTGAAAATATTGATATCAATCACTCTGAATTGGAAAATTCAGTCAAAACCTTTGAGCGGGTTAATAAGAGAATATCAAATAAAGCCTAACTTATGTTAGTTGAATGTGAGAATAATAAAAGATGCATGTTTGAAGGTTGTTAGCTCCAATAGTTCTTTCTAAGAAGTATTGAAAAATAGGCTAAGTTCAAGAATCGCAGAAGACCTCTGCCGAGTACACCAAGACTCTCCGCACAGATGAGAAGCCTCTGTCGGTCACTCTTTGAGAAGCTAAGCTCAACCTGAAGATCAACCTCGGACACAGAGCCTCTGAGAAACTCCACAGAGCCTCTGTCTAGCCAAACTTCTGAAGACAAAGACTTATGCATATTTGAAGATAAATAATCATGTGCCTCTCACGTGCCTTTACTTGTACGAAGATCCTGAAGATCAAATAGTACAACCACGATGTCTAACTTTCCAGGTGTCACCTTTTCATGGGTGACAGCCTTTTACTTGTACTATTCATCGTCCCACTACTCCTATATGTAGAGAGCACAATCTGTCATTTCAGGAACGCAACACACAATTCACACATGCTGAGTTGTGTGTGTGTGTGAGAGAGAGAGAGAGAGAGAGAGAAAGAGCATTCTAGAGAGAAAAACACATACTACTGTGTGTGCTTGTGTAAAAACTCATATCTCCTTTGAGATTAATAAAGATGACTTATTGAGCATTTTACTGTGATTATTCGTATTTCTCTTCATTATCTGTGTGTGATTCTACCAACTGTTTTAAACCAATCTGTTTTATAAACACTTCCGCATACAAACCTCTATACTCTGTGTTATCATTTATTGGTTTAAACATCACTGTTGAGTCAAACTGGGATCAACAATTGGTATCAGAGCAAACTTTGATTTTCAATATCAAAGGATTAACTCTGCAATGATTCTGACTCTTTTGGTAGATTATTTGGACTGATTTTAGACCTGTTCTTCATTCATATAGAACATCCCCTGTTTTTGTGTTATTTTCAACCTGTTTGAATTTGATACATTAATAGGAATTGTTTCTCTTTTAAAATCATTCCAGTGTGTGTTGTGGTCATTTACAACTCTTTTCTTCCTAGATTTAGCTTGTATTTTAAATTTGTCCTATCTTTAAAAAAGTTTCTCTCTCTTATCTTCAGTACCATATTATGTTTTTCTTCAAAACTCCATTTCTTCAAAATGGCAAATGCAGCCAACTTCTTCACTGTTGGTTCCTTGACCAAGCCTCCAACTCTATTGAGAGATGAATATCCTCAATGAAAGATTCGAATGATCCATTTTTCTGGAGGGAATGGATAAAGAACTAATCACTTACATCAAAAACCCACCATATGTCCCTATGGTCACTGTCCCAAGGGTACCTGAAACTACCACCATACCTGAGGTACCTGAATATGACAAACCCAAGGATATTGACAAATGGTTTCCTCAAGATTGGGAGAAATACGAGAATGCCAAGAAAACCAAACGTTTACTCAATATGGCAATTCCAAATGATCTATTTCAATCCCTTGATGCTTGTGAGTCTGCCTATCTGTAGAATGAACTTGAGAAACAACTTGAGGGTGGAGTGAAAACTCAAAAGAACAGAAGAGCACAGTGCATAAATGAATATTATGCTTTCAAGGCTCTGCCCACAGAATCCCTACAAAACACATATGACAGATTCAACTCCTTGATAAATAAATGTAAGAAGTTTGGGATCCACAGAACTCATGAAGAGAACAATGTAATGTTTAATTAGAAGATTAAATGAAGAGTGGCTTCAATTGTCCATGTCACTACAAACAAATCAGGATCTGGACACATGGACTCTTACTGACCTCTATCGCAGACTTGATGCACAAGAAAACTATGTGGCCCAGACTAAAACCCAGACGGGTGGACCTCTGGCACTATTAGGAAAGGCCACAGAGGTTCAGGACAAGCCACAGAAGAAGGAAGGTCAAGATGAGAGTTCGAAAGGAAAGAAGAAGATGAAGAAGGTGTTGGTTGCAGATAGTGAGGAAGAAGAGTACTCAGAAGAAGAAGACGCAAACATGGCCTAAATTGCTAAATCTTTGGCTTTAATCGCCAAAGAATTCAATAGAGGGTTCATGAAGAAGCCCAATTTCAGCAGAGGTACTGATGACAGAGATGGGAGAGGTGGCCGATTTCAGAATTTTGGGCCACAGATGGAGAGACCGTTTCAAGATCCAAGACAGTATGGACTACCACAAGGATATGAGTAGAGAACTCAAGGGAGAGATGAGTTCTATGACTAGCAGAGGATTTTTGACAACAGGAACTATGAGCAGAAGGGAAGTGATTACCAGCAGAGGCAAGCAGATTGCCCATAGAGGGGTATGCCAAGAGAGGAGCATAGAGGTCAAGAAAAGGCTATAGCACCAACTCCATAGAACAATAGGTGCTTCAAGTGCGGCAAACCTAGACACTATGCCGCAGAATGCTGAAGTCAACCCAACAGAGCCCAACCACAGAGAGAGATTCTGCCTTCTATAAGAAAAAGGCAGAATACTATGCACAAAAGACTCTCATGGTGGAGCAAGAAAATTGGGTGTCTGATGAGTCCTCTGACGAAGGAGAAAAGAAAAATGCATTGTTCTGTGGAATGGCAGAAGTGAGCGGCTCTGACTCCGATAGTGAGGTATCCACTTCTAACTCAACATCTGATGATACAGAAGCCAAATTGCTTAAACTTACAGAAGAATTTCATGATCTTTAAAAGACTTGAGGTGATTTAAAAAAAAAACTTGCCTTTTATGAAAGAGAAGCTAGACTTCTTACTTAAGAAACGGTAAAAATTGCTTTAGACAAGGAAAATCTTGAATCAGAATTTATCAAAGAAACAAAGCCATTAAAAGAAAAAAATTTATACTCTTGAGTTGGCCTTAAAAACCAAATCCAAAGAGCTCATGGATAATGAGAGTGACAGAATGAATATTTGATAAGGTTAATTTATTAACCCTATTTTAGACACTTTTAGTAGTCATTTTCCCTGTTTTATTTTCCCAAAGTCCAAAATTGAGTCCTTTTTATTAGATTTTTAGCATTTTCTGTGTTTTAGGTGTTAAGCATGAATTAATGGTATTTTGTGTACTTTTGGATCTTATTTGGGCCTGTTTTGAATTATTTCAGAATTGGGCTGGACGATACTACAGTGATGCTATAGGAGTCAATGCTGCAGGAGTGCTATAGGAGTGCACAGCTGGGCCTTTTTGCAAATCTTTGGGCCGAACTCTTTTGAAAACCATTGGGCTGGAGTTGACTTTTGCATGGACAGAGAGTACACTGGCAGCTGTTGTATGCAACTTTTAATTACGTTGTCTCCAATCAACTCTCCTATATAATGGATGGATTGTATGCTTAGAAAAACATCTTGGATCAAAAACTCCTAAGCTTCTACAATTACTTAGCTTTTGTTCTCTAGCTTTTATTTACCTCTTAGTGCTCGTTGGTACCACTTATTATTCAGACGTTTGGTTACGATTTCAGTTGTAAGCTAAGCTAAGCTTTCGGTTCCAAGTTTAATCAAAGTATTTTCGAAGTAATCTCTTGTGTTTAATTTCCAATTCTTGCAAGTTTCAAAGTTTTCGATATTGTCCAAATTGCTTACTTAAATTCTCAAGACTCGTAATTTTAGTTTGGATTTCATTCCTTCTAAAAATTCGTAATCTTTGGTTATTTAAGTTAGTACTTCAAGTTCCAACGTTTTCAAGGCAAGTAGTAGTTTTGTGACGTAAGTTGTGCGACAAGTTTCTATAACTTGGCGATCAAGTTACCACATTAGTTTAGTAATTCTGTTTCTAGTTCCCTTGCACTCTTAGTTTTTATTTCTGTTTTTACTTTCTTGTTATTAAAATTCCTGCATTTTAAATTCTGTCTTTCCATTTCTGTAATTTACTTTCTTGCAATTTCCTTTCAGTATTTTCCATTTTATGTCATTTACATTTCTTACACCTTTCGAAAGAAGAAATCAAGCCATGATGGGCTAATAGCCTGAGCTTGGGGTGTAAAGCAAAGTTTAGATGTAAATTTGTGCGAAAGTAAAGAGGTGTATTGAATATAACATTGTATCTAACTATTTATTTCAAGTGATTGATCTTACATTGAAGATTGCATTTAATTAATTGACAACTAATTTTATGTATGAAAATGCATTAACATTCAGTGTTAAGGTTAAGGTTAATTATCTGAAATGATAAGAGAAGACTACTAAATAGTTTTAGTGCCTGACAACTACTATACTCTTACGGGGTAGGATGGTAACACTGTGTTGTGCTAGGATTCACAAAGTCTAATATAAATGATATTGTATCGATAGCACGTTGACCAATGTGTACTCTTGGGAGGCCGTTTGAACCGATAGTTAGTACTGTGGCAGTCCTATAGCATTTGTGCTAGAGGACTGGCTGGGTGTTATAATATCTCTTTACTGGATCACTTATTTTCATCTTTATGGAGCTTTGCACCCTGTGCTTCTTCTCTAGAATTGATTTTTAGTTGATAACTCAAACAAACCACTCAAACAAATCTGTTTTCGAATTCGCCATCTGAAATCGGTTTTTAAAGACTGGACCTTTGAAACGTTTTCACAAGTTTTCCCCGTGGATCGATATATGGTATTTTACCATTATTACTTGTTAAGAGACGATAGTAGATTAAGGTGTATACTTGCGCCAAGATATATTTAAATGAATCTCATATGTTGCATAAATCTAACATACAAGGTTTTTGTACCAACAAGTTTTTGGCGCCGTTGTCGGGGATAACTTCGCTGAAAGATTTTCATTTTAAAGTAAAGTTTGTAAGCTCGGATTTTTCTACCACCTCTTTGAAAACCAGTGCATGCCCAGACTCTCACACAGAGAACTTTTTCAATTTGATCCTGAGATTGAACGAACTTTTAGACAAAGAAGGAAAGCACAAAGAGTTGTTGTAGCTCTAAACTCTCCAATGATGTCTGAAAATGAGTACACCTCGGATGAAGGTGAAAATAACTTCGAGTTTGGACCGGGAGGAAACCCCGAAATAAATATGGAAAATCTTGAAAATCCCAAAAATGGAATTCCTGGAAATGGACCTATTCCTGGACCAATTCCCGGAAATGGGCCAATTCCTAGACCAATTCCTAGAAATTGACCAATTCCTGAAGATAGGCCAATTCATAATCTTGAAGATGAGGAACAAAACATTTTCAGGCTTGCAAATTCTAAAAATGGAGGCATTATGGCTTATGCCGTTCTCGTTTTAAATCAATTACATTTCGGAATACTTAAGCCTACCCTCGAAACACATCATTTTTAACCAAAGCCAATAATGTTTCATACGCTCCAAATCAACGGCCAGTACGCTGGTTTGGCACATGAAGATCCTCATTCTCATCTCAGGTCTTTCATGGAGATTACAGATTCTTTTAAACTGCCAGGTGTACAGGATGATGCTTTAAAGCTAAAACTTTTTCCATACTCTCTACGAGATAAAGCAAGATCCTGGTACAACTCGTTGCAGCCAGACTCTGTAATCACATGGAACCAAATGGCAGAAAATTTTTTAAAAAAATATTTTCCACCCACCAGGAATGCTAAGTCCAGAAATGAAATCTGCACTTTTAAACAAATGGACAATGAGGCAGTTCCTGATGCATGGGATAGGTTTAAAGAGCTGTTGAGAAAGAGCCCTCACCATGGCATTCCATACTATATTCAGCTAGAGACATTTTACAGTGGTCTAGATATCACTGCTAAACAAATGCTTGATGCTACTGCAAACGGATCTTTTACAGCGTGTACCTACAATGAAGGATATGAAATCCTTGAAAAGATTTCTGACAATAATGGAAAGTGGTCTGATCCACGTGCACTTCCACCTAAGAGAACAATATGGATATAAGAGTCTGATGCTTACTCAACATTGACTGCACAGTTGGCAAATATGGCTACTCTAATTCAAAATCTAGCCACACCTATGCAGGCTAATGCTGCTACTGCTATCCCTGGTGTTCTGCCTGTACAATGTACTTTTTGTGGAGATGGACACTCTTTTGAAAGTTGTCCAAGCAACCCTGAGCAGATCAACTATGTTTACAATAACAACAAAGGAGGACCTTTCTCTCAGACTTACAACCCTGAGTGGAGGAATCATCCTAATTTTTCTTGGCATAGTCCTTCTCTCAACCCACCACCACAAAGACAACAAGGACACTCCAACTGTCAAGGACAATCCAACATTCAACAAAGAAATCAACATAACCAGCAATCTAATTTTCAAACTCAGAATCACCCACCATCTTTCCAAAACAACAAGCCCAATCAACAGGCTGAATCATCTACTTCTTTGGAAGCAATGATTAAAGTGTTTATGACCCAATCTCAAGCCTCAATTAAAAATCTTGAAACTCAAATGGGGCAAATGGCTTTGAAATGAAGAAAAGACCAGTAGGAACTCTTCCTAGCGATACTGAAATACCACCCCGAGCAGGAAAAGAACATGTTAAGGATGTGACTTTAAGAAGTGGAAGGCCTTTAAAAGAAAATCCCAGAAAAGAACAAACAAACAAAGCAGAGCCAGAAAAGAAAAAGGCAAAACCAGATTCTGCTGCTACATTACCTATAGACCAGTCTTGTAGCACTAGTGAGACCAAAGCTAGTGATAAGCCTGTTAATATCTCCATAATTCCTAGCAAATCAAACTATCCCTTGCTATTCCCTGATGAACCTAAGAAAGTCCAGAATACCAAAGAAAGTACAGTAGTTGATGTGTCACACTCTGGTGGCAGTCCTACAGTACTACCTCAGTCTAATCCTATAGCACCATGTAGGACTGAAGAGACACCCACTATGAAACCCACACAAACATCTCTCCTTCACAAGATTGGCCCCTCTAGTTCAGTCGCACCTTACATTCCTTATCCCCAAAGGATGAGGAATAATAAGGAAGAAGTTCAGTTTAAAAAGTTTCTTGATGTTTTTAAGCAATTACACATAAACATACCTTTGGTTGAAGCTATTGATCAGATGCCAAATTATGCAAAATTTCTAAAAGACATTTTGAGCAAAAAGAAAAAGTTGACTGAATATGAGACAGTAGCTCTGACTGAAGGATGTAGTGCTTTGTTGTCCAGTAACATTCCCCCTAAATTGAAAGATCCTGGATGTTTCACAATTTCATGCTCCATTGGAGGAAAGAAAGTAGGAAAAGCCCTTTGTGACCTAGGTGCTAGTGTAAACCTCATGCCCTTGTTCATTTTCAATACCTTAGGCATAGGTGAAGCTAGACCTACCACTGTTTCTCTACAATTGGCTGACAAGACCATAGCCTGGCCTAAAGGAAAAATTGAGGATGTCCTAGTCCAGGTTGATAAGTTTATCTTTCCAGCTGACTTCATCATCCTAAACTTTGAAGCTTACAAAGACATCCCCATCCTTTTAGGTAGACCTTTCCTAGCAACAGGGAGAACATTGATAGATGTCCAAAAGGGAGAGTTGACCATGAGAGTTCATGACCAAGAGGTAACTTTTAATGTTTTTGATTCTCTCAGGTACCCTGAAGAAGTTGAAGAATGTTCCACTTTGAGCATGATAGAAACTTGGTGTCAAGACAAAAGCTTGGGAGAAATGTTGGGAATAGAAGAATCTGACAGTGAGGAGAAAGATTTTGAAGACCTGGAACCACCACAGGAAATTGCTGCTTTTGAGACCTTAGAGCAGAAGGATAGAAAGACTCTTGTCCCATCTTTAGAAGTTGCCCCAGACTTAGAATTGAAACAACTTCCCTCTCATTTAAAATATGTCTTTTTAGATGACGGGAAGTTGCCTGTCATTATTTCATCATCACTAGAATTAGAACAAGAGGAAAGATTGGTCAAAATGCTAAAACTTCATACAAAAGCCCTAGGATGGACCATTGCTGATCTCAAGGGCATAAGCCCAACCATTTGTCAACAAAAAATCATTTTGGAAGATAAAGACTTCACATCAGTTGAGCCTCAGAGAAGACTCAATCCTGTGATGAAAGAAGTTGTCAAAAAAGAGATTTTAAAATGGCTTGATGCAGGCATAATCTATCCTATTGCAAGTAGTACATGTGTCAGTCCTGTGCAATGTGTACCCAAGAAGGGTGGAGTGACTGTTGTACCAAATGAGAAAAATAAACTTATACCTACTAGGGTAGTGTCTGGTTGGAGGATATGCATGTACTATAGGAAGCTTAACAAAGCTACTCAAAAAGACCATTTTCCATTACCCTTTGTTGACCAAATGCTAGACAGACCGGCAGGAAAGAGTTTTATTGTTTCTTAGATGGCTACTCAGGTTACAATCAAATCACCATTGCACCCGAGGACCAAGAAAAGACCACTTTCACTTGTCCATTTGGAACCTTTGCATTTAGAAGAATGCCTTTTGGACTTTGTAATGCCCCAGCCACTTTCCAAAGATGTATGATGTCTATTTTTTCTGACATGTTAGAAACCTCCATGGAAATTTTCATGGATGACTTTTCAGTTTATGGGACATCATATGACTTATGTTTACAAAACCTGAAAAATAGTCTTAAAAGATGTGAAGAAACAGACTTGGTTTTAAACTGGGAAAAGTGTCATTTTATGGTAAAAGAAGGCATTGTGCTGGGACATCTCATTTATAAAAGAGGCATAGAAGTTGATAAGGCCAAATTGGAAATCATTTCAAATTTACCTGAGCCTACAACAGTCAAAGGCATCAGAAGTTTTTTGGGACATGCTGGTTTTTACAGGAGGTTCATAAAAGATTTTTCTAAAATTTCAAAACCTCTTTGTCTATTACTACAGAATGACCAAGTGTTTGATTTTAATAAAGATTGCAGAAAAGCTTTTAACACTTTGAAAGATGCATTGGTCATTGCTCCTGTAGTAATAACACCAGATTGGTCCCAACCTTTTGAAATTATGTGTGATGCTAGTGACTGGGCAGTTGGAGCAGTTCTGGGTCAAAAGAAAAATAAAATATTCCATCCTATTTACTATTCTAGTAAAACTCTCAATGATGCTCAAATCAATTACACCACTACTGAAAAGGAATTATTAGCTGTGGTTTTTGCTTTTGAAAAATTCAGATCATACTTGATTGGTACTAAAGTAACTGTTCACACAGATCATGCTGCAATCAAGTATTTGATTTCTAAAAAGGATGCAAAACCTAGGCTGATAAGGTGGGTCTTGTTGTTGCAAGAGTTTGATTTGGAAATCATTGATAGGAAGGGTGTGGATAATCAAGTGGCTGACCATCTGTCTAGGTTAGAGAAACAAGACAAACCTGTATATAGTGGTGAGATTTAGGAGACATTCCCTGATGAAAGGATTTTGGCTATACAGCATGCCAAAGTCCCTTGGTTTGCAGACATTGTAAACTATTTGGCTTGTGGAGTCATTCATAAAGAGTTTAGTAAACACCACAAGAAAAAGCTCATTTATGATTCCAAGAAGTATTTATGGGATGACCCGTTTTTGTTTAAAACTTGTGCAGATCAGATGATCAGAAGATGCATACCACAAGAAGAAATGACATCAGTTTTACAGCACTGCCATGCAGGACCTTGTGGAGGACATTTTGGAGGAAGTAGGACAGCAGCACAGGTTTTACAATCTGGGTTGTTCTGGCCTACTTTGTACAATGATGCTCACAACTTTGTAAAGAGTTGTGATGAGTGTCAAAGAAGTAGGAATATTTCTCAGAGAAATGAAATGCCCCTAAATGGAATTCTAGAAGTAGAATTGTTTGACGTTTGGGGCATAGACTTTATGGGACCTTTTCCAATCTCCAATAATTGTGCCTACATTTTGCTTGTTGTAGACTATGTGTCTAAATGGGTGGAAGCTTTGTCTTGCCATTCCAATGATGCCCGGAAAGTTGTCAAGTTTTTGCAAAAACAAATTTTTACAAGATTTGGTACGCCCAGAGCCTTAATAAGTGATGAAGGAGCCCATTTCATAAACAAGTTGTTAGAGGAATTTCTTGAAAAATACAACATTCAGCATAGGGTGGCAACTGCTTACCACCCTCAAACAATGGTTTGGCTGAGTTGTCAAATAGGGAGATAAAAGGAATTTTAGCAAAAGTGGTCAAACCACACCGGAAGGACTGGGCCTCCAAACTGGATGATGCCTTATGGGCCTACCAGATTGCTTTCAAAGCCCCTATAGGAATGTCCCCTTACAAATTGGTTTATGGAAAGGCTTGTCATTTGTCAGTTGAGTTAGAACATAAAGCTTATTGGGCTATAAAAGAACTCAACATGAATCTGGTAAGAAAAGAACTCTTCAACTCTGTGAAATGGAAGAGCATAGGAATTTTTCCTATGAAAATGTCAAGTTATATAAAGAAAATACAAAAAAATGGCATGACAAAAAGATTCTTCCAAAAGACCTCTATGAGGGTAAAAAAGTCCTTCTGTTCAATTCACGATTAAAGCTTTTTCCTGGAAAACTGAACTCAAGATGGACTGGACCTATAACATTGCTAAAGTATATCCCTATGGAGTAATTGAGCTAATTGATCCAAATAGGGGTACTACTTTCAAGGTAAATGGTCACAGAGTTAAGTCTTTCTTTGACCCCACTGAAGCACCACTACAACCATATACGATTGTTGAGCCTGATAATTGATAAATAGTTTTTCTTTATATATTTGTATATATATGCATAAAAAAAATATGAAATCACAAAAACATTCATATAAACATATAAAAAAAGATATAAATGTCAAAATACAAAAAAAATGATAAAAACAAAAAGAACAAAAATATTTTTCTTTTCTTTATTTTAACTAATTTGTAGTGTAAATTTTTATTTTAGAATTTTATTTTTAGTTTATTTTCTGCAATTTTTATTTTGGGCTTTGCCCTCTTTTGCTGATTTAATCCGGTCCATCTTAGAAATATACATTGGGCTTGTGTATTTGGTGTTGTGCAAAAAATAAATCGAAGAAACACGAAGGCCCTAGTCTTGAAGCCCATGCCCATGGCCTGGGTCTTGAAGATAACTCTTGGGGTCATTTCAAACGGTCATAGGACCGTGATGATGATCTGACATCATCACTTTTCTGCAAACACCATCGGAAACCACCACCCGCTTTGGTGTCCACCACCACACTGCAACCTCTTCGTCTCCAAAGTACATCGCAGTGTACTGTTTTCTTCAAACAAACTCTTCTCAAGTACACCCGACTAGACCACCTCGTACCTTCCACTCTTGGCTAAAATCCTCTTCTCCACGCACCAACATTTCTCCGATGAGCTACTGTTGACACCATTAATCACCGTCAAAGAAACCCCCTTAAGAAACCACAAACGGAAGTTGCTTTCCTTCCAAACCATCATCCCCATCCCTTTTTACCTTAAAAACCCATATTTCCTTCCTAATTGACCCATCGTCTTTTTCCCTCCATAATTTTTCTCACCCTCTGTTACACCATTTCCATGGCGAAAACAAAATCCAAGGCACGAAGAAGAGAGTTCCCCTCTGATAACCCTGAGAATTCTAACACCCAAAATGATGAACCCATCGATGCTACTCCCGTAAACCAAGCCCCTCCTACTCTTAAATTACCCCTGTTTCAACAGTTAAGCCCACTAGAAGACTGACCCGAAGCAGTGGGAAGATGAAGACCAAACCGATGACTAAAGAGGAAGGGCCTGCCATTCCCTTATCTGACAACTCTGAAGAAGATGAACCACCATCGCAAAAGCCAAAGTTTGAGGTGGGAAGATCAAACCCCCTTGATGCTTTGGCAGAAGCAGTACAGGCCATGGTTCGATCTTCGTCTCCAGATACAGGAAGAAACCAAGGTAAGCAATCTCCATTCAACCCTTTACCTGTGAACCAAGTATCCACCTACCCATCGAACCCCCAGTCTTCCATTGGTGTCTTGTTAAATCAAAATTTGGGAGATTCCAGAGATACCATTGCCACCACTGTTGGTCAAACCAAAAATACCCCTGAACCATCATCTTTTTCACAAAGACCATTAATGGTCATCACCCCTTTTACCAAACCCAACTCCTTGTCCAACCTAACCCAGATTCCTGTTAGTTACTTAGCCATGCTACATGTAGGGAGGCCTAGAGTCTTCCCTTCTCTACCCAAGTTACCAATCATCTCATCAGTAAAAATCCATGAACTGTCTGAGAAGGCTTCTACATCTACTCTAAGGCCCACTGTGCAATCTGATATCCCGTCTATTGCACAGTTGGATGCCATTTTTGCACAACTCACCAAGGCCTACAAGACCAGGACCCAAGCTCATAGTGAAACCCCTGTGATTGAAGCCTCTTCTGCTGAAACTCTTGTTCATCCAACCGCAACTGCTGAGGACACCAACCCTGTTGAGATCCCTGTCACTATGGACACCACCATCCTAACTGCTGACCATAATGATCCATCTTCAATGGACACTCTGGATCCACTGGAAACCCCCTTGAACAACCACATATGAGTTTCTCTGATAATGAGGATCCCCAGTTTGAAGCCAATATTGATTGGAGCATGAATGAAGAAGAAGAGGAAGTGGTCATCACTTACACTAAAGATACACCCCCTCCACCTTCTATCCAAAATACACAAGAACAGAGTCCCAAGATGCAATCACCAAAGAAACCCACTGAGAAGGTGCAGTCTAAAAAGAAGAATGAAAAGCCAGTACAGAAAAATACAGCCCCCATATCTCTCAAAATCAAGCTAAGGGGCATCTCTAAAACCAAACCTGCAAGCAAGGTACAAAAAGGTAAGGAAATAAAAGGCACTGCTACAAAGAGCACAGGGAAGAAGAAAGAATTTGCTGCTAAAGTCACAGCCAAAAAGGGAAAGGAAATTGCTGCAAAGAACCCCAAGAAGAGGAAGAGGGCATAGGTGGATGAGAACAACATGGGAGAGACTTCTAGCACTCCTCAGAGGATCACAAGGCAAAGGACCAGAAGTATTCAGCAGGAAAGTCCTACCACAACAGTCCTACAACACTCCTTCAGTAGTGCTGCAGGATCAAAGAAAACCAAGAAGGTATCACCCTCCTCTTCTCTTACTGAATTATTCAGCACACCTGAATCACTTAAGAAATACCCAATGTTTGCTGATAGGATTGGCCACACACCTAAAGGATTTACTCCTCAATCCATTTTGGTCAATCCTCAAATCAAAACCATAATTGAGGAATTTGGGTGGGAGAAATTGTGTGTTGTACCTGAACAATTTAATGAGGACTGGGTGAGAGAGTTTTATACTGAGATGGCAGTGACTCCTGGGGTAGACCTCATGGTTAGGCAAACTACAGTGTCCTATTCCCCTGAAGCTTTAAATGAACTGCTGGGATTGTCACCACCTGTAGAATCTGAATTTGATAGGCTACAGGCTGGAGTCACTGATGAACAGTTAGATGAGATCCTTACTACCCTAACCCATCCTGGAGCATCATGGACATTAAAAGGAAGGTGTAGGACCCTTAGAACCTGCTTTCTGAAGGCCGAAGCCAATGTGTGGTTTTACTTCATTAGGCATACATTGCACCCAACCAGCCATGACACCAACCTTTGTATGGAGAGGGTGTTCTTGTTGTACTGTATCATGGAGTGCCACCCAATTGATGTGGGTAGACTCATTTGTAGGTGTATGAAAACCAGCTTAGAAAGAGCCAATAACCGATTACCTTACCCTTCCATCATTCACACACTCCTACTCAAAGCCAAGACACCTATTTTGGATTCTGATACCTTTTCAAGGGAGAGGACTGTGATAGATAAGCAAACCCACCAAAGGTTGATGAGGTATAGTGACAATGATGTTGCTGATGCAATGGCTATTGATCCTATGGCTGCTACGCTGGAAAAGCTCAAAGAAGATCTGGTGAAGGAAATGGATAAGCATGCAAAATCCATGAGGAAGTTGGTTAAGAAGGTCAAGAAGCTGGTTGTGCAGGTTGAAAAGCTTGGAAAATAGGTTGAGGTAATAAAGAAGGACATGCTGCAATGGGTGGAGTACAAGCAGCATAAAGCTCAGGTGAAAGAGGCATGGACCAGAGGAAGTTCTCAGCAGCCCTTAACAGTGCCACCACCCCCAAAATCCATTCTGCAGATCCACTCTTCTCCTACTCAGCCTGAGTAGGACAGGTTCTGCCATTCCTTCCTTAACTTGTAGCTTAATTTAGACCCTTATTTTATATTTTGAGGTTTCAGCTTTGGAACCTATTTTCATGTTCTAATATGTTGTTGTGTCTTATTCCATGGTCAGTGCTTAATGGCCTGACTTGTTTGGAACATTTGCTGAATTGTGTGTTGAGACTGTCACTTGACAGGTTGTGTCAAACCATTAAGTCGTGTGTATGAAAGATGAGAAATGGACTTCCCATACTCATCTTTGCTTATCTGTTTCAATGTTTTTCTTGGGAACTGATTTTCATGTCCTTGTTTCATTAATAATCTGCATGCATGCACATATGTTTTGCACAACTGTTTGATTTGTTTGGTATGCACTTACAGCCACAGTAATCTGATGTTTGTGTCTTTGAGTGTAAACTGCCATCATAGCCTACCCAACAGTCTTCCAATCTGTTAACTTGAGTCCTCATGAGCACCTTCCCAATTAAGCCATAAATCAAATCCCCAAACAACCATTTTCTGCTCTTCTTCTCCTTGACAATGAGGACATTGTCCATTTCAAGTTTGAGGTGGGGTAAGATTTGCCTCACACATCTTAAGGCAAACCTTACAAATTCTTTCATGAGCAAAGTGCTCTTTTGTGCTTAAAAGTGTGTCAAAGACACCCAAATTTTAAAAGAGACCAATGAGTCCACCTTATTCCTCAATATGAGATGAATGGCAGTAAAATTATGCCATTGAGTGAACAAAGTGAAGGAGTGGAAAAGGCTAAGCATGGAAATCAAAGGAAAAAGCCAAATGCATACCCAATTCAAGTTTTGTATGCCTTGATGACCCTTGTTAACAATAGGAAAAGCCTAGGTTGGTTATGAAGGTGTGTTTATGTGCTTAATGGAATAAACTTGGTTTATGAAGGGCTGTTGGTTTCATGCAATTCACATCTTAAACTTTTGTGCTTAAACTATCTGTGTGCATTGTGGTTATGATTGAAACAGGGTCTAAATTTTGTTTTTAGGTCTTAAGTCTTTTAGAAAATTGAGTCTTTATTTCTGTTTGTTTTTGTTGTTTGGGGACAACCAACGTTTTAAGTTTGAGGTTGTGATAGGGTTAATTTATTAACCCTATTTTAGCCACTTTTAGTAGTCATTTTCCCTGTTTTATTTTCCCAAAGTCCAAAATTAAGTCCTTTTTATTAGCTTTTTAGCATTTTCTGTGTTTTAGGTGTTAAGCATGAATTAATGGTATTTTGTGTACTTTTGGATCTTATTTGGGCATGTTTTGAATTATTTCAGAATTAGGCTGGACGATACTGCAGTGATGGTATAGGAGTCGATGCTGCAGGAGTGCTATAGGAGTGCACACCTGGGCCTTTTTGCAAATCTTTGGGCCGAACTCTTTTGAAAACCATTGGGCTGGAGTTGACTTTTGCATGGACAGAGAGTACACTGGCAGCTGTTGTATGTAGCTTTTAATTACTTTGTCTCCAATCAACTCTCCTATATAATGGATGGATTGTATGCTTAGAAAAACATCTTGGATCAAAAACTCCTAAGCTTCTACAATTACTTAGCTTTTGTTCTCTAGCTTTTATTTACCTCTTATTGCTCGTTGGTACCACTTATTATTCAGACTTTTGGTTACGATTTCAGTTGTAAGCTAAGCTAAGCTTTAGGTTCCAAGTTTAATCAAAGTATTTTCGAGGTAATCTCTTGTGTTTAATTTCCAATTCTTGCAAGTTTCAAAGTTTTCGATATTGTCCAAATTGCTTACTTAAATTCTCAAGAATCGTAATTTTAGTTTGGATTTCATTCCTTTTAAATATTCGTAATCTTTGGTTATTTAAGTTAGTACTTGATAACGCCACCTTTTGGCGTTATTTTCGGTACTCAAACCAATGAGATTGGCTTGTGTTCTAGCAAAAAGGCGTGGGTTTTTACGGTTTATCTAGTGAAATGTGCAGGCTATCTAAAAGGCAGTGATCATCGAGAAAAGAAGCTAAAAAGAGTCCAAAAGAGAGCCAAAACGAAGCCCAAGACCCGCGCCTGAACCAGGACCCGAACCGCGAACCAGAAACCGACCAAGATGACATCAGAAAAGTGGGCGACTTGCCACGCGACTTGCAAGTCGCGTGACAAGTCGCGGGCCCCCCTGTTTCAGTCTTTAACTTTGGCGTTTTCCAGAATTTAGGTCATTTTTCGACGCAACTCACACACGACGACTACGGCAGCTGAGGGGGCGATTTTGGGAGAGATTCTACGCTTTTCGGAGCCACGATAGAGGATCAATCAAGGAGCAATTCACGACGCGAAGCGGATTAGAGCCGGGAGAAGGGAGTTCATCACTACATCTTTCCCATCCACCACGATCACATTCATTATGTTTACATACACTTTCGTCTTTCTTTCTCTTGTGTTTGAATCCACCACCGACATGAACTAATCTGTTCATGTTGGGGGGGATGGAATGAATTTGGTTTGTAAGCATATGAACAGATGTCTTGAACGTTTATCAGTTTTCCTATTTAATGAATGCATGTAATTTAGTTTTTAATGCTTTTGAGAGTTTAGCTAGCTTTCAATTGTTTTGTTGTTTCCAGTTGAGTTCGAGAGAATTAACTGTTAACTAGAACTAGGAATTACATGTCTAAGGTGAGAAAGGGGATAGAGATATACCGAGTAAACCTTAGTCCTAATTGAACCATTTAGGTTGAGATCGAAAGATAAAATCTATACGTTCATAATAAATCTTGCGCTTAATGTGTTTTGGAATCCATAAGTTGAGATCGAAAGATAAAACTTGTCCTTTTCAAAATAAAACCCGTTGTTGCTCGAAAGAGAATAATGGTGACTTTTAAAGATTGGGTATTCATTAAGGGAATAACTGGTAATCGTTTTAAGTCTGATATTCGTATGTGAAAACCTAAGGATTTCCAACCCTCAACTGTTTTCTCTTTCGGAAGTTTCCAAAGCTGTTTACTGTCTTGTGTTTGATTTACTTTCTTGCAATTAATTAGTTTAACACCAACCAATTCAATTTCGATAGTTCGGTTAATAGAGCTTATAGTAATTGTGATACTTAGTTCCTAGTTCCCGTGGATTCGATACTCGTACTTACCGTACGTTATTACTTGATTTCGACACCGTACACTTGCGGTTAGAATTAGGGGGGTGATACCCGCCTATCAAGTTTTTGGCGCCGCTGCCGGAGAACTAGTTGCAACTGATAGCACTATCAACTATAAGCACTATTAGATTGAACATTTTTTTTATTGCTTTATATTCCTTCACTTTCAATTTTTGGATTGCTAATTTGTGTTTTTCGTTTCAGGTACTAATTGGTTTATGCCAAGGAAGACCCGAGGGGAGAAACTCGAACCGATCGATCCAGAGATTGAAAGAACCGCCCGCCGAATACGCCATGAGACCAACACCCGAAGACATCTAAAGATGGGTGACGAAATGCCCGTCAATAGACCACCTGGTAACAACCTACCTCCGCCTCCTCCGGCGAGAGTTCCGATGCTGTCATTTGCCAATCCAAACATGGAAACCGCACGGGTAGGCATCCAACCGCCCACTACTGCAGCAAACTACTTCGAGATTAAGCCGAGTACCATTGTCATGGTACAGCAGAACCAGTTCGGGGGAGCACCTACTGAAGATCCCCATGCCCACCTTCGCGCGTTTGAACGGATTTGTAATACGTTCAAAATTAATGGGATGGAGGAGAACGCGATCAAACTAAGGTTATTCAGTTTCTCCCTAAAGGGTAGAGCTGAAATTTGGATAGAGGGTTTGCTAATCGATCAGATCACTACATGGGCAGACCTGAAGGCTGCATTTCTACAGAAATTCTTCCCACCGGGAAGAACTGCTCAATTAATGGCCGATATCACCCACTTCGCTCTGTGGGAACAAGAGACCTTATACGAGGCATGGGAGCGATACAAGGATATGTTGAAGAAATGTCCTCACCACGGGTTGCACGGATGGGTCATAATCCAGACATTCTATAGTGGACTTCACCCGCAGTTCAAAAACGATATCACTGCCGCATCGGGTGGAGCATTGATGGATAAAACTTATGAAGAAGCATGCGAGCTGATCGAGAACTTGGCTGAACATAGCTTCTCTACTCCACGATCAGCTGTAAGAAGAGTCGCGAGCGTTCAAGAATCGGATGAGCTAAAAGAACTGAAAGCTCAACTAGCTTTTATAACGAACCACTTGAAGGGAGGTAATCCGGAAGCACCTGAACAAGTGCAATTTTTGAAAAACCGGAACAATCAACCGAGGAACGACCCGTTCTCCAATACATATAACGAAGGGTGGAAGAATCACCCCAATTTTTCGTGGAGTCAACCCGGTAAACAGCAAGGTAATTTTTCTAACTCTTCGAATTCTTCTCATACTAATAATGTGTACCGTCCTCCAGGTTTCAACCAAAGGAACGAAGGACCATCCGTAGAGAAGAAACCGGGGCTAGAAGATATGGTGATGAAGTTCATGGCCAAGATGGACAGCACGGTTGGAGAGCTAGCAAGCACGGTCAACACGGTAAAGGCTGCCACTGATCAGAACACCGCATCCATAAAGATCTTGGAGAGGCAAGTGGGGCAAATTTCTGAAGCCCTATAAAACCGACCTCCCGGCGCATTCCCTAGTATGACTGAAAAGAAACCAAGAGAGGAGTGTAATGCCATTTACCTGAGAAGTGGCAAGGGGCTGATTGGAAACCCAACACGAAAATCGTCATCAAAAGAGATCGAGCAAGATGTGGAGATCATTGACATGGATGAGTTGGAGGCTGATAAAGAGTTCGTGATGAAGGAGAACCCAGAGGATGAAGAGAACAAGAAGAGTGAGGAGACGAAGCCAAAGCAACCACCGGTCAAGCCGGTGGTACCGAGAGTGCCCTATCCGAGCAGACTTAAATCGCATAAGGATGATGTTAACTTTTCTAAATTTCTTGATATATTTAAAAAGTTGCACATTAACATTCCTTTTGCAGATGCCTTGGCACAAATGCCCTCATATGCGAGATTTATGAAAGACATCTTATCCAAGAAGAGGAAGATTGAGGATCAGGCCACAATTGCACTCACTGAGGAGTGCAGTGCTATAATCCAGAACAAGCTTCCCCCGAAGCTCAAGGATCCAGGGAGTTTTTCGATCCCTATCCAAATTGGGAGTTTCAATTTTGATAAGGTATTATGCGATTTAGGATATAGTATTAACCTAATGCCTCTATCTGTTTTCAGGAAACTCGGCCTCGGGGAAGTGAAGCCGACAAACATGACCCTTTAACTTGCGGATATGTCGATAGTATATCCACATGGTGTAGTCGAAGACGTATTGATCAAAGTCGGCAAATTCTACTTCCCAGTGGACTTCGTGGTGTTAGACATCGATGAGGACATAAAGGTCCCACTGATTTTGGGAAGGTCTTTTCTGGCCACGAGCAGAGCTCTGATTGACATGGAAGAAGGGGAGATGACACTAAGAGTTGGAGGCGAAAGGGTGACATTCAAGATGTTCGCGAGTAGAAGTGAAGAGGAACCGGGCAAGCATGAAAAGCCGAAGGAGTGATCGGAAAGAAAGTCGTGCCACGACTTTAAATACGGCGCTGGGTGGGAGGCAACCCACCGAGGTTAGTTTTCTTTTTAATTTCCAGTTTTGAGTGTGTTCTTATTTACGAAAAACCAAAAAAATGAAAAAAAAACGAAAAATCAAAAAAATAGCAAACAGGGACTTACGCGGCTTGTGTCGTGGCCTGCAAACCGCGTGCCAAGTCGCGGGGCTCTATGTGGGTTTTCGAAACAGGGGGTTACGCGATTTATTGAGCGACTTACAACCCGCGCGCCAAACCGCGCGGGTTCCCCTGTTTTCGTGCCGTGTCGTTTTCTTGCTTTGTGTGTTTCGTTTTTCTGTTTGCTTTCGTCTTTTGCTTTGTTTCTTGTGTGTTTGCTTTCTCGCTCTCCATCTCCCATGTTCGGCGCTCAAATCTTTCAAGATAACCTCCTCTGTCCGGGCAAACAGGTATGTTCTCAACTTTGTGTGTAACGAGTGGTGTAAGATGTTTGGTTTCTTATTAGTTAACGAGATGCAACAAACCTAAGTTTCACTTAGGTTTGGGGTGCCTCATATTTTCAACATCTACACACTCATTTTTAACCCTGTGCAAACCTCGGTTCCACTGAGGTTTGGGGTTGGCTTTGTTTGACAAACCTAGGCCACGGCCTAGGTTTGGGGTGGCCAAAAACTTGAAAATATTTAGAATGGCTCCTGGAGTTCATGCTTTAATGTTATGTCTTGCGTGTCTGTTACCTGTAATAACCGCACAACGATACTTGTTT
The DNA here is from genome assembly GCA_033807775.1 of Saussurea involucrata. Lineage (NCBI taxonomy): Eukaryota > Viridiplantae > Streptophyta > Magnoliopsida > Asterales > Asteraceae > Saussurea > Saussurea involucrata. Next base: position 37,210,672 of record CM066319.1, read on the forward strand.
TTAGTATCGCCTACGCCGACACTTGCACATTGGGGACAATGTGTGGGTAAGGTTTGGGGTTGCCCAATCGGGCCCACGTTACGCACGTAGAATTCCTGCACTTCTGAGTACCTAGATCACTTTAGCTAAAATTTTTGGCTTGAATGATTGAGACCAACCATTGTAGGAAGAATCTTGTGATAGTGACGTGACCATTAGGGAAAGACTGGGAAAGGACATGACTAGGGACATTAGTGGAGACCACCCATTAGTGAGATTTGAGCCTAAAAGACATCTTTCACTTCGAGAGATTCATACACTTAATTCTTATACCCTTTTTCGAGTTCCTTGTCGTGAATATAGAATGATCTCGCTATATTATTGCATTGAGTAGCAAAGACGACCATCAGGATATTGGGTAAGGGTGTAGTAGACCATATCATATGGACCTTAAGAGAAGATTCCATGCATTGTGTGTTTGTTTAACCTTGTTTAGCTATCGTGCCCTTTTCACCCATCTGTGTGTAACCATAGCCCCCTTTGTAGCCATACATTCACCTTTTCATTTCAAACCCACCATTAAACCCGAGCCGAAAGCCTTAGCCAACCCTTATCCGAAAGTGTGTCAACTAGAAGCGGTAATGAATAACCGAAGATAGAGCGAAAAAGAAAGAATATCGGCCAGTCATGGAAAGAGTTAGAAAAGAGGGCCAATGCAGCCCCAATGCAAATAAATAGGACCAATGAAGTTCCAAAAAAACAGTTAGTTTAGATTTTATTTACAGCAGAAAATAAGAGAGTCAAAGTGACTCTGATAGTGACAAAAGAGCCAAGTGATAAGTTAGAATGTGATGAAGTTCAGAACTGTTAATGTTTGACACACCGAGGATCTTTGTTCCCGTTTACCCTTCATTTCTTAGCCATAACCTTAGCCCCGTTACAACCCGTGTAAAGACCTGTATGATCTTCTGGAAAAGGTGATTACGGATGCGACCACCTTTACTGATATTCCCCTTCTTACTACTTGATTCCTTTCTGAGATCAATTTTGGGACATTTGTGCGTCTTTCTTTAGAGTTGTCATAAAATTTTTGAGTATTGTTGTACATAACTTCCTATACATGACAACATGTGCGATAACCTAGGTTCGAGCAAATTGAGCGAATCCCGTGAGGTAGGGTCGAGGCGAAATGTTTTCCCTAGTATGTCTGACCTAGTACGACTTTAATGGAAACGTAGCAGTCACGAGTTCAACTTACAATGGAAGGTCGTAGATCAAACAAAATAAGGATGAGGCGAGAGTGAGATAGGCATTCACGGGTATGGGAAATCACCAGTGCATTACCTGGTACCGATTAGGCGTTGTGCAGTTATTTTTATTTCACTGAAGTGTGCTTTTATTCTATTTTTATCGCTAATTTGCTTGGGGACAAGCAACGCTCGGTTTGGGGTTGTTGATAACGCCACCTTTTGGCGTTATTTTCGGTACTCAAACCAATGAGATTGGCTTATGTTCTAGCAAAAAGGCGTGGGTTTTTACGGTTTATCTAGTGAAATGTGCAGGCTATCTAAAATGCAGTGATCATCGAGAAAAGAAGCTAAAACGAGTCCAAAAGAGAGCCAAAACGAAGCCCAAGACCCGCGCCCGAACCAGGACCCGAACCGCGAACCAGAAACCGACCCAAATGACATTAGAAAAGTGGGCGACTTGCCACGCGACTTGCAAGTCGCGTGACAAGTCGCGGGGCCCCCTGTTTCAGTCTTTAACTTTGGCGTTTTCCAGAATTTAGGTCATTTTTCGACGCAACTCACACACGACGACTACGGCAGCTGAGGGGGCGATTTTGGGAGAGATTCTACGCTTTTCAGAGCCATGATAGAGGATCAATCAAGGAGCAATTCACGACGCGAAGCGGATTAGAGCCGGGAAAAGGGAGTTCATCACTACATCTTTCACGTCCACCACGATCACATTCATTATGTTTACATACACTTTCGTCTTTCTTTCTCTTGTGTTTGAATCCACCACCGACATGAACTAATCTGTTCATGTTGGGGGGTGGAATGAATTTGGTTTGTAAGCATATGAACAGATGACTTGAACGTTTATCAGTTTTCCTATTTAATGAATGCATGTAATTTGGTTTTTAATGCTTTTGAGAGTTTAGCTAGCTTTCAATTGTTTTGTTGTTTCCAGTTGAGTTCGAGAGAATTAACTGTTAACTAGAACTAGGAATTACATGTCTAAGGTGAGAAAGGGGATAGAGATATACCGAGTAAACCTTAGTCCTAATTGAACCATTTAGGTTGAGATCGAAAGATAAAATCTATACGTTCATAATAAATCTTGCGCTTAATGTGTTTTGGAATCCATAAGTTGAGATCGAAAGATAAAACTTGTCCTTTTCAAAATAAAACCCGTTGTTGCTCGAAAGAGAATAATGGTGACTTTTAAAGATTGGATATTCATTAAGGGAATAACTGGTAATCGTTTTAAGTCTGATATTCTTATGTGAAAACCTAAGGATTTCCAACCCTCAACTATTTTCTCTTTCGGAAGTTTCCAAAGCTGTTTACTGTCTTGTGTTTGATTTACTTTCTTGCAATTAATTAGTTTAACACCAACCAATTCAATTTCGATAGTTCAGTTAATAGAGCTTATAGTAATTGTGATACTTAGTTCCTAGTTCCTGTGGATTCGATACTCGTACTTACCGTACGTTATTACTTGATTTCGACACCGTACACTTGCGGTTAGATTAGGGGGGGTGATACTCGCCTATCAGTACTTCAAGTTCCAACGTTTTCAAGGCAAGTAGTAGTTTTGTGACGTAACTTGTGCGACAAGTTTCTATAACTTGGGGATCGAGTTACCTCATTAGTTTAGTAATTATGTTTCTAGTTCCCTTGCACTCTTAGTTTTTATTTATGTTTTTACTTTCTTGTTATTAAAATTCCTGCATTTTAAATTCTATCTTTCCATTTCTGTAATTTATTTTCTTGCAATTTCCTTTCAGTATTTTCCATTTATGTCATTTACATTTCTTACACCTTTCGAAAGAAGAAATCAAGCCATGATGGGCTAATAGCCTGAGCTTGGGGTGTAAAGCAAAGTTTAGATGTAAATTTGTGCGAAAGTAAAGAGGTGTATTGAATATAACATTTAATCTAACTATTTATTTCAGGTGATTGATCTTACATTGAAGATTGAATTTAATTAATTGACAACTAATTTTATGTATGAAAATGCATTAACATTCAGTGTTAAGGTTAAGGTTAATTATCTGAAATGATAAGAGAAGACTACTGAATAGTTTTAGTGCCTAACAAGTACTATACTCTTACGGGGTAGGATGGTAACATTGTGTTGTGCTAGGATTCACGAAGTCTAATATAAATGATATTGTATCGATACCACGTTGACCAGTGTGTACTCTTGGGAGGCCGTTTGAACTGATAGTTAGTATTGTGGCAGTCCTATAGCATTTGTTCTAGAGGACTGGCTGGATGTTATAATATCTCTTTACTGGATCACTTATTTTCATCTTTATGGAGCTTTGCACCCTGTGCTTCTTCTCTAGAATTGATTTTTAGTTGATAACTCAAACAAACCACTCAAACAAATCTGTTTTCGAATTCGCCATCTGAAATCGGTTTTTAAAGACTGGACTTTTGAAAAGTTTTCACAAGTTTTCCCTGTGGATCGATATCTGGTATTTTACCATTATTACTTATTAAGAGACGATAGTAGATTAAGGTGTATACTTGCGCCAAGATCTATTTAAGTGAATCTCATAGGTTGCATAAATCTGACATACAAGGTTTTTGTACCAACAATATTCTTGCTCTTAAAAACCTTTTCCAAAAAGAAAGAGAAGTTCTTCACCAAGACTTGCTCGACAGAGATCTCGTGATAAAGAAATACCAAGATGCACAAAAAAGTTCATAAAAAGTGAACACCCTAATAGGCAGAAGAGGAATTAGATTCTGTGATTTGGATCCTTATACGGGAAACAAAATAAACTAATCTCTGTCTTCCCTATTCAACATTGGGAATGTTCGAAAACAAGGTTTTCCTAACCTAATCTCTGTGCACAAAAGGCGAAAAACCTCTGAAGAACCTCACAAGAGGAATCCTCTGAAGATGGTAAATGTGTGGTATCATAACACAAATTTGTCATCCTCAGGCGCTCTGTCAAAAGTGCTTCCAAACCAAAGAAATATCTAGAAACTCAAGATCAGATAGGACTCTTCAAGTTTGGGCATCCAGAGACACAAGCCCAAGTTGTCTTTGTGTGCATAGTAAACCCTGAAAAGGAGTTGTGCGCAGAGGCACCTGAGTTTGTGCCTTCGTCTACAGAGGTTACTATGCAAGAATTTTCAGAAAATGATTTAAAGGAAACTTGTGAAAATCAATCTGAAACAACCTCTGTCGAATATGGTCTAAGTGAGAATGATTTTATGGAGATCTTTAAGAACCCTAAAATTGTCCTGTATTTTAAAAGACTTAACTGTTTCAAAGGACAAAGAAGGAAGCAAATGTGACACATGTCCAGAAAATCTTGCCTCTGTCAACAGATTTTTCCTTGACTCAGACTCAGAATGTGAGGATAATTCAACCTCTGTCGACTCAGAGACTGCTTCTGTCGATTCAGAGATAGTGCCTTGCGAACTAGAGGGATTTAAGCTTCCCTCTGGCATTCTTAATAGAACAATTCCTCCCAAGGAAAACTTCGCAACAATCCCTATCTGACCTGATTTTTTAGACATGTGTATACAAGCTAAAACTTCTCTTAAGCTTGAAAAGCTTAAGGAACAAAAGGAAAAGTCACCTCAAAATCCTAAAGCTTCAAAACCTTTAAGGCCAAATCATGAAAAGCTCACTTGGCAACAAAAAGGAAAATGGATTCAAAATAACAAATCTTTCTCTTTTGTGGCAGTGAAACCGACAGAAGGTCACCACAGAAGATGGGTACACCCGAAGGCTTTTCCAGAGAGGAGTTTTTATAAAAATAAATCTAGCCTAGATAGGTCTTTCTGTAAAAGAAAGTCTGGTGCTAGGAGAGATTGTCAAAATAAAGCATCTGTACCCATTTTCAATGATTTTAATGAAAAGTTTAAGCAAGTTGCATCTAATGTTCATTATTGTCATTGCTTTGAGCTTATGTTCCAATTGAAACAACATTTCTCTGGTCAACACTGCTTCCTCTCTCGACCTAAAGCTAAGAATGCCAAATTTAAGGGTCAAAAGAAGCAAAATGGTTCTTCTCACAAGGAAGTTAAAACCAAAACCAAGGATGCTAAGGCAACCTTAAAAACCCCTAACAAAATTGGACCCATATGGAAATGGGTACCTAAAACTCTCTGAATGTGTTGCAGAAGCAGTATATGCCCATATGGTACCTAGACTCCGAGTGCTCTAGGCATATGACTGGCGACAGAGGTCTACTCTCCTCATACAAAGAAAAACTTGGAGGAGGATCAGTGACCTTTGGAGATAATAAAAAGGGGTATATCAGAGGCTATGGAGTCATTGAAAAAGAAGATGTGACTGTGTGCAAAGTTGCATATGTGGATGGCCTCAAGCACAACCTACTTAGTGTTAGGCAACTTTGTGACACAGGATTTGATGTGAAGTTCAAAAGAACATATTGCTCTCTGCTATGTTGTAATAACCCGGGTAAGTTAGTTGTTAATTTATTTGTTTTACGTTTATTAGTTTAAGGTTTGTTTGTGGTTGTTTGAAAGTTTAGGGTGGATAGTGTCATTTTAGTATAATTTAAATACTTGATTGAAATTTTGGTAATCATATAAATAAGGATCACCTCCTTATGATTTCATAAGTTGGTTTCCCTTTTGTTATGTGTGTGTGTGTCGAGAGTTAAGAGAGAGAGAACAGAGGTTGTGCTCGATTAGGGCTATAGAAGGATTCCGATTGAAGCAATTTAAGGTATGAATTCCTTTTCATATTATGTTCATAGTTTATAGTATTAAGTTTCTATCGGTTTAGTTTCGTTAAATTTCAAGTTGTAGACTGTATCGATTGAGTCTGAGTTCGATTTGTCCGGATTCTTTGGATTCCAGATTTCTGTGTTTTCCGGATAGGGTTCCGGATATGTTCCGGATGTGTTATCCGGATATGTGTTTCCGGACGTGTTTTCCGGATAGGTTGCCCGGACCATGTTCCGGATAAGTTATTTCCGGATAAATCTGGATTTGGGATTCCGGATACAGTTTCTGGATGAGATTTCATACAAAAAATTCCCGTGGCGTTGCCCCAGACCCCGCAAGGGCGTTGCCCCTTGACCCCACCCGCTAACCGGGTAGCGGGACCCCCGTGCTAAGTCGTCGAAGAGGGACATTTATAGATAAAGGTATGATAGGCTTATTTAGGATTCTTAGCCTGTCATTGAGTTTTACGTGATAAGTAGTCATATGTATTTGTATAATTCATATTTCGTGAAGTTTGTGGAAAAGTAAGCTTCTTGCAAGTTGTCAATAGAAGGTGTTATTTGCGTATTTCTTTCAGGTGAGTTTTACTTTAAACGTTTTCAAACTGGAATACATATTTTGTGGAATAAATATGTGGTAGGTAGTGTGATGATGTGCTTATGATTGAAATATGATATATTAAGATATATGTTGTATTTATATGAGCATTACACTACACGAATGCACGTTCGCCGGACTTAGGGCCGGTGGAGTTTGGCTGTACGGAGGGACATCAAAGTTGGTTGTATTTTAGTGCAGCAGAGTAAATTGATTAGTTGGTTTAGCGCAACCAACTAATATGGCCATGTGAAAGAGTTGTATACAGTGCATATGTGTATACTTGTTATATATTTGTATTTTACAAAATGATTACTAAACTGACAGGGATTTTCTCACTTAGACCAATTGGTCTAACCCTCATTTTGTTTTCAAAAATATGTATTCCAGGTCTAGGAACATATAAAGGCAAAGGAAAAGATAAGGTGTAATATGCTTTTGAAGGCTAGTTATGATTAAGAAGTTTTTCTGAATAGTTTTGTAGGGATAGTATGTGGAAGGTAATGTAAATTATTAGCAAAAAGTTTGTACTGAAAACATGTACTGTATAGTTTTGAGACTAAGGGACCGTATGTGCTCTTATATGTATCTTTTGGTATGAAATGATGAGATGTATATTATATTATATGATGTATGTTTGGGTTGGGTTGTTACATAGGTGAAGATACAGACATAGAACTGCTAAGAGTCGAAAGAAGAGGTGATATGTACCTCATGAACTTCAAAGCAAAGGGCCAAAAAGACAAACTCTGTCTGGTATCAAGTAAAAATGAAGAAGCTTGGCTCTGGCATAACAGGTTTTCCCATCTGAATTTTCATACCCTTGACAAACTGGTAAAGCTTAATCTGCTGCGTCTTGCACTAAGCCTCTGTGCATGCTTCATGTTGACCTCTGTGGTCCTATATCTGTACATAGCTTAGGAGGCAAAAAGTATATTCTTGTCTTAGTTGATGAATACTCAAGATATACTTAGGTAGAGTTTGTTCGAAAGAAGTCAGATGTTCCTCAAATCTTGATCAATCTAATGAGAAAAATTCAAGTTTTGTTTGAGTGCAAGGTACAGAAGTTAAGGAGTGACAATGGCACATAGTTCAAACACTTTACCATTGAAACATACCTCACAGAAGAAGGAATCTCTCAGAACTTCTCTGCCACACGAACTCCACAACAGAATGGCGTGGTTGAACGAAGAAATCACACGCTAGTGGAGGCCGCAGAAACTATGCTCACCGCATCTGGATTACCAACTTCTTTCTGGGGAGAAGCAATCTCTACCGCATGCTTCGCTCAAAATTGTTCTTTGATAGTGAAAAGATACACGAAGACACCTTACCACTTAATCAACCAGAGGAAGCCGAACATAAAGTTCTTCCATGTGTTTGGGTGCAGATGCTTTGTCTTAAACGACATAGAGCACCTTGGGAAATTTGATCGAAATGCAGATGAAGGAAAGTTTGTTGGATACTCTGCCACATCCAAAGCCTACAGAGTCTATGTTATGAGGACAAGGACGATAGTGGAAAGTATCAATGTTTATTTTGATGATTCATTTCATAAGACTTCTGAGCAAATCAGTTCGGAACACGAGCTAAACAATCAAGACTCTGGCGTCTCAATCTCTCGAGAAACAGAACTGAATCTGTTATTCGAAGATGTGTTCAATGACGAAGATGATCCCTCTGCAAATGTGATAACTCTATTTTTAGAGTTATTATTTCCTTTTATTTTGTCAAATTTTAGCCATTTCACTTCTCAAAACCCCCATTCTTGGTAACATTCATGAAAATGAGCAAAAAGAGTGAACCATAGTCTTTAATAAATTATTTTGTGGAGTTTTGTTGCTTTTTCATGAAAATCTCGCAGTGACTTGTGCATCCCACTCCACTCCCCACTATCGAGCAGAAGAAGAAGACAAAAGAAAAGAAACTCTTAGTTGGGATGTAAATGCTCTGGAGAATGGAAGGTTCAATGGCAGAAATATGAAGTTAAGAAGTACAAGCATCTTTCTTGAAGATGGCATCAAGTAGACCCATGGTACTTTAAAGTTGACTTGAGGAAAAGGTGAAGGGTCCATTGAGTAAAAGAGCTACAAGATGGTGGATAAAAGAATTGTTCAAAGTGCAGAATTTCATCTTGATACTTCAGTCTTTATTCACTAGATAACCCATTTTTTGTGTAAAACCCAAACCTTCCTTTAAGTATAAATAGGGGTGTTGGGTTCCATTAAATTCATCTTGAATACCTCCAACTACCACATTGTAGTGATAGTTTTAGCTCTCTAGTTTACTGCTGTAGTTCTTAATTTCTTGCATTTAATTTCCTTAGTGTAATCGCTAGTTTCTCGTAATCAGTGGTAGTGACGTACCTTCGTTCCCCACTGCGGTTTTAATACAAGTCATTTTCAGTTTATTTATGTTCATCTATTCATCTTTTGTTTTCTTTACTTCGAAAATGTTAGGCTAAGCATCCTTTGGGATGTAGGAAAGAGAAGTACCTGGATTTTATGAAAAATGCTTGAGTAATCTTTATATTTGGAATATTTGTTGTTTTGGTTATTCACTCTCGATTATTGCCCAATGATGCGAACAAGCCGATCACTTGTAAGGATCTAAAGTCTAGTTCTTAAACTCAGAAATGAGTAGAACGCAGTGACACGAGCTTGGATAATGCTAGGGGATTCGAAAGAATTCTTATGACACTTGCGAAAGTGAGGTCGGCACAGTGAGCTAATCTCAACCTACTGGAGTAGTAGGCAAGCTAGTTGGTGTATTTAAAGACTTAGAGTATTTGTCTCTACACATTCCATCGAGACCTGAAAAGGTCCATTTTGAGATTACCATTGACAAAACAATAAATACTAAGAGTATGGGATTTTTGCTTAAGGGTGTGAGTATTTTGTAACCGAGATTTTCTAGCGAAAATGCCTACCTCGAGTACAAGGATCACTTTTTAGGATCAGGTATTTAATATAAAATCTAGGGAAAATCCAACCTACATTCCTCTTTTTAAATCTTTAGTAAAGTCGTTAAAATAGCTATTTCACCTAACAAACCAAAATATTGCTTCTTCTGTAATTGAAACCTGTAAAAGGAGCTCATGAGAACCGTATTGTCTTGATTGCCCAGTCTCTGTGGATTCGATTCTGGTATTTTACTAACTATTACTTGCTGTGACGATCATAGTGGAAAGTGTACACTTGCACTTCCCACTGTGGACAGTTTGCAACCCAATGCGATTAAAACACATATTTCGCACGTACCAAGTTTTTGGCGCCGTTGCCGGGGACTGGCGTGATTTTAAATCTCAAGACATTAGTTTTTGTTCGAGCCCGAGTAACTCGTTTTTCTAAACCGTTCGTGTTGCATGCCACGGCAACAACACGAACCTTTGGTGCCAATCGATCTTGAAATACAGAAAACTTTTCGAAGAAGACGTAGAAACAAGAACACAAATTGACAACCCCCTGTGAACCCCACTATAAACATGGTAGGTGTAGGAGGTGAAAGACCCGTCAATCCACCACCATTAGTGGAGACCATAGTGACAATTGCCGATAGTAAAAACCGAAAAATACGGGACTATGCTACTTCCGGAGTTGGTGATTTAAGGTCCGGAATTTTGAGGCCCAATATTGTTGCAACTCATTTTGAACTCAAACCGGTGATGTTTCAAATGATCCAAGCTATGGGTCAGTTTGGAGGATCACCATCTGAGGATCCACACTCGCACTTCAAATCTTTTTTGGAAATGACTGATTCCTTTCAATTGCAAGGTGTGAGTGATGAAGCATTAAGGCTAAGGCTTTTCCCTTTTTCACTAAGGGATAAGGCAAAGACTTGGCTGAACTCACATGCACCTCATTCGATAACCACTTGGCAAGAACATGCTGATAAATGTTTGCAAAAATACTTTCCTCCCACAAGGAATGTAAGGTTTCGAAATGATATTATTTTGTTTAGGCAAGAAGAAGATGAGGTTGTTTCGGATGCATGGGAACGATTTAAAGATTTACTTCGAAAATGGCCACATCACGGCATCCCACATTGCATCTAATTGGAGACCTTTTACAATGGTCTTTCCAATGCGGCCAAAATCATCTTAGATGCAACAGCCGGTGAAACATTCATGAGTAAAACCTACAATGAAGGATATCAAATCTTAGAAAAAGTGTCCAACAACAATACCGAGTGGTCCAATCCGAGAGCACCCATGCCAAAGACCAACACCATTGACTCTGAGATACTTAAAACCATGAATGCGCAATTAGTGGCCTTAACTAAATTAGTTTTGAATCAAAATAGAGGCCAAGTCAATTCTGCAACACATCTCCCTGAGAACTGTTCCCTCTGTGAAGAAGAACATGTTTTTGACTATTGTCCAGCAAATCCCGAGTCCGTTAATGTTATAGGGACCAACCCAAGGAACAACCCGTATTCACAGACTTATAATCCAGGATGGAGGTGTTGGTCCCGAAGGGTTATACAAGTTTGTAGAAAGGGGGGGGGGGGTTGAATACAAACACACGATTTTTACTTTTCTAAATTGTTTATTGATAAATCAAGACAATTTACAACTTGTTGCGGAACAAGATTAAGGACTAATCCTAATCTAAACAAGTTAAGAACACTAAGTTTCTTGCACTAGAATAAGATAGAAAGGAGATAAGGAAATTACGAGTAATAACCTAACACACAGTAGTAAGGAAGAATAAGAAGATGGCTGAGCGCACTTCATTTCTGAAGTAGGGTTCTTCTTATATACTGCATTGTAAAGCCCGTGTCCCGATATACATTTTATTTATTTAATTATTATTTTTTTCTTTAAGCGAGTTTATTATCGGGTTTAGGCGGCAAGGACCTAAAATGAATTAACTGTTGTGTTATTGGTCATTTTGTTAAATCCTAAGATAAGTGGGAAAAATTGGATAAACCTTAAAAACCTAGGGACTAAAGGTGGCTTTTGTTATTTAAGTTTGCATGGGAACGGTTTTGTTTAAGAACCGACCCCCCTTCTATGTGGCTCTCGTTTTCACTCTCGCAAACAAACAAACCAAAACCCTACTTCCCTCTTCTCCCTTAGTTGCGGCCGTCGAACACCCAAACCCCTCCCCCATCCCCTGCTGCCGTTGACCACCCCCGAGAACCACTACCGCCAGCGCCGCCGGCGCAGTTTTCTGCCGGCGAGAAAGAGATAGAGAGAGGTGCGGCGAGAGAGAGAGAGAGAGTAGCGAGAAAGAGAAGGAGCAGTCGGTGATCGGATTCAGTGTGGTTACTGCTGGGTTTTCGTCGCGAGGTAAGTTTTCTCTCTTTTGTTTTTTTCGTTGCCATCGCGCCATCACGAAACCACCGTCACGGCTGCCACCGGTTGCCGCCGCCGTGCGCCACCAGTCGGGGCTGTGGTGGTGGGCTGTTTTAGGGTCGCATGTGTGCGTGGGTGGGTTTGCGAGGCGGAGATAGAGTGGTCAAGTCGTACGTTGTCTTCGCCGGATTTTTCTTTTCGTAAACCACCATCGCTGCGGCTGCCGGCCGCCGCCGCCGGCGACCACCACTGCCGGGGGAGGCAGTGGGTGGTCCGTGGTTGAGTCCAGCCCTTGTAGCCTAAACCTGATCCTAAATCGTGAAACCGTAACCCGATCGCAAAAACAATAATCGTTTTAAAATCGTCATTTTATGTGAAAACGCTTTTCTGTCCCTGTTTTGTTTCGTTCATAACTTTTCCGTCGTAGCTCGGTTTGAGGCGAAACTGGTGCCCACGGTTCACATTCTGTGTCGGGCACATTTTTCGTGTTTTAGCGGAAGTCCGGTTCGACATCTAGCTAGGCTTAAAATGGCTGTTTTCACAGCAGGTCTGAACGTGACAGTTTCGCGTTCCGTTTTTAGAAAATTCATATTAAATTGTAGAAAAATCGTTAGAGCACGTACGATATGTCCCTGGAACCCTAAGACATAAAACTAACTGATTATGGAATAATAATTCTGGGTTGATGAGTTTATGAGGGGTTAAACAGGTTCCGAACAGACCTGTAAATGTTAGAGTAAAAGCTGGATTTTTCGTGTGTAAGCTTTTAGTTGTGACTTTGAGCTAGGACTTCGTTGTGACGTTTTATATCACTTATTTAGGTGGAAAAAGGGTGAGTTGGTGTTGGCCGGCTCATTTTGCTGTTGAGGACATCTACTTTGCGTTGAGGTGAGTTCTCTCACTGTGTAGATAGGAATTGTATGCATGTTTTGGTAGTTGTATGTACTACTGTACTTGTGGTGTGAACTAGTTGTTTGTGGTGCGTAATATTTGCTTGGGTTAAATGCTTAGTATAAATGTGTGTTACATTACAACTCGGTGGGACCGAGGAAGTGGATAGAAACGTTGTGGGAACTCGGTGGGACGAGTGTGTTACATTACAACTCGGTGGGACCGAGGACTCGGTGGGACCGAGGAAGTGGATGGAAATGTTGTGTGAACTCGGTGGGACCGGGAACTCGGTGGGACCGAGGAGTTGGGTACATAATTACTTGTATGTGTTTACTTGCAATATGTAACTGTGGTGTTGTTGCTCATGTGCGGATAGAAGTGATGTGTATATAATTTCTACATGCGCATGTGATGGAATTCACTAAGCCTTGTGCTTACCCTTTCCTATTTTAATGTGGTTTCAGGTGCTTGTGGCTCCAAGGCGTGACGGGTACACACTGGCGCGCGTGAAGAGTTTTTATAATCATGAGATTAGAGTTATTATTAAACGATTTAATTTCCGCTGTTTATTATTACTGAGAATATTTATTATTGAATTTGCAAACGAAACGGTGTTGGATATTTAATAAGGTTTTATTTATTAAAATGCCTATTTTTAAAGTTAAAATTTATTGTAATTTTTGGGACGTTACAACTTGGTATCAGAGCACAGCTTGAGTGAATCAAACGCATCTCGGTGTGTTTGATCTCAAGTTGCGGCTATGAAATTCTTCTCTTAAAATTTTTGGAAAATAAAAGAAAGGAAAACCCGTTTGGGAAACGGTGATCGAGGGCGCAGTGTGTACAGTCAGCCGAAGCCAAAAGGAAAGGTACAGTACTTAGTGTATTTATCGCTTTCTAGATCATAGGGTATGCATGCTAGATTGCCTATGTGGTTTACACTGTACTGTATGATGATTGCTTGCTAGTGGGAATTAATGCTAGTTATAATAGGTTGTTAAGCGAAGGCCCTATAGGTTGTATGCAGTAAGAATCACATAGCCTTAGAATATTTGATTTATTCCTATTGCGCAGCTCTTGTTTGAGTCCAACCGTTCTAGGATAGAATCTTGTATTCGAATGTCTATTTGATTCACGCTGCATGCGACTGGGTATTTGCGAGGCAACTCGTTATGGCTAATAGGGATTCCGTTGTAGCAAGGGTAGTGGGATGAGATGAAATTCCTAGTGAGCTGGGAAGAGTGTTTACATATGAGTATGTATGCGAGATTGCTTTCTAGAACATAGGAGTATGTATGCTAGATTGCTTGGTCCCTATTACACTGTACTGCATGTTTGTTGCTTGCTAACAGGAGTTTATGCTAGCCTTGATAGGTTGTTAAATGAATGCACTACAGGTCGTATGCGGTAGGAACCGAATAGCCTTAGAATGTCGGATTTAGTTCTATTGCGCAGCTCTTGTTTGATTCCAACCGTTGTAGGATAGAATCTTATATTCGAATGTCTATCTGGTTTTACACTGTGTACGACTGTTCATTTGCGAGGCGACTCGCCAGGACTAGTGGGGATTCCGTCCTAGCAAGGGTAGTGGAATGAGATGAAATTCCTAGGGAGCTAGGAAGAGTGCGTACATATGCTGGTACGGGCATATGGGTGTAGATTATCGGCGAGCAACTACTTAGACACATCGGATGGAACTCAGAACGAGTGATGATAGGTGTGGAAGGTAGTAGTAGAGCTCCTACTATCAGAAACACAGGATCAATGCTCGAGTCGGGGAAAGTCACGAGGAATCCGAGGAGTTGAGTGTGAGCGTTGTTAGTATGAGTTATTATGTGCTAATAGCTCGCTGTATTAATTACCTAGGATGACCATCACAAGGAGGAACAACGATGTTGATCCGAATGCTAGTATTGAACTCACTAGTGAGCAGATACGTGAGTTGATCACGACTGAAGTAAAGCATGCTATTAGGGAGGCAATCCCCGAGATTATTATCGCCGTTCGTGATGAGGTAGTAAGGATACTGGAGACTGATCGGGGACAGGGACTCGAGTTAGAGGAACATGCTAAGAAGAGGAAAACGGCGCAGGCCGTTGCATCAGAATCCTCAGTCCCAAAGAAAACGAGGTTTTCGGACTCACTCTTAAATCGAAGGAGCAGTGGGTTTAAAACCAAGGATAGTAGCGGAAGGAGAAACGACAATTGTTTCAAGTGTGGCCAGGTAGGACACTACGGTCGGGATTGCAGGGTACCACTGGTGGTCTGTTTTAACTGGAAACAGACGGGCCACGTGATGACCAACTGCCCGAATCCGAGGGTTACTGTTGGAAGTGGGGCACAAGAAGCTCCTGCGGTTGCTCCCTTGTGTATTACTGATGGTCGTGTGGGTCAGGCTGGACCCGAGGCGGCCCGAGGTAGAATTCATCAACTGACGATGGAGGAGGCACAGGCTACGCCTAAAGTGGTGACAGGTATATTTCATTACTTGTTTTCTTTTATTGATTATTGTATGTAGTTGCTTTTTGCTTAAGCTGTGTGATTAAGTACGTTCTTAGTTAACTCGGTGTCTGCTGTAGTGATGTTTGATAGCAGGGCTACCCATTATTTCGTGCCTCACACTTGTAGTGAGCGTTTGGGCCGTAGTATAGGACGGCTAGGCTGTCCACTTGTGGTTGAGGTTGCTGATGTAATATTTGTTTTAAGTAGACCATTTCGGGTCAAGATTGATGATTGTGCTAGAATCATAGGCTTCTGAGCCGACTTTGTTTTGAGGACAGGCCGTAAGATGATTTGACGTGAATTCCAACTTGCCCTAAGAGGTTTAAATGTCCGGATGACGATAGTGGACCGGAGGGATTTGGAGTAGTACGAGTCGAGACGTAGAATGCCGTCTAAGTCATGCACAAAGTTTGATTTTGAAAATAAAACTGCATTAACTAATTCTTGTGTTTCCAATCCTTATATGGATTGTGTTTTGGAATTTTGGGAAATGTTTAGCACACCGTTTGAATTGAGCAGTTACCTTGCATGCATGTCATGAGTCAATCCATACCAGAACCGTGGTGGTTCATTTTTAAAAGAAATTATTCATTACGCTTTGTGTTTTGTAAGTAATCTGAACGGCAATGGAATGATTTTCAACATGATTTTACTATGTGAGACGAGCGTGTCCATTTTTGCGTAACTACCGACCTGGTAATAGTAGTTTTATTGCATACGGCCTTTTTGAGATGAAAAATCTCGACGTTGAAAATATTTTGTAAATGATTTTGTAAACCATTTGGGAAATGCGCTTTTAAGTGTTATGTGTCATTTTGAGAATTTTAAGGGTGTGAGTCCTTTTGGAAAACTCTTTTGTTTAACCCGTGTTGAGTTTGGGACTAATGTTGATTTTAGAGTATTGCTTGCTTAAACTTTATTTAAACGCGTTTTGACCGACTTATGGGTCTAGCAAGCGTGGAGCATTTTGCTTGGTTTTGATTTTGAGATAGTCATGGGTCAATTGCACGGTTCTAATGGCTCGATGGGGAGTCTTGTAGATGGGTTGTTTTTGTTGCACAGTTTCGCATTTATTGCACGTTGAGTATTTACATGTTTGGGTGAGTGAGTCATTCCGGGATAGGCATGTTGTTGGTAGACTGTTTTGCATTGGATCCTTGGTCACGTTAGTCAGTCGTTGGTAATGGTCGGTTGGGTATCTCGGGGTGGGACCCCGATATTCATGTGTTATGACCTTGACCTTCCAGTAGGCACTAGGAGGATATAGTCTTGAGCACTTACCTGGGAGGTAGTTCCGATGTGCCGGGCCTTGAGACGTACCTGGGAGGTAGACGTTAAGGTGTATCTTGATACGGTGTAACTAGGATTCCTAGAGCGAGCGTGGAGGATAAGTAGACGGTGGAAGGTTGGGTATTCCACGCGTGTTGGTACTGTAGGCCGAATAGTATCGGTTAAGGGAATGATGCCCTTTGTAATTAAGAGCATAAATGCGCAGTAACCTTTTTGAGGTAAGTAGAATATTTAGGTGTCGACTTTTGGGCTTGAGGCCAAACACCTTTAGTGTAATCGGAGATTTGTAGCCGATTTTAAAATAATTATGGGGATAGTGGTAGTAACCTGAAATGCTCACTTGTGATGAATGTTTATGGTGGAAAGACCTTCGTGAGTGATTTTAAATTTACTGGTTTGATGATTCATGTGAAATAAATTTTGGGAGGCTATTAGAACTTGTGAAAGTTAATTGACAGTTAATGATAGGAATGATCGGATTCGAGTATCCTGTGGGGTATATTGGTGAGCAACTTTAGAATGGTTAGAGCTTGAATTTGAATCGGGATATATGGAACATCTAAGGTTGGGAGACAACCGAAGTCGTTTGACTAGGAATGATTCCAGTTGTTGGAGTGTTCTTCCGATTATAAATACGGTGTACTTGAGGAGTTTTGTGGTAAGAAAAGTAGTCGAGAAATTTTTAGGCGGTGTGAGAAATTTTAGATTCCAGTTAGTGAAGGTCCAGTGGAAACACCGAAAGGGTTCCGAGTGAACTTGGGAACCTGAGGTTTAGATAAGGGAGAACTATCTATAGCTATTCACGGGCATAGACTTCGAGGACGAAGTCTAATTCAAGTGGGGGAGAGTTGTAAAGCCCGTGTCCCGATATACATTTTTTTTTTTTTTTTTCTTTAAGCGAGTTTATTATCGGGTTTAGGCGGCAAGGACCTAAAATGAATTAACTGTTGTGTTATTGGTCATTTTGTTAAATCCTAAGATAAGTGGGAAAAATTGGATAAACCTTAAAAACCTAGGGACTAAAGGTGTCTTTTGTTATTTAAGTTTGCATGGGAACGATTTTGTTTAAGAACCGACCCCACCTTCTATGTGGCTCTCATTTTCACTCTCGCAAACAAACAAACCAAAACCCTACTTCCCTCTTCTCCCTTAGCTGCGGCCGTCGAACACCCAAACCCCTCCCCCCATCCACTGCTGCCGTCGACCACCCCCGAGAATCACTACCGCCAGCGCCGCCGGCACAGTTTTCTGCCGGCAAGAGAGAGATAGAGAGAGGTGCGGCGAGAGAGAGAGAGTAGCGAGAAAAAGAAGGAGCAGCCGGCGATCGGATTCAGTGTGGTTACTGCTGGGTTTTCGTCGCGAGGTAAGTTTTCTCTCTTTTGTTTTTTTCGTTGCCATCGCGCCATCACGAAACCACCGTCACGGCTGCCACCGGTTGCCGCCGTCGTGCGCCACCAGTCGGGGCTGTGGTGGTGGGCTGTTTTAGGGTCGCATGTGTGCGTGGGTGGGTTTGCGAGGCGGAGATAGAGTGGTCAAGTCGTACGTTGTCTTCGCCGGGTTTTTCTTTTCGTAAACCACCATCGCTGCGGCTGCCGGCCGCCGCCGCCGCCGCCGGCGACCACCACTGCCGGGGGAGGCAGTGGGTGGTCCGTGGTTGAGTCCAGCCCTTGTAGCCTAAACCTGATCCTAAATCGTGAAACCGTAACCCGATCGCGAAAACAATAATCGTTTTAAAATCGTCATTTTATGTGAAAACGTTTTTCTGTCCCTGTTTTGTTTCGTTCATAACTTTTCCGTCGTAGCTCGGTTTGAGGCGAAACTGGTGCCCACGGTTCACATTCTGTGTCGGGCACATTTTTTGTGTTTTAGCGGAAGTCCGGTTCGGCCTCTAGCTAGGCTTAAAATGGCTGTTTTCACAGCAGGTCTGAACGTGACAGTTTCGCGTTCCATTTTTAGAAAATTCATATTAAATTGTAGAAAAATCGTTAGAGCACGTACGATATGTCCCTGGAACCCTAAGACATAAAACTAACTGATTATGGAATAATAATTCTGGGTTGATGAGTTTATGAGGGGTTAAACAGGTTCCGAACAGACCTGTAAATGTTAGAGTAAAAGCTGGATTTTTCGTGTGTAAGCTTTTAGTTGTGACTTTGAGCTAGGACTTCGTTGTGACGTTTGATATCACTTATTTAGGTGGAAAAAAGGTGAGTTGGTGTTGGCCGGCTCGTTTTGCTGTTGAGGACATCTACTTTGCGTTGAGGTGAGTTCTCTCACTGTGTAGATAGGAATTGTATGCATGTTATGGTAGTTGTATGTACTACTGTACTTGTGGTGTGAACTAGTTGTTTGTGGTGCGTAATATTTGCTTGGGTTAAATGCTTAGTATAAATGTGTGTTACATTACAACTCGGTGGGACCGAGGACTCGGTGGGACCGAGGAAGTGGATAGAAACGTTGTGGGAACTCGGTGGGACGAGTGTGTTACATTACAACTCGGTGGGACCGAGGACTCGGTGGGACCGAGGAAGTGGATGGAAATGTTGTGTGAACTCGGTGGGACCGGGAACTCGGTGTGTTGGGAACTGAAGATATGCTAAGTATGGTTAGTACTGCTAAGTCTTCATTACTACTGCCAGTTCTTCGTTACTACTGCTGGGCAAGGTTACTGCTGCTAGATGAAGTTAATGCTGCTAGACGAAGTTAGTGCTGCTAGACCAATTTACTACTGCTAGACATGGTTAGTACTGCTGAGCTGAGTTACTACTGCTTGAAGACTGTGAAGATTAATACTGCTGAAGGTTGTTAATGCTGCTGAGCCAAATCATCATTAATACTGCTGAAGGTTGTTAATGCTGCTGAGCCAAATCATCATTAATACTGCTGAGTTGATAAGTTTGGTATGCGATACTTTTGGAGACAAAGAAGGAATTGATCAAGATATGTTTAACGAAGATTCAGAAGATCAATTTACTTTTTATGGTTATCTTGTAATTACTTTTGTATAAATAGTATTGATAGATAGCTATTAGAATATACGAAAAACAGAAGATAGATAGTATACAGAATTCGATATTCAAGAGTGAATTAACCTCAAGATCATAGATCCTATTTCTAGAGAAGTAGAAATCGTCTTGTTGAGCCTGTTCAACAAGATTGAGGTTTGGTGTAAAACTTGTGAGTTATAACTGTTTGATATATATACAGTTTATTGAATTTCTATTGATTGTTCTTTAATTGATTTAGAGTTCTATTCCGCAAGATTCTCTAAATTCTGTTTCTAAGAAGTTTAATTCTTGTTAAGAATCGATCCTGACAAGTGGTATCAGAGCTTTGGTATCTTAGAAACTATGGACAATTCAATGGATTCTCACAGTACTCTTGTTTCAAAGGTTCCCATGCTCAAACCCAATGAATTTGACATGTGGAAACTAAGAATCAAGCAGTACATTCTTCTTACTGATTATGCCATATGGGACATCATAGAAAATGGCCCATGTAATGAAGGAAAGATTGGAGCAGATGGAAAGAGACCTCCTCCCAAGACAGATGCTGAAAAAAAAGTAAGACAAACAGAGATGAAGGCCTTAAGCACTCTGCTTTTGGCTATTCCTAATGAGTACCAACATCAATTCCAACACTGCACAGATGCACAGATGTTGTGGAATGCTCTGGAGAAAAGATTTACTGGCACAAAGAGCACAAAGAGAAATCAAAAGGCTATTCTCAGGCAACAATATGAAAACTTTATGTCTGCAAAGAATGAGTCTATGACTCAAACTTTTGACAGATTTAACAAGTTAATTGGAGAATTAGCAACTGTGGGTGTACACATGGATGCTGATGATGTCAATAGAAAGTTCCTTAGATCATTGGGAGAAGAATGGACCATGTACACAGTCTCATTCAGACAGAATGACCAATTGGAGGACAAAGAGCTAGATGACCTCTACAATGATCTGAGAGTATTTGAGGCTGAAGTTGAAGCCAAGAAAAGGCCATCAGGATTTGTTTATAATGCTGCTTTATTATCTTCATCCTCTGATACTGCTGCTAATCCTGATTCTGTTAATACTGCAGGTTCTGTTAATTCTGCTAGTGGAACCAATCAAGAGAAGACTACAGATTCTGTACTAGAAGCATTCTTTTCTAGTCATGTCCACTCTTCTCTAATCAATGATGATTTAGAGCAGATCAATGCTGATGATCTGGAAGAGATGGACATCAAGTGGCAGATGGCTATGCTATCAATGAGGGTGAAGAAATTCATCAAAAGGACTGGGAGAAACAACTTTTCCCAAAGAAGAGAAGATGGTGCAGGCTTTGACAAGTCCAAGGTTGAATGTTATAAGTGTCACAAGATGGGACACTTTTCCAGAGAATGCAGAAGTGGAGGATCACAGACTCCAAATGGAAACCAAAACAGGAGCTCCTCTCAAGCCCTTGTTTCTCAACAAGGAATGGGATTTGATTGGAGTGATCAAGCTGAAGAAGCCTGTCAGAATCAAGCTCTTATGGCAGAAGTATCTGATATCCCCACTGAGGTACAATCTAAACTCTGTTCTCAAGCTTGCATTGATGCTGTTAAAAGATATAGGGATCACAATCAGGGTATGTGTGATGACCTTAAGAGGCTAGAGAAAGATGTGAAAGATTATGTTAGGATTGTAGAAAGGTTTGAGGAACAGATTAGAGCTTTTCAAGCTAATGAACTTCAACACCACTATGATACTAACTATTGGAAGTGGGAGAAGAATGAGTATGAGATTAAGCTGAAAGTGTCTGGGGAGGAGAATGAAAAGTTAAAAGAAGAGCTTAAAAAGGTTAAACTTGATGTTGAAAAGTTTACCTGTGCTTCTAAAACCATGGACACCATCATTAAAGCACAAATCCATGACAAGATGAAAGTAGGGATAGGATACAATACCACACCTCCACCCTACAATAACAACTACATACCTCCTAAATCTGATTTGTTAGAGACCAAGGATAGAAAGGAACCTGAATTAATGATTAATATAGATCCTTGTGAAAAAGAAATAGTTGTTGAAGATGAGACTGACAAAGTAGACTCTGATGAGGAATGTGAGAGTCCATGTGTCAAGAACACAGAGATCAAAAGGACTGAAGAGAAAAAGGAAGTTCATTACACACAGCCCAAAGTTGTGAACTCTAATACTTGTAAACAGTGTTCCTGCAGGAAATTCAAAGAGAACAAGCCCCAAAAACATGATAATCAGAGGGGAAATCAAAGGAACTGGAATAACCAGTGGGCTATGAGACAAGGAGTTGACCTGAAAAGAATCAACAGGCCAAAACCTTGTTTCATCTGTGGTAAGCTAAATCACTTAGCCAAACACTGTTATTTCAATCCTGTTAACCAAAGGTTTAATGCTCAAAGATCTTTTCAAAAACCTGGTGGTTACAGAAAGAATGGTGGATATAAAAAGTCTGCAAAGAAAAATGTGGCAAAGAAACAAGATAAACCCAAAAGCCACATAAAGAAAATGACTGAAAAGGAATGTGATACTATGTGGGTTCCAAAAAGCACTAAAAACAATACTGCTGCTAGCAGTGTTAGTACTGCTAACACTGCTAGTACTGCTTCAAAAGTTAGTGCTGCTAGCAGTATTAATACTGCTAGTAATCATTCCAAAGTTAGTACTGCTAGCAATATTAATACTGCTAGTAATCATTCCAAAGTTAGTGCTGCTAGCAGTGTTAATACTGCTAGTATTCAGTCCAATATTAGTGCTGCTAATACTTTTAGTGCTTCTTCTTCAGATAGTACTGCTGCTAGCAGTATTAACTCTGTTAATACTGCTTCTAGCAGTGTTAACTCGGTTAATACTGCTACCTCTGTTAGTACTTCTGAGGTTAATACTGCTAGCACTGTTAGTACTGCTAGCACTGTTAGTACTGCTGCAAGTGCTGCTACACCAATAATTTTGACAAAGTATTCCAGCACAGCAGTACCAAAAGTTAAAAATCTCATCAAAACCAAGTGTAAGTACTTTGATGAGCAAGGGAGACCCAAGACCACTTCGGCTTGGGTTCCAAATAAAACTAACTGATTTATCTTGATGTGCAGAGCAACCAACAGCTCAAGGGGAAGAGCATTTGGCATGTTGATAGTGGTTGCTCCAGGCACATGACAGGTAACATGTCCTGCCTCAAAAATTTCAAAAAGGTTGATGGAGGACATGTTGCATTTGGGGATAATCCTGCTGGTGGAAAGATAAGTGGTAAGGGTGATGTTTCAAAGGGTAAGATGACCTTTGAAGATGTATACTATGTTGAACAATTGAGATACAACCTGTTAAGTGTATCACAGGTTTGTGACAAGAAGCATAGTATATTGTTTACAGACTCTGAATGTATTATCCTTGCTCCTGGATACAAAGTGGTTGATGAAAACATGATACTTCTGAGAACTCCTAGGAAGGATAATGTTTATTGTTTAGATTTGGAAAGTGTTTCATCTGATTCATCTCTAAATTGTTTAGTTTCAAAAGCTTCTTTAGATGAATCATCACTTTGGCACAGAAGGATGTGTCACATGAACTTTAAAACAATAAATAAACTTGTTAAGAATAACCTTGTAAGGGGTTTGCCATCCAAAGTATATTCATGTGATGATCATTGTGTTGCTTGTCTCAAAGGCAAACAACACAAAACTTCTCATAAGTCCAAAGAGATAAACACTATATCAAATCCTCTTCAACTGTTACATATGGATCTGTTTGGTCCTACCAATGTGATGAGTATTGGCAAGAAATCATACTGCTTAGTTATTGTTGATGATTATTCTAGATTTACTTGGGTATATTTTCTGAGAACTAAAGATGAGACAAGTGGACTGATCAAATCTTTCATTCTCAAAATTGAAAACCAATCAAATCAAAGAGTGAAAGTCATTAGATCAGATAATGGAACTGAGTTTAAAAATTCTGATCTAAACACCTTTTGTGAAGAAAAAGGAATTGAGAGACAATACAGTGCTCCTAGGACTCCACAACAAAATGGTATTGCTGAGAGAAGGAATAGGACACTGATTGAGGCTGCTAGATCTCTGTTAGCAGACTCAAAGTTACCAATTACTTTTTGGGCAGAAGCAGTTAATACTGCCTGCTATGTTCAAAACAGAGTTTTAGTTGTAAAGCCTAAAAACAAGACACCTTATGAGCTTTTCCATAAAAGGAAACCATATATTGGATTTTTCAAGCCATTTGGATGTCCTTGTACTATTCTCAATACCAAATCTCACTTAGGCAAGTTTGATAGCAAAGCAGATGATGGTTTTCTTGTTGGGTATTCATCTCAAAGTAAGGCCTACAGAGTTTTTAATACCTCTTCTAGAATAATTGAAGAAAGTGACAATGTCAAATGCAATGAGAACACACCAAATCCTATTGGTTCAGGTCCTAATTGGCTATTTGACATTGATTCACTCACTAATTCTTTGGGTTTCAGTGGTGATGTATATGCAGGACAAAGGGATACACCATCATCAGAACACAGAATTCAATCTGTGATATTTCCAATCCCTTCCATTGATCCTGTGGAATTCTGTGAACACCATGAGGAGACTGAACCTATTCAGAATGAAGAAGAGAGGAGAGCAGAGGAAAATCAGTCTTCAGGTTCAAATTCCAGAGAATCTGAGGTGACTGAAGAAGCAGAAACAAATCCAGAATTAAATGAGTCTAATCTGGATGAGGACTTACAAGAGGAAGCTGGTCATCAAACAAGAACTCAGAAAAATCATCCTCCTGAGTTGGTAATTGGAGATATTGCATCTCCCATGATGACTAGAAAGCAAAGCAGACTCCAAGAGTTGCAAGAGCAGCAAAATACAGTTAACACTGTTCTTACTTGCTTTCTGTCCCAGATTGAGCCCAAAAAGGCTTATGATGCCATGAAAGACCCAAGCTGGATAGAGGCAATGCAAGAGGAGCTGCTACAGTTCAAATTACAGGATGTTTGGGACTTGGTAGACCTTCCAAAAGGTCATAGAGCAATTGGCACCACGTGGATTTTCAGGAACAAGAAGGATGACAGAGGGATTGTAATCAGAAACAAAGCTAGACTGGTTGCACAAGGGTACACTCAGGAAGAAGGAATAGATTATGAGGAAGTCTTTGCTCCTGTGGCAAGGATTGAAGCAATCAGGTTATTTCTAGCCTATGCCTCCTACATGAAGTTCAAAGTGTACCAAATGGATGTCAAGAGTGCATTTCTGTATGGAAGCATTGAGGAAGAAGTATATGTCTGTCAACCCCCTGGATTTGAGAATCCATTGCACCCTGACAGAGTATACAAGCTGAAGAAGGCTCTCTATGGTTTGCATCAGGCCCCAAGAGCATGGTATGACACTTTGTCTACCTATCTCTTAAAAAATGACTTTGAAAGAGGAGTAATTGACAAGACCCTGTTTATCAAGAGGAGAAAGAGAGGTACTTTACTTGTTCATATCTATGTGGATGACATCATCTTTGGATCCACCAATGATCAAATGTGTAAAGAGTTTGAAGAATTGATGCACAAAAGCTTCAAGATGAGCTCCATGGGAGAACTTACATTCTTTCTTGGGCTTCAGGTAAAACAGAGGAAAGATGGAATTTTTATTAGCCAATCCAAGTATGTGAAAGACATCCTGGACAAGTTTGGTTTATCAGACTCAAAGTCAGCAAGCACTCCAATGGAAACACATAAACAGATCACTGCAGATCTTGAGGGGGAGGATGTGGATGTCCATCATTACAGATCAATGATTGGATCTCTCATGTATCTCACAGCCTCTAGACCTGACATTATGTTTTCAGTCTGTGTTTGTGCCAGATTTCAGGTTTCTCCTAAGCAATCACACCTTCATGCTGTCAAAAGAATATTCAGATACTTAAAAGGGCAACCTAGATTAGGTCTCTGGTATCCGCATGAATCCTCTTTTGACTTGCTTGCATATTCAGATAGTGATTTGGGAGGAGCCAACATGGATAGGAAGTCTACTTCAGGTGGATGTCAGTTTTTGGGTACAAGACTAGTATCTTGGCAGTGTAAGAAACAAACCACAGTGTCCTTATCTACCACAGAGGCTGAGTACATAGCTGCTGCAAGCTGCTGCTCTCAGGTTCTATGGATTCAGAATCAGATGTTGGACTATGGGGTAACATTTCTTCACACACCAATCTTCATTGATAACAACAGTGCTATTAGCATTGTTAATAATCCAGTCAAACACTAAAAAACAAAGCATATAGAGATAAGGTATCACTTTATAAGAGATTGCAATGAAAAGAAATTAATTCAGGTTGCTAAAGTTCATACAAATGACCAGTTTGCTGATCTATTCACAAAAGCTTTTGATGTGGGTAGATTCACCTTTTTGGTAACAAGTGTGGGCATGATCAACCTAGAATAAATTCATGACTTTCTGTTTTTATACCTATATTTCTTCATATATTTGGTGCTACTAACTTTCTTTCTCAGGATCCTCTGTTTTCCTCAGATTACCAAGTGAAGAAAAGTGTAAGTGTGGTTACTACTGCCAGTACAGAAGTTACTACTGTCTGTGTTCTAGTAGTTACTACTGCTTGTGCAGTTACTACTGCTCAGTAGTTAATACTGCTCAGCAGTTAATACTGCTAATGCAGTTAATACTGCTAGTGCAGTTAATACTGCTAGTGTAGTTAATACTGCTTGGTCGTTAATACTGCTCAGTAGTTAATACTGCTCAGTAGTTAATACTGCCAGTGCAGTTAATACTGCTAGTTAATACTGCTCAGTAGTTAATACTGCTAAGTAGTTAATACTGCTCTGTAGTTAATACTGCTCAGTAGTTAATACTGCTTGGTAGTTAATATTGCTAGGTAGTTAATACTGCTTGGTAGTTAATACTGCTCGGTAGTTAATACTGCGAGGTAGTTAATACTGCTTCTGATAATCTAGGGCATATAAATACCCCTGTTTGCCCGCCCATGTTCATAACGACTCTTCGCATTTACTTCTTCTCTCTCGTTCTAACCTAGCCTCCCCAGAATCTCTGTGCTTTTCTTTCAAGAATCCTTAGGCATCATGGAGTTTGTGGATGAGCACAATGAAATAGCCATGCTTCAGAAGCCGAAACAAGCTGCGGGATTCCACGATATTGTCGATTTTCTAAAATCCTCGCACATCTCCTATGCACTCACGGTGAGCCCAACAATCTATATCGAACATCAGAAACAATTTTGGGAGAATGCCACTGTTAGTGTTGAAGAAGGGCAGAAAACCATTCGAACAAGGGTTTGTGATAAACCCTTGAAAGTCACTGAAGAGGTTATTCGCATCTCCCTTCAGTTGAATGATGCTTCAGGTATATCTTCTATTCCTTCTGAAGACCTCTTTTCTACTTTACAAAGAATGGGGTATGAAGGTCCCATTGGTGTTTTTAAATTCTACAAGTCAAAATTTTTTAACCAATGGAGATTTCTTGTTCATACCCTGATGCACTGTATTTCCAAGAAAACTACTGGATGGAGTGAGTTCAGCAGTCCCATTGCATATGCCTTGGTCTGCTTATCCACTGCCAGAAAGTACAATTTTTCAGCAATGATCTTTAATGATCTTGTATCAAACTTGGAATCCAAAAAGACCTTTTTCATGTATCCAAGGTTTGTGCAAGAAGTTCTTAACAAGGAGTTGATGGACTTACCTCAGTTCACTGAGGTATATGTACCCAAATCCCTTAAAGGGAAGGTTTTTTCAAATATGAAAAGACTTCCTAGGGACTCGGAAGGAGTTGACACACCATTGTTCTCTACAATGATGGTTGTGTCCCACCCCTCTGAAGGTATGGCATCAGGATCAAGGCCCTCATTAGATCAACCCACTGATGACCAATCCCAACCTTCCATCTCAAAAGACATCCCACAGTCCATTCTTGAACAGCCCACTCCCACAATCACCAAAAGGTTTCAAAGAAGAAAGGTGCACAAGGCTCCTTCCCTTGATGTACCTACTCAAAGCCCTACGCCTTTAAGCCCTCAATTGGAGCATTCTCCAATTGAGAATATCAACAGGGAAACCACAGGGGTGTCTCCCAACCTCAAGAAGGTGGTCTCTAAGGAGAAGGATGACCATATGGGTGCTAAGGCTGCCACTACTTCTGCTAGCACAGAGAAGGACAGTGGTAACATAAATAAGACCTTCCCCATGGCAACTCTAAATGAGAAATCATTAGGAGGACCCAGGTGCTAAGAAACCAAGGGGGCAGGTAGTGCTTCTGCTAGGCAGAAGGCTTCTGCTGAAACTTCCAAGGATCCTTTAAAGAAGGTAAACACTTCTAAACAAGGTGAGGATAGATATAACTATGAGGAATTGATGGAAACCATGGGGAATATCAACTTGGATGTAATGGCACAAAAGACAGAGATAGAGCAACTTAAGACTGTGGTCACCTACCAACAGTCTCAAATTGAGAAGCTCAAAAAGCTGGTCACCAGGTTGCTGAACAAAAAGAAAAAGGCAAGATTTGTGCTAAGAAGGAGAACCTCAACTGATGATGCTCCCAAAAAGGGGGAGTCAGAGTCAGAAGCAGAACTGAAACTGAAGGGTCCACAAATTGAGGGAGAGACTGCTCACATAGAGACTGAGATGGAAATGGACTATGCACAGTTTAAGGGGGAGTCCAGTGAGACAGAAAAGGGGGAAGAGTGTGTTAAAGAAACCAAAGCAGCAGAAACCACAGCAGCAGAAACCACAGCAGCAGAAACTGTTAATGCTGCTGAGTTTGAACAAGCAGCAGAAACAGTTAATGCTGCTGAAGGCCAAACAGTCAAAGCAGCAGAAACTGAGCAGGAAGCAGTAACTACAACTCAAGCTGAAATAGATGAAGAAATTTACTGGATTGTAAAGAACAGTATTGAAGCAGCATCACTACATGTACTAAGAGAAGCAGTAACAGCCATAGCAGCAGAAATGGTTATTGCTGCTGAAAAACTTAAAGCAGCTGAACCAACTCCTGAGGCTGTCAAAACTCTTAAAAGAACCAAGATGATGTCAAAGAAAAGACCAAGAACCCAGCCCATAACTTCAAAGAAGAAAAATGAAAAGAAGCCAAGGGTGGAGTCATCTGCAGAAGAGGCCCAGGAGGAAACAGTGAAATCTGATGGAAAAGTTGCTGAAGAAGAAGTGGCAACTCCATCAGGGCAATCAGGCAATGTGCAATCACAAACGGATGCCCAATGTGATTTGTACATTACTAGTGTTGACTCTAACCCAATTCCACTTCAGGCTGAACCAATATCATCTAAGGCTCCTGAAATCATCTTTTGGGACACTTTGAAAGATGGTAGAAAGGAGTTCATTAGGATAAAAAGAGCTGATGGAAAATTTGAAGTATTTTCTACTTGGGGAAAAATTGTCAGAACTTGCTCAAGATCAGACTTAGAAGAGATGTTCAAAGTTGGGATGAAGATATATGGAAACATGCTGACTGAGCCAGGGATGTCAATTTCTAAAATGGTACTTGAATTCTTGTGCCAAATGTTCAAACCTGAAGCAGTTCAGCATAGGTTAAACACACAGTTTCAAGTCATTACCAACTGGATGCTCTATGAAAACTGTGGAGTATATGTCATCTCCCTTGACTCTGCAACTCAAGAATACTATCTTGTGGATGAAATATACAATCACAGCATGAAGAGACTGCAAGGAATGTTACATACTAAGCTAACCTGCAACAAGGATTCAGCAATGGGAAGATTCTTGGTAAAGAGGATTCTAAATCAAAGTCTAGGTCTAAGTCCTAATCTGTGTGTACATGATGACTAAGTTTTGGAAGCATCATCTGAAGAACTTGACTTCTTTTCCTAAAAGTCAAGTTAGGGGGAGATTGTTGGGAACTGAAGATATGCTAAGTATGGTTAGTACTGCTAAGTCTTCATTACTACTGCCAGTTCTTCGTTACTACTGCTGGGCAAGGTTACTGCTGCTAGATGAAGTTAATGCTGCTAGACGAAGTTAGTGCTGCTAGACCAATTTACTACTGCTAGACATGGTTAGTACTGCTGAGCTGAGTTACTACTGCTTGAAGACTGTGAAGATTAATACTGCTGAAGGTTGTTAATGCTGCTGAGCCAAATCATCATTAATACTGCTGAAGGTTGTTAATGCTGCTGAGCCAAATCATCATTAATACTGCTGAGTTGATAAGTTTGGTATGCGATACTTTTGGAGACAAAGAAGGAATTGATCAAGATATGTTTAACGAAGATTCAGAAGATCAATTTACTTTTTATGGTTATCTTGTAATTACTTTTGTATAAATAGTATTGATAGATAGCTATTAGAATATACGAAAAACAGAAGATAGATAGTATACAGAATTCGATATTCAAGAGTGAATTAACCTCAAGATCATAGATCCTATTTCTAGAGAAGTAGAAATCGTCTTGTTGAGCCTATTCAACAAGATTGAGGTTTGGTGTAAAACTTGTGAGTTATAACTGTTTGATATATATACAGTTTATTGAATTTCTATTGATAGTTCTTTAATTGATTTAGAGTTCTATTCCGCAAGATTCTCTAAATTCTGTTTCTAAGAAGTTTAATTCTTGTTAAGAATCGATCCTGACACGGTGGGACCGGGGAGTTGGGTACATAATTACTTGTATGTGTTTACTTGCAATATGTAACTGTGGTGTTGTTGCTCATGTGCGGATAGGAGTGATGTGTATATAATTTCTACCTGCGCATGTGATGGAATTCACTAAGCCTTGTGCTTACCCTTTCCTATTTTAATGTGGTTTTAGGTGCTTGTGGCTCCAAGGCGTGACGGGTACACACTGGCGCGCGTGAAGAGTTTTTATAATCATGAGATTAGAGTTATTATTAAACGATTTAATTTCCGCTGTTTATTATTACTGAGAATATTTATTATTGAATTTACAAACGAAACGGTGTTGGATATTTAATAAGGTTTTATTTATTAAAATGCCTATTTTTAAAGTTAAAATTTATTGTAATTTTTGGGACGTTACAACTTGGTCCTTCATCGTAGTCGAGAAAGAAGATACCATAAGGTTCGCTTATGACTTTACCAGGTGGCAGAGAGGTATCCAGCGCGGAGAGATCAGGATCAGGACCAAGTACTTCAGCACGTGAAAAACCAATACCTGTTTCGTTCCAGATAGGAGGACCTGAATCTGATGGTTTGGAATTTTTCTTTGCAGAGGCCCTTCTTTGTTGAGTCGCAAGAGGAGGAGGAGGAGGAATATCCACAACAGAAGAAACCAAGTCGATATGAGAATTTATGATTTTCTCGACATGGCTCTTATATTGTGAGGTAGATCGCTGAATGGCTATTCGCATCTCCAACCATTCAGAGAAATCGTACTTATTGATCGTAGCAGCGTAGATGTTTTCCTTAGTACCATTTTCTCTGAATAGATCGACCTTAACAACTGGAACATCTATGGTCGATTTTCCTCTGACGAATACCTTGTAAAATTTTGGCAGCCCGATATCGATAGTGCAGTCTTTCTTTGCACCATTCCAAGGTAGAATCAGATACCTTGGTCTTTTCTTCAACGATCTTCTGGACGTCTTCCCATAATTGACGTTGGACTTCGATGGGAGCTCTTTTCAGTTTGGGGTCATTCACCGATTCTTGGGCAAGCTGGATGGCGAGGGCCTTATCTTTTTCTTCAGCTTCCTTCTTTTCGGCGAGTAACCTTGTGGCTCTAAGATGATAAGCGAATTCTTTCTTTGATAACATGTACTTTTTAGTAACAGAGACTTTGGAGTGAGGGAGGAATATTCGCTGATCCTCGAATTTCTTGATCATTTCTTCTCTCCTTTTCTGATCCTCTTCACTTAGCTTTTGAGGAGCTAAGGAAGGTCTGTTTTTGTAAGAGAGAAGTTGTTCTTCAGGTTCTTCAGCTCTTGTGGCTGGGATTATTGTTGGTGCAGCAGTGGGGACTTCAGCTGGATCCTCAAACAGGGGAGAGGACTAGCTGAAACACAGTGATTGTTTAAGTAAGAACATGGTAAGAAAGAGATAGAAAAAGAATGGGGTTTAAGTGTATTGAGGTTTTATGGAGAGGAGAACTGAGATTAAGAAGGGATAGAGGAGAGATGCAGTATAAGGGAAGAGAAGATGTTGTACCTGACAAGCTGGCTTAATCTGAAGGATAGCCAGATTTCCTTCTGCAGCGAGGCCTTTGTTTTTGCCTTTGTCAGCTTCAGACGCTGCAGGCTTTGTCTTGGTCGTCTCCCCTGAAGGTTCATTTATTGAAATCCCTTTCTCAGGGGCCTTCTTGGGCTCAACGAAGAAGAAGTCATCATCATCTTTAGGGGATGATGATGGTTCTTCATTATCGATATCGATGGGTTCTTCGTCTTCAGCTTCTTCTTCTTCAGATTCGACCTCATCAGCGTAAGGTTCAGTCACATCAGCAACAACTTCCTTGTGTTGCTCTTCGAGTTGCTCCCCCTCAGATGCAGAGGGAGGTTTCTTGGTTCCCTCAGGGTTTTCAACTCCCTGAGGTTTATCTGAAGAAGCAGTAGCAGCAGTGTTATTTGTCTCCCCTTCATCAGCATGGGGATGACCTATTTCAACATTCTCCCCCTCATCCTCATGATGAGGTGGGGAGTTAACATCAACAGCATCAGCATCAGTAGTATGAGAATCACTGTCTTCTTGGCCAGTGAGTCCCATACAAAGTTCGACCACTTTTAATCTGTCGTCGAGGCCAGATATAGCAGGGGCGAGTTTTCGAAGATCCTCTCTATCGGCCTGAGTAAAGTGATACTTTGGGGCATCCAGGAGATTGAGTATCTGCTGAAGGAGATCTTTGACCGTGGTGACCTCACCCTTAAGAGTACCAACCTCTGTCTTCAATGATGTGACTTTATTGGACAGAGTGGTGAAGTTTGTTGCGAGGGTGGTGTTGGTGAGGTTGAGATTGTTGACGTTGGTGGAGGTTTCAGTGAGGGTGGTAGAAAAAGTTCCTATGCTGCCATCCACCTTCTCCATATCATCTTTGGAGGCTTTATTTTCAACAACCTCGGTCAGCTTTTTGAGGTTCTCTCCAGCGTCTGTAACCGCTGAAGAGTTTGTGGAGAGAGTGGTGTTGTAAGATTCCACCTTTGTTTCCAGGGCCTTCAGGGAGGTGTTGATATCCCCTAAATTAGGACCTGAAACAGTTATTAACTTATGAACAGAGGAAAGCTCAGAAGTTTGGGGTTGAGAGAGAGAAGTGGGTGGGATAATGTGTATACCTGCAGGCGGGTTGGCGAAGTTGTCGAAGCCTCGTAACCTTTAGAAAGTTTCATAGTCGTCTTCAATAGTTCCCTGACGACTGGAAGTACCTGCAGGTTTTGTATTTTGTCCTATCATCCTCTGAAGATGTTCAGCAGTAGTGTCGCTGAGGATCATGTTTGTTGAGGAGAATAGGGAAGAGTTTGAGTGACCAAAGGAGAGGTGGGAGGAATGAAGGATGAGAAGATTGGTTGGGTGCGAGGTTCAGCGTTGGATTCGCTGAAAATCACTTCAGTCTCTAGAGAGGCTAAAGGAGGTGGGTTCTGTTCCAAGTTTACAACCTCAGTGTCTAAAGACGCTGAGGTCGGGATGGAAGGGGTGGCTTGATCAGCTGTGGCAGAGCGTACCACTGAACTATCCATCAGCTATTCAAGATGAGCTGTGGAGTCTTCAGCATGCGAATGCTAGGGGGGTTGCTCCTTGGTTTTCTTGATCCTTTTGGAACCAATATGGGAAGTAGATTGTTTCCTTTTCCGAGAAGGAGTAGAGGGAGCAGCTTGGGTATCAGCGGTGGGGATTTCCGCTAAAGTAGCCGCAGAAGTAGAAGAAGGAGGATTAAGAAGAGATAAAAGAGTAGTAATACGTACCTCGTTTGCCAGCAGCTTGAAGTCGAGCACCTTAGGGCCAACCTGAGAGAGTCTCAGTTCACCCTCTTTTGGGTACTTGTCCCCAAGTCCTTGTTGAAAGACGGCGCTGATAAATCTGGGATATGGAACCCATGAAGGTCTATCAGCCATATCTACTCTGAATGCAAGGTCGTTATAGATGATCGAGGCCCAATCAACATGGAGACCATTCAGCAATGCCTAGCCCATGGCTTGCTGAGGTTGAGCAGCTTGATCAGAGGAGCCACTCTTCGCTGTCATGCAGCTTATCAGGTGTGCGAAGATGAAGTTCATCTCGCTTGGCATTTTGGACTTCTTGATCAGGGTCAGTTTCTTCTCAATCTCCTTGTCCCTCCCTGTGTCCCATGCGTAACCCATTGCATCAAAGAATGCAGTGATGGCTTCCCTATCAGCATGGTTTTTGTGGTTTGGGAGAGGGACAAAGCGTTTTTCTTTGGTAGCGACGGGGAGGCTCAGTGCACGCCTAATAATGGCAGGGTTGATTTTGGTGGTGCCAAATTTGGTGTTACAGAGAATGGTGTCAACGAACTTCGTTGGGTCTTTGGCAGTGGGTACCTGAGCTCGTCTGGCAGTATACCAGAACTGAGATAGAAGGAATTTATGGGCAGGGGGTACAAAGGTTAAGGCTTTGAATAAGCAGTAGGTTTGGAGAAAATTCACAGCTTCATTCAGATGTGTGACTTGCTTTCGAGGAGGAAAATCGAAAAGCGCATAGAGGTTGTTTGATTTCGAAAAGTCTACTTTCTCAAGCGTAAACTTTACCTGAGGAGCCTTTGGTAGAGTCAGTTTCTCCGTTGCAGGAGATTTCTTAGCGGTAGGAGCAGCAGCTGAAGATGCCATTTCTGTTTAACATATATAAACACGAAGAAGAGATGAAGAACAATGTTTTAATGTGGAAAGAATTTCCAATAAGATGTTGTCGAATTTTGTCCATTTCATTCAGACAAAGATGTCTTAATGAAGATTAGGGTTTTCTTTGTTTTGAATAAGAAATACAAAACAGTAAATGCCTTGTTTCCCAGTTTCCTTTAGAGAGAAGGATTCTGGAAAAACATATGAATAACAAGTTTAAGATTTTGAGTTTAAAACTTGAAGAACAATCTCGAAGATTGTGTCCATAAAACCATGAAAGAAATGATTTCATTTTAAGAAGTTCATTTGTTTGATCCGTTAAAGGCAATAATAAGATCATAAACAAGGTAAAGTAGGTAAATAATAAGAATATTAACCTTACAAACGTTGAAGGGGATGAACAGTTTTCTGGAAAACTTGAGTTCAAAATGCAACAGTAGTTTTTCTTGCTTGGAGAAGAAGTTCGCGTAAAGGAAAAATATAAACTCGAAATAGTTTATATAGAGAGAGTAGAAAGAGAAAATCTTGAGCGGGAAAAGATTTTCATGATGACACGGACACGTGTTTGCATTTGATTGGAAGGTAAACGAAACGTGCAAACGTGTGTCAGAAAAAGAACGTGCCAGGGTTTATCCGTTGTGATGATGTCACAAACGTCCTTTCATATTTTAGGATGTCTCTGAGGTTTTGAAAGCTCAGGGACATTTTGAAAACCTGAAGCACTGAATAGAAATATCAGTGTTAGATTTAGAAATTTCAAAGTATCGCTGTTAAGGAAGAGATATTCAGCGATGCAATTTGTTTTAAAATCTTTCATTCATTTGCGAACGTCAGCGAGTAAAGAGAGAACATACCTTGATATCAGCGAATCAACTTTGTTCAGAGAGAAGATGATAGAATGGGTTATATAATTTTGTTTTATCCTATCGCTGATCAAATGTGAACCACTGAAGATCTTACTCTTCAAAGTTTAGCATTCCAAGCTCGCTGATGAGAAAGTTGAATCTTGTCTCATCAAGAGGTTTGGTAAATAGATCAGCTAACTGAAAATCAGTTGGGATAAAGAGAAGTTCTATATCACCATTCATCACATGATCTCTGATAAAATGATACCTGATTTCGATATGTTTGGTCTTTGAGTGTAGTACTGGATTGTTGGCTATAGTGATGGCACTAGTGTTGTCGCAATAGATTGGAATTTTCAAGAGCTAAGGGTCATAGTCCAGTAGTTGATTTCTCATCCACAAGACCTGAGAACAACAGCTTCTAGCGGCTACATACTCAGCTTCAGCGGTGGAGGTGGACACTGACTTTTGCTTTTTACTTGTCCAACTCACCAGCTTTCCACCCAGGAGCTGACAGCCTCCTGTGGTGCTTTTCCTATCCAATTTTCAACCTACAAAATCACTATCTGAATAGGCGATTAGATCAAACCCTGAATCTTTGGGATACCAAAGACCTAGGTTCGGAGTACCCTTAAGGTAACGAAAGATTCGCTTTACTGCGATCATATGAGATTCCTTAGGTTCAGCTTGATATCGTGCACACAAACAGGTTGCTTATATAATATCAGGTTGGCTAATTGTAAGATACAAAAGAGAGCCGATCATCCCACGGTATGTCGTGACATTAACAGGTATTTCAGAAGAATCCTTGTTTAGTGTTAGCGGCGGTGCCATAGGGGTTTTCATAGCTGAACTCTGAGTTAAATCAAATTTCTTCAGCATATCTTTAACATACTTTCCATGATTAATGAAAGTTCCCTTTTCATTTTGTTTTATCTGAAGACCAAGGAAATATGTTAGCTCACCCATCATACTCATTTTATACTATGCTTTCATTCTATCAGCGAAATGAGTACAAAGGTCAGGGTTAGTAGAACCAAATATAATGTCATCAACATATATCTGAACAAGAATAATATAACCTTTTACTTTCCTGAAGAATAGAGTCTTATCGATTTTACCACGCTCAAATTGTTCAATATGGAGATAAGTAGAGAGAGTGTCATACCATGCACGAGGAGCTTGCTTTAAGCCATAAAGTGCCTTATCCAGTTTATAAACATAACCTGGATGCTTAGGATCTGAGAATCCTGGAGGTTGTTCCACATAGACTTCTTCATTCAGCTTTCCATTGAGAAACGTTGATTTAACATCCATTTGATAAACTTTGAAGTCTTTGTGTACAACGTACGATAAGAATAGACGAATAGATTCTAGTCTTGCTACTGGAGCAAATGTTTCGTCGTAGTCTATACCTTCCTCTTGTCTATATCCCTGAGCAACAAGACGATCCTTGTTGCGAGTTACAGTTCCATGTTCGTCCAACTTGTTTCAATAGACCCATTTAGTGTCTATCACTGTCTTGTCTGTTGGTCTTCGAACAAGATTCCAAACTTTGTTTCTTTCAAATTATGTCAGCTCTTCTTGCATAGCGTTGACCCAGTTTGGATCTCTGAGGGCATCATCTATTTTCTTTGGTTCAATCAGAGAAATAAAGTTAACAAATAAACAAATATTACTTGCACTTCGTCGAGTCTAAACACCAGCGTTTGGATCACCAAGAATTTGATCAATAGGGTGATTGATAGTCCATCGCTGAGCCGGAGCATGAATCGCTGACTCAACCTAAACTGGAGGGGCTGAAGATGAGGCTTCATCAACTTCTGGAATATCAGCCAAGAGAGGAGTAGGTGCAGATGTCATCACATTCACTGATTGCTGAGAAGTAGATGGAATGTCTGAGGTAGAGGGTGTAATAACCAGGTAAATCCATTAGTTAAACTCTATCCTGTTAAGTTTATTTAATTTTAAGATTGGGATGTTTGGGGTAAGTTTGAATTAAGTCATAAGTTTAAGGGTGTTTTGGTACTTATCATATAGTTTCAGCCAAAAGTGAAAATTAATACTTAAATATCTTAAGTATCAGATTACCACTTTCCTTATTCAGAAAGTGTGTATGTGTGTGTGCGTTTTGAGAGAAAAGGAAGCAGAGGAAGAAAACGTACGGTTAGGGCTTCAATTGATTGGGCTGAAATCGATTTGGAGGTAAGTTCCTTTACAATTTGTGTTTATAATCAGTAGTATTAGACTTCTATCGGTTTAGAATTTCTAATTTCGCGACTTGAATAGATTTCAATCGATTTCTGGGCAAGTAGAAACCGACTGTGTTCTTGGAAACTTCCGGTAGAGTCCCGGTAGTGTAGAGTCCCGGTAGTGTCGACTCCCGGTAGTGTCGACTCCCGGTTTAGTGAACTCCCGGTATTGCTAGCTTCCGGTATTGCCAAGTCCCGGTACTGAGAAGTCCCGGTACTGAAAAGCCCCGGTACTCTGTGTAGTCCCGGTAGTTTTTAAGTTTAGTGATACAGTTGAGAACAGGAACTAGTAGGCTTTATATGTTTGGCTAGTAAAGAGGTGTATGTACCTTAAATTGTTTCAGATTCTGTGGAGTCGTGGTAAGAGATAAGACCATTGTGAAAGGAGTTTGCGAGCGTGTGTAATAGTCAAAACATGTGAGTTTTACTTTAAAACGTTTTCAACTGGAATACATATATATCTGTGTTTATATATACATGAGATGGATTTGTGTGGAATATATATATATATATATATATATGTGTGTGTGTGTGTGTGTTTATATATATATATATATGTGTGTTTATATATATATGAGTTAAATATGTATGATGGCGTGGTTGTATCATATATTGAGATATGATTTAGTTTATGCTTTTAAATATAATATAATGAGATATTATATTTATGTAAGTATTACACTACACGAGAGCACGCCGAACTATGCCGGTAGAAGTGTTGGTTGTAATTGTTGTACGGCGTTGTGAGTCGTAGTTGTCGTACGGCGTTGTTGGTTGTAATTGTAGTACAACGTTGATTTATTAGTTGGCTTGCAACCAACTAATATGGCCATTGGGAACGAGGATGAGGAGGAGTCGAGCACGATGCACGAGTCTTGATTGGTATTTAAATACGTGTGGTATGTTTATATTTTACGAAAGGATTACCAAAGGTTTATCTAAACTATTTTGATATAAAGGATTTACATAAAAAGGTTTTATAATGATTTTGGAAAGGACCGGGATTAACTCACTAGACCCGTTTGGTCTAACCCTCATTTTGTTTTCAAAAATATGTTTTCCAGGTCGAGGAATTGATAGGTGGCAAAGGAAAGAATAAGGTGTAGGATGCCTCCGTTGATCGATGATGTTTAAGAAGCTTTTATATATTTTGTAGTTTCAATACTAATGAGACTGTACTTGGTTTGTTATGTAACTTTTGTTGTAAATCAATGATATGTATGCATGTTATGTTATATGATGTATGTTATGGGATTTAGGTCGTTACAGAGGGTTCAGAAGCAGGTATAGTGTTTAAAGGAATAGCTGAGACCCATGATGTTTCAGCTTCACTAGTCTGCATGTTTGGGATGATAGTAGGACCATCATCTTCAACGGTATGAGTATGAGGAGTGGGAATATCTTCTGAATCACCAAGATAATAAAACATCCATTGATTCAGTTCTTCAGTATCAGCAGAAGGTCGAGAATTCGCTGAACGGGATTCGTCAAAGGTGACGTGAATAGTTTCTTCAACAGTTTGTCTTCTTCGATTGAAGACTCTGAAGGCTTTGGAGATTGAAGAATATCCAAGAAAGATTCCATCATCAGCCTTAGGATCAAACTTTCCAAGGGCATCTCTATTGTTCAGTATGAAACACTGACATCCAAAGATGTGAAGAAAGCTAATTGAAGGCTTTCTCCCATGAAAAAGTTCATAGGCCGTTTTATTGAATCTTTTGACTATCAGCGACCTGTTTTGCGTAAAACAAGCAGTATTGACAGCTTCTGCCCAAAACTGAGTAGGCAGGTGAAAATCGCTGAGCATTGAACGTGCGGCTTTAATAATAGTTCGATTTCTTCTTTCAGCGACTCCATTTTTTTGTGGTGTTCTCACTGAAGAAAAGTTGTGAGAAATACCCTTACTCTTAAAGAAGGAACCAAGAGAATTGTTTTTGAATTCAGTCCCATGATCACTCCTTATTGAGCGAACGGTCAAGTTGTTCAGGACTTCCATTTTCCTGACAAAGGTGATGAGTTCTTCAGGTGAGTCACTCTTAGAACGGAGAAACATTACCCATGTATAGCGAGAGAATTCATCAACTATGACCAGCGTATATTTCTTTCCAGCGATGGATTATTTGTTAACAGGGCCAAACAAATCCATATGGAGAAGTTGTAGAGGAGATGACACTGAGGAAACTTGCTTAGACTTAAAGCTTGCTTTGGTCTGCTTCCCTTTCTCACACGCTGAACATAAGGATTCTTTAACGTATGAGTGTTGAGGTAGACCAGTGACTAACTCTTTAGAAGAAAAATGTTCAGTGTCTTGAAGTTTAGATAAGAGAGCCTCTTATGCCATAGCCAGTTGACATCAGATGAGGCTTTAGAGAAGAAACAGGAGTTCTCAGTGGTTGTTGAGTCCATGTTTATTACATAAACATTTTCCAAACGATAACCGTTGAGAGCTATCTTCTCCTTTTTGTCAGCGACAAAGCAGGATTCCTTAGTAAAAATTACTTTGTTATCCATGTCGCAAAGCTAACTGATGCTTAGAAGATTATGCTTCAGCCCTTCAACATATGCGACTCTTCTGAAGGTTGTTGTACCATTAGAAAGTATACCAAACCCTCGGGTATGTCCTTTTCCGTTTCCACTAAAAGTTACAGAGGGACCCTTCTCTTCCTTGTATTCAGAGAGCAGGCTTTTCTTTCCAGTCATGTGTCTAGAGCATCCGCTATCAAGATACCAGATACCCTTCTTAACCTGCATTATAAAGGAAGATTAGTTTGTCTTGGGTACCCACTTAACCATGTGTACACACTTATCAGTGGGTTTAGAAGAGGAGATGGAAGGTTCAACAGTCTTCGCAGCATTTGAAGATTCAGCTTTATCAGTCTTCACTTTGGTTAATTTTTTAACCTCAGTGGTCTTCTTTGCCTTGGGGGCAATGATCTTCACCTTAGCTATCTTTTCAGCTTGGGTGGCTGTGGGGCACTTACTAGCAATATGATTGGTAAGTCCACAGTGATAACATTTCCTATCACTAAAAGTAGTTCTAGGACCATTTGCATGCTGAGCTTTTGATTTTTAATTAGAGGGACCAGCACCAAGTAAACTTTTGGTATTTGAAATAGAAGGAACATTCAGTTCTTCAGATTTCTTACCAATGGTATCCACTTTGATTCTAGGAGTAGATCGCTGAATAGATCCACGCTGAATAAATCCAGGAATCTTATTCTTTGAACCAGAGGGATAAGTCACTGAAGCTTTAGAAG
The DNA here is from genome assembly GCA_033807775.1 of Saussurea involucrata. NCBI lineage: Eukaryota > Viridiplantae > Streptophyta > Magnoliopsida > Asterales > Asteraceae > Saussurea > Saussurea involucrata. The sequence goes on from CM066319.1 coordinate 37,251,316, forward strand.
CATTCAGCTTAGGTACAAAGGTACCCTTCTGAGGATTTTGGTTAAAAGCAATTTCTTTACCTTTATTTTTAAAGACTGAGGTAGGTTTTGGATAAACAATTTTCTCTTTACCTTTAGAGGTTAAGGTAGAGATTTCCTCAGGGATAGGAGGTTTTGAAGAGGAATACTGAGATGAGAAAGTGTCAGGGATAGAGGATACGAACATTCCAAACTTAAGCATGGAACTGTCAGTGGTTGGTTTTAGAGTATCAGCTTTGTAACCAAGACCACGTTTCTCACTCAGGGGAATCTGAGACTTTATTATCTCAGTGATCTTTGTTGAGGAGTTATACCATCCATCAACAGTAGCTTTTTCAGCTTTTAATGCAGCGATAGCTTCTTCGCGCTCGATTTTGACTAGCTGATTTAAATGAACTTGATCTTTAAAATCTTCTTCAATTTTAGAAAGCTTTTCTATTTGAAGGTGACAGTTTTTAAGCTGTTCAGCGAGATCAAGGTTTTGATTTTCAATAACAGTTTTGCCATTCATGGCTTCATATAAACTTCTAGTCAAGAGATCGATCTTTTGAAGACTATCAGCTTCTTCAATACTTAAAATATTGGTAAAGAAGGAATGTGATACCTTAGTAGCAGAGGTTGAAGTAGAGGGAATGTCAGAATTTTCTTCCTCATCTTCAAGTTTGGCCATGAGACATAGATTGGCTTCTTCATCATCTTCAGAGTCAGATGATTCTTCTTCGTCAGAGGCATCCCAATCATAGTCAGCCATCAGGCCTTTACCTTTCTTCTTAAAGGTTTTCAGCTTTGAATACCTTTCTTTCAGCTTTTTGTATTTTTCATCTCTAGTCCTGGGAGTAAATTTTTTCTTGGGAAAAGCTGAGGATCTAGAGACTTTCTTTGACCTGCACTCGCTAGCAAAATGTCCTATCTTTTCACAGTTATAGCAAGTAGCAGTAGCCTTATCAACATGGGTTGATGATCTTGGCTTGTCAGTAATAGCAAAAGGTTTGTTCTTTCTGAAATTACTCTTTCTAGCAAATCTCCTGAATTTATTAGCCAGGAATTCCAGAGTTTCATCATCATCTGAAGCATCAGAATCTGATGAACGTTTAAAGTTAGTTTCCAACTCAGTGACAGTGATAGTAGATCGTTGAGTGGAAGGTAACTCTGAGGGTAAAGCAACAGGGGTGCTTTTGGAATCTTTTACAAGATTCTTCTTAAGATGACTTGATTTCTCATGATTAAGCATCGTGCCATATAAGGTAGAAAGAGTCATAGATCTTAGATCTTTTGACAGCTTGAGACACATTGAATAACTGTCCCAGCTTTCAGGTAAACATTCTAAGAACTTTGTCAGTACTTCAAAGTTAGAATATTCCTTACCAACAGTTTTCAGATCTATTATTAAGCAGTTAAAACGTTGGTGTACTTCAGAGAGAGTTTCATTCTTACCACAAATGAAGCTTTCGTACTGTCTTACCAGGTTGATCTTGTATGAGTCCTGGACTTCAGAAGTACCTTCATACTGAACACATATTGTGTCCCACATGGCTTTCGAGGTTTTCAGATTCATGACGGAATGGTAGACTTCGTCAGGAAGAGCCATGGAAAGTATGGATCTGGCTTTGGTGTCGATAGCCACTTTCTTCTTATCTTCATCAGTCCACATATGAATTTCCTTAGGAACCAACCTTTCTGGAATAGCAGCTCTATTCTCAACGGCTGGAACTTCAGGATCAATTCTTACAGGAATATATGGTCCGTTTTCAAGATAGTAAGGCATAGTAGGATCTACACCTTCTAAGAAGAGAATCATCCTATTTTTCCATAGATTAAAGTTATCTCTGGAAAATCTAGGGGGTATTGTCAATATAGTTAGTGTTTGTGTTGGTAGCCATTTTAAGAGATAGCAAGGAAGAGAAAAGATTAGTATAGATAAGATCTTGTTTATGAGATTAAACAAATCTGCTCTGATACCACTTGTTGGTCCCGAAGGGTTATACAAGTTTGTAGAAGGGGGGGGGGGGGGGGGGGGGTTGAATACAAACACACGATTTTTACTTTTCTAAATTGTTTATTGATAAATCAAGACAATTTACAACTTGTTGCGGAACAAAATTAAGGACTAATCCTAATCTAAACAAGTTAAGAACACTAAGTTTCTTGCACTAGAATAAGATAGAAAGGAGATAAGGAAATTACGAGTAATAACCTAACACATAGTAGTAAGGAAGAATAAGACGATGGATGAGCGCACTTCATTTCTGAAGTAGGGTTCTTCTTATATACTGCATGCATTTAATGCATGGCAGTATTGCTTTACACGTGGCAGCAGCTGAGTGGTTGCATGTCATTGACCTTTGTAGACAACCTTAGTAGCCGCATGGTGCACAGTGTAGAATCAGAGTTTGTTGTACGATCCTAGACAGAAGGGATGTCCGTTCTGATATTTTGTACGGAGACGTGCAAGGGGGGAAAGTCAAAAGTAACTTGTAGAGGAAGACTTCATGATCAACTTTCGTTGAATCAGTACTTTGTCAGCGAATGATAAAGCCCAGCGATTGCTGAAGTCTTCTACTTGTAACTTCACGTTGAGTGGACAAATCTTGGCTTCGCTGATATCCGCATCAGTTCATTAGTAGACTTGCCGCTGTTCTTGAGCTTGATCTTCGACTTCAGCGTAGAACATATGTTGAAGTGAAACTTGTCTTCAGGGATCATAAGTAAATAACTAACTTATCAGCGATCACTAAAAGAACTGAACAGGCTCAGAGCTTTATGGTTAACAGTGTTCGCTGAATGTCTAATCTAAAGAGCGAGAGTTCCTATCAGCGGTACTGTAAAGTCTTAGTACTTATCAGCGATAGTGAAACTCTAATACATATTGTTTACTTACAATTTTCACTAAGTGTTTAAAAGAGGGTCATTATCAAATCACTGAGGGTTTGGATCAACAGGAGGAATCACCCAAATTTCTCTTGGGCTAGTAATCCAGGACTCCAACCCCATTGGGCGAGTCATGTCCAGCAAAGACCACAAAACCCCCCTGGATTTCAGCAACATCACAGTGGGCAGCACCCATAGAACTTTCACCAAGGACAATCCTCACAACAGTTCCAACCATCACTTGAATCAATTCTCAAAGGTTTCATGAATCAAACTCAAGTAGCCATTAGGAACATAGAGACCCAAGTAAGACAACTAGCCGTCGAAGTCAAGAATAGACCACCAAGGACATTACCTAGTGACACCGAACACGCTAGGGTAATTGGAAAAGGATCTGAACAAGTCAAGTCCATAACACTTAGGAGTGGAAAGGATCTGAAAGATATCACTTTTGAATCTGATGATCCGCCTCAAATGCCTACTAACCCCACAGTGGCCACTCCTCAAGTCACTGTCATTCCCACAGTGAGGACCGATGTCCTTGAGCTTCCCACTTTTGGACCTATACCAAAACCTACTATTCCAAAGCCAACACCACAGCAAACTCAAATTGACCCACGAAATGTACCTTTTCCTGAAAGAATGAAGACTAAAAATGTCGATGTTCAATTTAAAAAATTCTTAGACATTTTTAAACAACTTCATATTAACATACCCTTGGTAGAAGCTCTCGAGCAAATGCCAAGCTATGTTAAGTTTTTAAAGGATATTTTGAACAAAAAGAGGAAGTTCGGTGAGTTTGAGACTGTGGCGTTGACCAAGGAATGTAGTGCCCTCCTTACTAGCAAGATTCCGCCTAAGTTGAAAGACCCAGGTTGTTTCACCATTCCATGTACAGTAGGAGGATAAGAAGTAGGTCAAGCACTTTGTGATTTGGGAGCTAGTATAAATTTGATGCCATTGTCCATTTTCAACAAGTTAGGTATTGGAGAGGCTAGACCCACAACCGTGACATTACAATTAGTCGATCGGTCCATTGCCTACCCAAAGGGAAAAATAGAAGATGTCTTGGTCCAAGTGGATAAATTTATCTTCCCCGCCGATTTTCTAGTTCTAGATTATGAGGCCGATAAAGATATCCCAATCATCTTAGGGCGTCCATTTCTTGCAACCGGACGTACTTTGATCGATGTGCACAAAGGGGAACTCACTATGAGAGTCAATGACCAATAGGTAACTTTCAATGTTTCAAATCCCTTAAGTACATAGAAACCGATGACTGTTTTGCTTTAAGTTCGATTAGTGGAACCCACAGTCTTGACACAATACCCACAGTGGGGAGTGAGAGTGAGCACTCCGATTTTGAGAGTGATGACACTTTTGAGGATGAATGTAACGCAATAGTGGCAGCCTTTGAACCTCTGGACTTCAAAGACAGAGATATTCAACCCCCTTCAATAGAACAACCTCCCGAGCTAGAGCTTAAACCATAGCCTTCCCACTTGAAATATACTTATCTAGCTAAGGATAATAAACTTCCCGTTATTATCTCTTCCAAACTTAGCGAGAAACAAGAACAACTTTTAATTGATTTGTTGATGAAGCATAAGAAGGAAATTGGTTGGACCATAGCGGACATTCGAGGTATTAGCCCCTCCCTATGTCAACATAAGATTAACTTGGAGAGTGACCACCCTGGAAAAGTCCAACCTCAAAGAAGGTTAAACCCCATCATGAAGGAGGTAGTTAAGAAAGAAGTTTTGAAGTGGTTAGACGCCGGTATTATCTACCCAATAGCTAGTAGTAGTTGGGTGAGCCCCGTCCAATGTGTCCCTAAAAAGGGAGGGACGACCGTAGTGAAGAACGAAAAGAACGAGCTCATTCCTACTAGGACTGTCGCTGGGTGGAGAATATGCATGGACTATAGACAACTCAATCTAGCCACTAAGAAAGACCATTTTCCCTTACCTTTCATCGACCAAATGCTTGATAGGTTAACAGGAAAAGAATTCTATTGTTTTCTAGATGGATACTCCAGATACAACCAAATCCATATCGCACCCAAGGACCAAGAAAAGACCACCTTTACTTGTCCCTACGGTACTTTTGCATTCCGGAGGATGCCATTTGGATTGTGTAATGCCCCAGCCATTTGGATTGTGTAATGCCCCAGCCACTTTCCAACGTTGTATGATGGCCATTTTCACCGACATGATAGAAGATACCATAGAAGTTTTTATGGATGACTTTTCTGTGATAGGGACATCGTTTGACAACTGCCTGGGAAATTTAGAGAAAAGCCCAGTGAGATGTGAGACCCACGACCTTCTTTTGAATTGGGAAAAATGTCATTTTATGGTAGAAGAGGGTATTGTCCTAGGTCATCTTGTCTCAAAAAGAGGGTTGGAAGTTGACAAAGCCAAGCTTGAGGTAGTGGCACAACTTCCCGAACCCACAACGGTGAAAGGTATTCGAAGTTTCTTGGGTCATGCAGGTTTTTATAGGAGGTTCATCAAAGATTTTTCAAAAATAACAAAACCCCTATGTAACCTATTGCAACATGAAAAAGAATTTATTTTTACCCAAGAATGCCGAGATGCTTTTGAAACAATCAAGGAAGCCTTAATTACTGCACCCATAGTGACCACTCCTGACTGGTCACTCCCATTCGAAGTGATGTGTGACGCCAGCGAGTGGGCTGTGGGGGCTTTTCTCGGACAAAGGAAGAACAAAGTTTTTTACCCCATTTATTATGCAAGTAAAACACTGATTGAGGCTCAGATTAATTATAATGTCACTGAAAAAGAATTACTTGCGGTGGTGTTTGCTTTTGATCGTTTCAGGTCGTATTTGATAGGGACGAAGGTCATTATACATACTGATCATGCAGCGATAAAATATTTGATCAACAAGGTTGATTCCAAGCCACGTTTGATTAGATGGGTGTTATTGCTGCAAGAATTCGACCTTGAGATCATTGATAAAAAAGGAACAAGCAATCAGGTAGCTGACCATTTGTCCAGGCTCGAGAAGATAGTGACCACTGCAGATCCCACTCCGGTCAAAGAGAATTTTCCCGACGAACAATTGTTATCAGCCCAACATCATGAGAATAATGTTCCTTGGTATGCTGATTGCAAATTTTTAGCAAGTGGACTAAAACCCCACGGGATGAGTGGACAACCATTTAAAAAAATTACATGATACACGACAATATGTTTGGGACGACCCTTTCTTATATAAGATAGGAGCGGACCAAATATTGAGGCGTTGTGTCCACGGGGGTGAGCAACATCAAATACTCCATGGTTGTCACACATCCCACTACGGTGGTCACTTTGGTGGAAACCGCACTGCTACAAAAATCTTGCAAAGTGGGTTCTTTTGGCCCACTGTGTTTAAAGACTCTTTCGAATTTGTGAAAAATTGTGAGTAATGTCAACGCACCCGGAACATTTCGCAAAGAAACGAGATGCCTCTTAATAACATCCTAGAGGTAGAACTTTTTGATGTTTGGGGGATCGATTTCATGGGTCCTTTTCCAAACTCAAACAATAATTTTTATATCTTGGTTGCGGTAGACTATGTTTCGAAATGGGTGGAAGCCATTGCTTTTCACTCTAATGATGCCAATACCGTGGTGAAATTTTTGCATAAAAATATTTTCACTCGATTTGGAACACCACGGGCATTGATTAGTGACGAAGGCACCCATTTTGTGAACAAAGTCATGAGCTCGGTGCTTGCTAAGTATGATATACATCATAGAGTAGCCACCGCATACCACCCGCAAACCAACGGTTTAGCCGAACTTTCGAACCGTGAGATCAAAGGTATTTTGGAGAAAGTCGTTAAACCACATCGCAAGGATTGGTCAATCAAACTTGATGATGCTCTTTGGGCCTATCGTACGGCCTATAAAACTCCCTTGGTAATGTCTCCATTTAAATTAGTTTTTGGCAAAGCTTGCCATTTACCGATTGAATTGGAGCACAAGGCGTTTTGGGCCCTTAAAGAGCTTAACATGAGTGAGGATGCTGCGGGAATTAAGAGATGTTTGCAAATGCATGAACTAGAGGAGTTGCGATATCACTCCTATGAAAATGCAAAGTTATACAAAGAAAAGACCAAGATGTGGCACGATCGTAGAATCAACCATAGGGAGTTCTTTGAAGGCCAACATGTACTATTGTTCAATTCCCGTCTTAAACTCTTTCCAGGTAAGCTAAAATCACGATGGACGGGACCATACACCATTGTCAAGGTGAGTCCCTTTGGAACAGTGGAGTTAAAGTCCCCACAGTCTGGTCAAACGTTTAAAGTCAATGGGCATAGAGTGAAGCATTTTCTGAGCGAGAGTGCTCACATTCCATCCCACTTTCTACCCCACTCTGGTAAAATAACATCGGGACCACTTGTAAATATTTTATTTCAGTTATTTGTTGTCTTTTTATTATTTTTGGTATTTTTAATTCTGCATTGTAGTTTATTTTGCATGTGTGTAGGAGAGATTGCAAATTTTTGAAGAAAAGTCAAGAAAATGCTTCGCAGTGACTTCGCACAAGTCACTGCGTTTCCCACTGCCGAACTGACGAGAGGATGGGACGGTTTTTGGGGGCCCAATGGCTGACACACATCACCTTTTTCCTTACACACAAGTCTACTTTTGCTGCCACTTGTCCTCTCTCACCATTTTTCAAGAAAACCCATCATAGTCTCTCTCTCTCTCTCTCTCTCCAAAAGTAACGGTTCCCTCCATTTTTTTATTACCCAAAAGATAAACCTTTTCAAATCCTAAATTCCAAAAACCACCTTAACTCCTAATATTCAGAAACACATACTCTCTCTTCTTCTCCATTCTCCCTCACGAACCAAACCAAAGAGAAAACCCTTCCAAGAAAACCCTAACAACGGCAAGAAGCAAAAGATTGAACACCCACCCGGAGGAGTCCAGCCGTGCGGCGGTCCGCCGCAGAACAACCGAAGCCAACCCGCCGAAAACCATCACCGGCGACTTGAACAAACCGCCGCCATCCTCCGGCGAACATCCGACAGTACCCGACATTCCAGATGTCGGGTCATCCAAGCAAGAGGGTTCGAAGGCTGCTTCTTCTTCAAGGGTTTCGGATTCTAGTCAAAGCCATCTTGATGAGGAAGCATTGCAGGCTGAAGAAGAAATGCAAAAGTTGGAAGAAGAGTACAACCAAAAACTTTCTGCAATCCGCAAAAAGAAGGAAGAGGTTGAAAAGAAACGCAAAGAAGAGGAAGAGAGGCTGAAACGAGAAGAGGAGGAAAGGTTAAGGAAAGAGGAGGTAAGGTTAAGGAAAGAAGAGGAGGAGAGGAAACAATGAGAAGAAGTCGAACGATTGGAAAGAGAGGAAGAGGAGAGGAAAAAGATTGAACAAGAGAAACTTCTTGAGGAAGAGAGGAAACGGGCAGAGGCCGAGAAAAAAGGGTTGAAGAAGAAAGGATGAGAAAGGAAGAACAAGACCGAAAAAGACAAGAGGAGGAAAGTCGAAAGAAAGAGGCAGAGGATGCGGCACTCAGGAACAAGGAGCAGATTCAAACTGATAAAAACCTCTAAGTCACAAAAACTGTTGATTTGGAGGCACTTAAGAAGGCTGCCCACAGTGAGGAATACCCTATGAGAAGAGCATTACGGAAGAAAGGAATGGTCACCAGATCTGGGGTGACCATTTTGCAGAAAACACCAGCCAAGAAACCAAGGAAGCAACCATCGGGGAAAGGTAAGGGTCTTGAACCCTATTTAAGTTCATCATCTGTTGATTATGATGTTGGGGATGAACAAACCCAATCTGAAAACCCATATCAGTCCACAGTGGGGACTGAGCATGCTCCCAGTGGGGTGCCCAGGAAGTTTACGACCCCAGAGGCCGCTGCCCACTATGACTGCATTTCCAAGCACAAGTTGAACCTAGAGAGGGGTTTTGATCCCGACTTTGTAGAGGCCAACCCGTTTTTCAAGGATAGGGTTATACAGCATGATTGGATGACATTGGCATCTGCCAATCGTCGAGCCAATGCTTCTTTGGTTAGGGAGTTCTATGCCGAGGCCTCTCAGACGAAGGACCCTTTTGTAAAAGTCCGGGGTCGGACCGTGTTTTATCATGCCACTGCTATCAATACGGTCCTTGGAATAAGGGCCCCGACTACATGCGCCTTTGCGCAATTCCTCAAAAAGATGGACCCAGCAGATGAAGATGTTATTTTAAAAGTTTTGGCAATTGAAGGCAAGCCTTGGGACAAAGATGGCAGTAGACGGTGCCTACACGCTAGCTCCCTCACTACTAAGGCCGTTGTGTGGTTCCAGTTTTTACGTGCCTCCTTGTCCCCAACTACCTATCAATGCACAAGTGCGCCTTGCTGTACTGCATCCTTGCGGGTAAACCGATCAATCTGGGAATCGTAATGCACGGTGCCATCCACCAAGCTCTCACCCGAAAGAAGGTAATCCTCCCTCTTCATTGTCTTATTACTTCGTTGCTAATCAATGTTGGAGTGCCAGCTGCTCAGGAGGACAAGTGGATTGAATCCATGAATAACATTAGCATCCTAACCATTAAGAAGATGGGACGAGCTATCACTACTCCTACCAATGATCCTGCTGACGAACAACCCACAGTGAGATCCGTTGGTACCCCACTCCGACAGTCCAATCCAGGAAGCACAAGCAATCCTATGACGGCCATTTTGCAAGCATTGACAGCCCTCACCTATCGTATTGATCTCATGGAAGCCCATCAGAAGCATATGAACCGAGCTACCGAATCATTCTGGATGTATACAAGGGATAGGGATGCGGTTGTGAACCAAATATTACAAGGTGCTGATCCCGAGTTGCACGCACAACTCCCTGAATTTCCCGAAGGTATTTGCCCCTCGAATGACAGTAAAGATGGTTTCGATGAAGACTCCGCCGCAAGCTCACCACAAGCAACTCCGACCCACTAATGGTTTGTTGGGACTATGGTCCCCACTTTTGATGCTCTCAAAAACAATTTCGGTTTTATGTTTGGTTTCGTATTCTACCTATGGCTAGGCATATGACAATATTTGCTACTTTTTATTATTTTTAATGATGCATGAAATCCTACTGCTAAGTAGGTAATTTTGAATACTAACTCACGTCTTGTTTGAATGCTTGTTTGATCTCGTTTCCATTTCAAGGTACAACTTTCGGCTTCCGACTTAAAAGGTCCCTTTTGTAAGTACGAATCTCAACTTGTCACCATGAAATGATATAGGCCATTTTTGCATCCAAACACGACCTTTTTGTACCCCCAACCACCTCTTCCGCACCAATTTCCAACTCACAGTGGGGACGCTGTGCAATCTTAAGTTTGAGGTGGGGAATTCCAGAGTGACTTCCAGTCTTTCCACAGTATGGACACTGTGTGGTCCTAAGTTTGAGGTGGGTAAAATATACCCCCTCCCAAAAAAAAAAAAAAACAAAAACACAAAAATAGAAAAAAATCGGAGTGTCACTACAAAAGATTGATGGTGTGCCTTTTCTGGACCATCAAAGTGCCCAATCCCAGAAAAAGATGGTGTGCCTATTCTGGACCATCAGAATACTGAAACACCCTAAAAACAGGGCCAATTTGAACCTTAAAATACACAAGTTATGACCATCAAAATATCAGACTTTTATAACCAAAGGATCAAAAGTAAAGTTTTATATGTACATAAACATCTACTTGAATAATCTTATTAATCTAATCATATCATCGTAACTAGATTAACCAGATTTTCTAACTTGCGTCCCAAAAATCATCAAAAGAAAATCTTGATCCTTGAATAACTATAAGTCTGATTTCTTCCATTTACTGCATCTCACTTCCCAAACTACTTTCCCGAGCTTGTACCTGGTAAGAAAATTTAATTTGAAACATTAAGCTTTCGCCTAGTGAGAATATTCAAATCAAATTAAAATTTAACAACTAAAATATTAACAGATATATCAAACCTATTATCAACCATCTTACCGTATCGAAGCTCCTTTCAACAACAGTAATTTACCCCATTCCCATCATTATGACTAATTCATTTAGTCATAATATTATCAACAAAATTACTATAAATCATTCCAGATTAAAAGTAATTTCCACCCCGAGAAATTACAGATTCTATACCTGCCTATTTCTTGATCCAAAAGTAGAGATTACAAATTACTTTATGCCTATCTCTGAACTTCCTTTAAATTGAAGATCTCAAATCTTCCGTCTGAAATGGGAATTACAAACTCGATGTCTGCCTATTCCACATTTCACTTTTCTCACCATCTTGAACACTGGCCCACAAATGGGATTTAATTTATATAGCGCTTAACAACAAGGGCCCTCTGGTAATCCAAGATACACTCAACCACTAGAAATTACATCTCTTCGGTCATTGGCTGGTAAACGGTTCCCATTAAACCGTACTAAGTGGCCCTCTGATGACCGGATGCATATTTCTAGCTAACGCAACACAATAACTGTGTATCGTCTCTCTTTCTATCGTATACTAAAATTGTACGATATATCATATATCCTATATATCTATATATAGAATATTAATTACAACCATTATCCCCTATTTTGCCATTTAGCATCGGGGATTAACATCTCATATTTTAACTACGTGATCGGACTCATAAATAAGTCCTTTCAACACATCAATCATGGCTTTAATATCATATTTAAGTTTGAACATATAACAGATTTGCATAAAATAGAAAGTCGCACCATATGTAAAATTCGCAAGCCACTATTTCGAGATATTCACTTCTCGCAAGCCAAAGTTACGAGATTCTCACTTAACTCCAAAGAGTCTAGCGAACTGCTCAAAACGCAACTAACTGCTGCAATTTTCTCCAAAAGTCGCAAGCCATGCTTGCGACTTTTATCACTTTTCTCAGTTACTGTTCATCGTCTTCTCTACTGAATCAGTTCACAAATTGACTCATTAAGCCTACCATTTCTTAATTAGACCATACCACTAAGTTTACACATAAGTATAACATATCTATAACCATTTTAATTGCTTAATTTTAATAAGAGTGAATAAACTCACCTTAATGAGTTGAACACAGACTGAACACTGGTTCCTCACTTCTAACAGCTTAATCAAAATAGCTGAACCAAAAAAAATAAAATCAGATACTTTTTCAATCAAGAAATCAGTACTACAACTAAATTTCTTACCTTAATTTCACCAAAATCTGATTTCTTCCTCTTCTTTCTTCTTTTCTTTCTCTCTGTCTTGTTTTCTCTATCTCTCTCTGTTTTCTCGACTTCTTTTTCTGAAAGCAGGCAACAAAACCCACCTAAACTATCTTAATACATTAAATCTTGACACCTCAAGATTTAATCTGCTGAGTCATTAACTACATACCAAATAAACCTTCAACTTTCCTAAAATGACAAGTTATACCCTCAAGTTAAGTTTCTCAATAAACTTTAACTTTAAACAAAATATAATCTTAACAATAATATCATGGAATTTTCGAGGTGTTACAAATACCCACTCTCACAAACAAAAATAGCCATACTCAAATAAAGCCTGAAAGTGTACGTACTTACCCTTGCAAAATACAAATCACTCACTTCTTGAAATAAAAATCTCAAAGCGATCTTCGGTCCATGTTTGGAATTACTTGCCGAAACCCTTGAGAAAATATTCAAAGCCATAAACCCTTCGAACCCAAGAAGTCCTATTGATCAAATGTAAACAAGGGAAAGATTTCGTCAAGTACAAAAGTGAAACTTTAATTTTGGAACCGAAAGAAGTATCTGTGGAGGGAGATCAACATCCAGTCAGAGTGAGAAGTCGGTAAGTCCCTGAAAGCTCAAGTGAATTATTCTTTTTATTTTTTCTTTCTTTTTATTACTTGGGGACAAGTAATGATTTAAGTTTGAGGTTGTGATAACTCTATTTTTAGAGTTATTATTTCCTTTTATTTTCATTTTATTTTGTCAAATTTTAGCCATTTCACTTCTCAAAACCCCCATTCTTGGTAACATTCACGAAAATGAGCAAAAAGAGTGAACCATAGTCTTTAATAAATTATTTGGTGGAGTTTTGTTGCTATTTCACTAAAATCTCGCAGTGACTTGCGCATCCCACTCCACTCCCCACTATCGAGCAGAAGAAGAAGACAAAAGAAAAGAAACTCTTAGTTGGGATGTAAATGCTCTGGAGAATGGAAGGTTCAATGGCAGAAATATGAAGTTAAGAAGTACAAGCATATTTCTTGAAGATGGCATCAAGTACATCCATGGTACTTTAAAGTTGGCTTGATGAAAAGGTGAAGGATCCATTGGGTAAAAGAGCTACAAGATGGTGGATAAAATAATTGTTCAAAGTGCAAAATTTCATCTTGATACTTCAGTCTTTATTCACTAGATAACCCAATTTTTGTGTAAATCCCAAACCTTCCTTTAAGTATAAATAGGGGTGTTGGGTTCCATTAAATTCATCTTGAATACCTCCAACTACCACATTGTGGTGATAGTTTTAGCTCTCTAGTTTACTGCTGTAGTTCTTAATTTCTTGCATTTAATTTCCTTAGTGTAATCGCTAGTTTCTCGTAATCAGTGGTAGTGACGTACCTTCGTTCCCCACTGCGGTTTTAATACAAGTCATTTTCAGTTTATTTATGTTCATCTCTTCATCTTTTGTTTTCTTTACTTCGAAAATGTTAGGCTAAGCATCCTTTGGGATGTAGGAAAGAGAAGTACCTGGATTTTATAAAAAATGCTTGAGTAATCTTTATATTTTCAATATTTGTTGTTTTGGTTATTCACTCTCGATTATTGCCCAATGATGCGAACAAGCCGATCACTTGTAAGGATCTAAAGTCTAGTTCTTAAACTCAGAAATGAGTAGAACGTAGTGACACGAGCTTGGATAATGCTAGGGAATTCGAAAGAATTCTTATGACACTTGCGAAAGTGAGGTCGGCACAGTGAGCTAATCTCAACCTACTGGAGTAGTAGGCAAGCTAGTTGGTGTATTTAAAAACACTTAGAGTATTTGTCTCTACACATTCCATCGAGACCTGAAAAGGTCCATTTTGAGATTACCATTGACAAAACAATAAATACTAAGAGTATGGGATTTTTGCTTAAGGGTGTGAGTATTTTGTAACCGGGCTTTTCTAGTGAAAATGCCTACCTCGAGTACAAGGATCACTTTTTAGGATCAGGTATTTAATATAAAATCTAGGGAAAATCCAACCTACATTCCTCTTTTTAAATCTTTAGTAAAGTCGTTAAAATAGCTATTTCACCGAACAAACCAAAATATTGCTTCTTCTGTAATTGAAACTTGTAAAAGGAGCTCATGAGAAACGTATTGTCTTGATTGCCCAGTCTCTGTGGATTCGATTCTGGTATTTTACTAACTATTACTTGCTGTGACGATCATAGTGGAAAGTGTACACTTGCACTTCCCACTGTGGACAGTTTGCAACCCACTGCGATTAAAACACATATTCCGCACGTACCAAAATGGTCACAGAGCTTCTGGAGAACAAACCTCTGCGAACCAAGTACCTCAAGGTACATCTATAGCTGGTCCCTCAAATACTTCACCCTCTTCCACTACATGTGTAGGTACAACATTCGAGGGGGAGGAAACAGGGGATACTGTAACAACCCAAATCCCATATGCACAACATATCACATAATGTAACACAACATAGATATAACAAACGAACATCACATTACAAGTATGGTCCCGTAGTCTTTTACAATCGAAAGAAAACCATTCTACTACAATCTTTGTACTATTTACATACATAACATTTAATATTATGATACAACTGCTAAACAAGCCAAAATCTTCATCTTATAATTCTTCACACAAGCCATCCATCAGTTACTCTAGTTACTTGCCCTTACTTGATCCACCACCTGGAATACATATTTTTAAAACAAAATGAGGGTTAGACCTGATGGTCTAAGTGAGAAATCCATGTTAGTTTAAAAACCATTTATATCAACTTCATTCATATAATTCACGCAACACAGTCATATACATCCAAATAGGCTCACATATCTTATACTTTCCCTTTTCATTCCTCCTGGCCATATTAGTGGTAGCAAGCCAACTAATAATATACAACGCTGTACAACATTTACAGCCAAACAACGCTATACGGAGTCTATAGCCAAACACACCGGTCCTAAACCCGGCCAACGTATTATAACACATTATAATACTCATGTAAATATAATACCTCACTATATTATAATTCACATATAAACACATAGTCATCCACTATATCAATCCCAATCCACGCATATACGTATTCCAGTTAAAAACGTTTTCAAGTAAAACTCACCTGTTTTGGTTATTACACACGTTCGCAAGCTCCTTTCAAAACGAGTCTATCTCTTACCACGACTCCACAGAATCTGAAACAAGTTAAGATACACACATCGCTTTACTGACCAAACACATAAAGCCTAACAATTTCCCATCCTCAACTATCTCATTACACATTGTGCTTAACTCACTACCGGGACTACAGGGTACCGGGACTTATACAGTACCGGGACTCTTAGTACTGGAAGTTCCTATACCGGGAGTTCCCATTACCGGAACTCTTACTACCGGAAGTCTGCTATACCGGGATTTATACTACCGGGAGTCTTCTATACCGGTACTCACTACACCGGGAGTCTATTACACCGGGAGTCGACAGCACCGGGAGTCTATCACACCGGGAGTCGACAGCACCGGGAGTCTACCGGGACTTCCCCGGGACTCTCAAGAACACAGTCGGTTCCATTTCTCAGAAATCGATTGACATCTATACCAATTACTGAAATCATAAATTCTAAACCGATAGATATCTTCTATTACAAATTACCAACACAAAATATAAAGGAACTAACCTCAAAATCGTTTCTAACCCAATCGATTGATGCTCAAACCGTAACTTTCCTTCTTTCGCTTTCTTCGCCTCCAAAACTCCCGCACACACACACACACACACATTCTAATTTCAATATAAGAAAACCATCTGAAGACTTAAGGGTAATATCAAACCATATCTTACCAAAAAGACCTTGAACTTCTCAAATTTAACCCAAACACCCTTAAACTTATAACTTACCTCCAACTTACCCTAAACATTAAATCTTAAGGTTAAATATTTTAACTGATAGGGAATTTATCTAACTGACTTACCCAGGGTATTACATCATCTCCCCCTTAAAAGAATTCCGTCCCAGAATTCCGTTAAGTAAAAAGATGAGGGTATTTGGTTCTCATTTCTGTCTCTGATTCCCACGTAGCATCTTGACCTCTATGATGTCTCCACTGAACTTTCACTTGCCTGATCTCCTTACTCCGCAGCACTTTAACTTTACGATCAACTATAGCTTCCGGCTCTTCCACATAATTCAGTTTTTCGTCGACTCGGATATCTGGTAGAGAGACTGCCTGGTCTGGAGTGACCAAACACTTTTAGAAGTTCGATACATGAAATGCATTATGGATTCTGCTCAATTCTGGCGGAAGATCTAATCGGTAAGCGACTTCACCGATCCTTTCTGTTATTGCAAACGGTCCAATATACCTAGGGCTAAGTTTACCTTGTCGTCCAAATCTGATGACTCCTTTCCACGGCGAAACCTTTAACATTACGTAATCCCCAACCTGAAATTCCAAAGGCTTTCGGCGTCGATCAGCGTAGCTTTTCTGTCTGTCTTGAGTCACTTTCAATCGTTCACGAATCTGAGTAACCTTATCGGCGGTTAACTGAACTATTTCCGGCCCCGCTAACTGTTTTTCTCCCACTTCGTTCCAACACAGAGGCGTTCGGCATTTCCTACCATACAGTACTTCGAATGGTGCCGCTTGTATGCTGGAATGATAACTGTTGTTGTAAGCGAATTCAATCAATGGTAAATGCTTATCCCACGATCCCCCAAAATCAACAATACAAGCCCGGAGCATATCTTCTAGGGTCTGAATTGTTCGTTCACTCTGCCCATCTGTTTGGGGATGATACGCCGTACTCAACTTTATCTGTGTGCCCATTTCCCTTTGAAAACTTCTCCAAAATCTTGAGGTAAAACGACTATCACGATCAGAAATGATAGAGATTGGAACTCCATGTCGAGTTACAATTTCATCAATGTATAACTTAGCCAATCGCTCCATCGAATCGGTTACCTTTATCGGTAGAAAGTGTGCAGACTTTGTCAATCTGTCGACGATCACCCAAATAGAATCAAATCCCTTAGGAGTCCTTGGTAGTTTGGTGATGAAATCTGTGGTAATCTGCTCCCACTTCCACATAGGTATTTCTAGCCGTTGTAGTTGACCAAACGGCTTTTGGTGTTCGATCTTTACTTTCTTACAAGTATCGCATCTTTCCACATACTGTGCAATCCCTCTTTTTATCCCCGACCACCAATAGAATTGCTTTAAGTCTTTATACATCTTGTTTGTACCTGGGTGAATAGAGAAACGGGATTGATGGGCTTCTTGTAGAACACGATCACGTAACCCACCCAAACGAGGTACCCACACTCTGTTTCCCAGACAAAATAACCCACGATCATCTTTTACTAACAATGCTGACATCCCCGCTAACCGTTCTGATTTCAGATGTTCATCCTGATATGCCTCCACTTGACACTTCTGCAATTCGTCGAATATGCTGGGTAGGAGTTCAGTTCGTAGCGAAATAACCTTTATTGTCCCACTCCTTTCTTGACGACTCAATGCATCAGCTACCACATTTGCTTTTCCTGGATGATAAAGGATTTCACAGTCGTAATCATTCAGCAATTCTAGCCATCTTCTTTGTCTCATATTCAGTTCCTTTTGATCAAAGAGGTGTTGGAGACTCTTATGATCAGTATAAATCTGACATTTGGAACCATACAGATAATGTCTCCAAATCTTTAACGCGAAGACGACTGCTGCAAGTTCCATGTCATGCATAGGATACTGTCTTTCATGATCCTTTAATTGATGAGAAGCATATGCAATAACTTTCCCACGCTGCATAAGCACACATCCCAATCCCAGTTTAGACGCATCACTATAAACAACAAAGTCTTCCGTACCTTCAGGTAGTGATAGAATCGGCGCGCTGCACAGTTTCTCTTTCAATATCCGGAATGCTTCATCTTGTTCTACTTTCCACTCAAACTTCAGGTTCTTCCTGGTCATCTTAGTCAAAGGCGTTGCGATACGAGAGAAGTCTTTTATAAATTTCCGATAGTAGCCGGCTAAACCCAGAAAACTACGTACTTCGGTTGCTGTCTTCGGCGGTTCCCACTTTTCAACTGCTTCCACTTTCATCGGATCAACTTGTATACCCTTCTCAGAAACGACATGCCCCAGAAACTGAACTTCTCGGAACCAGAATTCACATTTAGAGAACTTAGCGTATAACTTTTCTTTCTTCAGCAACTCTAGAACTAAACGAAGATGTTGTGCGTGATCCTCTTTGGATCGGGAATAGATAAGGATATCATCAATAAATACAATAACGAATTTATCAAGATACGGCTTACATACCCGATTCATTAAATCCATAAAGGCAGCTGGAGCGTTTGTCAGTCCAAACGGCATTACTAAGAATTCGTAGTGGCCATACCTTGTACGAAAAGCAGTCTTTAGAACGTCTTCTTCTTTAACTTTCAACTGGTGATAACCGGATCTTAGATCAATCTTGGAGAAATAGCAAGCTCCAACTAACTGATCGAAGAGGTCATCAATTCGAGGTAACGGATACTTGTTCTTTATCGTGCGCTTATTCAATTCTCGGTAGTCGATACACATTCTCATCGAACCATCCTTCTTTTTCACAAGTAACACTGGGGCTCCCCACGGCGAAGAACTAGGTCTGATGAAGCCTTTATCTGATAGGTCTTGTAATTGTGCCATCATCTCTTTCATCTCTGGAGGTGCCAGACAATAAGGTGCACGAGCAGTAGGAGTGGCTGCAGGAACTAAGTCGATACCAAATTCCACTTGTCTAACCGGAGGAAGACTATTCAAGTCTTCAGGGAAAACTTCAGGGAATTCACTAACAATAGGAATATCTTCCATCCTATTCCTTTTAGGCCTACTATCTATCACATAGGCTAAGTAACTCTGACAACCCTTGCTAACACATTTACGGGCTTTTATCATAGATATAAGGCTAGACTGATGATTCCTACGATCACCATATATCACTACTGGTCCCTTCTCAGGTAATACCACATTTATTAACTTCTTATTACATACTATGTTAGCCTGATTCTCGGCTAACCAGTCCATTCCCACTACGACGTCAAACTCTATCAAAGTCAAAGGAAACAATTGTATCGGAACTTTACACTCCTCTATATTTATCACACAATTATCAAACACTTCTTTAACTGACACTTGATTATCATTTGCCGTATCTACTGACAGAGCATGTTCTAGCATTTTAGGTTTCAAACACAGACAAGCAGCAAATGTAGGAGACACAAACGATCGATTTGCACCGGAATCAAATAACACCTTAGCACGTGTAGAGTTTATCAAAAATGTACCTGTAACCACGTCCGGAGTTTCTTCCGCTTCTTTCTCAGTCATTTGGAATGCGCGACCCCTGGTTACTGGAGGTTCCAGTCTTGGTATTACTGGTTTAACATTCGCTGGCCTGCCTGAAGATCCGCCTTGCTGTATCCTTCCCCTCGGACAGTCTGACTGAAGGTGATCTGGTGAATTGCATAAGAAACATAGTCGCGTTACCTTACAATCTTTGATGACATGTCCGGTCTTCCCACACTTATAACATGTTCGTAAATCACCTCGGCAATTTCCTTGGTGGACACGATTACACTTCTGACATGGTCTTTCCGCTGGTCGAAACGGCGGACGGTTATCATACCTCTGAAATCGGGACTTCTTCGGATCGTATTGTGGTCCTTCCCACTTTCTCTTCCCGATACTTTTATCGCCAGCATCCCTTCTCATATCTCGTTCAACATTCTCTGCGGCATCAACTGCAGCTGAGAAGGTATCGGGTCCTTTTGCAGTCATTAGTCTTCTAACCTCTGAGTTCAGCCCGAAGATAAACCTTTCCGTCTTCATCGCCTCTGTAGCAACGTAGTATTCTGCGAACCGAGACTTTTCCAGGAAGCTAGCGGTGTAGTCTCGAACGGATAAGTTTCCTTGTTGTAAGTTCATAAATTCCCCTTCCAATTGTTTGACGGCTGCTTGGGGACAAAATGCGTTCTTGTAGGCTATCACAAATTCTTCCCAAGAGAGGGTAGAATAAACATCAGATCCTTTAGAATGAATAAAAGATTCCCACCAATACAAAGCATCCCCCTTTAACATTGCCGCTCCATACAATACTCGATCTTCGTCAGCGCACTTACTCGTCTTGAAAATAGCTTCTATTTCCTTCATCCATCTCATTGCTTTCACTGGATCCCGATCTCCTGAGAATGTAGGAGGCCTGCAACTAAGAAACATCTTGTAATCACATTTTCTCATTACCGGTAAGACCGTAGGGGTGATTGGTAGTTCGACTTCATGTTCCGGATCTGGTCTATCAACTTCATTAATACGACTTCGATCAAACATTCTTTGTATGTTAGCCTGCATTCTTCCCATTTCCGCCATTAGATCAGCCCTGGTAACGAATTCCGTACTATTTGGCTGGACTCTGCCCCCGGCTCGACCTCCAGCTCTACCCTCGACTCTGCCCCCTGTTCTTCCTCCCCTGTCTCCTGTTCCTATTGGCGGATTAGTTCTATTTGGATTTCTTCCTCCTCCTCGATTCGAATTTCGCGTACCGCTTGCCATTCTGTAGATTTAAACAAGATTAATATACACATACGCACATACCCCATATAACCAGGTATTCCAGTTCAAACATGTACCTGTAAGATCACAACTACACTGGCCAGGTGTAATATGAAATTACCTTACATGAAGTTCCTTCTACCTTTTTATACTTCATCATCCCAAGGTTCTATAATGATAAGGACATCCTACTTCACATGCAGTTTAAGTCTAGGTACAGATACAAATACCTAAATCCCTTAAACCTGGCTCTGATACCATTTGTAACAACCCAAATCCCATATGCACAACATATCACATAATGTAACACAACATAGATATAACAAACGAACTTCACATTACAAGTATGGTCCCGTAGTCTTTTACAATCGAAAGAAAACCATTCTACTACAATCTTTGTACTATTTACATACATAACATTTAATATTATGATACAACTGCTAAACAAGCCAAAATCTTCATCTTATAATTCTTCACACAAGCCATCCATCAGTTACTCTAGTTACTTGCCCTTACTTGATCCACCACCTGGAATACATATTTTTAAAACAAAATGAGGGTTAGACCTGATGGTCTAAGTGAGAAATCCCTGTTAGTTTAAAAACCATTTATATCAACTTCATTCATATAATTCACGCAACACAGTCATATACATCCAAATAGGCTCACATATCTTATACTTTCCCTTTTCATTCCTCCTGGCCATATTAGTGGTAGCAAGCCAACTAATAATATACAACGTTGTACAACATTTACAGCCAAACAACGCTATACGGAGTCTATAGCCAAACACACCGGTCCTAAACCCGGCCAACGTATTATAACACATTATAATACTCATGTAAATATAATACCTCACTATATTATAATTCACATATAAACACATGGTCATCCACTATATCAATCCCAATCCACGCATATACGTATTCCAGTTAAAAACGTTTTCAAGTAAAACTCACCTGTTTTGGTTATTACACACGTTCGCAAGCTCCTTTCAAAACGAGTCTATCTCTTACCACGACTCCACATAATCTGAAACAAGTTAAGATACACACATCGCTTTACTGACCAAACACATAAAGCCTAACAATTTCCCATCCTCAACTATCTCATTACACACTGTGCCTAACTCACTACCGGGACTACAGGGTACCGGGACTTATACAGTACCGGGACTCTTAGTACCGGGAGTTCCTATACCGGGAGTTCCCATTACCGGAACTCTTACTACCGGAAGTCTGCTATACCGGGATTTATACTACCGGGAGTCTTCTATACCGGTACTCACTACACCGGGAGTCTATCACACCGGGAGTCGACAGCACCGGGAGTCTATCACACCGGGAGTCGACAGCACCGGGAGTCTACCGGGACTTCCCCGGGACTCTCAAGAACACAGTCGGTTCCATTTCTCAGAAATCGATTGACATCTATACCAATTACTGAAATCATAAATTCTAAACCGGTAGATATCTTCTATTACAAATTACCAACACAAAATATAAAGGAACTAACCTCAAAATCGTTTCTAACCCAATCGATTGATGCTCAAACCGTAACTTTCCTTCTTTCGCTTTCTTCGCCTCCAAAACTCCCGCACACACACACACACTTTCTAATTTCAATATAAGAAAACCATCTGAAGACTTAAGGGTAATATCAAACCATATCTTACCAAAAAGACCTTGAACTTCTCAAATTTAACCCAAACACCCTTAAAATTATAACTTACCTCCAACTTACCCTAAACATTAAATCTTAAGGTTAAATATTTTAACTGATAGGGAATTTATCTAACTGACTTACCCGGGGTATTACAGATACAATCAACAAGGACTCCACGTCTAATCAACAAGAAAATCCCACTCATGTGACCACAGAGGATTCAACACCAGAGCAAAATGTGGACTCTACATCAACATCGACAGAGGATTCAATCCCAACTCTCATAGACATACCAACTCAAGCTGAAACTTCAATTCCAGCCACAAGTGCAAATGAAGTACCATCAACGACAGAGGATGTACATTAACCATCATGCATACCCACAGAAGTTCAACTTGATGCAACTAATGACCATCTTCCCAGAATGAAAAAGTGGATGAAAAGTCATCCACAGAGCCAAATCATTGGCAGCCCGTCTAACAAAGTGAAAACTCGATCTGCCACTGCTAATTTTTGTTTCTTTATAAATTTTATCAGTATGATCGAACCAAAGAAAGTTTTTGAGGCCCTAAATGATCCAAATTGGGTGGATGCTATGCAAGAAGAGCTTCTCCAATTTGAGTGCAACAAAGTATGGTCCCTTGTACCGTTGCCAAGAGGAAAAACGGCAATAGGGACCAAATGGGTGTTCAGAAACAAGAAGGACGAAGATGGGGTGGTCATTAGAAACAAGGCAAGATTGGTGGCCAAGGGATACTGCCAAGAAGAAGGAATTGACTACGAGGAAACCTTTGCCCCTGTCGCACGGTTGGAAACCATAAGGATATTTTTCGCCTTCGCAACCCACTGAGGTTTTAAGGTGTACCAGATGGATGTCAAGTCTGTCTTCCTCAACGGCCAAATCCAAGAAGAAGTTTACGTCCAACAACCACCAGGATTTGAGAGTTCAAAATATCCAAATCATGTATACCATCTGGACAAGGCCCTCTATGGACTCAAACAGGCCCCCAGAGCTTGGTATGAACGACTCTCAAATTTCCTTCTTGTCAATAATTTCGAGAGAGGTACCACAGACACTACTTTGTTTTATAGGAGGAAAGGATGTAAGATTTTACTTGTACAAATATATGTGGATGACATCATATTTGGTTCTACAAATGAGAAATATTGCACAAAGTTTGAAAAACTAATGAAGAGTGAGTTTGAAATGAGCATGACGGGAGAATTAAATTTCTCCCTTGGGCTTCAAGTCAAACAATCAATAGAGGGAATTTTCATAAATCAATCCAAATATGTCTCTGACATTCTTTCAAAATTTAAACTCTCTGAATCTTATGCAATGAATACCCCCATGGCCACTGGATCGAAGTTACACTCGGATCCAGAGGGTAAATTTGTCGAGGGCAAGCTCTACAGAGGCATGATTGGGTCTCTTTTATACTTAACTGCAAGTAGACCAGATATCATGTATGCCACATGTATCTATGCAAGATATCAGGCGAATCCTAAAGAATCAATTCGTTATGCTGTAAAGAGGATCTTTAGATACCTCAAAGGAACCAAAAATCTTGGTCTCTGGTATCCAAAGAACTTTGGCTTTGATCTAACGGCTTACACAGATTCAGATTATGGAGGATGCAAATTAGACAGGAAAAGTACCTCTGGGAGTTGTCAATTCCTAGGTGGTAAATTAGTGAGTTGGACTTTAAAGAAACAAAATCTTATGTCTACATCTACGACAGAAGCTGAATACGTTGCTGCTGCTAGCTGTTGCTCACAAGTTCTGTGGATGAGAACTCATCTTAGAGACCATGGTCTAAATATCGAAAAGATATCCATCCTCTGTGACTCCAAAACTGCCATAGCCATCTCTGCCAATCTAGTACATCACTAAAAAACAAAACATATCGATATAAGGTACCACTTTTTGAAGCATCATGTCGAGCAAGGTACGATCGAAATGTATTTTGTGCCCACAGAGTATCAACTTGCTGACCTATTCACCAAAGTTCTAGATGAGAAGAGACTCTTATTCTTGGTTGGAAAGTTGGGTATGTTGAACATGGGTTGACCCAAAGAACCTCTGTAAGTGTATATAGAGTCTCCCTTGTATATATGTAAATACTTTCATCTTTAAGTATGTAAAATCTTTCTTTTCAAGTTTTTATGATCCACAGAGCTTCTGTGACATTGCACAGAGCCTATGGCCTATGTCACAGAGTCTCTCGAATGGTTGATCTATGTCTTGTGCATTACTTATCTCATCTGACCCAAGCATAGATCAAGAGGGAGCAGAGGAAAGCCTTAATATGCGTCACAGAAGTTAATCATCCAAGGGGGAGAAACAGAAGCTATCTGTTCGGGCAAATTCTGAAGAAGGTGATCATGCAGATTGAAATGAACTATTCTTGGGAAGCACACCGCACAAATCCATTTTTCAAAACACTTTTCTCGGACACAACTTCCCAAATATGTCCCAAAATACCTATTTAAACAATTCAAAACTTTGAATGGTCAAAAACTTTTAAGATCTTTCCATAAATAGAAATTTTTGGTCAAAGAGCCTCTGTGACGATTCACAAAGCCTCTATGCCACCAGAAGTCTCTGCGACTACAAATCTCTTCGTGGAAACCCTCTCGATCATCTCAATGATTTTCAAATGATTTAGGTAAAGAAAAGGTGCAATCTTGTGCGAGTTATGGCAGACCCCAGGCCACAGAAGCTCATTCCACCACAGAGCTTCTGTGATTCTTAACACTTATGTATTTTGAATGCATTCTGGGGTGCGGGTTATTTTGGATGTCACGGGCATTTGGTTTTAGCAAACGCCACGCGCGTGGAGTTAGTGGGAGGCGCACGTCCCTTCATCGTGCACCGCCCAATATGATGTGGCATCATATGATTGGGAGTGTACTATACCGTCGTTTACTGAAACGTTTCTCAACGGAAACCACTTGAGTGTGAACTTCAAATTTTATGTAAATAAATTTTTACCACTCAAATCTTATCCTTTCACCCCCCCCCCCTAAAAAACAAATTTACCCTTCTCCTTACCTTTTTCACATCTCATTCTCTCTCAAGAACTCCGACGACCTGCAACTTTTGTACTCTTACCTTCAAGAAATCATCCATTTCCTTCAAGGAAACTTTCAAGAACTCATCAATGGCTTCAAACGATTCTCCTGCTCACTCCCAGAACTTCCCAAACCCCATTCAACCCAGAAATGATGATGAACACTCAAACAGTGAGGAATCTGTTCATCATCTTCCCTCAACGACCTTCAAAACTTCATAGACCATGAATGGTACGAAAATCAACTTCCCCTAAAACCCATCAATCACTATTTGATTTTGAACCCTGAGAGTTTTGGTCAAGGACATGCCATTCTCATTGACCTATTGAAAAATCATCCTTTGAACAAGATCCTTACTGAAAATGTGAAAAAGATTTCTAGCATATACATTCACCATTACTGGCAGAGCTGGAAATATGACGAAGAGATTAAGTCTGTAGTTGGGTATATGTCAAAGTTCGAAAATTCACAGAACCTGACTATAGGGATTAATAGGACAATGATATCCCAAGTGTTTGAGATTTCCACCAGAAGCCTTCTGGGAATCAAGAGGTACGCAGAGGATCCCACATACTCTGAATTAGTAGAGTTTGTTATGATGTTGGGCTACAACGAACCTTTGACCAAGAGGAATGACTTCAGAAGAAATCGCCTACCCCCTCTGTGGAAGACCATGTTTAGTATTCTAAATTGTTGCCTCACGGGAAAAACTGGAAGTCCCGATCAAAGTTCCCATCAGATATTGGCAATCATGTATGGGGTGTACTATGATCTGTCACTAGACTTTGCACGATTTATTCTTCAGGAGATGGCTTCTGCTGTAGAGAAGAAGAGAGGAATGCAGAACGCAGGATCTCCTCTGCCAGCCCTACAATTCCAGAGAATCCTTGGAATTATCCTCGAGCCTTTAATCAAGGAAGAAGGATGGACAATTGAGGATCCAGTTGTCAAGACTTACCCTCTATAGAAGATGACCCACACCCTTTACCCCGTTGGATACCCCCTCTTAGGGGTGTAAATGATGCGAGTCGAGCTCGAGTATCGTTATACTCGACTCGAACTCGAAAGCCAATACTCGAGCTCGAACTCGACTTGAAAACTCGCGAGTAGTAAAAATCCAAACTCGAACTCGACTCGAAAGCCAATTCCCAAGCTCGAATCAAGATCAAACTCGAACTCGAATCAAGCTCGCTTAATGCATAAAAGAACTCAAGGTGAACCTACTTTCATGGAGGTACTCCTAATAAAATAATCGTATAGGCTCAAACCATTGGGCTCAAGCCTTTAGGCTCAAGTTCGTAAGCTCAAGCCATTGAGCAAAGGCAATGAATGTAAAAACAAGGGAGAGGAATGATCTATATATAGTGGAGTTAAAGGCATTGAGTTCTATATCCCACCAGTGTGGGATAGATTAGACACACACCCTCAAGAGTTCACCCATGTCTTTTACATAATTAGTTTCATTTGTTTTTCCAAAAAAAACTTGAGTTTATTATTATTATTATTATTATTATTATTATCAATTCAATTAAAATAACATTACTAATTATATTATAATTTTGTTGTTATGCATTATATTAGTAAACAAACTTAAAAATACACAAACATTTACGTACACTATTTTGCTTTAATTTCTCTAGTATTTGATTTTAGCTTATAGTCATACGTACACTAACATATACGAACGTAAACGAACATAAATGACCAAACAAACGTTCACGAATATAAATGAATGAACAAATGTTCACGAACATAAATGAACAAACGAGACTCTTGTTCATGTTCGTTCGTTTAACAGAGCGAACAAAAAGACTTGTTCATATATTATATTATTTTATTATTAATGTATTATATTAAAATAATAATTATTTTTTTTTACATTATATTCTATAGCTTATAATATAAAATTAATTATATATAAAATATATTCGAGTATCTCATGAGCTTATCGAGTCGAATATCAGTTCACTCAACTCGACTCGTTAGTATGTCGAGTCGAGCTCGAGTTCAAATCGAGCCTATTCGAGTCAAGTGTTGATCGAGTCGATCTCGAGTAGCTCGCGACTTATCTCGTATCATTTACACCCCTATCCCCTCTACAGACCCTTATCGGAGAAGATGTTGTCCTATGCTGGTGATAGGGAACTTCTGAGGGAGTACAAACGAGGATTCAAGACTCCCAAATCGAGTCCTGCTACCCCACCTCATCTAGGAGTGCCCGTAGGAACCCAAGTAGTGGAAAGGATGACAGAGGACGAGTGGAGTAAGGCTTTAGAGAAATATAGAATGAGAGTTGAGGGAGGAAAAAGAAGAAAATCAACAGAAGAAGCAACCTCTGCAGCAAATCAAGCCACAGAACCACCTTCACCCCCAAGAAGAAATCCAAGAAAATGAAAACCAAGTCACCAGAGCACCAGAAGAGCCAAACCCTGAAATCCAAATCCCAGAAGTTGATACCTCTGCACCCTCTCCTCCTAAGGACAAAAAGAAAAGGAGGAAGAGCATATCGACAAAGGAGGGTGCACCTAAACCTAAGAGAAAAAGATCAAAGAAACCCAAGTCCCCTCTGCAGACCATCGTAGAGGGTGATGAACAACTACAAGAGGAAGAAGCCAGAGCCCCTACACCCCTCCATTATGATGAACATGAAACCTCTGTCAATCCAAAAGATGCCCAACCCAATGATGAAGAACCTCAAGTGTCTTTTGTAACTTTCCTCGAGACTGCAGGACTTAATGAGTCTTTGGACACCTCTGGATGGTCTCAACGAGCAAACATAGAAGACTTCTAAGTGGCCGACTACGACTCAGATTTGGAAGAGAATGAAAACGTTGATGGTGCTACAAAAGATAGACGGGACGAAGAAGAAGTGTCCCTAGGAAAAAATAAGGAGGATGAGATAGTGAGAAAAGATGTTGAAGGCACATATCCCCAACTCCCCCCCCCCCCCCCCCCCCCCCCTGTGCAACCCACATATCTATCCCCGCCAGTCTAGTGGCAGAAGGGGATATTGAAACAGAGCAGCACAACTCGATCCCACCCGAAACCAGTCGGCCAGAAGAGCCTGTTTCTTCTACTGTGCCAATCTTTAGCCAGGAATCCCCCTTACAGGTTGTGTCCTCTCCAAAGGACACACACCTTTCTAGTGATCAATCGCCCAATATCACACCTGCAATCCCCATAGAGGCATCCGTTGCCTCTCCCACTTACAACATAGGGAACCAACGTCCTTCAGAGGGACGTAGCGAGCACACAGACGATGAGACTCTAGACAAGTCTCAAAGTCAACTCAGAATCCCCTATGTGCCTGTTAATGCCAAAAATTGTCCAAAAGGATAACTTAAGGTTGATTGTGGAATTTAACAACTAAAGAAGGGAATCTTTCGACAAAACGTACGACAAAGACGGAAAATGTAAATGAGACAGAGATTTTGGTGACGCGGGAAAAACCTCAACGAGGAAAAAACCCACGGACGACTGTGGAAGTCGTCGCTGCACTATGGTCGCCAAACAGGGGCGATGTCCATATGTTTCGAGTGTTGATCGTACAGTGATTACAATACAGATGAAATGAGATACTTTAAACGTAAAGTAACAAATATTTCGAATGTAAAAGACTGGTGTATCGTGTGTAAAAACTAAGTGTCGTGTATGAAAGTCGTGCGTCGAGAGCGATCTGTTGAGAGAGAATTTCTTTGCTTCGAGTGTTCTTCAGAGTTCGGATGTTCTCAAATGATGTGTGATGCCAGATTGAATTAGATCAGATTGAGTGAGATCAGATGTCCCAAATGATGATTGAACCTTCGCTTTTATAGTCTTCGGGTGCATTAATTGACTTCTTAAATGCCTCGTGTAACAGATGTAACGGACGTCGTCTTTACTGTTGTAAATGGCCTTCGTCGGTTATAGCCGTTGGTCATCAATGACATTGATTCCTGCATTAATCGCTGAAAAAACGTAACAGTAATATTGCACGTTAGTCGGTTGAGGTCGCAAGGTTCCACACGACGGATGTGTGTACTAGGCGACGTCGCGGTCGAGTGTCGTGAGGTAAATATCTTTCGATTTTGACTTTGATCAGGGAATAAAGTATTGTAATTTTACCGTATTATGGATAAGTGTAATAAAGGTTTTCCTTACCTTGGTCGTGGTCGAGGCTGGTGAATTTTTACCCAAACAGTTTGCCCCCAAAATTTGAAAATAGAGTGGCAAATTCAAATTTTAAATTTTTTCAGTCGAATGTCCAGGGTCGTGACACGTGCCGAAAGTTACCTTAGTTGTCTTGGAAGTGGATCGGTCCAATTCTAACTGAAAGGGGAAGTCGAAAAGGGGATAAGATCGTGACGTCATGCTGACGCATGATCATGCTTAGCAGCTGTCATTGCCAGGTGTCATCGATCCATGTGGTTATACGGAAAGGCAAGGACACATGTCGATCATCGAAGGACTCGACCTGACACGATCATTTACATAAATAGCGACCCTTGACGGATCCTTTCCTTTTTACGATTCCAGAGAGATTTAAGAGAGAGATTTTCTTGCCTTTCTTTAGCGATTCGCTTCCAAACATGCAAGAGTTAGAGTTTTCGAGGATTTATAGCGCCTACATAAGGTACGACTCTCATCCTTTGTATGCGTCGTAAGTCGATAGCTAGAAAGCCTAGGAAAAACTGGGACATTTAGGGTCTTTCAAATCGACAAACTTGGTTAACGGGACTATCGATGTCGACAGAGCCTAGGAGCACCATTAGAGATCAAGATGATCTTGATAACTTTAGGAACCTGGTGAAAATCCCTGCGGGGATTACCGTGAGTAAAGCTGGTAATATCCGACCGGAGATGTGCGCAGAGGGGTACGTCGTGATCTACGAGTATCCTTTTAAAATAGGATTTCAATGGCCATATTCGCCTCTAGCCAAGGCGTTTATGTGTGAGTTCGATTTGTCACCAGTAGAGAGTTATCCAGGTCATCGAGCGACTTACCGCGAGCTGGGAGTCGCCGATGAACGTGACGGACCTGCTAACGGCTTACCAGGTCAAGAAAGATACGCACCGCCGCTATAGCTTGTTTTCCAAACA
This sequence comes from Saussurea involucrata, assembly GCA_033807775.1. Taxonomy (NCBI): domain Eukaryota; kingdom Viridiplantae; phylum Streptophyta; class Magnoliopsida; order Asterales; family Asteraceae; genus Saussurea; species Saussurea involucrata. Next base: position 37,281,841 of record CM066319.1, read on the forward strand.
CAAGGGGATCGTACCTTGGTATTGAAAACCGTGGTCAACGACCGCAAATGGAAGACCAGGTACGTACTCATACGGGTAGCGATGTTGGACACGGATAGTGACTGGATCAGGTCCGGTTGGAACATGGCAGGTGAGTTTTAGCATTAGTCGAGTGCTTTTATTGTATTTGCTTTTTTTCTTTTCGTCTAATCTTCTCTCTTGTGTATTTCTAGACATCAATTTTGACAAGGTGAAGTCTAACGACGAATCCAAGGCCAAGATCAAGAAGTTCCTTGAGATCAGTGCCGACGATCGATCGTTCGTCACTCGTCACCTGGGAGATAAAGATGACGACTTTAGTCTTTTTAAGCGAGAGACTTCAAGGGGGTCGAGAGGGCGAGGAGGAGGAAGAGGAGACAGAGGAGGAAGAAGAGGACGAGGAGAAAGAGGAGGAGGTAGAGATAACTGGTAAGTGTACCCTATTCCGCTTGTCTTACTCTTTCCACTACTTCAGTTACTCAACCGTTTTTCCTTTCTTCCTTTACAGGAGAATCTCAGGCGAAGATGATGCCTGCGGCTGCCAAGAAGGCAGCTCAAGCTGAGCTGGCCCGTCAGGGCAGAGAAAAGAGGAAGGAAGTCCCGACAACTGGGTCAGGAATCTTAAAGAGAAAAGAGGCCCCGATAACTGGGTCGGGGGTCCTAAAGAGGACAAGGACGATGGTCCTGAGGGAACCATTTTCGAAGGTAAGCAACTCGTCGAGAGTCGTTAGTCCTGAGAAGGCGAAGGCGGCGATCGTGACTCCCGAGAAGATGAAGGTGTCTTTCGATGCGGTCGACGCGGCGCCATTCAGCCTGGCACTTCAGGCGACAAAGACGGTGTCTGCGTCCGTGACGTCGACCCGTATAGCGGCCGACAAGGGCAAGGGTCATACGACCGCGGAGAAGGAGGTCACGACGGTTAATTTTACATTACCATCGGACTTCTTAGCTGACAACGTCCTAGACGGGACGAAATTATTTCCCAATCTAGGGAAGTTTCAGCTCCCGTCTTTCAAGGAGCGTTTTAGAGGGGTTTCCGTCGAGGATACGAGTGCGCACGTTGTCGGACTGGCGTTCATGGTAAGTCTCTCTTTCAAGACTTAGATTATGATATCGTTGTTTATCTTGATCAAATGTTTGCTTAACATGTGTCTTACGTTTTTTCAGACGTTTCAGTCTTCTTTGGTCCTGCACACCGAGACGACAAAGATCGAAGGTCTTGTGTCTTCTGCTCTTAAGAACGGGTCAAGGCTATGTCCGTTCGGTTCGACGATGCCTTGAACGCGTTGGAGGCCAAGGGACATGCTAAAGATGAGGCGAACCACCGTCTGAAGCTTTCTTTATCCCTACTCGACGATCAAAGAAAGGAGTTGGACAGGACAAAGGAGTCCTTGGCTGTGAAGGAGAAAGAAGTCGAGGAGTCCAAGTCTAAGGTGGCGAGCTTGGAAAAAGAAGTCGAGGAGCTGAAGGACGATGTTAAGTTTATTTTTGCTTTTGCTCGACTTACTGCGCGTGCGGCGATCATGCGACGCCACCTATTGGGCAAGAATCCCCTGGCCTCGGCGTCGGACGAGCTGGATCTCTTCTACAGGGAAGTCGGGACCGAGAGAGATCTTGATTCGAACGATGAGAAGGAGGTCGAGGAGGAAGAAGGTCCTCAGGGCGAGACGTCAGGCAAGGATGTGACCGACACTCCTCCCCAGCTTTAGGCAATATCTTTGTTTATTTTTGTTTCCTGCTGTTCGACCGTTGGTGGTCGAGTTTATTTAGGATGTAAATGACAGTTTGTTCTATGAATGAAACTTAAATTTCTTTTGAACTTATGTCTTATATGTTTTGTGAATAAATACATCAATTGTGAAATTCATCAAGTATAGAATGAACAAGAAATTATGCGACTCAGGCATCTCTCATAATACATAAGTCATAAAACTTTTTGAATCATGTTGGCAAACATAAGCACATGCGATCACAGCATTCATTCGAAACACGACATTCTTTTAGATTAAACAACTTAGATCTAATGGTCGTTTAGACCCTATGATCGCACAACTAGATCGTACGATGAACTTGAACCATGCGTCCCTATGATAGGATAATCGAGTCATAGACCCGATCGCTTATGTCGTGTGATCCTGCGAGTGTGTACTGATGTCATGTAATAGACTTAGTAACTTATGTCGTGCGATCCTGTGATAAAACAATGTTAGAGGTTGGTCGTTGGCTAGCCAACAACCCTCCGATGCTTAAGTCAGTAATCGTCATGATAAAAAATCATATGAAAGGAGGAAAAGGAGTTAGAAAAAATACCTTCTCAGATTTTTCCTATTTTAAGGGGTGTATCTGCCCCTCGTCATTTATCACCTTATTCCTTTCAGGAGCAAATAGGTTTAAATGATGGGTCGACACTGAGTTTTTGGGAATCGATGTCAAGGTCTACGTCGACTATGTCTTCGTGCGACCAGGCAAAGTAAGCTGATATGTTTCTGTAAAAAAGACATTAGTTTGTCTCTAAGGTAGGGATAGGAGGACGAACCTGTCAAGACCTTATGACCAGACTCGCTTTGGTTCAGGATGACTTCTCCGGCCCGTGACTGCTAGACGGCCTATTTTCGCGGCTTCAAAGTGGTCTTATAGTAGTCACGGGCTACTTTCGGCTCACTTTTGATTTCTTGGACTCCCCACGGCGTAGGGAACTTCATGGTTTGATGATACGTCGAGGGAACGGCTTTCATTTCATGGATCCATGGTCGACCTAAGATGATGTTATAGGCCGATGCACAATCGATGACACTGAACTTTGTCTGCTTGTTGATTCCTCCTGCATAGACGGGTAAGATGATCTCTCCAAAGGTGCTCGTCGCATCTCCATTGAAACTGACCAATGTTGTCGAGCGTCGGGTGATTTCCGATCGATCGATTCCCATGGCCTTGATGGTATCAAGGAAGATGACGTTCGCTGAACTGCCTCCATCTATCAAGACTCGTCGGGTTAAACAATTACCAATTGTGAGTTGAATAATCAACCCGTCATGATGCTTGTGATACGAATCACCGAGGTCGTCTTGGTCGAACAAAATCTTCATGGCTTATAACTCCAGATCTCCTTTGGGTCTCGATGAGCGCAGGATAGGCCGATCGTCAGGTGCCTGACTGGCGTGACATTTGGCTGCGGAATACGTCAATCCGCATACGTCGGAACCACCAGTGATGCAGTTGACGACTTTCGAATGCTCGGGGGCCGGCGATCGAGCGTCGTTAGCTGGAGTAACGACGTCGTCGATGATACTCTTGAGATTGCCTTTTGGGACATGATATGTCAGCTCCTTTTTTAGGGCTATGCAATCGTCTGTTATGTGACCGTGGTCGAAGTGGAAGTCGCACCACTTTGATTTGTCTTTCTTATCGTCATCTTGCTCGGATTTCTTTGGCCACCGGATGGTCGCCTGGACGGTCTTCAGAGCCTCGACCAAGTCCTTAGTAGTCCCTTTGAATCCGTAGGAGGATACCTTAGGGTACTGAGGGAATTTGGTCGCGGTCTTGGATTCTGCTTTCGTCTTGAACCGGACGTTCGAGATTTGTCGCATAGGCTCTGACTTGGATGCTGCCTTTATTTTGAATTCTGGCTTCTTAATACCAAGCAACCTCTTGTCGTCGGTGTGCTTACGTCGAAAGGCAGCATCATCTTCTACCCTCATATAAGCAAAGGTTCTGGCTCGGACGTCTTCAAAATTCTCTGGGGGATACTTGGTCAGATCGGTGTATAGACCTGAACTGTCGTCTAGACCACGCTTGTAGGCTTCGATCGCGGTCTTGACGTCGCAGTTGCGGGCACTGATCATCTCTGCGTTGAACCTATTGAAGTAGATTCGAATGGATTCATTGGCCTTCTGCACGACATAATACAGGTCGCTGGTTTGCTTCTCCATCTTGCGACTACTGGCGAATTGCTGGGAGAACTGGTTGACCAACTCAGCGAACGACCCGATGGATTTGGGTTTGAGGTTGATCAACCATTGGAGGGAAGGACCTATGAGGGTCGCCCCAAAACTTTTGCACATGCAGACTTCTTGATATTTTTGAGGGATCGAGATCATCCACATTAGTTGCTTATACTGCGCGATGTGCTCCCTCGGATCGGTTATCCCCGAATACTTCGAAGAGCAGCTGAAGGCGGGGATATTATACTTCTTCGGGACATCGACGGTCGCGATCTTATTGATGAAAGGCGATGCCTGATACCCCGAACGAGGCTCGACGTCAACGGGCACGGCTGCCCCTGGCAGCTTAGCGAGCAAAGACAGGACACGCTCGTTCTGATCTTCTAGCATTTTCAACCGCTGGGCGATGGGGTCATTAGGGTCGGGATTTGCACCTGCCAACGGATCAACCCCCGAACTGGTGCCATTGCCGTACGACGAGCCATTGGCGTCACCGTTGAAAGGGACAAAATATGGCAGTGACCCATTCTGAAATGGCTGAGGTCCATTATGCATGGGTGGCGGCCTTATATACTGAGGAGGAACCGTCCCGAACTGGAGATTTGGATTGAACGTTCCCTGCTGCTGGTTCTGCATGAACGAACCTGGTCCTGGATTGCGGACGAACGGAGCTGAACCAGGGTTATGGACGAATGGAGCGGATCCTTGATTTTGACTGAACGATCCCTGACCTGGATTCTGGACGAATGGTCTTGGACCGTTCTGCGGTCCGAAGGGATTTCTCAGTCGCGCGATTTCCTCAGCTGCTCTTCGAATCTGCTCAGCCATGGCATTGATTTGATTTCACACAACTTCCAATTCCTTATACATCTGGGCAATGATATGCTCTTGATTGCCAGGGGCTGCCATTTTCCTGAAACAGAAAACAGAGGAAACTCCAAGAAACCGTTAGTAAAATGCACGTTTGTCGAAGATTTTCTCTAGATGAGGTCCCACGGATGGTGCCAAACTGTTAATGCCAAAAATCGTCCAAAAGGATAACTTAAGGTTGATTGTGGAATTTAACAACTAAAGAAGGGAATCTTTCGACAAAGCGTACGACAAAGACGGAAAATGTAAATGAGATAGAGATTTTGGTGATGCGGGAAAAACCTCAACGAGGAAAAAACCCGCGGACGACTATGGAAGTCGTCGCTGCACTATGGTCGCCAAACAGGGGCGATGTCCTTATGTTTCGAGTGTTGATCGTACAGTGATTACAATACAGATGAAAGGAGATACTTTAAACGTAAAGTAACAAATGTTTCGAATGTAAAAGACTGGTGTATCGTGTGTAAAAACTAAGTGTCGTGTATGAAAGTCGTGCGTCGAGAGCGATCTGTTGAGAGAGAATTCTTTGCTTCGAGTGTTCTTCAGAGTTCGGATGTTCTCAAATGATGTGTGATGCCAGATTGAATGAGATCAGATTGAGTGAGATCAGATGTCCCAAATGATGATTGAACCTTCGCTTTTATAGTCTTCGGGTGCATTAATTGACTTCTTAAATGCCTCGTGTAACAGATGTAACGGACGTCGTCTTTACTGCTGTAAATGGCCTTCGTCGGTTATAGCCATTGGTCATCAATGACATTGATTCTTGCATTAATCGCTGAAAAAACGTAACAGTAATATTGCACGTTAGTCGGTCGAGGTCGCAAGGTTCCACACGACGGACGTGTGTACTAGGCGACGTCGCGGTCGAGTGTCGTGAGGTAAATATCTTTCGATTTTGACTTTGATCAGGGAATAAAGTATTGTAATTTTACCGTATTATGGATAAGTGTAATAAAGGTTTTCCTTACCTTGGTCGTGGTCGAGGCTGGTGAATTTTTACCCAAACAGTGCCCATCTCTGAAGTGGCACAGAGTAAGGATTCTGACAGAACTCTCATAGAAGAGGAGCCAATTCATGACTCCCTTTAAGGATATAGAGGAAGTACTGTCAACCTCAACGCCAATACAGGGTTGAACACAGGCGCCTCAGGAGCAGAGGCAAACTCTGTGGACGAATGTGTTCCCACAGAGGTTACCACCAGTTCACATGTGACAAGGATGAGTTCCAAGCCTTTGTCACCTCTGTGACTGACAAATTCACCGAGTTGCAAAGCTTGGTGAAATCTTTTGCAGAGAACACCACGTGGGCCTTCAATTCACTGAACTCCAAGCTCGACTCCCTGACAACCTAGGTAAAGGCCAACAACTCCAAAATAGCAGAACTACAACTCCTAGTGTCACGGAGCTCTGCCCCAATCCCTGCTGAAACTCAAGAACCCATCAACACACTATCCGCAGAACTCAAAGCTGCCAGGGACATCGCAGAGGCCCTAACCCGTTCAACATCTGCCACCACCTCTCCAACCCTAACCTCAAAGGACCTACAAAAGGCTCTGGAGAAGGTTCAAGAAACTACCACTGACCAGATGCAGGCCCTACGACCAACATATTATATCACACGGGCGCAAATCACAGAACTTGGGCAGAAGGTGTTGGAAGACATCACGGGATTCATCAGAGCTTTTACAACGGCCAATGGCACCTACGTCAAGGAATTCAAGGCGAGTGTGGGTATGTTCAGATTTAAGTCTGAAGCAGAGGTGGCCTATTTCTTAGGCATCTATGATGACATCTGTGACAAATTGGAGACTGCTGGCCATAATCTTAAACGCACTAAAAAGCCACATACCACATGCCAGGTAGAAGCAAACACAGAAGCAAAGCATGATGGACCAGATGATGATAGGACTGGGCCCTCTGGCCATCATGAGGGGGAGAACGAAGAGAATACTGAAAAGACTACAGAGCCTTCAGCAACCCAACCCTTAACCATTATTCCTTTAACCCAACAATCAAACCAAACCAACTCTGAGCAAACCCAAGGAAAATCCACAAAGGAGTCATCAACCTTTGAGGAATCAAGCTCTGAGGATGAAGACGATGAATTCCCCTCTCCAACCCCAAAACCAACACCCCAATCAAAAGACATACCCTCACCTACACCCGCAAATCAACAACAAAGACCCAAAACACCAACGGTCAAATCCATTGCAACCAAAACCCAAAAACCAAGGAGTTACCTGAAGATCAATCCTACAAAGGAACAACCACAGAACCAACCACAACAACAACAAACCCCAACTCCAACCCCACAGAGCTCAACTGTTAAACCTGCAGAAGTGCCTCCACCCAATCCTAAACCAACAGAATCCCCTAAGGCCAAACCAACTTCAAAAGACAAAGGCAAAGGGATAGCCACAGAAGACCCCAAACCTAAACCCCAACCCATAGAAAAGTTAATGAAGAGTGCCTTCGACTCTTTCGTGACCACCAAGCCTGAAGAAGAAGACTGGGCCTTTGGAATGCCTCTGCCAACCTACCCACCAATCGATACCCACCAATCGATCCCTCTGCAAAGCCTTCTGAAGACAGGGTGGCCCAAGTTCTTAAAGACATGGACGCTCTTAGAAAACCAACCCCCCCTCTTCCAAAGAAGGACATGGAAGAGGTTGTCTATAAGTATCTATACAGTCAAGGAATCAATGACCCAATCCTAGAGCCAACCCTTAAACCTCATATAATCGCAGAGCTCACTGACAGATTCTTTAGAACTAAGGCACAGAAGGTCGAGAATGTTTACTCGAACTCTAAGATCAAGGATGTCACAGGGATTAAGCTTCTGCACACCCAATGCCGCAACTTCTGATACTGCCAATACTTCGTGTGTAAGGTGGATGGCACAGAGATGAAGTTTACAGATATTAACTTAAGGAACATTCATCCCTTTGACCTAGCAGAGCTCTACTCCTGGACCGAAGAAAGGTATGGGCATAGACAAGAGTATAAAAAGGCACACATAACCATAAAGAGCTTCATGCGAGAGAAACTACTTTACTTCAGTCTAATCGATTTTCAAGTCGCTATGGACTTAGGAGTTAAGAAAATCAAGCTCACTGCCCCTGACGACCACTGCCCATCTTATGCTGATATCCTTCCCAACACCATAATCAGGCATCCCCGTCTTGGCTACGTATTCCTCGATCCCCAAGGAAAGAAGAGACTATTTGTAGGATATGACTGCCAGAAGTAGGCAACCCAAACCCTTCTCACATTAAAGGAGGATTTTTTGAATCGCAGAGGCACGGAGTATGTTAATCTTGAAGATGCAGATCAACTGATAGAGAATATCGATGCGACTCTGACGTTCAGAGACATGTGCGCATTTTACTACACCGAGCTGAAGAAGAAGGGTGGATGGGTCGAAGTATCGATGACTTTCCAGATGCCAAAATTTAGGCTCTGTGTTTTGTAATTTCCTTATTTCTATTCAAGTCATGTAATTTTCACCTTCAACTTCTGTAAATGCCTCTGCATAGCAATAAATGATATTATCTTTCTTTTTACAGAGGTTGAAACTTTCACCTCTTGTTCTTTTAGCCTAAGCACCTATTTAGTTCTGTAAATTTTATTTTTCAATACTTAGGGGGAGATTGTTAGCTCCAATAGTTCTTTCTAAGAAGTATTGAAAAATAGGCTAAGTTCAAGAATCGCAGAAGACCTCTGTCGAGTACACCAAGACTCTCCGGACAGATCAGAAGCCTATGTCGGTCACTCTTCGAGAAGTTGAGCTCAACTTGAAGATCAAACTCGGAGCACAGAGCCTCTGAAAAACTCCACAGAGCCTCTGTGTGGCCAAACTTCTGAAGACAAAGACTTATGCATATTTGAAGATAAATGATCATGTGCCTCTCACGTGCCTCTACTTGTACGAAGATCCTGAAGATCAAATAGTACAACCACGATGTCTAACTTTCCAAGTGTCACCTTTTCATGGGTGACATCCTTTTACTTGTATTATTCATCGTCCCACTACTCCTATATGTAGAGAGCACAATCTGCCATTTCAGGCATGCAGCACACAATTCACACACGCTGAGTTTAGAGAGAGAGAGAGCATTCTAGAGAGAAAAACACGTACTACTGTGTGTTCTTGGTGTAAAAACTCATATTTCCTTTGAGATTAATGAAGATGACTTATTCAGCATTTTACTGTTATTATTCTTATTGCTCTTCATTATTTGTGTGTGATTCTACCACATGTTTTAAACCAATCTGTTTTATAAACGCTTTCGCACACAAATTTCTATACTGTGTTTTATCATTTATTAGTTAAAACATCATTGTTGAGTCAAACTGGGATCAACAAAGGTTATTATTGATTAAAATTATGTCTCATATTATGGATGAAAATGACATTAAATAGAAAATTGTTGCAAAGAACCACATATACCATATGTTAGGGTGACCAGAAATTTGTCTTGATCTAATAAAATAAAAAATCTAAAAAGTTGATTCTTATATCTAAATTATCTTAAATAATTCTTATTCAATGATACATGATTGTTTATTTTTAGAAATGATGTTTGATCTAGTATTTAATAAAGCAAAAAGTTAACAACTAAATAAATATGTCAAATTAGGTTGTAGTTACTATTCCAAGAATCATGACGTGTTTTCTTAAATACATAAAATTATATTAAGGCATTATTTGAGGGTTCTTAATTTTTTTAGCTTTTTTAAAAAATGCTTGACGAGAGATGGCCCACCTTCACAAAGATCTAGACAAACAAAAATAATAATAAAATAAAGATTCTTCTTTGATTTGATTGATGTGATAAAAGATGTCTGATTTAACACAAGATTCCAATGATTTGACATAAGATTCCAACGATGTGACATAACACTAAAAAAGCAACATCGGGAACACCCCACCTAGCGCCGGACAGTGCTACTGTAATACCCTTGTTTATTTATTGAAAGTATTGGGGTATTTTGGTTAATTTTCTTTAGATGAAGGTTTATTGTGAAAGTTAAATAAAACAATCACCGCCTCTTTTATTTGGATAAGAGCTTTCATCTAAAATTCATGTGGGTATGGGTATTAATTGAGAGAATTCAGAACAAGAGTTTTAAGGGATTTTGGAGGTTTTCAAACTGGAAACTTGTTTCTCCTATGTAAAGACCCTCACCCGAACATTAACATGCAAAACATCAATTTCATAACATCCCAAAATCACGGTCACAAAATTTCATTACAAATACTTAATAGGTTTGCGGAACAACCTACACAACTGAGAAATACTAAATACTAGAGTGTCTCTATCCACCCTTACTCTCCACGCTAAGCTCAGCCTATTTGCCCGAGCTTCTGGAAACCTGCTTACCTGAAAAGGTTTTAATTTTGAAAATGCGAGGGTTAGACCATGAGGTCTAGTGAGTCCCTCCTAACAGTTATCAAAGCATTTAAAAACAGTTTATCTTTTCGGCATAAAACGTTTATACTCAACATGTCAAAATCATATACGGACTAAAGTCCGCCTCCTCGTAATCTGACACCCTGAAGCCACCCGAAGGTGACAACGAGTCAGCCTCATGCTGCCTTGCGGAGCCTCGCTCCTGGCATATAGGGACCTCCCTTCCCGCACGAGACCTGGCGGAACGACTCTCCCGTCTTTGCCAGTTTACGTCTCCTTGATGTATGCATACATTCCCCATAAGCTTTAAACAACTTTCATGCAAACAAAGCATAATAATAAAGCATGGCAATTTCTCAACATTCATAACACATTTTGAAAACACTTTAAAAGCCATACATTTTGGTTTAGAAAACTCACCTGATTGCAACTCCCGTTTACTTCAAGACTCGCTCCAAACGCACACCTAAACAATGATTTATTGATTAAGTGGATGCATCTAACTTGGATCCTAAACTTTCTCAGCTCTAACTCGCAAGACACGAAAATCGCAGAACTCTAAAACTCGCAAGGCTCTAAATTCGCAAGGCACCAAAACTCGCAAGCGTAGCTTGCGAAATTCTCAAACTCGCAGGACTCTGAAACTCGCAACCTTGGGTTGCGATTTTCTCCAAAACTCGCAAGCGTAGCTTGCGAAATTCTCAAACTCGCAGGCTTAGCTTGCGAATTTCAGACTCAACCACTTCATCTTCTTTCCCCAGATACGCAGACAGGTCTGATACAGGGTTTTTCTACTGCTCAACTCGAAAACTTGCTAAAACTTATCGAAAATCTTTAGGCTAAACTAGAAATCAGTTCAAAGAAAGATTCTAGGCTCACATTACCAATTAAACTCAAAAAAGACGATCTCCCCACCCTCTTAATAAGGAAACAGCGCTGGAACAGATTGTGTGTGTGATTACGCACACTCAAACCTTCCCAAACACCTTCTAATCGGAAAAGGAACTAAGGAGAAAGGAATTAAAATACTTACTTGAACAAAAGCCAAGAATTCTTCTCTTGCTTTCCAAAAGAACACCCACAGCGCCCTTTTCTTGTTTCTTCTTTTCCTAACAGCCGCCGCACACACAGAGCACAAAATACTGATTGATGAAATGATTTTTCTCCTAGGGCTTTGGACCCTTTTAAATATTCTTCCCATCTTTACACTTTGACCCCTCAACTTTCTTCTTGTTTCACATTTTACACAAGTCCTTATTTATTTAATTACAATAAAAATCTCGGTTGTTACAACACTCCCCCCCTCAAAAGAATTCCGTCCCCGGAATTCCATTCTTAAAGAGGTGAGGGTACCTGCTTCTCATCTCCGCTTCCACCTCCCACGTTGCTTCTCGCCCCCTTATGATACCTACACTGAACTTTTACTGGCCGAATTTCTCTATTTGTTCTTCTTCGTACGACAGTCTCTCATCGATGCTAACATTTTCAAATGGAATGGCTACATCGGTTTCAGCCAAACATCTCTTCAGATTTGACACAAGAAAAGTTTGATGCACTCCTCTTATTTCTTCTGGCAAGTCTAACTTATATGCCGCTGCTCTAACTTACTCACTAAAGACAGAAGTCAACTTCTTATCGCCCGTAATTCTCGCAAGGTCGACATTACTACAGCTTCCCTTATCTGTTCCTCATAACAGAGGCGCACATCACACCACGAATTCCCCCAAAATTTCATCTAGTACCTCAAGATCGCGCACTATCTATTCAACTTTCATAACTCCGACGGATCCACAGACGTAGTCCACTTTACCTATCTCTCAATTCTCGAGGTTCCCCAGTCTTATGTTCTCAATTCAACCATTCAGTTCTACTTGGCTGCCCCAAATCGTTCAGATGGAAAACACAACCTCACTTCATACATGAAACCGCCCTCGGCGAGTCATCACTTGCTAAAACGTGCCATCTTGCACTATTCACTTGTACCCCCTTCGATCACTATACTCGCTTAAAACTACCTGATAAAACCAAGGTCAACCGCGCCTCCGTCCCCGCATCGGGACTCACAGTTTTAAACACGTCTAATTAAGGTCTCTTATACAATTACACTCCCTTAAGAAAAAGGACTTGGCAGAAATTCCCGCCACGACAACGAGAATCTTCTACCAAGAAAACTCGCTCATTGACAACTCGGCACCAGGCCAACCTTGTACATCCCGACAAGCTCGCACCCATGAGCCTTTCCTTGGTATACCTGAAATTTCTAGATTACTTTTTCCAACCGACATACGTCTAAGCAGATCATAACCCCTTCCCGAATCACATTGGTTACAACACGTCAACTAATTCGTACGTTCTCACAACTTCATCATTTCACACTTAACGTGTCTAATAGTAGGAAACCTCTATACTTCCTCATTTGAGTACTCACCTATCCGAATTGAACTTATCCTGAAGGCTCATCAATTTCTCACTACTTGCCACGTGCGTCCATCCATATAACATAACTTCGGTTACTCCTACTCATCTAGGAGGAGTAACCACGATCACACCCTACAGTTCTTAATAGCTTACACTGAACGATCAGTTCGCTCGAACGTCTCTCACAAAGCCACTAACTTAACTCATTCAGTCGTCTTACCCACTTCTTTCCTGCACAAAAACATACACAATTTCCTCCCTCAATACTCTTTCCAAAAGTTCGCACACTTACCAAGGACAGCCTACACAACACTACACCCATCGGCATTACTGTCAAGTTTACTACTTCCGATTTACTTACTTAATCCGACATACCGTCTTCACCTCCCCACCTTAGCGTGGAGCATTATCCACTATCATTTCTCGTCCCCCTCATCCGACAATTCCCAAGCTGCAAAAGCTTTCTCATCACTATACGTAACCAAACGGTTGCACTAACATTCTAACTTTAGGCTTCCGACCGAATCATCTCGAACTGACACCAGAGTTCGACGTCACTATACATTCTTTAAACTCCAACTTTTACTTTCTCAGACAATTCGTTCACACATAAGCAACAACTCACATTCTTTAAGGTTTTCACATCTATTCCACCACATTTTGACTAATACATCCATCATCTTCTTTAAACTTCCAATGATTCCAAAATATACTTACTTAGCGACTCTTACAACTAAAAACACTTGGTTTCTCCTTTGGGTAACTACCCACCACCACTACGTGATTCTATCCCGAACATAATCATATCACGACGTCAACTCACACCCTACGTGCTCCAACAACCTAGTTAACAACACGAACACCCCAACCGAAACCTCCAACAGGCTTCTATCTGAAGTTTCCTCTTTCTCTAATCTCTCATCGCTATGACGCTAGCTGGCACATTCGACTTGGCAATTATTGCCACTATATAACTGTACATTACTCACTCAAAACATCGCACTGCAGACCAAGACTCTCATGGCCAATCGTACACAACTCAAACTTATCTTCAAGACCTCATTCAAAACTAACCGAATCTATCTCGCTACATTGCCTCTCTCCCAGCTCTAGTTGAACCACAACACACGAATTTCTGAATAACTCTAACATACTCGTTTCCTGCTAGCTCTTGCGATCCCAAACCAATATATAGACAGGGCGCACTCCCTCACAGATCGACATAATCTATACCCTCACTTCGTTTGTGCTAATTACTTCATTCTTTACGAACCATCCATCTCGTAGGTAAAACGCTTATCTAAAACAGCAGTCTTTCACTATCTTAACACCCCTACAAAGTGGTCCTTCAACTTTCAACCTTCTGATTCATGTCTTCGGTCTCATACACCTTACTCAACTGCCGACTTTAACGTCAATAGTTGACCTGTTGATACTTCCTTAACCTATTCTTCAACAAGGGTCCCTTACTGAACCTAATCCTCCCAACATATCATAATCAAATTCACATCCCGTCGTCCTCATTTCAAACTCACTCGTGAAACGTTAGTATTACAAGATCACTTTAAAACTCTTATTCAACGTCGCGGATATTTCATCTCTACTTCACCACACTACTCATAACGAGTTGCTAATACCAATACCTTGCTGACTTCTAGTCCTTCCCCTTAACACAACCGTCCCTCGGCAACTGCATTTCCAGTCACCGCACGAGGGTACAGACCCTCATACAACCGACACTAAAGTCCACTTCTGACTCCTCCACTGCTCATCTCTCCTCTTGAACATAAGTACCAAAACTACGAACATTCTCCCCTGATCTGTCTAACACCTCTCCACTCTAAAAGTTCTTCCTTAGCTTAAAATGTAGTACTCTACGACCTAGTGAGTTTATAGCCTTCGTGCATGACAACGCGATAAATAAATCATCACACTTTTGATTATTTTAAAGAAACAACACTTGGAAACAACTTGGGTACACACGACCCCTTCAATACCCTGCACTACGATCTCGAGAATCGTTTGCATGCAACTTTCCGTAAAACTTAATCTTACTCAACCAAAATATATTGTTACGACAGAAATAAATATTGGATGAAAATCTTTTCATACGACAAAATTTTGAAAGGACATACCGACACGAAGTAAACCAGTCGGTTCTCACATTTACTTATATAACTTCAACATGTCAATACTTATCTTGGTCATAAAAGTTTTGCATTCAAACGTCTTCTTGACTTTTGCAACAATTTAACTTATAATGAAAAGAGTGGAATATTTTGTAAATCGTAGTCCTCAAGACTTCATTGTGCGAGGTAAATGGATTTGCATTTTTATTTAAGCATACGCTTGCACACGCCGACTCATATCCGATCAAATTTGATATTTACACATTTACTTTACTTATGAAAAAATCTCATATGCACATATACGATCTTACTGCATGAAACTCTACTTGAAATTGAAGGCTACTCACTCAAACAAGGTCAATCGCTTTACTCACGCAACTTATCATTGACACTCCACTTTCGACCAGCGGTCGCCCCCTCGGTCTTGCAACAACTTGCTATACATACGTTCAACGGTCCACTTACTCAACTATTTCATATTACTTTCATCTTGACCACTTTACCTCATATTATACTTCTACACGCTTTCAGTATTCTACAGAAATCTCTCTTCAATGATCATGCCACTGAACAACGCGACTAAAGAGTCAGGACTCTAATCCCCTGCTCGCTCTTGGATTGACACCTTCAAGATCTCGACATTGTCCCGCCTTACTATCCGAACAGATCTATCCCACGATTCCTAGAATCGAGACTCTCCTGATCCAGAAGACTTACTCAAAAGTAATCACTCATCCTCTTCGAACCACGAAGGTCTACCTCTAGACGGCTCATAACATTCCAAACGACAATCCGTCTCCACGATGTATACATACATCACATCATTCATGACTTCTCCAGAAATTTCCCCAACAAAGGTCTCAGTCTACCCCTCAGGGATCTTGCTGACATTCTAAAGTACTGGCACACGACATAAACACTAGTTTCTTACTACCACTTCGGAATAATAAGGCAGGTTAAGCACATACATGTACCTGTAAGTTCGCAATTACACTGGCCAGGTGAAATTTCAAACTTACCTTACATGACAGTCCTCAGTACCCTATCAGTCCTATCTCTATAATAGTGACCTCCTAACGCATTTTCCTGATTCTCAGTTGTGATTTCTACTCCCAAGTTTAAGTTTAGGCCCGTCCGGTCACCTAAATCCCTTAAACTATGGCTCTGATACCAACTGTAAAGACCCTCACCCGAACATTAACATGCAAAACATCAATTTCATAACATCCCAAAATCACGGTCACAAAATTTCATTACAAATACTTAATAGGTTTGCGGAACAACCTACACAACTGAGAAATACTAAATACTAGAGTGTCTCTATCCACCCTTACTCTCCACGCTAAGCTCAGCCTATTTGCCCGAGCTTCTGGAAACCTGCTTACCTGAAAAGGTTTTAATTTTGAAAATGCGAGGGTTAGACCATGAGGTCTAGTGAGTCCCTCCTAACAGTTATCAAAGCATTTAAAAACAGTTTATCTTTTCGGCATAAAACGTTTATACTCAACATGTCAAAATCATATACGGACTAAAGCCCGCCTCCTCGTAATCTGACACCCTGAAGCCACCCGAAGGTGACAACGAGTCAGCCTCATGCTGCCTTGCGGAGCCTCGCTCCTGGCATATAGGGACCTCCCTTCCCGCACGAGAGCTGGCGGAACGACTCTCCCGTCTTTGCCAGTTTACGTCTCCTTGATGTATGCATACATTCCCCATAAGCTTTAAACAACTTTCATGCAAACAAAGCATAATAATAAAGCATGGCAATTTCTCAACATTCATAACACATTTTGAAAACACTTTAAAAGCCATACATTTTGGTTTAGAAAACTCACCTGATTGCAACTCCCGTTTACTTCAAGACTCGCTCCAAACGCACACCTAAACAATGATTTATTGATTAAGTAGATGCATCTAACTTGGATCCTAAACTTTCTCAGCTCTAACTCGCAAGACACGAAAATCGCAGAACACTAAAACTCGCAAGGCTCTATATTCGCAAGGCACCAAAACTCGCAAGCGTAGCTTGCGAAATTCTCAAACTCGCAGGACTCTGAAACTCGCAACCTTGGGTTGCGATTTTCTCCAAAACTCGCAAGCGTAGCTTGCGAAATTCTCAAACTCACAGGCTTAGCTTGCGAATTTCAGACTCAACCACTTCATCTTCTTTCCCCAGATACGCAGACAGGTCTGATACAGGGTTTTTCTACTGCTCAACTCGAAAACTTGCTAAAACTTATCGAAAATCTTTAGGCTAAACTAGAAATCAGTTCAAAGAAAGATTCTAGGCTCACATTACCAATTAAACTCAAAAAAGACGATCTCCCCACCCTCTTAATAAGGAAACAGCGCTGGAACAGATTGTGTGTGTGATTACGCACACTCAAACCTTCCCAAACACCTTCTAATCGGAAAAGGAACTAAGGAGAAAGGAATTAAAATACTTACTTGAACAAAAGCCAAGAATTCTTCTCTTGCTTTCCAAAAGAACACCCACAGCGCCCTTTTCTTGTTTCTTCTTTTCCTCACAGCCGCCGCACACACAGAGCACAAAATACTGATTGATGAAATGATTTTTCTCCTAGGGCTTTGGACCCTTTTAAATATTCTTCCCATCTTTACACTTTGACCCCTCAACTTTCTTCTTGTTTCACATTTTACACAAGTCCTTATTTATTTAATTACAATAAAAATCTCGGTTGTTACATCCTATATCACAAGGTAAAAATTTATTTATTTTATTTCTTGTTTTCATGTTGGGTTTTGGTTAATTGGAATTATATATTAGTAATTTGTTAGGAATTTTTATTTAATTTTAGAGTTTCATCATTTGGATTTAGGTTTAACCAACCTTGACGATTATATGAAATTCTGGTTTTTAAGTTGAGTTTCAAAAGTTGTTTTTGGTTCCAAATGGTGTTTTACGGTTTAGTTTGATTAATTTTAGGTTGTTTTG
This sequence comes from Saussurea involucrata, assembly GCA_033807775.1. Classification (NCBI taxonomy): domain Eukaryota; kingdom Viridiplantae; phylum Streptophyta; class Magnoliopsida; order Asterales; family Asteraceae; genus Saussurea; species Saussurea involucrata. Next base: position 37,299,589 of record CM066319.1, read on the forward strand.
ATTTGATTTCCTAACTAAAAAGCATCAATTTTGTGTTTTGGGTTTAATATATATATATATATATATATACAACACAGTTCTCATTTGATTAGGCCTCTATATATATATATATATATATATATATATATATATAGAGAGAGAGAGAGAGAGAGAGAGGCTCACTAGAATGTAAACTATGAAAATTGTGTAAACTATGTAAACTAATCTAGACCATTGATCATTTCAATCAATGGTCCTAATTGGGGCGGTGGCAATATGGTCCAATTAGAAATATGAAAAGGGCAAAATAGACAAATGACGAGCGATGGAATTTGGATTCAATAAGGAAACCGTGAAATTAGGGATAACTTCCATATTTCACGGCCACAACATACGAAAAAAAAGATACGATTCTGTGAAAATCGATTATTGATTCAAAGATTCAGTGAAATCGACTATTATTTTGCTTTATTCAGTGAAATCGAAAGCGACGAAGAGAAAGATGGATGGAGAACCGAGGCGCATTAGAGGTTAGGGTTTGTTTATAACTATGAAATTTGCAGATTTTGTTCATATGTTGACAACGATGGTTGGTGTATGCAGCGAGGAGGAAGAGTGATCGAATAAGGCTAATGACATCCTTTTCGAATTTCAAGAACACACGGAATAATCCTGTCGACGTTGATATGGAGGTCATTTCTATGAATGCTCCAACAGATATAGGTATGAAAACTTGTTGTTATAGTGTGTGATGAAAAAACAATAAAAATTTGGGTTTATGCTCTATTGATTCTGAAATATATCTTGTATTCTGGGTGAAAAAACTAGGGTTTGTGAGACTATTGGGTAGAAAAAGGATGAAACCTATGAAATTATGCGAAAACATTGGTTACAGTTTGTGGAATCATTTTGTTTTCAAAAAGAATGTGTGAAATCATATGAAATATCAAATTATATGAAATAACTCATGTATGAAAAATAAAAAACACTCATGAAAACTCTGTTGTGTTTGGGGTTTATATTTTTTTGGGGATTATGGGGCGATTGTGTGAAAAAAATAATGTTCTGCACATAATTATGAAAAAATATGTGAAAACATGTTTCAATTTCAATAGTTTTATGTGAAATTAGAATGTGTGCAATGTGACACTTGCAGAAATACATGTTGTATGAAAAACCCAGAAACAAATCTGTTGTGTTTGGGGTTAATATTTTTTTTGTAGGAATAAACATATGTGAGATTATGCGAAATCACATAACTGTTTGATTTTATGTAAACTCCTGTCGTATGAAAATTGTTAAATAAAAAGAAGTTGTAAAATCATATTATACAAAAACAGTTTCATAAGTTTTAGTTGATCAATGTTTAAAATAACAAGCAGTTTGTTAGACTTCAGTTTACATATCCTATGTAGATTTGGTTTTCTTTTTTTTGTTGAAAATATTGAATTGTTTGGTTTTCAATTTTTGTCCAAAAATTTTGAAAAGTTGCAACCAATACCACAAACATAACACACAGTCCGGATATTATTGACATCCCAGGCCGCGGACGTAAGAGGTCAAGGAGTAAAGGTATGACTCTTTTTAATATAATTTCATGTATATAATACGGTAAACAAATAGCATGAATTTTGTGGTGAACGATTACTTTGATGTATTGTTCAACCATAAGCTGATGCAGCACATGATGTATGGCCAAAAGACGAGCAGGAGATTATTATTGACGTCCAGGGAAAAGGACGGCAGCAGTCAAGAAAGAGAGGTATGAAACTTTGAAAACATTATACAAAGAACATACAACGTAGAAAATTGTCGCGCGGATATTGTGATTTATAGACTATTATCAATATGATAAAGCTCTCATGGACAAATTATGCGTTATGATTTATAGTATTTCATGCATTCAGATTTTTTTTAAGCGAAGGGAAAAGTACACGGCGAAGATTCTATTGAGCGAAGGGAACACGAGACGAGAGTATGTGGAAACGGAGGTATCACGGTTCTACAAAATGGACAAAGCGACACAAGCACAAATTCTGAATCGTGCAAACGCAACTCGGTCCGATCGACTTGATAAATTCTGAGACGCGTAATGAGGTTTTTTTGTGAAACAATATTACTGGTTGATGGATTTTTAGTCAAATATGGTTATTAACACTTATCATGTCTGGTTTTCCTCGTTTGATGTTTTTGGTATTTTAAGACTTTTAGCTATAAAGCGTACTTTATTATATTTATTGATACAACGCTTTGATATTTCATAACTTTTGGGTATGTTTCCGTGAATATTAGATTTTATCAGTTTAATTATTTGAGTCTAAGTCAGTTATGATTTCCATTATTGACATATGAAATATTAGTGAATTTAAGTTACGTATGTTTTCCATGACAACAAAAAAAGGAATTATGTGTGAATAGTATAAATACTTTTGACAATAAGTAAAATTACAAATTTCACTGCATGTGTTAAACAAAATATGTAGGTGTAGAACATATCCTCCATTCATAGTTTTCATATCATAATATAAGCATCTCTTCCATGAATTTTTATATTTGAAAATTCGTATAAATTTCATAGCAACACCCAAAAACACAAGTCCATTCGATTAACATTGCATTACATAACAAAAACAACAGACCTTACACAAAACATAACCACTTGATGGAAAAGACTACAACAGTTAATAAAAGCACACCACAACACATCAGATACCTAAATGACAACTTCTCGCCCAATGATACGAAACAAAATGCTAACACACTCATCTTCGAGATACACCACATCAACACGCTTGTTACTTACGAGATCGGGGCCGACACTTGCAATCCCTCCTAAGAACGTCATATGAATCCCTAACATCATATATGTCGGTATCATACTTCCAAACCATTTATTGTAAAACAGCGTTTTGAGCCTCTAAGTCTTCAACTTTGTGGCATTTGTCATCGAGATTGTTTTTCGTCCATTCCAGATCATCTAGCGTGTCTTGGTGTTTTTCTTGGAGACGTTTTATCTCGGCCCTAAGAGAACGATTGTCGCGAATTAAGGCATCAATCACCACATTTTGGTTGGAATGTGCACCAATAGGGTTGACACCGTTTTGATTTTGTTGACTGCTATGGACTATTACTATGAAAATGAAGTAGAATGAGCTTTCTTAGAATTTGTGAAAAGTGTTGAACACTTAGAATTAAACAAGAAATGAAAGAATGGTGGTGTGCAAGGTATGGGTCGTAATACATTAGATTTAAGATGAAGTGTTTGAAAACTCTTGTGTGTAAAATCATTATGCCTACACCTATCCAGACCTACTTCCTACATGCAATGACAAAAAATGTATATTTTCCCAATAAAGAGAATCTCAAAAAGGATGCATGTCATCTAATTTTCCATAATGATGTATTTCTCCTGATGTGAAAGAAGATGATAAGTTGAAACTAAAAAACACAATTAAAGCTCATCATAACAAATAGATTATGGGATTTAGATTTAACATATAAATATAATCATGGAAACAACACTCATAGCAAAAATGATGAATTTGATAACTTGGGAATTCATATATAATTTAAGTGGGAATTCATATATAATTCAGTTAGTAATTATTTTCATATTCAGAATAACCTATCATATTTCACATACGAAAACGAGTGGTGTATATGTGAGAATCCACACAAAAATACACATTACCTTTAGCACAGATTAATTATCTGTGCCTCGTACAAATTATCAAAGAAAGATATAGAAAAAAAAATTATACATCCACGTTAAAAAGACTTACACAATTTGTCAACATATATTCTTGAAAATAAATAAAAACTTAATTATACATCCACGTTAAAAAGACTTATGAAAAGAACGATACAGTTTTTGATAGGTGTAACGTCGAATGCATCCTAGCAAATCCATTAAATCAGACTCTTGGATTACATCTTCATCACACTCTTCATAGGAAGCAACTGAAATAACGAAGCCGGCAAGAACATCTTCAGCCATCATCTCGTCGTGTATATTTTGTTCTTCATGTTTCCTTCTTCGTGAACGTTCGACATGATTACAACTAGTTCAGAAACTAAGAACAACGAAGAAATTTTTATGAAAAAACTTTAATTTTACGGTTGTGAATATACAGATTAAATTGAAAACCGATTATTGGGGAAGAAGATGAATATCTCGGATTTTTAGGAAAAAATAAAAAAAAATTATTAAACTAAATCACTTCCTAAAATATGTGAAACTGCCGCTAATAAATATGTGGTAATAAAAGACGAATCTGCCCTTATAGTCATATTGATCAAGATCAAGAATCAAGGGCTATAATTAGTTTACATAGTTTACGTACATTTAGAAGTTTACATTTTATTATCTCTCTCTCTATATATATATATATATATATATATATATATATATATATATTTGAGATAGTTGAAATTGTTGTTTTAAATGGTTGGTTTAAGATTTATAAAGGTGTATTTTGACGTAATTAAGGGAGTTTAACGCTTATCCTTAATTGGTTAAATCAGGAGTTTGGTTTGGGATTGTTTAACCGTTAAAGCTCGAGATGAATTATTTGGACTTGAGGTGAGTTTTTTTTTAATAGTTTTTGAACTGAAATGCATTTATTATAAATGGTTAATTTATGATATGAACGATATCGGTGTGTGAGTTTTCTTTTAACCATTTTCGAACTGAAATGCATTTATTATAAAATGGTTAATTTATTATACGAACGATATCGGTATGTGAGTTTTCTTTTAACCATTTTCGAACTGGAATGCATATATTATTAAATGGTTAATTTATTAAATGAACGATATTAGTATGTGAGATTTTGTTATAAATGGGTATGTTACGGTATTGCACTATCGTGTTGTGCTAGAACGCCAGCTACACTATCGCGCTGTGCTTGAATGCCAGCTTCACTGTTATCGCGTTGTGCTAAAACGCCAAGAATATTGTGATATGTTGTGCTTGAAGGCCAACGGAGTGTATTGTGAGATGTGTTGAAGGCCAACGGAGTGTATTGAGAGATGTTGTGCTTGAAAGCCAATGGAGTGAATTGTTGAGTTGTGCCTGAGTGCCAATGATCGGATAAATAAATCAATTATATAAACTATTTTAATACATGGTTTTATATAAATTGATTTTATAATAGTTTTGAAATGACAGGGATTATCTCACTAGACCATTTGGTCTAACCCTCGTTTAGTTTTCAAAAATATGTATTTCAGGATTGCGAAAAGTATGAGGTAAAGGAAAAGTTAATAATGTGAGATCATCTTATTCGATTTATCTTGTTGGAGATAATAGAAGGAAATTGAAGTCTGATTTTGATATGTGACTCTATGGATCTTTCATATGAAGAATTATTAGCAAAAAGTTTGTTTGCTATTTCAGAGAAATTTTATAGATTTGAGAATGAGACCCAATATGTAACCCCAATGTGATTTGTTTTATATAATATTCCATGTTATTTGTTATGTGGAGGTGCGGCTTGTTACAACTACTCTCCTTGCCCGGGTCCTTAATTTTTTTAGTTTTTTTTACCAAAATCAACTACAAAAATAACCTTCTTTTAAAAAATTTACAAAAATAGTCTACCACTTCTCCTCAAGCATTGCTTGGGGAGAAGTGGCCCACGATTTGACACTTTTCCTAATTAATTAAATAATAATTAAATTAAAATTAGTCTGATTTGACACAAGATTCTTGAAATAATGTAAGATTCATTGATTTGACACAAGATTCCATGAGGTGACTGATTTGACAACACATTTATCACAAAAAACAAAAAAAATACCTCGAGAACCACCCCAGTTCGCGCCGGCCGGCGCTACCCTCCTTCGGCGTTTGACCGGCGTTGACCAATTTTATTTTATTTTTGCTTTTAATTTTAAAACTCATTTTAAAAATACATTAATGTTTTTAAAAATTAAAAATACATTTTTAAAAATATGATTTAAATTAATACGTTTTATTATTAAAATTTTAAATACATTTTTTTTAATTAAAATTTAAAAATTTAAAAATACAAAATTAAGAAATATATATATAAAGAGATTTGAATATCCCAAGATTTGAATATCCCAAGATTGTTACTATTGCTTTTAGCTTCTTTCTTATTTATACAAAATTAAGAAATATGATATAAAAAGATGAATTATTTTTTTTACTTTTTACTGTATGATCACGTGATGTACCATGTCCATTGACAAGAATGCTCAGAAACTTACTGCTTCATCTTGTTGGATCTCATCCTCTGATTTATAAATATTAATTAATTAAGTATACTAAATTAAATAGATTATATTCTTTCAAAAAAAACTAAATAAATCTTGTAAACTGAGTAAAATCTTTGCAACCCTTTTCCTTTTGGCATCTAGCAACCAAATCAATTTTCTGATTTTTTATAGTTTGTTGCCTAATTCTAGGCATGGCTTTTTTTTCCTTGGAACTCAAAGAAAAACACAGATTTAGGGACCACCACCACCTAATTTCTTGAACAATAAATAAAGGTACTTAAATGAGTTTTCAATTAAGAGTATGACTTTCTATAAATAAATAAATAAAAAGTAATCCAATCACCTTCCTTCCAGATAAATAAAAAGTAATATTTTTTAATTAATTTGTGTAAAGAAATTCTAGTTAATGTTTAAAAATACATTAATTTTGAATTAATTTTAAATATATATTTTTTCCAAAATTTATCAATTTTTAATAAGTTTTTAATTATTTTTTATTAAAAAAATAATAAATACGATTTTAAATTAAAATATTTCAGTAATACAAATATTTAAGATAATTTTAATTTTAATACGTTTTTTAATTAAGATAAAAATTTTAAGTATATTTAAGTAATTTTAATTAAATACGTTTTTTAAAATTATTTTTAATTATTTTCAATAATTACAAAAATAAATTTTAATTATATTTATTACCATATAACTTTATTACTACCTACTTTTTATCATCTAATTTATTACACCCAACTTTATTAACTTCTAACTTATTACCGGGAAATTGACCAAAATAGTCATACCAAAAACCAAACTTGAGAAAATAGCCATTCTCTCTCCCGGTTTATCAAAATGGCCACGGATCCGCATTCGGTTCAGTGCGGACCGCACTCCCCACAAAAACGACGTCGGTTCAGCTAAAATCGGGTGTTGGCACATACACGACCCGACCCGGTCCGCATCCGCACTCCATGGGCTCCGCATTCGCAAGTGCGGATGCGGAGCAAAACCCTAATATTTTCAGCGCCTCCACCGCCATTGCGTCCCTATTTTAAAAGATTGGTCCCCCACATTGGTCCCCACATGCCCCACACTCATTTTTTAAAAACATTGGTCCCCCTTTCCTCTACGATTTTTGCCACGTGAAGTCAACGAGAGTGGGATACACGCTTTTTTAACACAATGTCGGACGAGGTAAGTTTTTTTAACACAATGTTCGCATCTTTCGTTTTTTTAATCTAAGTTTGTATTTAACTTTGTGTAAGTTTATTAATGTATGTATTGTTGTTCACATGTTCTTGTTCACATTTGTTCTATTTTTTAACAAATGTATTTTATGTAAAGTTTGTATCTAAGTATCTAATTTATTAATGTATGTAATGTAAAATTTGTATCTAAGTTTGCTTTTTTAACACGCTTTTTTTAACACAATGTTCTTGTTCATATTTGTTCAATTTTGGAGTATGTAATGTTGTTTAAATTTTATTTTGTTATTTAGTATTGTGTTATAAAAGGCATGATATTTTTAATCTAAGTTTGGAGTAAACTTTGTGTAAGTTTATTAATGTATGTATTGTATGAAGTATGTATTGTTGTTTAAATTTTACATAATGTTTTTGTTCACAATTTTTCTATTTTGGAGTATGTAATGTTGTTTAAGTTTTAAAAATCTGTTTTCTGTAAAATTACAGCTTAGGTCCCTATAGTTTGAAAAATGACGGTTTAGGCCCCTAAACTTTGAAAATTGGCACTTTAGCCCCCTAAACTTGGATTTTCACCCAACTTTGTAGACAAGTAGTCCCATGCATTTACAATATTCTGTTTTCTGAAAATTTACAGCGTAGGTCCCTATAGTTTGAAAAATGACAGTTTAGGCCCCTAAACTTTGAAAATTGGCACTTTAGCCCCCTAAACTTGTATTTTCACCAAACTTTGTAGACAAGTAGTCCCATGCATTTACAAGATTCTGTTTTCTGGAAATTTACAGCGTAGGTCCCTATAGTTTGAAAAATGACGGTTTAGGCCCCTAGACTTTGAAAATTGGCACTTTAGCCCCCTAAACTTGGATTTTCACCAAACTTTGTAGACAAGTAGTCCCATGCATTTACAAGATTCTGTTTTCTGGAAATTTACAGCGTAGGTCCCTATAGTTTGAAAAATGACGGTTTAAGCCCCTAAACTTTGAAAATTGGCACATTAGCCCCCTAAACTTGGATTTTCACCAAACTTTGTAGACAAGTAGTCCCACGCATTTATAAGATTCTGTTTTCTGGAAAATTACAGCGTAGGTCTCTATAGTTTGAAAAATGACGGTTTAGGCCACTAAACTTTGAAAATTGGCACTTTAGCCCCCTAAACTTGGATTTTCACCCAACTTTGTAGACAAGTAGTCCCATGCATTTACAAGATTCTGTTTTCTGGAAAATTACAGCGTAGGTCCCTATAGTTTGAAAAACGACAGTTTAGGCCCCTAAACTTTGAAAATTGGCACTTTAGCCCCCTAAACTTGGATTTTCACCCAACTTTGTAGACAAGTAGTCCCATTAGTTTTAAATAATCTTTGGACTGGAAAATTACAGCTTAGATCCCTATAGTTTAAAAAATGACGGTTTAGGCCCTTAAACTTGTAAAATTGGCATTTTAGCCCCCTAAACATGGATATTTATATACGCAAAAGGCTAGTGAGTCTTTGACGATTAAGTCAAAGCTAAGCCAGTTGAGAGAAATCCGTGCAAAGTTAACCGAACATAGGCTTGATCTTTTTCGCGCCACTTGTTTTGGTACGTTGATGGATTATGAGGACTTGAATAACGACCCTGCACTTGTTCTCTCCATTTTGAAGAAGGAGATAGCCATCCCTGGTGGTCAACTGAGGGAGTCATTATATTACAGTTTTCACGAGCACACACTTAGATATGGCCCGGAGGAGTTCTGTCTTATTACGGGACTCACTTTTGGCCCCATGCCGAACCTTCCTGCCCCCAAGAGTCGGGGATTTGTTAATAGAATTTTTGGGAACGCAAAATTGACCGTTGGCCACCTCAAGAAGTTGTTCGACACCTTCCGCGTCCCAGCTAGTGCAGACAGTTAATCGGACGTTGATGTTGTCCGAGTATGTTTGATGATGGTGGCAGAGGAGGTGTTCCTTGGCCGACAGCATCATTTGCCCCTTTCGCACACGGTCGTTACGTTGATATAGAATATTGGGGCTTGGAACCGATTTCCTTGGGGTAGTTTCATCTGGGATGCAACATATAAGCAGATGAAAGGTTTTATGGGCCGTCGGCGTGAAAAGAGGCCGAAGCTGACGTTAACGGGATTTATCTAGCCGTTCAAGGTTAGTTATACAATATTAAATATTTCTACAATTGTTAATGACTTTGTAGGCGTAACATTACTTTTTCCGCAGATATGGATTCTCGAGACTTTTCCTCACTCGAGGACGTATTTCGTGCAGCACAACCGGGTTCCTAGGATAACTGGTTGGACTAGGAGACGAAAAGTATTATCAGTGTAGCTTATCATTGAATGGTTTATTTATAGCATATCGAGGCATGGGTTCGAATGGCGCTCACCTCACGTTCTCCAGATAGCAACTGGACGATAGTCGTCCCAGAGTGGTGGGGAAGGATGATACTTGGGCACCTACTTGAGGTAGTCTCGCAAATTGACGGGTCAATGACTTTGTCGGACGGATTTCCTACATGGACAGGATCTGTGAACATTGTATGTAATCTAAGTTTCCCTATTTCAAACATTATGAATTTATACTATCTAACTAATGTTAACTTTATGTTTGCATTGCAGGTTCTTATACCCATAAACATCGATAACAACCATTGGGTGCTTGGGGAGTTGTCCTTACAGACCATGCAGATGATTGTATATGATAGTTATCAGACCGTTTCGCCTAGAATTGCCGAGTTGCTTCAGACATTCAAAACATGTATGACGTTCGTATTAAGGTGTCTACAACACAATGAACGAGCTGGGCGGATGGAACAATTCGGATGGAGTTATGCATCGGATGTTCCCCAGCAGACTGGTCAGCTAGGCGACTGTGGTGCTTTCACCTGCCGATTTTTGTCAGATAGGGTTAACGGGCAACTACCTAACATGGATATCGATATCAAGGCTTGGCGGAGAGAAATGGCAGAATGTTTTTGGACCTCCACGTTGAATTAGCTTTTAAAAGTTGTATAGTATTTAAATTTTGTATAGCTTTCATTGTATAGCTTTTATTATTTACGGTATAATTTTTATTGTTTGGTGTTTCACTTTTATTATTTACATTTTTACCTCAATCAACTTCACAATAGTTACTACAACATGAAACAACAACATAGATAATGCAAAGTATAACATGAAAAAACAACATAGAAACTGCAAGGCACAACATGAAACAACAACATAGAAAATGCAAGACACAACATGAAACAACAACATAGAAAATGCAAGACACATCCAGAAACAACAACATAGAAACTGCAACAACACTACCACCACCTAAGGATAAAGTGCATTACACCTATAGATGAAGGCTTGCTTCTCGCTTATCTGTGCTTGAAGAACTGCGAACTGTTGTACAATGTTGTGGACGTGTAAGTTTTCTTGACGAATACGGGACTCCTTATCTTTGATTTCCCTCTTCATCCTTTTTATCTCCTTTTCTTCATCTTCCATCCTTTTCAGATGTCCCTCCTTCCTAGCCAACAACTGTGTCCACTCTACAGTTAATTCCTCGATCTCTTTTTCACTTTTTTCTACCTCCTTCTTTAACTTATTCGGCATTACTTGTGAAGACTGTGGGTTTGAAGAAGATGCCATTTGCTTGGTGAAAGATGAGAGTACAAAGTCGTATGAGTGTTGTGAGTCTTAAGTTGGAATTAACTTGGGTATTTATAGCCACAACATCGCAAGTGCGAACCTTCTCAGATCCGCATCCGCACTTGCGAACCTACCCGCATCCGCATCTGCGAACCTACCCGCATCCGTAAGTGCGAACCTACCCGCATCCGCAAGTGCGAACATACCTTCTCACGACTATAAGTAGGTGGTCTGATGAATTAGTAATTCACTAGTTGTTATCTATCCTTTCTTCCATCCACAACGTTTGCAAACCTTCTTTACCATTTCGTGCCACTATTATGGCTGGGGGTTCTAGGTCAAAGGGAAAAGGTCCACCAATGGGGCTGGAACTTCACGACAAAATGACAACCAACCCTTAAAAGATGGAGCTTACAGGAGTACGTGGTGGGTACCGGTAACAACCAAGGAGTGGGCAGAATGGGGCCGAACTAGGGCCGATTATCCATTCACGGAAGAGGAGACAGATCAATGGAACGATGCATGGGAGAAATACTACCTCGACCATCGCTTGAATGAACCACCAATGTATCAATCTAACCAGTCGGAGGATCTTACAGGAACTCAAAGAATGCCATCCCCCGTAAAACGGTCAATTGGTGACGAAAACGCCCAGATTGAAAATGTAAAACGTATGTGGAACCAAAACATGTTGATTATTCAAGGGAAGAAGGGCTGCCTGGAGGAGAAGAAACAAGATCTGGCACAAAGGAAGCGGGATATTCGGGATCTGCAAAAACAGATTCGCGAACTAGAAGAGGAGATTACAGAGCTCACAGAGAGCTACACGGGAATGGAGGAGGTTATTACTGAAAAGGTTGCCTATATCACCAAAATGCAGGACATCTACCCGTAGTAGTAGATTTCTTCAACTGTACTAGTTTCCATGCTTTATGAGTATCAATAAAATGCAACTTTCATGTTTACTTTATTTTACACACAGGAACCCTTAACAGACACAACAAAGTACATTGAAATCAACAGTAAACATAAGGACAACAAGCTTGAAAGACAATTGAACGTAACAGGCATAAATTGAGACTTCAAACAGGTTTACTCGTTCAAATCAATGTTTAGATCGAAAGTTTGATGCCTAGAACTTCCGTAGTTGGTCTCTTGGGTCGCCTGTGCTTGAGTTTGTCGGCTACTGGATGCTCCTTGATGTTGGCGGCTATCGGAGGCTCTTCGACGTTGTCGGCTACCGGATGCTCCTTGATTCACTGGAAACTCTGCATGACAGTTTGATCGATTATGTCCGCTTTGTTTACACCGAGAACATCTTCTCGGTGTCGGATCCTCGCCACGGGATGGGATACGGTCGTGGTTGCTCGGTCTACCAATGCGGTTCTGCATCACCGGAGGTTTAACGGTCATAAGTGGTGGGTCTGGAACAACCCACGTTTCAGGAGGCCCAGTCGGATGTATGACCTCTGAGAGTGTTGCTCGCCAGGTATCCGTCGTGAAGTAACCAAGCGCCAGGTGGGTGACATCTGTACACCGGAGATATCTTGCAACGGCGATTGCATGACTGCAAGGTAAACCGGACATCTGCCACTTCATACAAGTGCAATTACGATTATTGTAAGCCACCTTCGCGTCCCTGCGCATATCGCATACTTCGTATACACCATGACCAATTTCATGGACAGTAAACCTCGCCGACTTCATTTGTCTCCTTTTAACTTTTTTCATTGCAAACGGGGTTAGAAAATCTACCCATTTTGCTGCAGAAAAAAAAGTCAAAATACTGAAAATAATCTCACTTTGTTGTAACAACAGTAGATTGTATGTAGGTTGATGTACGTATAGATGATAACCTGCGTTGTTCCGACGCTTTGCATACCAGTCTTGTTGCATTGATCGAAAGTAATCCATGAGGGACACGATAGGTAACCTCCGAGCGTAACGGGACAGTGCATTGACAGACTCGACACTGTTTGAAGTCATTATGTTGTAACGGATTGTAGGAAAATGGGCCCTAGACCATCTTTCTGGCGTAGTATCGGATTCCAAAACCTGGACTCCCACAGGTACAGCAGCTCGTAGAGCTGCCATTCTAAGATTGAAATCATGCACCGTGTACGCCTTATAGACCTTCCAAAACATAGTCTTATAATGGTCGATCCTATTATCCCTGGTTTTCATGTTCATCATGAGATGGCGGAAACAAAGCGCATGATGGGCATGTGGGTACACCGTATTGATAGCTTGGCGTATTGAACCGGCCATGTCCGAAACGAACACCAACCCTTCTGGTTCGCCGATACACTGCTTCAGGTTGGACAAAAAATAAGTCCATCCCTCTCCACTCTCAGACCTACCAACTCCGAAAGCGAGCATGAAAATTTGATTATTGGCATCCATAGCAATGGCTAAGAACATTGTGCCCAAGTAAGGCCCCTTCAAATGAGCGCCGTCTATTATAATGACCGGGCGCAAATAGCTCGTAAACGATCGGATCTACAAAAAGTTATGCTGAAAACGTTAGAATACTATAGTACAGTGAAAGTGTAGACTGTATAAGAGGAAATAATATATACCACGCAACCAAGGGCATAAAAACAAAGGTGAAAACGTCTAGTAATATCTCTCTCTATTCGGGAAAAGGTACCAGGGTTTTGAAGCTCCAAATTATAGAAAAACCCAGGGAGTCGCCTGTAAGAATCGTGGGGGTCGCCCCGCACCAAGGCTAGCGCAAAATCTTTCGCACGCCACGCTTGTGAATACGAGATATCTACGTTGTATTGCTCCTTGATGTCCTTCACAATGTCGGATCCACGGAGTTTACGGCTTTCATCCTGTTCTTTAGGCATGATTATATTACCCAATACTCTCCTATTGGCGATACGGTGGTTAGGATGCATCTGGGTCCTTGAACAAACGTGTACGTCCTTCATCCTGCGTACCTGGAACATAGTGGTATCTTTGACATTTGCAGCATACAAACGCCAATCACAATTACCATCCCTACACTTCGCTTCGAATCGGGTATTTGAAGATCTCTCCACATAATACTGGAAACCACCCTCTTCAACAAACTTTTTTCCGAGGGCGAGGGTCAGGTCGTCTTTTGTGGGGAAGAAGTCCCCTTCATTCACTAAGTTACTACGATTATATGCTACGGGCTCTTGGTTAGGTGTTATGAAATGGTCATTCCGATCTGGAAGGGGAGGAGGTTGGCCAAAAAAATCATTTATTCCACCGTATGATTTAATAGGACTGGTTTCTTCTTCTTCTTCTTCATCGTCTTCATCGTCTTCTTCATTTAGATTTAGACTGTAACACCCGGAAAATACTTGTGAGTAATAATAGTCCTAATATTTCTTTATATTTTGACTTCTTAGATTATAATTGAATTCCTAAGTAATTTCCGTGATTTTACTTGTTATTTGATAACTTCCGATAGAAATCAGTAAGTTTATTACTTAAGGAAATTGATGAAAAATAGATGATAAAGTTAAATATTAGATTTTATGGATGAGTTGGTTGGGTAATTTGAATACGAGTCCAACGGTACTTTCCGGGGTAAAAACCGAGTTCTAACAAAGAAGTTACGGCCAAATTAGTGGAAAATGAGAAGCAAGCAAACAGAGGCTGGCACCGATGCATCGGCGCGGGTGATCGGCGCCGAGTACCTGACGTGCCAAAAGGGGGTTAAACCCACCTCTTTACCCTTAGTCACTCATTCTTTCACTTAAGAACTCCCAGATTAGAATTTTGCTCCTGCTCCTTCTTCTTAGACGATTTTACATCAAATCCTAAGGTAAACTTACATCTCTTAATCCTAATCCAATTCAAGCAATTGTTAGATGAATCTTACCATTTAAACTCCATTTAGGGCTATATATCTTCATCCTTCTTATTGGAGTGTTTGAGTTCATATCATCAAGATTAGGATTACTCCAATTGAAGAATTAAGGTGAGTAACTTGTATCTAATTGATTGTATTATACTTATCTACCATTCTTTATCTTGATTTTGGTATTGTTAATGAGAAATCTTGATTTATAAGCTCTCAATGGTTAAGAGGGAAACAAGAAGAGTTCAAGTAAGTTATGGTGGATTAATTGTGTTTTATTTCTTAGAATGCCATGGTAAATGTTGTGTTAAAGATTTGGGTTTGATTATACATCATTGGTATGTGATTATGATGATGGCTTAATATATGTCTTAATGAAGCAAATATGGCTTAATGGTCAAAATGGACCTATTATTGAATTATAAACATGGATGTTTATTATTGATAGCATATGGAATATGATTTAATACATATGGATGTATATGAACTACATGGAAGTAGTATTGATCATGCTAAATGGTTGGACCATTGTTATGTGTTAAATATGTTTGAATATTATTTGGATTAATATATTTGGTATTCACATAATTGGAGGAGCACCTAGTAGGCATTGGAGGATATATTCTTACACACTGTGGGGTAAGTGTAATTGATTCATACACTCGGATACCGTGGGGTTTTCCGTTGTGTTATGCCTTGTGACAATACCGTGGGGTACCGATCAAGGTATATCTTCAACCATGATGTAACTGGGTAGCGATATGGGCCTTCTCCATGGAATCCAATTTGTGAATGTATCGAATTGTTATTCCTACATGCTATGATTATGCTCTATGTGCTATGTGTAAACCTCACTTAGGCTTTAAAAGCCTAACACTTGTTATGTGTTTTATGTATTACAGATTTTAGTGGTTCCGGACACAAGAAGGTCTAGAACGGGGTTATGAGCATGGGATCATTGTTGGAGAGTTAAAGATTGGAAGATTGATAATAGAACTTACCGACATCCTTTTGATATTTGATTGCTATAGTAGTGATCAAATAAGCTAGTGGTCCATTAGTAGTTATAATTGACTAAATCTTTGTAATAATGGTTAAGTAATGATAATTATGCATACTTTTGCTTTAGTAATGAGTACCACCCTTCCGTTTTATGGAAGTTTTTGTTAACCCCTGTTTTGGGGTGTTACATAGACCAAGAATTTCCAAACGGTAAACATGGGACTCATCGTCTTCTTCTTCTTCTTCATGTGGTTCTTCTACCGGTTCTTGTGTCTCCGGAACAATTTCGGAGTTATAACCATAATTATCTTCAGTAACAAAATCAGGATTATACCCATACACATGCTCATCTTCATACTGAAAATGAGGCACATAAGCTTGACTCTGTTGTACAACAGACACATCCGGCTCTCGTACGATGTTCGAACCACCACTAACTCCAAAAGAAGATTGACTCTCCTCAGCAACAGACACACCAGGCTCCCGTACGCTGTTGGGACAACCACCAACATTGTTTGTGTCAGCAAGCTCGATATAAACATAAAGTGTTGGTGGATTTCTTACAGTCGCAGCAGATTCCATAAAAGCTTGTACATCGTTGGTGTCTCGTAACTCATAAAGTTGGCCAGAAAATTGGTACACTATTTTAGTCGTACCAAAATTAGTGTCGAATCCACATCTGCTTTGAACACACCTAACAAGCTTAGAATGTGTGATGTTGGTTGGCACCATGACTCGCATTACCGGAAATGCGGAATGATACTCCCAATCCGTCCCGTTCAGTTGCCAAGAACCCCCAGGCCAAATACGTAGCTTAATTTTATCAGGTAAGGAACTCATTTCTGGAAAATCTACACAACTAAAAATTTTGTTTCAAAGAAATTGGGAAAAATCATATTGAAAAAAACTGAGAAAAATCGTATATATACATGAAAAAATTAGGGTTTCCAATTCGGGTCCGCACTTGCGGTTCGGGTCCACACTTGCGGTGCCGGATCCGAGCATTAGGGTTTGGGGTTTAGATGTTGAAACGACGTCGTTTTTTGTGGGAAGTGCGGTCCGCACTGGACCGAGTGCGGATCCGTGGCCATTTTGGTAAACCAGGAGAAAGAATGGCTATTTTCTCAAAGTTGGTTTTTGCTATGGCTATTTTGGTCAATTTCCCCTTATTACCACATACTTTTCCTTATCATCTAACTTATTGCCACATACTTTAGATGATAAGGAAAAGTATGTGGTAATAAGTTAGAAGTTAATGAAGTTGGATGTAATAAATTAGATGATAAAAAGTAGGTAGTAATAAAGTTATATGGTAATAAAAATAATTAAAATTTAATTTTGTAATTACTTAAATATTACTTAAAATTTTTATCTTAATTAAAAAACGTATTTTTAAATTTTAATTAAAAAACGTATTTTTAAAATTTTAATAATAAAACGTATTAATTTAAATCATATTTAAAATTACTTATAAAATTTAAAATGTATTTTTAATTTTTTTAAAAATTAATGTATTTTTAAAATGAGTTTTAAAATTAAAAGCAAAAAAAAATTGGTCAACGTCGGTTCGTGCCGCCGGAAGAGGGTAACGCCGGCCGGCGCGAACTGGGGTGGTTCTGGAGGTATTTTTTTTTGTTTTTTGTGATAAATGTGTTGTCAAATCAGTCATCTCATGAAATCTTGTGTCAAATCAAGGAATCTTACATCATTTCAAGAATCTTGTGTCACATCAGTTTAATTTTAATTTAATTATTATTTAATTAATTAGGAAAGTGTCAAATCATGGGCCACTTCTCCCAAGCAATGCTTGAGGAGAAGTGGTAGGCTATTTTTGTAAATTTTTTAAAAGAAGGTTATTTTGTAGTTGCTTTTGGTAAAAAGGCTAAAAAAATTAAGGACCTCTCCTTGCCCTGTGCTAGGATGAACAGTATCGTTGACCGGCATTGACCGGTGATTTTTTTTAAAATAATCCTCCTATTTTAACAAATACTATATAAAAAATTAATTAGAGATTAATTCTAACTTAATTAATTAAAATGTATTTAATTACTTTTTTGAAATACTTTTTATGTTTTATTTTTATTATTAAAAAAGTATTAAATACGATTTTATTTAAAATAAACTAATTTTAAAATAAATTTTTATTAACTTTAAAATAATTATTTTAAATAAGTACGATTTTTAAAAAATAAATTTTTTAATTTGGTATTTTTAAACTAGTTTTAAAATTTATTTTTTAATTAATGACAATTTATTTTAAAACTAATTGAAAAATCGTATTTATTTTTAAAAAAAAATTAAAATTAATTAAAAAACGAATTTTAAAACTAGTAAATACCAAATAAAAAATTTATTTAAAATTATTTTTTTAAAATCGTATTTATTTAAAATAATTATTTTGAAATTAATAAAAATTTATTTTAAAATAAAATCGTATTTAATACTTTTTAATAATAAAAATAAAACATAAAAAGTATTTCAAAAAAGTAATTAAATACATTTTAATTAATTAAGTTAGAATTAATCTCTAATTAATTTTTATATAGTATTTATTAAAGGGGAAATTAATTAAAATACCCAAAGTTTGACCAACTGTTACCAAAATACCCAAAAAAAAAATTCATTTTGCAAAAATACCCAAAATACCCGCGATGGATCCCACGATCGCGGGCTAGGCTGACGTGGCACGTATTTTGGCCCCAAATGCCCCGCGAAACACCTCAACTTTGGCCGCGGTGCACTTTTGGTCCCTTGTAACACCCCGAAATTTCCATTGTAAATTAATATGATATAAATTGTATTTTTGGTACAATTTAGTTATGAGAAAATTAACTTGGAGGGTTGATTGGCAATTATTTGGAAGTTTGGGGTATAAATTGGAAAATGGGTTAATGACTCATGCTTTTAATGTGAGGTGTCACATTAGGAGAAATCAATGTTTGATAATACTGATTTCCTTGTTTAATATTCTAAAAAGAAAAAGAAAAGAAAATCAGAGGAATAGCGAGAGGGAGATAGAACGAAGCAGAGAGAGAGAGATTTTGAGAAAGGAAATCGTTTGGTGATTTTTGTGGTAAGAATTTAATTTCTCTGTTAAGTATCATTCATCTCCACGGATTTTAATTATAGTATTCTGTCCAGATTTGATTAAGCTGTTGATTAAGCCATTGAATTGGAAGTTTACTGTGTTCAGAAATTACCCAGGTGAGTTATTCATTCTTGTTAAAATTAAGCAATTAAAAGTGTTATAGATATACTATACTTGTATTTAATAACACTGGTATGATTGGATTAAGAAATGGTAAGCTTAATGAACAGTAGAGAACTGAATCAAATATGGAAGTGACGATGAACAGTAACTTTTCGTAATAGAGGGTTGCGCAAAGTAGAACTTTTCGCAACAGTTGGTTGCGAAAAGTGAAGTTGTCGCAATAGAGGGTTGCGAGAAGTGGGGTTTTCGCAACAGTGGGTTGCGAATAGTGGACTTTTCGTAGACTTGGCTTGCGAAAAGTGTAGTTTTCGCTATAGTAGCTTGCGAAAAGTTGTTGACTTTCAGTTGTAATTTGGGGCTGTTATTGGGCATGCAATCTGATATGTATATACTATTTGTTATATGTTTATAACTCTGTTATTGATGTAAAAACCATGTTATGTTGAATTGTAATGACTTATTTATGAGTCCGGAGAAGTAGTTAATTGTTGAGGTGTTGGTCCCCGATGCCAAATGGCAAAGTGGGGATAATCGTTGAATTTAATATTCTGTACATAGAGATATAGAATATATGTTGAATTGTATAGCTTTAGTATACAATAGAATGAGTGATGATACACAGTTATTGTGTGGCGTTGGCTAGAAATCTACATCTGATCTAGTGGGCATATAGTACGGTATAATGAGAACCGTTTACTAGCTGGGGATCGTTAGGATGTATTTCTAGTTGTTGGAGTGAATCTTGAATCATCTGTGAGGGTCTCTGGTGGTTGTTGATCGCGATAAAGTAAAATCTCATTTGGGAGACTAGTGATTCAAGATGGGGAGGAAACGAAATGAGGAATGGCAGACTTGGAGTTGTAATTCCCATTTCAAGCGAAAGATGAGATATCTTTATTGTTGAGGATTCGACATCCTAATTCAGAAAGAAGCAGATTTGGAAACTGTAATTTCTGGGAGTTAGAGTTACTTATAAGTCCGGTGGGATTTATAGTAATTCTCGTTGTAATCTTAATTCAGAAAGAAGCAGGTTTGGAAACTGTAATTTCTGGGAGTTAGAGTTATTTATAAGTCCGGTGGGATTTATAGTAATTCTCGTTGATAGTATGATGACTAGATGAATTAGTCATGAGTAAGGGAATAAGTGGATTCCAATGGTCGATAAGAGCTTGGTATGGTAAGATTGTTGATAACAGGTTTGGTATATCTGTTAATATTTTTGTTGATTAATTTTAATTTGATTTGGATAATCTCACTAGGCGAAAGCCTAATGTTTCAAATTAAATTGTCTTACCAGGTACTGGCTCTGGGATATAGTTTGGGAAGTGAGATTTCAGTTGAAAGGAATCAGACTCGGCAATAACGAAGGATCAAGATATTCTTTTGAGGACTTTTGGGACGAGCCTTAGATAATCTAGTTGATCTTATTGTGATGTATAATTAGATTGATCAGACTATTTAAGTTAGACGACTTTATGTATATATAGAAATTTACTTATGATCCTTTGGTTTATGAAAGTCTGACATTTTGATGATCATAACTCTTGTATTTTGAGGTTTAAATTGGCCTTGAATTTTAGGGTGTTACAGTATGGTATCAGAGCTCTAGTTTAAGCGAACTAAGTATGCTGATGAGATACTTAGACTTAAGCTGAGATAAATTAAGTTATGATTGTGAGAGATGGGTAGAAGTACTAAGACGGGATAGTCTTAGAATTGACGGAGATATGAGAAGTTAGTACGGTGACAATGGTAACGAGGATTCTCTTGTATGATATATTCACAATTCCAATTAGCTACTGTGATTATGAATATATTGTTACGCGAGCATACTTATTTCTAAATTGTTACAGTGACTAACGATCGGTAAGTACATTTTGTATAGGGGTATGTGCATAACCATTTCTTATGGTTATCCCATTAGGTTATAGTAGAACGATGGTGATTATACCACTAAAATCCTTTGGAGGACAGATCAGTAAATGATTGGGGTTGGAAGGACAACCTGGAATTGGCGGGACTCATGAAAGTCCGCCAAGGCAACCTTTAATAGGTGATTTGATATGTGCAGAGATAGAGTATGAGATGATTAATTAAGACGGAATTAGTATGACTTGGTTGAGTATGGGGGCCATGGAATGCATGTATAGCAATTATTATAAGGCCGAGAGGGCGACCTCTGGTCGGAAGTAGAGTGTCAATGATAAGTTACGTAGGTAAAAAGATTGACCTTGTTTGAGTAAGTGGCCTTCATTGCAAGTAAATTTTGTGCATGGTGTTTTAGTGTGTGTTACATGAGTTTTCTTGATTTCAAACCAAATGCATAAATAACAGTTTTATTCAAGGATGAATTAGTAGTGCAAGTATGTATTTAAAGAAAAAGGGACATTTCAATTACGCTGCCTAACGAAATTTTGGAGCTTAGCAACTTGCAAAATACTTCATACTTTACATAAGAAGTTGTATGATAGCAAATAGGTCAAGAAAGTGTTGATCAGTAAACTTTTTATAACCAACAAAGGTATTGATTTGATGATATCGTATAAATGAGTGTGAGAAACGACTAGTTTACTTTGTGTCAATAAATTTTAAAACTTTTGTCGTATAAAAAAAAATTCTTCGTATTACTGTTGTAACAACATATTTTGGTTGAGAAAGATTGAGTTTTACGAAAATTTATATACAAACGATTTTTTTTGAGATCGTTGTGTAGTATATGGGAGTTATGAAAATGATTGGGATCGTGTGTGCCCACGTTGTTCCGAATGTTGTTTATTTAAACGAGAAAAGAGTGGATTGAATTATTTATTATATTGTCATGCATGAAGGCTATGACCTCACTAGGTCGTAGAGTATTACGCTATAAGCTAAGAAAGAACTCCAAGAGTGGAGAGGTGTTGGATAAACCTTGGGAGAAAGTTTGTGGTTTTGATAATTGTATTCAAATGAGAAATGAACAGTATGAGAGTCAAAAGTGGACTTTAGTGTCGGTTGCATGAGAATCTGTACCCTTGTTCGCTGACTAGGAATATAGTTGACGAGGGACGGTTGTGTCCAGAGGAAGAATTAGGTTCAGTTAAGGACCTTAAGGTTAAGAAAGTGTCGACGTGTTAAGTATTGACTTTGAAAACGATAGTTGTGTAAGGTGTATGAGGTCTTTTGGTCTGTCACTGGGTACGGTCTGGATGCATCCCGTGTATGCCTGTGCAGGTAGGAACGAAACTGTGAGCGGTACCGGCATGATGTTATGCAGAGGGTATGCGCAATGTGGATATTATTGTGTATAACAATTGGGGGATTTTGGATGATTGTCGAATAAATTATTAATGAAAGAAGTTTTGATTAATTGTTATACAAATGAAAGACATGTAGTCAAAACGCGCTTTTAATATATTATGAGTGTGCAATAATTTTGATGTATTATATTTTAAAATATGGACATATGAGTTGAGGAATTTTGGCAAATTTGACCATGTAAAGTTTTGAGTGTAAACCTTTGTTTTAGGGCCGATGGTCAATAAAGGAATCAAAAAGGTAAAGAGTTTGAGTAACAATGTATTTTGGTTTACGAAATCGTATGAGTGGCACATGTTTAACCAAACGAATATTTTGGCCTTAAAGGCTTGATTTATATTCAAAGAAGTCTTTTGAATGTTTTGTCAGTTTTAATGACTCGAGATGGAGTATTGGATGTATTATATGCTTAACTGCATTGTATTTGAACCAGTGACGGTTTAAGTGTTGGTCTTAGGTGTGAAGACTGTTTGATATTTTACTTGTTCTTAGTATCTTTGGAACTAATGAACCTGGGCGTATTACATATATTGGAGAGTATGAAAAGAGTTGCATTTACGTGTACTTGCAAATGAATTGACTTCATTGGGAAAGTAGCAATAAAGGGTCGTAAGATTTTCACGCCTCGAAGCGTATGTTGCATAATGTGAGTTAGATGTATTTAAATTGCGTGAGTTGATATTGATAAATAATCTTTAGATCCTTTGAGTAGATGACTCGGTTTTGGACTCAGTTAAGTCTTAAGAACTTTGACCCGATTTGATAAGCTTGACGTAGGCTTGGGGTTGAACTTGCATGGGCAGTATTGTAAATTTAAATTTATATGACGTGAATGCATTGGTTATCCTTTTGGGATCATGTATGAATGTTAAGTTTAAATCAGAAGCTTAAAAGTTGAAGGATCACTTTGTGGGATTGTTAGAACAGTGAAGGACTGTTGCTTTTAGATAAGTGTTTACTTACGATGTGGAAGATTTATAAAAGATGAAATATTAGAGATGAACAAAGGGGGTGTATAGATTGTGTTGATCTGTGAGGGATTGTACCCTGTCTATGCAACGTATTGGAATCACAAAGAGCTAGTAAGAACGAATAAGTTCAAGTTAAATAGAAAATCGTGAGTGGTAGTTCAACTAAAGTTGGGGAGGAGATATTTAGTGATATAGACTCGGGTATTTGGGCGAGAAAACAGGATTATAAAATTAATGGTGTGCGAATGACTATGAGAGACATGGTCAGTGGTAAATGTTATGGGTGGAAAATGTACGAACGAGTAGTAGCATTAATTACCAAGATACATGTGCCATCTAGTATGAGACGTGATGTTAGAAAGAGGAAGTATCCAAATGGAAGTTTCAAGAATTCCGGTTGGAAGGTACTATTTGTTAATAAAGTTGATGAAGCATGTGGTTTGTAAGATGGCGTGGTAATATGGCTTATATCGGAATAGAATGTCGGGGCAATGGTGAGTGTTTATCCAAAGAAATTTTGATGGTATGAGGTGTCAATTAAGTTGTATTCTGAATCTCTGGAAGTTTAATAAAAATGATGAGTATGTCGGCCAATGTGGTGTAGCGGAGGTAAGGTCGTTAAGGAATATAAGTTGCTCTTCATGTGTGAAAGAAATGTACGAGAAATGTATAGTTGAAGATTTAAGAATGGTAATAACTTCGAACGGTAATGTCGTTTCAAGATAATTTAGTTGAATGTTTTAAGTTAGAAATCTTGGTGAAACTGTTTAGTTATATTTCGAAATGAGAAAATACTATTGGTATGTGGAAAGTTGGGAGAAATAGACAACTAATACTTGAAATATAGTATTCCATACTAACGTGGGGAAGCAAGGATAGAAAGATTGGACTTAAGAAGGTAGTTATACTACAAGTTCAATGGAGTTATCACCTTTTGATATACAACCCCTTAGTGCTTGGTTGCAGCGTGTTTGTGTGGTGCGATAGTAATGTGAGAAGGTGATAGCATTTTGTATCAAAGAAACGTGTAAGTCATGGATGCAATGATGGATGGTCATAGTTATTGAAGCATAATTGATGAGAAAAGTTGTTATGAGAAGGAGCGAGAATCGATCTTAGAGAAATATTTTGATAAATTACAATCTAAGAGATTGATTAT
This sequence comes from Saussurea involucrata, assembly GCA_033807775.1. Classification (NCBI taxonomy): domain Eukaryota; kingdom Viridiplantae; phylum Streptophyta; class Magnoliopsida; order Asterales; family Asteraceae; genus Saussurea; species Saussurea involucrata. The sequence continues at coordinate 37,324,107 of CM066319.1, forward strand.
AGGTATGATGGTATTATATCTTTGAATTGTTAATGTGGTTTTAGGGTCGGAGGAAGAAATGATGAAACGATACCCTCGATTGTTTGCCTTAGAGTGATTTCGGGGACGAAATCCTTTTAAGTTGGGGAGTATTGTAACACCCCGAAATTTCCATTGTAAATTAATATGATATAAATTGTATTTTTGGTACAATTTAGTTATGAGAAAATTAACTTGGAGGGTTGATTGGCAATTATTTGGAAGTTTGGGGTATAAATTGGAAAATGGGTTAATGACTCATACTTTTAATGTGAGGTGTCACATTAGGAGAAATCAATGTTTGATAATACTGATTTCCTTGTTTAATATTCTAAAAAGAAAAAGAAAAGAAAATCAGAGGAATAGCGAGAGGGAGATAGAACGAAGCAGAGAGGGAGATAGATTTTGAGAAAGGAAATCGTTTGGTGATTTTTGTGGTAAGATTTAATTTCTCTGTTAAGTATCATTCATCTCCACGGATTTTAATTATAGTATTCTGTCCAGATTTGATTAAGCTGTTGATTAAGCCATTGAATTGGAAGTTTACTGTGTTCAGAAATTACCCAGGTGAGTTATTCATTCTTGTTAAAATTAAGCAATTAAAAGTGTTATAGATATACTATACTTGTATTTAATAACACTGGTATGATTGGATTAAGAAATGGTAAGCTTAATGAACAGTAGAGAACTGAATCAAAAATGGAAGTGACGATGAACAGTAACTTTTCGTAATAGAGGGTTGCGCAAAGTAGAACTTTTCGCAACAGTTGGTTGCGAAAAGTGAAGTTGTCGCAATAGAGGGTTGCGAGAAGTGGGGTTTTCGCAACAGTGGGTTGCGAATAGTGGACTTTTCGTAGCCTTGGCTTGCGAAAAGTGTAGTTTTCGCTACAGTAGCTTGCGAAAAGTTGTTGACTTTCAGTTGTAATTTGAGGCTGTTATTGGGCATGCAATCTGATATGTATATACTATTTGTTATATGTTTATAACTCTGTTATTGATGTAAAAACCATGTTATGTTGAATTGTAATGACTTATTTATGAGTCCGGAGAAGTAGTTAATTGTTGAGGTGTTGGTCCCCGATGCCAAATGGCAAAGTGGGGATAATCGTTGAATTTAATATTCTGTACATAGAGATATAGAATATATGTTGAATTGTATAGCTTTAGTATACAATAGAATGAGTGATGATACACAGTTATTGTGTGGCGTTGGCTAGAAATCTACATCTGATCTAGTGGGCATATAGTACGGTATAATGAGAACCGTTTACTAGCTGGGGATCGTTAGGATGTATTTCTAGTTGTTGGAGTAAATCTTGAATCATCTGTGAGGGTCTCTAGTGGTTGTTGATCGCGATAAAGTAAAATCTCATTTGGGAGACCAGTGATTCAAGATGGGGAGGAAACGAAATGAGGAATGGCAGACTTGGAGTTGTAATTCCCATTTCAAGCGAAAGATGAGATATCTTTATTGTTGAGGATTCGACATCCTAATTCAGAAAGAAGCAGATTTGGAAACTGTAATTTCTGGGAGTTAGAGTTACTTATAAGTCCGGTGGGATTTATAGTAATTCTCGTTGTAATCTTAATTCAGAAAGAAGCAGGTTTGGAAACTGTAATTTCTGGGAGTTAGAGTTATTTATAAGTCCGGTGGGATTTATAGTAATTCTCGTTGATAGTATGATGACTAGATGAATTAGTCATGAGTAAGGGAATAAGTGGATTCCAATGGTCGATAAGAGCTTGGTATGGTAAGATTGTTGATAACAGGTTTGGTATATCTGCTAATATTTTTGTTGATTAATTTTAATTTGATTTGGATAATCTCACTAGGCGAAAGCCTAATGTTTCAAATTATACTGTCTTACCAGGTACTGGCTCTGGGATATAGTTTGGGAAGTGAGATTTCAGTTGAAAGGAATCAGACTCGGCGATAACGAAGGATCAAGATATTCTTTTGAGGACTTTTGGGACGAGCCTTAGATAATCTAGTTGATCTTATTGTGATGTATAATTAGATTGATCAGACTATTTAAGTTAGACGACTTTGTGTATATATAGAAATTTACTTATGATCCTTTGGTTTATGAAAGTCTGACATTTTGATGATCATAACTCTTGTATTTTGAGGTTTAAATTGGCCCTGAATTTTAGGGTGTTACATCCCTGCCCGCGATCGCAGCCCGCGATGGTCCAAAATTTACAGCTTTGGTCCCTGAAAATTTACACTTTCAGCCCCTGTACTTAGACGAATCTTGCATGCTTTTACTGTTTTTTTCCACAATTATTGTACTTTGAAGACCGATTTGTAGTTGAAATTCATTTGCATGTTTGAGATTTCATCCATAAATATCAGTAGTATGCAATTCACAATTCACACTTCCTCTTGATTTCTTTCTTGATTTCTCTCTTGCTTTCTTTCTTTAAATTGATTTCTCTCTTCTCTCATTTCATCCACAAATGGCATCGTCATCAAACCCTAAGTCTACTCCTGAAAAAATGCCACCTCAAATCGAGGTCGCCATAGCAAAAAAGGAAAAGGAGATAGATGAACTAACAGAAGAGTGGAAAAAAATGATGGACAGGAAGGCAGTCCATTTGAGAAAGATCGAAGAGGAAGACAGGGAGATCAAAAGGATGAAAGGGGATATAAAAGCTCGGGAGGCTCGTGTTCGTCGAGAACAAGAAGCAATTCACCATATTCTGCAAGACTTCGCAATTATTCAAGCGAAGGTAAACGAGAAGCAAGCTTGGATTGATGAAACTAAATCAATTTTTAAGTAGGTGGTGGTTATATTTTTTTTTGTTTTGTATTTTTTTTACTGTGTTGTTATTTGTATTTTTTTACTGTGTTGTTGTTTTGTATTTTTTGTTGTTGTTAATTTCTCTGAAAAGTAGTTTTTAAGTCGCTGAACCACGGTTAGGTTGGATACATCATGCAAGGTCAAGTCAGAGGTTACCTCATTCGTGGGCCTACTCCTCTTGTAGAATATATGACAACCCTCAACTCATTTGCTAAAGTGTGTGCGGGTTGTGGTACACAATGACCATACGTGGTTGCAAAAGCAGAAGTCGTTGAAGAAGGGTCAGAAAGATTGAAGATGAAGAGCTTGTTGGATGGAATACAAACTAGCTGTGTTATCAATGTTCATTTAGAAGCATATGTATGTGTGTGTGTATATATAATATGAAATGGGGTTTTGACAAGTTGGTATCACTGGACTCATTTAAGAATTGTGAAAATTGGTATTTGACGAATGATGATTCATGTGTGTTTGGAGCTGAAGTGTTTTAAACACACATGAATCATCATTCGCCAAATACCTATTTTCACAATTCTTAAATGAGTCCAGTGATACCAACTTGTCAAAACCCCATTTATAAACAATTCTACCTTCTCCTATTGCCATTCACGATATCTATAAACACATTCAAATAATAATAATTTAAAACGATTTAATGAATTAGTTAATATATGATTATTATGTTAATGCGATAGGAGTGTAAAACAAAATTGAAAAAAATATGAGATGTACCATAAATTAAATAATTAACTATAATGGTGTAATTTGTTAAAATTAAAACGTATCTAATATGAATATATAAACAGACATGTGTACTCAGAGTTAACATTCACTGCCATGGATGCAAGAACAAGGTCAAGAAAATACTAAGAAAAATTGAAGGTCTCCTATTTTCTTTATGTGTGTAAATATATAATACGAATATATATATATATATATATATATATATATATATATATATATATATATCATTTACAAACTAGCTGTGTTATCAATGTTCATTTAGAAGCATATGTATGTGTGTATATATATCATTTACAAATCAGTGTTTAGATCAACAGTATCATATGGGTTTGTTCCATATGGTTTAAGCTGTGACGGGCCCGGGGTGTGACTGACAGAATGTCTCCTTGGCACGGTTGAAGGGGCGGGATTTGGACACTCTCCACGAGTGTGTCCTACGCATTGGCACCGAGTACATCTTCGTTGTATCGAACTTTCACCACGTGATGGACGTCGGTCGTTCTTTCTCGGTCTCCCGGCCCTGTTCTTATCCATTAATGGTGGATAGCATGGTGGAAGCGGGTCGGGTGGATACACCCATGCTGCAGGGGGTCCAGCTGGGTTTATTACCTCCACGTATGTTTTCCGGTAATATTCGGACGTGAAGAAAGGTACAGCCAAGTCGCTGCAATTTGTACGACCCATATATGTTGCTGCAGCGATGGCATGGCCGCACGGTAACCCAGATTTATCCCATTCGCGACACGAACAAAGGTGGTCTTCCATATTCACAATCGCGTGAATATAGTCATCATGCACCTCGTACTTCCCATACCCGATTGCTCTTACCGGCCATGTCGCCGCACGACGCGCCCTGTACTGAACGATATTCTCCGCCATTGGTGCGAGTGCATTTTGTATCTTAGCTCCTTTTAGGCGTCGAATTTGGTACCACTCTTGTTGAAAGGCCCGAAAGTAGTCCATAAGATTAACAATCGGACATCTACGCGCAAAACGGGAGAGTGCATTCACAGACTCTGCACTATTCGAGGTCAGAATGTCATACCGTTGTCCAGGAAAATGGGCCGCGGACCACCTCTCCGGTCCAGCATCGTCAAAGACTTTGGCTGCTTCCTTGACACTGTATCGTAGCATATTCATGTACTTGTTAAACTCCCGATCCGTATATGCTCTGCATGCCGCCCAATAGACATCCTTGTAGGTGGTAATACGTTTGTCCTTGGATTTGGCGTTCATCTCCAAATGTCGACAGCATATGGCGTGAGGGGCGTTTGGGTACATGGCAGAGATTGCGGCGCTTATGGAAGGAGCCATGTCAGACATAAACACCAACCCTTGCGGGTCTTCGATAGCTTGTCTCAACATGGACAGAAACCAAGTCCACTCGTCCCCGGTTTCGGACTTGCCTACGCCGAAAGCTATTGGAACGATGGAGTTATCCCCGTCCATGGCAACCGCCAGGAACATCATACCCAAGTAACGGCCCTTTAAATGGGCTGCGTCTATTATCAGGACATGACGTAGATTTTCCAGAAATGTGCGGATCTGCAAAAACATAGGTTAAAATGTTATAGTTTATAATGTGTAAATGTTATAGTTTATAATGTGTAAACATATGACGTGTTAAAATACGTACCGCGGGTCCAAGGGCCACGAAGCACATCTCAAACCGTCCACGTGAATCGGTCCGTAGCTGCGTGACAGTACCAGGGTTCTGCATCTGCAAATTATATAAATATGTTGGGAGTCGTTCATACGACTCCTCGAACGTGCCTCTCACCATAAACAGTGCATGGCAGCGCGCACGCCACGCTTGGTGGTAATCAATCGTGACGCCGAACTGCCGGTGAACGTCGTGGACGATGTCCTTTGGACGCAATGACCTGCTAACATCAAGAAATTTGTTTTTCAGGATCGCACCCAAAGTCTTTTTGCCGGCTTGTTTGTGGTGGGGATTAAGTTGCGTCCTCGTACAAGTGTGTACGTCGTGCAACTTTCTAATCATTATCGCCCCTCCTTTGGGACCCGTGTGAATCGCGTACAACCTCCACTCACACTTTTCTCTAGCACATTCAACTACGTATTTGATTTTGTCAGATGCCCGCACGCGACTTTGGAAACCCTCTTCCAAGAACTTGAGTCCGATCTGACTTGCTAAGAGATCCTTCGAATCGAATATCTGACCTGCTGTTAAACTTTCGCTACGAATATAAGGTGTAGGTTCGTAGCTTTGTGTCTGGGTATGGGAGTCTGGAAGAATAGGGGGCATATCAAAAAAGTCATTTATCTGACTACATGATTTTCTACTAGGGGTATATTCTTCGTGATCATCATTATCGGTGTCTGATCTGTCTATTTCAGAATTACCCGTTCTGAAAACGTGGGTTTCGTCATCAGCAACTCCAGCAGTACGCCATTCGTGTGGTTGTGGTGATGGTGGTGGTGGTTGTTGTTGTTGAGAATCAGGCTGCTCTATTTGGAGGTCTTCGTCGTCGTCACCCTCCTCGTCACCGTCGTCGTCACCGTCGGATACGCCGGGATACACAAAGAGTAATGGGGGTCTTTCTGAATCGACTGCAAGGTGCAGAAAAGTAGAGATATCCCCATCGTTGGATAAATCCACAAATGACCCATCGCCATTTTTAAACACTAACTTGCAAATATCAGAAGAGTTGATTCCACATTTTTGCATGGCGTATGCAACAAACTTCTGATAAGTATAGTTTACTGACACTTTTACACCATGCTTAGATTTATAAGCAAAATTCCACTCATTGTTATCTTGCACCCATTCACCATCAAAACATAAATATAGCTTAGCTTTTGCAACAGATGAACTCATTTTTTCAGTAGTATCTCAAACACAAAATATTGCAGAAAGAAATATTGCAACAATGAAATCGTTGTGTGAGAATTATGGCTTGAATTTTACGTCTATTTATGAATGAAACAACCAACATATCAGAAAACCAATCTCTCATTTCATCCACAAACTGATATTCCAAAAACATTGATTGAAACATGCAATTGAATTTCAACCACAAATCGGTCTTTAAATTGCAATAATTGTGGAAAAAAACAGTAAAAGCATCAAGATTCGTCTAAGTATAGGGGCTGAAAGTGTAAATTTTCAGGGACCAAAAGTTGAAAATTTCAGGGACCAAAACTGTAAATTTTGGCCCATCGCAGGCTGCGATCGCGGGCAGGGACCAAAAGTGCACCGCGGCCAAAGTTTAGGGGCTTCGCGGGGCATTTGTGCCCAAAATACGTGCCATGTCAGCGTATCCCGCGATCGCGGGACCCCATCGCGGGTATTTTGGGTATTTTTGCAAAATTGAAAAATTTTAGGGTATTTTGGTAACAGTTGGTTTGACTTTGGGTATTTTAATTAATTTCCCTTTATTAAAATAGGAGGATTATTTAAAAAAAATCGCCAGTCAACGATACTGTTCATCTTAGAGCCGGGCAAGGAGAGTAGCATCCGCCGGCGCTAGGTGGGGGTGTTCCCGATGGTGCTTTTTCAGTGTTATGTCACATCGTTGGAATCTTATGTTAAATCATTGAAATCTTGTGTGAAATCAGACATCTTTCATCACATCAGTCAAATCAAAGAAAAATCTTTATTTATTTATTATTTTTGTTTGTCTAGATCTTCGTGGAGGTGGGTCATCTCTTCTCAAACAATGCTTGAAGAGAGGTTTAGGGCTATTTTTGAATTTTTTTTAAAAATGGGTTATTTTTGTAGGAGTGTTTTTTAAAAAGGCTAAAAAAATTAAGAGTTCCATTGTGTGGTAAACATAAGCTAGTTTTTAAGTTAACTTATAAATTAGTTTATCTTTTGAGTAAATGTTTGGATGGATTTTTGATAAGATTATAAGAAACTTTTTATGACTTTTTACAATTATACATTTATTAATGAGTGAATTGTGGATTTGGTCTTTGTGGTTTTGTGTTTTCTTTGACTATGGTGCTCATTCTATGTTTATTATGGATATAGTCCCTGTTGTATGTAATTTATTATGGCTAGGGTCCCTTAACACTAACACTGTTAAGTTTAAAAAGTTAAAGGCATCATGTGACTTGCACATGATGGGTATAATTGTCAATTTACTTTTCCCTTTCAATTAACATATACCTTTTTAAAACAAAGAATATTAAATTGAGGATTTGATCCTTATGCATCACTCATCATTTTTAATACTCATCCATCATCTTTCTTAATTACCCTAACAAAAAAATTCACAACTTTAATATAAAATGACAATAAATTCAATTACATACCTTATATAAAATAATAATACATTCAATTTCCTTATTATTTTAATATAAAATAATAATATATTTAACGTTGTTAAAAGAATTTCTATTTCTTCGATATTTTAATCATAAGTGAGTCGTTCAAATTTATAGGTTTTCATTCATTCTTCTCTACTTTAACCTTGTTTATGTAAAGAATATACTAAAAACTTCAAAATCTTTATTTTTTATAAGATGCTCTAAAGAGGATAAACATTAAACAAAATCTAAATTAAAAATATCATTAAAACATTTATTCTAAACATAATTCTTTTAGTGATACCAAAAATTATTTTTAAATATTTCACATTTAACATTATCATACTTTAGCTAACCATACTGTAGATGATTAGTACTTTGTTGATGCTACCATGGGACTGAGCTCCCACTTTCAATATTAACGACTCATTCAACATTAAATGTATTATTATTTTACATTTAAATAATTATGAAATTGAATGTATTATTATTTTATATAAGGTTTTAATGTAATTGAATGTATTATCATTTTATATTAAAGTTATGGAAAATTTTGTTAGGATAATTAAGAAAGATGATAGATGAGTTTTAAAGATGATGAATGATGCATATGTTAATTGAAAGAGAAAAGTAAATTGACAACTATACCCATCATGTGCAAGGCATATGATGTCTTTAACCTTTCAAACTTACGTTGTTAGTGTTGAGAGACCCTAGCCACAATATATTGCATACCACAAGAACTATATCCATAATAAACATAGAATGAGGACCATAGTAAAAAAAACACAAAACCATAGGGATCAAATTCACAATTTACTCTTTATTAATATTAATTGTTATTTATTAACTAGTAATTATAAATAAATTTTAATTATTAAAAGTTAATTATTACTAATATTAATTGAAATTTTATTAATTAAATTTTAATTATACATTGATGTTAATTTTTAATTATTGTTAATCATATCAATATTTTTATAATATTAATCAATATATTTTAGTTATCAAATCCTATTATTTTTTAATTAATTAATTATTTATTTATATTCATATTATATATAATGGTTATTTAAAATCATTAGTTAATGTATATTTTTTCTAAAATTTGTTTTAACAAGTTCAGAATTTATAGTATATATATATAACAAATAATTTTTTAATTATTTTAGTTAATATATTATATTATTTAATTATTTTATTTACTATGTTGTTGTATTAATTAACATATTATATTACTATAAATTTTTTTACTTATATTATGAATATTGTAATTGGTTATTTTTCAATATGTTTTTTTAGGGAAATTAATTAAAATACCCAAAGTTTGACCAACTGTTACCAAAATACCCAAAGAAAATTTCATTTTGCAAAAATACCCAAAATACCCGCGATGGATCCCGCGATCGCGGGCTAGGGCTGACGTGGCACGTATTTTGGCCCCAAATGCCCCGCGAAGCCCCTCAACTTTGGTCGCGGTGCACTTTTGGTCCCTGCCCGCGATCGCAGCCCGCGATGGGCCAATTTTACAGTTTTAGTCCTTGAAAATTTACACTTTTGGTCCCTGAAAATTTACACTTTCAGCCCCTGTACTTAGACGAATCTTGCATGTTTTTACTGTTTTTTTCCACAGTTATTGTACTTTGAAGACCAATTTGTGGTTGAAATTCATTTGCATGTTTGAGATTTCATCCATAAATATCAGTAGTATGCAATTCACAATTCACACTTCCTCTTGCTTTCTTTCTTGATTTCTCTCTTGCTTTCTTTCTTTGAATTGATTTCTCTCTTCTCTCTTGATTTCTCTTCTCTCATTTCATCCACAAATGGCATCGTCATCAAACCCTAAGTCTACTCCTGAAAAAATGTCACCTCAAATCGAGGTCGCCATAGCAAAAAAGGAAAAGGAGATAGATGAACTAACAGAAGAGTGGAAAAAAATGATGGACAGGAAGGCAGTCCATTTGAGAAAGATCGAAGAGGAAGACAGGGAGATCAAAAGGATGAAAGGGGATATAAAAGCTCGGGAGGCTCGTGTTCGTCGAGAACAAGAAGCAATTCACCATATTCTGCAAGACTTCGCAATTATTCAAGCGAAGGTAAACGAGAAGCAAGCTTGGATTGATGAAACTAAATCAATTTTTAAGTAGGTGGTGGTTATATTTTTTTTTGTTTTGTATTTTTTTTACTGTGTTGTTATTTGTATTTTTTTTACTGTGTTGTTGTTTTGTATTTTTTGTTGTTGTTAATTTCTCTAAAAAGTAGTTTTTAAGCCGCTGAACCACGGTTAGGTTGGATACATCATGCAAGGTCAAGTCAGAGGTTACCTCATTCGTGGGCCTACTCCTCTTGTAGAATATATGACAACCCTCAACTCATTTGCTAAAGTGTGTGCGGGTTGTGGTACACAATGGCCATACGTGGTTGCAAAAGCAGAAGCCGTTGAAGAAGGGTCAGAAAGATTGAAGATGAAGAGCTTGTTGGATGGAATACAAACTAGATGTGTTATCAATGTTCATTTAGAAGCATATGTATGTGTGTGTATATATATAATATGAAATGGGGTTTTGACAAGTTGGTATCACTGGACTCATTTAAGAATTGTGAAAATGGGTATTTGACGAATGATGATTCATGTGTGTTTGGAGCTGAAGTGTTTTAAACACACATGAATCATCATTCGCCAAATACCCATTTTCACAATTCTTAAATGAGTCCAGTGATACCAACTTGTCAAAACCCCATTTATAAACAATTCTACCTTCTCCTATTGCCATTCACGATATCTATAAACACATTCAAATAATAATAATTTAAAACGATTTAATGAATTAGTTAATATATGATTATTATGTTAATGCGATAGGAGTGTAAAACAAAATTGAAAAAAAATATGAGATGTACCATAAATTAAATAATTAACTATAATGGTGTAATTTGTTAAAATTAAAACGTATCTAATATGAATATATAAACAGACATGTGTACTCAGAGTTAACATTCACTGCCATGGATGCAAGAACAAGGTCAAGAAAATACTAAGAAAAATTGAAGGTCTCCTATTTTCTTTATGTGTGTAAATATATAATACGAATATATATATCATTTACAAACTAGCTGTGTTATCAATGTTCATTTAGAAGCATATGTATGTGTGTATATATATCATTTACAAATCAGTGTTTAGATCAACAGTATCATAAGGGTTTGTTCCATATGGTTCAAGCTGTGACGGGCCTGGGGTGTGACTGACAGAATGTCTCCTTGGCACGGTTGAAGGGGCGGGATTTGGACACTCTCCACGAGTGTGTCCTACGCATTGGCACCGAGTACATCTTTGTTGTATCGAACTTTCACCACGTGATGGACGTCGGTCGTTCTTTCTCGGTCTCCCGGCCCTGTTCTTATCCATTAAAGGTGGATAGCATGGTGGAAGCGGGTCGGGTGGATACACCCATGCTGCAGGGGGTCCAGCTGGGTTTATTACCTCCACGTATGTTTTCTGATAATATTCGGACGTGAAGAAAGGTACAGCCAAGTCGCTGCAATCTGTACGACCCATATATGTTGCTGCAGCGATAGCATGGCCGCACGGTAACCCAAATTTATCCCATTCGCGACACGAACAAAGGTGATCTTCCATATTCACAATCGCGTGAATATAGTCATCATGCACCTCGTACTTCCCATACCCGATTGCTCTTACCGGCCATGTCGCCGCACGACGCGCCCTGTACTGAACGATATTCTCCACCGTTGGTGCGAGTGCATTTTGTATCTTAGCTCCTTTTAGGCGTCGAATTTGGTACCACTCTTGTTGAAAGGCCCGAAAGTAGTCCATAAGATTAACAATCGGACATCTACGCGCAAAACGGGAGAGTGCATTCACAGACTCTGCACTATTCGAGGTCAGAATGTCATACCGTTGTCCAGGAAAATGGGCCGCGGACCACCTCTCCGGTCCAGCATCGTCAAAGACTTTGGCTGCTTCCTTGACACTGTATCGTAGCATATTCATGTACTTGTTAAACTCCCGATCCGTATATGCTCTGCATGCCGCCCAATAGACATCCTTGTAGATGGTAATACGTTTGTCCTTGGATTTGGCGTTCATCTCCAAATGTCGACAGCATATGGCGTGAGGGGCGTTTGGTTAAAATGTGCGGATCTGCAAAAACATAGGTTAAAATGTTATAGTTTATAATGTGTAAATGTTATAGTTTATAATGTGTAAACATAAGACGTGTTAAAATACGTACCGCGGGTCCAAGGGCCACGAAGCACATCTCAAACCGTCCACGTGAATCGGTCCGTAGCTGCGTGACAGTACCAGGGTTCTGCATCTGCAAATTATATAAATATGTCGGGAGTCGTTCATACGACTCCTCGAACGTACCTCTCACCATAAACAGTGCATGGCAGCGCGCACGCCACGCTTGGTGGTAATCAATCGTGACGCCGAACTGCCGGTGAACGTCGTGGACGATGTCCTTTGGACGCAATGACCTGCTAACATCAAGAAATTTGTTTTTCAGGATCGCACCCAAAGTCTTTTTGCCGGCTTGTTTGTGGTGGGGATTAAGTTGCGTCCTCGTACAAGTGTGTACGTCGTGCAACTTTCTAATCATTATCGCCCCTCCTTTGGGACCCGTGTGAATCGCGTACAACCTCCACTCACACTTTTCTCTAGCACATTCAACTACGTATTTGATTTTGTCAGATGCCCGCACGCGACTTTGGAAACCCTCTTCCAAGAACTTGAGTCCGATCTGACTTGCTAAGAGATCCTTCGAATCGAATATCTGACCTGCTGTTAAACTTTCGCTACGAATATAAGGTGTAGGTTCGTAGCTTTGTGTCTGGGTATGGGAGTCTGGAAGAATAGGGGGCATATCAAAAAAGTCATTTATCTGACTACATGATTTTCTACTAGGGGTATATTCTTCGTGATCATCATTATCGGTGTCTGATCTGTCTATTTCAGAATTACCCGTTCTGAAAACGTGGGTTTCGTCATCAGCAACTCCAGCAGTACGCCATTCGTGTGGTTGTGGTGATGGTGGTGGTGGTTGTTGTTGTTGAGAATCAGGCTGCTCTATTTGGAGGTCTTCGTCGTCACCCTCCTCGTCACCGTCGTCGTCACCGTCGGATACGCCGGGATACACAAAGAGTAATGGGGGTCTTTCTGAATCGACTGCAAGGTGCAGAAAAGTAGAGATATTCCCATCGTTGGATAAATCCACAAATGACCCATCGCCATTTTTAAACACTAACTTGCAAATATCAGAAGAGTTGATTCCACATTTTTGCATGGCGTATGCAACAAACTTCTGATAAGTATAGTTTATTGACACTTTTACACCATGCTTAGATTTATAAGCAAAATTCCACTCATTGTTATCTTGCACCCATTCACCATCAAAACATAAATATAGCTTAGCTTTTGCAACAGATGAACTCATTTTTTCAGTAGTATCTCAAACACAAAATATTGCAGAAAGAAATATTGCAACAATGAAATCGTTGTGTGAGAATTATGGCTTGAATTTTACGTCTATTTATGAATGAAACAACCAACATATCAGAAAACCAATCTCTCATTTCATCCACAAACTGATATTCCAAAAACATTGATTTAACATTGATTGAAACATGCAATTGAATTTCAACCACAAATCGGTCTTTAAATTGCAATAATTGTGGAAAAAAACAGTAAAAGCATCAAGATTCGTCTAAGTATAGGGGCTGAAAGTGTAAATTTTCAGGGACCAAAAGTTGAAAATTTCAGGGACCAAAACTGTAAATTTTGGCCCATCGCGGGCTGCGATCGCGGGCAGGGACCAAAAGTGCACCGCGGCCAAAGTTTAGGGGCTTCGCGGGGCATTTAGGCTGACAAACATAGCCTAAATGCGGCTTGATGTCCATGTCCACCATCGTGACAAAACCAAAAATAAAAGTCATAGGTCATGATAAGACCACAAGCAAGCACCAAGCAAGTTGAAGTTGAGCCTTTATCAAATAATCTAATCTTGATTGACTCGTAAAACTATGAATCAAATTTATATAATGCTTCATATTCTAGTCAATTAAATTTGAAAACTTGTAAACCCATTTTGTATCACTTCATTAGCCAATGCATCAAATTAGTATTATTATATTATAATATTTATATATACGTTTAGATCACAGAATATGTATAAAATAATATTTATTAAAGAGAATATGTATAAAAGAATTACTTTTTCGGTCCCGACATTTTATTTGGTAGCGGTTTTATTTTATTGAACATTGTTTTTATTTGTCTAGGTTGGTTTATTATAAAATCTAATTGGCGTTTACCAAACTCTTATCCGGGTAAGCGTTTACCAACTCACATTACCTTACAAGAGGAATATGGTAAGGACCAAGAATTTTACTCGATAAGAGCGAGACAAGGACGAAGAGTCTTACACGGTAAGTAAGAGCGGCGATTTTTACCATGATTAGCGCTTATCGGATAAACTGTTGTATAAAATGCCGTTTTAGTGGACTAAAATCTTGTCGGGTAAGCAAATGATAGTGTTAAATTTTACCGGCAAGCTCTTACTAAATAAATGTTTGGTAAACGACCCCTAAATATTATAACCCTATATAGAAAAGACAAAAATAGCATAACCATTTTGAATTGTTAAGACTAAAAGGATACAGTAGAAATTTTATTTTCCTTAAGTTCAAATCCAATCGTTATCACCCCTTGTGGCTATTAGTTAGCGTTTGGTACACAGACATGACAGGACGGGACATGACATGACATGACATGACAGAATGGGACAGGACAGGACAGGACTGGACTAATTGTCTGTCCTACGTTTGGTACGACTAGAACAGGACAGGACTAATTGTCTGTTTTGCGTTTGGTAGGACAGAACTGTTAAAATCACCAGATTGCTCTTAAGCGTTGTTTAATGTTATTTTATATCATATAATGATTATAAATGACACAGATCAACCAAAATATATTTAAATAACTTTATCTATAATATTTACGCTATTTTTTAAATATATATACATGATTTATAAATATTCTAACACAACAATTGTAAATACGTACGTAATTTAAAACCTTTCAAACGTAACAATTGTACCAAAAATCTTTTCACACAAAAATACCATCATCCAAGGTTTAAACATTCAAGTTTACCAAAAATAATTTAAACATTCCAAGACAACATTGTTTTCATCATATTCTAATACTGTTACTTTTCCTCGTCGTAAACGGACTTCATGAATTCTAGCTTCATCGTATTGTCCAAACTCTTCCAAAAACGATATTGGGATGGTTTATCCCCAAAGTACTTACCCATTCGAATTATCTCCATCATACCAAGTCCAAGTCCCATCATCTCGTTGCTTAAGCCATCCATATTAGGTGAAGAATCCGAGATGATGGTAACTAATTTCTTCATTTGGTTGGTTGTTTCATGTATTTCATCCTTCGTTTCTTTCACTAGTTTGTTTAGCTCGGTTGTCCTTTTTCTCTTGTCACATCTCCCACCATTGATGACAATATCTTGAAGAATTGCGATCAACAAGTCTTCCTCATCCGTTGTCCACCCACGACGGTCTTCCATTTTTTACAATTCTACAAAACAATAACAAACACCAATCCATTACAAATAAAACAAGATACAAACACCAATCCATTATAAATAAAACAAGATACAAACGCCAATCCATTACAAATAAAATAAGATACAAACACCAATCCATTACAAATAAAACAAGATACAAACACCAATCCAAACATTAACGACTACAATCAATTGGTTCCGATCCATCACTACAAAAATTCACAAAACAAGAAACCATTCCATAGAAATTAGATGCCATTCAAAAACAACATTTGACATAGGCTTCCATTCAAAAACTACTTTTGACATAAGCATTAGCAAAAAACAGTAGCAAGAACTTGATGAAACGGAAGGGTAGGATGGAGGATGAAAGAACCCAGTTCACACGCTAAAATAATGACGAGAAATCAAAGACGAGAAGTGGAATCTTACCTCTGTGTTAGAAATCGACGAGATGGAGGATGAAGCCGACGAGATGGAGGTTGCGATTTTGGAGAAATGTCGAGATGGAGGCTGCATATTTTGGTTTAGGGTTAAGTTAGATCAGATGTAAAAAGGGGCAAAATGGTAATCTAGATTTTAGTCCCATGTTGTTCCACCTATTTTGGTGGAACAAAAAATTCTAAGTTTTGTCCCATAATTAGGTTTTTGTCCCATGTTGTCCCATCTGCTTTTTGTTCCATGGCTTACCAAACATGGGACTGATTTTTTTTGTCCCGTCCCGTCCCATCCAGTCTGCAAACCAAACGCACCCTTATGGTGCGTTTGGTACGCAGACAGGATAGAACAGGACAGGACGGGACATGACAGAATAGAACAGAACAACTTATGCTTTTTTTACAAATAAGTTTTTCATAATCAACTTTCTCTAAGGGGGTGTTTGGGATTGCTTATTTAAAACAACTTATGCTTTTTTTACAAAAGGGCTTATCAACTTATCACATGTTAAATTGGAGTTTTACATAAAAAGTAAATTAGGTTTCAAAGCTAATAAGTTGTTTTCAATAAGTTAGAATCATTTGACTTATCAAAAAGTGCTTATCACCGGTTTGGCACCGCTATAAGCACTTTTCTTTTTCCTCATCCAAACACTCAAAAGTGCTTATCACCGGTTTGGCACCGAAATAAGTCAAAAAGCTCTTAAAATAAGCAATCCTAAACACCCCCTAAAAAGTCATTTTCAATACCTATCAAAGCTGGCACTCTATGTATGTTTTGTTCAATTACAACATCAATTAGAATACTTTTATATTCTAAATGTTTATTAACCAAAACCGCCATTGTAACTAAAAATAGGTAACAGAAGCATAACTTCACTGCTTCCAAACAGAACCGAAAATCCTTAATTTGGAATCAAATACACAATGTGGAAAAAAGTAG
The DNA here is from genome assembly GCA_033807775.1 of Saussurea involucrata. Lineage (NCBI taxonomy): Eukaryota > Viridiplantae > Streptophyta > Magnoliopsida > Asterales > Asteraceae > Saussurea > Saussurea involucrata. The sequence continues at coordinate 37,340,938 of CM066319.1, forward strand.
AACTAATTTTATATAAACAAAAGTGGACGCTTAGAAAATTCACACATCAATTTTTATATTATTATCATCTAATAACAGAAATAATTCGTATGGTTTCGATTTTTCAAGTGAGCAAGTAGTAATGTGAGTTCCAGATCCGTGCAACGAACAATGAAATCAATAGATAATGACATAGATGTTTATGATTTCAACTGCCATCCATATATTGCTTTCAATCAGAGAGTTTACAATATGAGAGTAGGAAATCAAATGAACAACTAGCCTATTTTCTAAGGCTAAGCAAACATTATATATGACGGGCCTGTGGTTAACAAGCCCATGGCCCGTTCACTAACTAAGCTCAAATTAAAGAATTACAAATTAAACACTTGAACTTTAATTCAACAATAAATGACCCTAACAATCTCCCCCTTTGAATTGAAGTTCGAGTTGGCGCCAGTTTGCAACATATCTTTTTCGCAGCGCAAAGTGTATCTCGAACCATCTGATAGCACGGCGATAGTCGATGCGTTCTTCAACCATTTCCAAGGCTTTTCGAGCAGTTGTTTCTTCTAGATTGGGAACATACGAAAGCCTTTGATTTTCGGATTCGTGATCAATGATCTTTCGAAGAGCATCTTGAACTTTGAAGAGCGTGCCGTCGCAGAATCTGTCTACCTGACTGAATCGCAGAAATTTCTTTTCGTTCTGTTCGTTGATGTAGACTATCCCAAATTCAGGTTCTAGAAACAGAGCTTTCTCGGGATACATCTTCAACTCAGGAGCTATCAGATTCGGCTTTATCAGATTTACCTTCTTTTCCCTGTTCTCGATTGCCATTTGGAAATTCGTAAGATATGACATCATGATTGTACGGACCAGGAATCGACGAACAACTTCGAGCGCTTTAGTTACCGGAAGCGGTCAGATAGTTCTTGTACGGAGGTCTTTCAGAATAGCGTAGAAGTCGAACGGTCGGAGGTGCTGGAAGTCGGCTTCAGAAAATCTCCATTCATTCCCATCTTCGCGTTTGACGGTGAATACAAGATAAACAAATTTCATAATTCGGCCTGACTCGATGTTGAGCACTTCGGTGATCTGCTGTTTGGTTCGGACTTGGCTAACTGGTAGACACCGCTTCATTGCGCTTACGTACCAGCGTTGGTATTCAGGGTTGGAGCTGTAAATACCAAGGCAGAAGGTCGGCTCGATTGGGCGTAGCTTGTGGACGAACAACTTCTTCAGAGATTCCTCCAGGTGAGGAATGAATATCGGGATCTTCTCCCAACGGATTTGTTGCGGTTGAGGAGGTGGGAGATCAGAAGCTGTCGGTAGCTGAGGAGATGTCGGAATATCGGCGGTTGTAGTTTCAGGTCTTGTTGAAGTTTCAGCGGGTTGAGCAGAGTAAATGGGGGTACCATATAAATCAGTAGGGAAGACCAAATTAACCTGGAAATTTGCGGCACTAGCGGCTTTTTCATACCATGTATCTTCGGTTTCCGGGTTGGTCTCGCAGTCTGGATCTATCAGGTTGATTGTAGACTCAACTGATGTGTCAAAAGTAACCAGTTCCTGTTCTGTTCCCTCAGGCTTTTCAACCGTCGGGTCTTCATCATCCGAGATATCCATGTCAATTACCATCTCGGCTAAGGGCAATTCGGCTTCAGGTACTTCTTCAGTTGTAGTAGTCGCAGTTGAGGGTTCTTGTTGAACCACGGTTGTAGCTTCAGTTTGGATCAGGGCGGTCTCGGTTGGTCTTAGTCTTTTCTCCCCCTCACGTTGATCAGGATCATCCTGGTCATCGTGCTTGCGTTTCAGACAGCCTGCTTGACTCTTGCAGGTATCTTCGAGTGAACGGACTCTCTCGGACAGCGTTGTGAGCGCTTGTTTGAAGTCCTTAAGGGTCGAGTCAATGGTATCCAAGCGAGTGGTAATGGATGATGAAGGAGCAGTGACCTGGGATTTCAGAACGGAGAGCAAGTCTGCTTCGGTAGAGGCGTCGGATTCGGATTGTTGGAGCAGTTGGGCGAGAAGCATCGTCTTTAGGGTGTCCACCGTATAGATAGGCTGAACAGGAGCCGATGGAGGTGTAGGTGCGGTTTCAGCGTGAACGATCTTCTCTTTACCTTTGATTAATCTTTTAATTTTGTTAAGCTCGGCGGCGACGTGCTGCTATATTGCCTCGCGGACAGCCTTAAGGGTGTTGTCCAGGGACCCTGGTGACACAAAGTCGGGAAATTTAACTCCGGGATCACGTAGATTACCCGTTGAAGCATCTACCTTAGAGGCAGAGCCACCTACGTTCACAATTGGCAATTTGGTAGCTGTGGTAGGATTTCCGTCAGATCCTCGTGTTCCGCCAGTCGGAGACACTACAGACGTTCCGATCGAGTCACAAAGAGTCTCGATTTGGTGTTCCTCATCATGTGTCCTAGGCGAAGAATGTTCAATTTCAAATGGCTCTGGACTCGATGATGCACGAAATGAAGGCGAGACCGGGGGTTGCTGGTCTCTTATTTCAACACCAGTACTCTCCGATTGAGAGACCGATGGAAGTTGTGCTTGATCCCCGTGAGAAACTGAAACATCCGTCTTTTGAGAGACGAATGAGTGGATAAGGGGGTTGTGCAATTGCTCCGCTGGGTCCACGGAGGCTTCTTCAATATCCTGTCCCAATAAATGAAACGGGATAGTAGATGTGGCGACCCGGATATCACTCGGTTGGGTTCGCTCAGGAGCCTCGTTATCTTTACGGCTCAATCTTTCCTGGTTCGCTTTCGAACGCAGTTCCCTCCTTCTCACATGATCTAATTCGTCACCTATAATTCCATCGGGTGTCCTAGTATCTCCCATAGCATGTTGGGGAGTAGAGGTAGGTGAGTCAAGTGGGATTCCTTCGGTGAAGTCCGGGTTGGGTCCGATTCCGTGAAGGATTAATTTCAGGCGGATGTTACGGTCCGTATCGGATTGCGTGGAGTCAGATTCCATGTTTTCAACATGTGGGCGCGGTGAAGGCGGGTCGGAAAGATATGGTTTGGAGTCATGTTGAAGCATCGGTCGTGAGGACGATGCTCCGGCTTCGCCTGTTGGTCGGGTGATAGGGATAATGGGTTGTTGGCTAGAGCTGGGACGCGGATCCACTGCATCACTCACTCCAGTTCCCCTCCCACGTATTCGCAACACACCCCGCCCGGGAGCCCCTGCTGCCCGGGCCCTTCCTCCTCTTACTCTCGGACCCTCACGTCTCTCGGGTCTATGTCCCAGGGGAGGTCCCTCCGGCGTTGGCTAGACCATGGGATTCCCTAACGCTTCCCTATATGCTACTACACTCGGGGCAGTAGGATCCGCGTGAGCCAGAAAGGCTTCAGGTAAGGGCATGGCTATGGCGTTGGACGGGTTTCTAATGACCATATACTGCAGGTGATGAGGAGTACATACCAGATGGTTTAGGCGTCGCGGTATGGCTGGATTGGCGTCCATATGTTGTCGTACAGCCAATGAAAGGAAACGAGGGTAGGGGAGGAACTTCTTCTGCTTTGTACCTCCGATTTGACGAATGGCTTGAACAAGTTCGCGCCAGATAATCATTGCAGCGTCCACGTGGCGGTTGTAGCATACGGCATGGAATAACCGCAGGAAGTCGCCGGTACACTGGTCTATGCCCTTCCATCTCGAAGAAAGACATCTGTTCAGAATCGTAAACAGAGTGTACCATATGGGGTCCAGGTACTTCCGGTTGAATCCAGATGGATGAATGAGGTTGTGGTTGTACCCGAGTGCGCGTACTTGAGCGCATAGAGTGTCGTCATTGAACGCGGGGTCATAACCTTGATGTCCGCCGACGTTGGCTTCAGGAAGTGAAAGTAGGCGGCGGAAGGTGTCAGGTGTGAGCGTGAAGGTTGGTTATCGATCTGTGTAGTGATCGTCTGTGAATTTCCTGCCGTGATGACTCGTGCAGTAAGCCATACTTGAAGAACGTACAGTAGTGGGACGTCGGTTGTGGCGGTAAGGGCCTCATGGAGAGGGTGACGCATAAGAATATCCACCAGTACTCGATGTTGTGGTTGTGGACGAAACTGAGCCGGGTCCACGTGATGGTTGTTTGGCTCTATCTCGGTGCCATGGTCAGGTTCGACCAAGGCGTTATCAGCTGCCTCATCAATAAATTCCTCTTGAGGAATTTGTTCTTCCGGATGTTGTGGAGGATTTTGCTCCTGATCCGCCATGAGATATCTGTAAAATAACCAGAGTTAGTACTTGATGCGGAAGAACAATTATCGGCGCGTACCTTTGCGATAAATGGCTCAATTTGAGACAAATTGAGGAATGATAGTGATAAAACAGGTACTGGATAGACAGAACAGGGGTATCCGGACAAAATTTGGAAACACAAGACTTTCCGGACAGCATAAGGTATCCAGACAAAAGGTGTCCGGGTAACAAGACTTACCGGATGACATGATAGTTCCTGGATAAAATGGACAATCCGGAAAAATAGGTTTCCACGTGAAAAGGGTTTCCGAACAACAAGAGAGTCCGGACACATCAATTATCCGCTAGTTGAACTTACCGGAAACCCTGGGGTTTCCGGACAACTAGGTTTCCGGATGATGATAGAATCCGGATAAGGTATCTAGGATATGAACGATTTCGGACAAACTAGCATACTTATGGCAGTTTCCGGACATCATGGTTGTTTCCGGACGAATCTATTAACATCAATCGAGTAAGATACAGGCCAAAACAACTACTAAACTAATCAGGTAGAGTCGACTGAAGCCTATGAACATGCTAACCCAACTAAATCGACCTAGAATATACCAAATAGACCCGAGGTCGTAGACACGCAAACTTGGGTTTCGGTGACATCCAATTGACCAAATCGGTGGACGATTGCGACGAATTAGAGCACGAGACTTACGTAATCTAAGTTGAGATTGAAAAACGAGACGCATACCTGATTTGTGGAGCGAAATATGAGTGATAATCGAGAATGGTGCGATTGGCCGAACGAGAGAGAGTCGCGATAGGGTTTAGGGTTTTGAACTAGTTTTCTGGATAAGGGAATAACAGGGAGTCCGGATGCTACATGTACCGACCCAAGTAACCGGATGGCCGACCCGGATAGACAACCCGGATACCCATCCGGTCCGGAAAGTCATCCGGACTGATGGGTGTCCGGACACTTTGACACGTCAAAAAAAATATTCCATTTTTCAAAAAAATATAAAACCCTTAGGATTTTGAAAAAATGAACCTCTCGCTCCCCCTCAAACGGAGAATGGGGAAAAACTTGCTCCCCCTCGGATAGTGCAATGGAGAGTTCGACACACAAAAAACTTTTGAGCAGTTAAGGAAAAACACTGTGTCGCTCACCCTCAAATGATGAACATAAGTTAAGATCCACACGGGAGTGTCCACACACATAAAAAAACTTTTTAACATTTTAAGAAAAAACTGTGTGTGACGCTCCCCCTCAACAAATGATTAAATTTACCTGATATGATACTGCTTTGTGCTCCCTCTGAACACATGCTCTTCCGGTCCATCACTAGACAAAAGTTGGCGGAAACGCATCGTGTTTGAACAAGAGTGGAGAGATCACCGATGATTTGATGTAGGGGATGAGCTTTGGTACACTTGGTGGTGTGTGAAAGCGGCTGTTGAGTAGAGTGAGACGCGTCCGAATCCACATAATCACCAGAAGGTAGGTCTTGAACTGCTTCAAGTGTAGCAGGCTGGTTTATTGGAGGAGATGGGGGAGGATTCGTCGAGGGTTGAACAACTTCTGGTTCCGAGGAGTTCAGAAGTAGATCGTCAGTCGTAGCAAAAGACGAATCGTTAGGAGCGATCTCCGGATTTGTAACAGGTTCCTCCGGGGGGACAATAGAGGTCGATGATGACGGTTGGGTTGTGTAACATCCTAAATTTTCGTTATTAGTATTTTAATAAGAATTGGGATGTTTTCGTATTTGTTGTAACCTTGGGATTGTATGGAAGTTTTATAATCCAATTTAAGGTTGAAATGCAAAAGATGAAAGTTTTGTGTAACTTTTGGAAAGATTAAACTTAGGGGTATGTTTGGTCATTTCCTAAATTGTGTGTGTGGATAAAGACTGAGAATGAGAAAGTATCTCATTCCTGTTTGTTTGAGTCGGCAACAAAGAGAAAAGACAGAGAGAAAGAAGGAGAACAGAAGAAATCGAGAAATTGATTTCATTCGGTAAGAATCGATTGTAATATTGGAGAAATTCGATTTAGATGTCAGTTTATGAATGAATCTGTACTTTGGGTTTGAATTGCATAATCATATTCAAGAGACTGAAGTCTTATTTTGTTCAGAAAGTCGGTTTCACAAAGCATAAGGTGAGTTCATTCGATTCGTTATACAAATCAGTGTTTTTAAGTTATACTAACCTTAATATAGCTGTATAAATTGATTGAGGACTGAACGGAATACATAGATTGAACTGATTTCACAAGTTAAGTCGATTTGTGGACTTGCTAGAAATAAACTGTACGAAAGTCCCGGTACTGAAAGTCCCGGTACTGAAATGTCCCAGTACTGATTTGTCCCGGTGCAGTCCCGATATGATCAAAAGTACCGGAAGTTGGAAGTCCCGGTAGAGGTAAATCCCGGTACTTATGAGTTCCGGTGAAGTCCCGGTACATGTGTTGACTACCGGGAGTTGGGGATACCGGGAGTTGGATAAAAAGAGTCAGTTTATAGATTTTGGTAATAGATCTTGGATATGAACTTAAGAATATAATAGTTAAGGTATCCAGAGACTTTGTATTATCCGTACTATTCTAGAAATTGGAAAGCATAGTTTCGTTAATCGTGGAAAGGTGCGATTTAAGAATTGACATATATCTTATGTTACTTGAACATATGTACTTTTAAATAGTAGTATGTTAGGTTTATAGACTGCGCTAGTATGATGCTAGGCAGGAATGTGTTAAGTGTAATGGATCCATAGGCACTAAAGTTTGGTAATCACATGGAATAGGCGTGTGGTATTACTCGTTTAATCGTTATTCCAGTGTATGTGGGTAATCATGGAATAGGCGTGTGGTATTAATCGTTATTCCTGATTTCTAAGGAAGAGAGTGAGGTTGACATAAGTACTTGTAATATCTGCTTCCTTACTAATAAATGGGCGTGTGTAATCGCGATTTATTGGTGGAGAGCATTGATCTAGAATCTGAGAAGATTCGTAGTGTGGCTCTGCGGTATGATATGCTGATGGAATTACTGTCAGTCATATTCACGGTATTGGATGAAATAGTGTAATGGAATAGAGTTACACGTACGGTAAGAAAAAGGAGTAACCAGGTTTGTTATAACTTGTTCACATTGATTTTGCAAATGTTATTATTGAAACGAATGTTCTCACTAGGCGTTGGCCTAATCGTTTCATATGATGTTTTCTTACCAGGTTCAGGCTCAGGCAAATAAAGGGTTGTGGGACGAGTGTTTTTGGAATAGCAGAAGTGGCAATTAACAAAGAGAAGATTTTTGAAGGATAGCTTAGATAACTCAATTAATCTGATTATAGTATCATGATTAGATTGATAGGTTGTTCGAAGTATCCTGTATTGTAAATACACTCTTGATGGTTAATTCCTTTGCTATCTATATAAGTTGTAGTTTTTATTGTCATAACCTGTTGTAACTTGAGGTTTAATTTGGCCCGGGATTTTGGGGTGTTACAATATGGTATCAGAGCTGTAGTTTAAGCGAACTAAGTATGCTGATGAGATACTTAGACTTAAGCTAAGATGAATTAAGTTATGACATGTGAGTTATGGGTGGAAGTGTTAAGACGGGATAGACTTAGAGTCAACAGAAATACGTGAAATTAATACTGTGACAATGGAAAGAGGATTCTCATGTATAGTATGTTCACAATTTCAATTAGCTACTGTTATTATGAATATATTGTTACACAAGCATACTTATTTCTAAATTGTTACAGTGATTAATGATCGGTAAAGTACGTTTGTATGTCTAGATTTGTGTAACCATTTCTTATGGTTATTCCTTTGTGTTTTATAAGAAAATAGTAAATACGCCGCCGTTGTCCCCTATTTCTGAAATGAATAGGACTGGGATGGACTGGACTAAAGAAAGACAACCTGGATTAGGTGGAGTTCCTGAGACTCCGCCGGATTTTCTTTCTATCGGAGGATCACACAGCCGGATGCATAGGGTGGGTACCAGTACTGCCATCCCGAGAACACCAGAAGCAGGAATGGAGTCTCGAATGATGGAAAATATGATGCGGATGATGAACACGGCAATGGAAAGACAATCTGAAATGTTCATGAAGGCGCTTTATGATCATACGACGGAGGTACCACGAACAACAACAATAGATACTGGAATAATCCCTCCACTTCATACTCCGGTAACAGAAACAGAAAGGAGAGTAGAAAGAGGTTGTTCGTATAAGACTTTTCTAAGTTGTAAACCACCGGAGTTTGTCGGAGTTGATAATCCAGTGGCGTGTATGAACTGGATCAGAGAGATAGAACAAGCCTTTAGGGCTTGCGAATGTGATGAAAAGTCGAAGGTTAGGTTTGCTTCACAGATGCTGAGAGGAAACGCATTGATGTGTTGGAATGTGCTGACTGCTTCATTTTCGACTTCCGTCCTGTCTGCAATGACTTGGGAGTCATTTAAAAAGAAGCTTTTGGAAGAATACTGCAACGAAAGCGAGATGGATCGAATTGAGGAAGAATTTCGAAATCTGAAAAGGGTACTAATACTGTTCGAAAGTATACGGAACTGTTCATGGAGAAGTTGAATCTAGTTGGGCATGTAGCTCCAACTGAGAAAGATAGAGTTAAGGCTTATCTGAAAGGACTGTCGGCGGATATGATGTCGCGAGTGCGGAGTTCTAAAGCTTCGACGTTGAGAGAGACGATCGAAGAAGCCAAAGTGATAGAAAATGTATATGCCTTGGATAAAGAAGAAAAGACCCAAGTTGGGGAGAAGCGGAAATGGGAAGGTCGATCAGAGCATTCACAGAAGTCAAGGAGCGTTGGTAAAAGTACTTCTTATGAATCACGCCGTGAACCAAACTGGTGTCCAAAGTGTAAGAGCAAGCATTACGGGCAGTGTCGGGTGATATCATCTGAATGCTTTAAGTGTGGAAAGAGTGGGCATACTATGAATAATTGTCCAGTGCGGGGGAATACATGTTTTGAGTGTAAGCAATCGGGTCACTTTCTTCGGGAGTGCCCAAGGCTGAAAAAGAGTGGCGATCAAAGTAAGAAACCAGTTATTTCGAAACCAACGGGCCGAGCTTTTCAAATGACCGCTGATGAAGCTAAGGAATCAAGGGACGTTGTCTCGGGTACATTCCTTGTTAATTCTTGTCCTGCGCGTATTTTGTTTGATTGTGGAGCAAATTTGTCATTTGTGTCCAAATCATCCTATCCTAAATTAGCTACGATTGTTACTACTTTAGATGATGCTTTAGTAGTAGAGGTAGCTAATGGGGGTCAAACTTTGGTTCGAGAAAGGCTTGATGGTTGTACTATCCTTATAGAAGAGACGAAATTTTCGATCAACTTGTTGTTGATGGAAATTGGAGGGTTTGACATAATTGTGGGTATGGATTGGATGACGGCCAATCAAGTAGAAATATTATGCGCAAAGAAATTAATCAGGATTCCGATGACCGATAAGGATGACGTATTCATCTTCGGGGAAAAGCAAAAGGGGGAAATTCTGTTAATCTCTGTTGTGAAGGCGCATAAGTGTTTAATGAAAGGATGTATATCCTATCTGGTGTATGTCTTAGATGGAAGGTTGGAAAAGAAACAATTGGAAGATATCAAGGTGGTACGTGAGTTTCTTGACATATTTCCTGATGATCTTCCTGGTCTACCTACTGAAAGGCATGTGGAGTTTAGAATTGATCTGATTCCAGGTTCGTCTCCGATAGCGCGAGCACCTTACCGTCTAGCGCCGTCTGAAATGAAAGAGATGATGACTCAACTCCAGGAGTTATTAGATAAAGGTTTCGTCAGACCGAGTTCTTCGCCTTGGGGAGCTCCGATCCTGTTTGTTAAGAAGAAAGACGGTACTATGAGAATGTGTATAGATTACCGCGAGCTGAATAAGGTGACGATTAAGAATAAATATCCGCTTCCAAGAATCGATGATCTATTTGATCAACTTCAAGGGGCAGGATGTTTTTCTAAGATTGATTTGAGGTCAGGGTATCACCAAGTGCGGGTTAGAAATGAAGATATTCCTAAGACAGCTTTTAGAACCAGATACGGGCATTATGAGTTTCTAGTAATGCCATTCGGGTTGACAAGTGCTCCAGCTGTCTTCTTGGATCTAATGAATAGAGTGTGTCGACCTTTCTTGGACAAGTTTGTTATCGTCTTTATTGATGACATACTTGTGTATTCAAAGACTGAAGTAGATCATGAACAACACCTACGTGAAGTCTTAGAAGTTTTAAGAAGAGAGAAATTGTACGCGAAGTTTTCAAAATGTGAATTTTGGTTAAAAGAAGTACAATTTCTAGGTCACGTGATCACTTCAGAAGGAGTCAAGGTAGACCCAGCTAAGATTGAAGCTATGGCAAATTGGGAGACACCTAAAAGTGCATCTGAAATAAGAAGTTTCTTGGGTTTAGCAGGTTATTACAGAAGGTTTATTAAAGACTTTTCTAAGATTGCATCTGCTTTGACTATTCTGACTAGAAAGAACATGAAGTTTGTCTGGACGGAGAAACAAGAATCGGCTTTCAGAACCTTACGTCAAAAGTTGTGTGAGGCCCCGGTTCTTGCTTTACCAGAAGGAACAGAAGATTTAGTGGTGTACAGTGATGCTTCAAAGATGGATCTAGGGTGCGTATTGATGCAACGAGGCAAAGTGATTGCTTATGCGTCAAGACAACTTAAAGAACACGAGAAGAACTACCCGACACATGATTTGGAGTTAGCGGTTGTCGTTTTTGCTTTAAAGCTGTGGAGGCACTACTTGTATGGAACCAAATGTACTCTTTTTACTGACCATAAAAGTTTGCAGCATGTTTTTGATCAGAAAGAGTTAAATATGAGACAGCGAAGATGGTTAGAATTACTTAAAGATTACGATTGCGAATTGCATTACCATCCTGGTAAAGCAAATGTTGTGGCCGATGCTTTAAGTAGGAAAGAGTATAGTGGATGTTTGAAATCGATCAATGCTAGAATTGATGTGACATCGAGTTTGATGGAAAAGATAAAAGAGGCACAAGCGGAGGCTTTACGAGAAGTAAACCTGAAAGAAGAAGTGATGGGCAAGCAACACCTTCAGTTGACTGAAGATGGCCGTGGAATAAAGATGTTCCAAGGTCGTGTTTGGGTACCAAAGATTGGAGGAAATCGAGAGCTGATTCTCGAAGATGCTCATAGATCTAAGTATTCCATACACCCTGGGAATACGAAGATGTATCGAGATTTGAAATTGCATTATTGGTGGCCGGCTATGAAAGTAGATGTGGCCCGGAAGGTAGAAACATGTAGAACAAGTTCGTTGGTGAAAGCAGAACATCAGAAACCTTACGGAAGTTTCCAATCTTTGGAAATTCCGGAATGGAAGTGGGAGAAGATCACCATGGACTTTGTGACGAAGTTACCCAAGACGCAAAAGGGTAACGACACAATATGGGTAATCGTGGATAGATTAACTAAGAGTGCTCATTTTCTGGCTATGAAAGAAACATCACCAATTGAGAAGTTGGCAAAGCTGTATATTGATGAGGTGGTGTCAAGACATGGTATACCGGTGTCGATTGTGTCAGATCGTGATAGTCGGTTTACCTCAAGGTTTTGGCGATCACTACAAGAGGAATTGGGTACGAAAGTTAATTTGAGCACTGCTTTTCATCCACAGACTGATGGACAGAGTGAAAGGACTATACAAACTTTGGAATATATGCTCAGGTCATGTGTATTGGATTTTGGAGGTAACTGGGATACGCATCTACCCTTAGTAGAATTTGCGTATAATAACAGTTATCATTCCAGTATCGGAAGAGCGCCCTTCGAAGCCTTGTATGGTCGAAAATGTAGAACTCTGGTATGTTGGTTAGAAGTCGGAGAGAAACAGTTTGCTGGTCCAGAATTGGTACAACAAACAGCTGATAAGGTGAAAGAAATTCAGCAGCATATGAAAGTAGCTCAGGACCGATAGAAGAGTTATGCTGACCCGAAAAGGAAACCAAAAGAATTTCAAGTTGGGGAGCGCGTGATGCTTAAAGTGTCCCCATGGAAGGGTGTGATAAGGTTTGGTAAACGCGGGAAGTTAAGTCCTCGTTTTCTAGGACCTTTCACTATCACTAAAAGGATTGGTTTACAAGCATATCAGTTGGATCTTCCACTAGAGTTGGAAGGGGTTCATAATACCTTTCATGTTTGTTATCTTCGGAAGTGTTTAGCCGAAGAAGAGGATGTGATACCACTCACTGATGTGAGAGTAGATGAAAAGAGTCGATGTGTGGAAGAACCAGAGGCAATTTTGGAAAGATCGGTTAGAAAGCTACGTAGTGGAAAGGAAGTAGCTATGTTGAAAGTACAGTGGAAACACCATCGAGGTACTAATGTGACTTTAGAGTCAGAAGAAAGTATGAAAGATAAGTATCCTCATTTGTTTACTTGATTTTGATTTCGGGGACGAAATCATTTTTAAGTTGGGGAGTATTGTAACATCCTAAATTTTCGTTATTAGTATTTTAATAAGAATTGGGGTGTTTTCGTATTTGTTGTAACCTTGGGAGGGTATGGAAGTTTTATAATCCAATTTAAGGTTGAAATGCAAAAGATGAAAGTTTTGTGTAACTTTTGGAAAGATTAAACTTAGGGGTATGTTTGGTCATTTCCTAAATTGTGTGTGTGGATAAAGACTGAGAATGAGAAAGTATCTCATTCCTGTTTGTTTGAGTCAGCAACAAAGAGAAAAGACAGAGAGAAAGAAGGAGAACAGAAGAAATCGAGAAATTGATTTCATTCGGTAAGAATCGATTGTAATATTGGAGAAATTCGATTTAGATGTCAGTTTATGAATGAATCTGTACTTTGGGTTTGAATTGCAGAATCATATTCAAGAGACTGAAGTCTTATTTTGTTCAGAAAGTCGGTTTCACAAAGCATAAGGTGATTTCATTCGATTCATTGTACAAATCAGTGTTTATAAATTATACTAACCTTAATATAGTTGTATAAATTGATTGAGGACTGAATGGAATACATAGATTGAACTGATTTCACAAGTTAAGTCGATTTGTGGACTTGTTAGAAATAAACTGTACGAAAGTCCCGGTACTGAAAGTCCCGGTACTGATTTGTCCCGGTGCGGTCCCGATATGATCAAAAGTACCGGAAGTTGGAAGTCCCGGTAGAGGTAAATCCCGGTACTTATGAGTTCCGGTGAAGTCCCGGTACATGTGTTGACTACCGGGAGTTGGGGATACCGGGAGTTGGATAAAAAGAGTCAGTTTACAGATTTTGGTAATAGATCTTGGATATGAACTTAAGAATATAATAGTTAAGGTATCCAGAGACTTTGTATTATCTGTACTATTCTAGAAATTGGAAAGTATAGTTTCGTTAATCGTGGAAAGGTGCGATTTAAGAATTGACATATATCTTATGTTACTTGAACATATGTACTTTTAAATAGTAGTATGTTAGGTTTATAGACTGCGCTAGTATGATGCTAGGCAGGAATGTGTTAAATGTAATGGATCCATAGGCACTAAAGTTTGGTAATCACATGGAATAGGCGTGTGGTATTACTCGTTTAATCGTTATTCCAGTGTGTGTGGGAAATCATGGAATAGGCGTGTGGTATTAATCGTTATTCCTGATTTCTAAGGAAGAGAGTGAGGTTGACATAAGTACTTGTAATCTCTGCTTCCTTACTAATAAATGGGTGTGTGTAATCGCGATTTATTGGTGGAGAGCATTGATCTAGAATCTGAGAAGATTCGTAGTGTGGCTCTGCGGTATGATATGCTGATGGAATTACTGTCAGTCATATTCACGGTATTGGATGAAATAGTGTAATGGAATAGAGTTACACGTACGGTAAGAAAAAGGAGTAACCAGGTTTGTTATAACTTGTTCACATTGATTTTGCAAATGTTATTATTGAAACGAATGTTCTCACTAGGCGTTGGCCTAATCGTTTCATATGATGTTTTCTTACCAGGTTCAGGCTCAGGCAAATAAAGGGTTGTGGGACGAGTGTTTTTGGAATAGCAGAAGTGGCAATTAACAAAGAGAAGATTTTTGAAGGATAGCTTAGATAACTCAATTAATCTGATTATAGTATCATGATTAGATTGATAGGTTGTTCGAAGTATCCTGTATTTTAAATACACTCTTGATGGTTAATTCCTTTGCTATCTATATAAGTTGTAGTTTTTATTGTCATAACCTGTTGTAACTTGAGGTTCAATTTGGCCCGGGATTTTGGGGTGTTACAATATGGTATCAGAGCTGTAGTTTAAGCGAACTAAGTATGCTGATGAGATACTTAGACTTAAGCTGAGATGAATTAAGTTATGACATGTGAGTTATGGGTGGAAGTGTTAAGACGGGATAGACTTAGAGTCAACAGAAATACGTGAAATTAATACTGTGACAGTGGAAAGAGGATTCTCATGTATAGTATGTTCACAATTTCAATTAGCTACTGTTATTATGAATATATTGTTACACAAGCATACTTATTTCTAAATTGTTATAGTGATTAATGATCGGTAAAGTACGTTTGTATGTCTAGATTTGTGTAACCATTTCTTATGGTTATTCCTTTGTGTTTTATAAAAAAATGGTAAATACGCCGCCGTTGTCCCCTATTTCTGAAATGAATAGGACTGGGATGGACTGGACTGAAGAAAGACAACCTGGATTAGGTGGAGTTCCTGAGACTCCGCCGGATTTTCTTTCTATCGGAGGATCACACAGCCGGATGCATAGGGTGGGTACCAGTACTGCCATCCCGAGAACACCAGAAGCAGGAATTTACACCTTTTGGAGCAACAGGTTTTGTAGCAGGTTGCCTCTTGGGTGTCGGTCTAACCTCAGTAGGAGAAGCCCGTTTGGGAATGGGTTTGGTCTCCTGCTGTGGTTTAACCTCTGATTGGAAACCCCGTTGTTTATAGTATTTTCTTTTGTTATCACGGGGTTTGCATTTGGGTGTCGAATTATACATGTGATATGACCCAAACCAATCATTTAAGTTAATTGTATCAAAATCATTCCAACCACAACTAGAACAACATAAACAATCACGCGATAACTGAATCAATTGATGAACGGAATTAATTTTAATCGGAAAAGAAACTTCAAAACGGTTCCAATGATTCCAAGCACAATTGTCTTTGTTTATCCTAGAATTAAAAGCAGTGGGAAACGGCTTTGATGCAGCATCCTTGACAGGTTCCTTGTTTAGCCACTTGGGTTTTTCTTGTTTTGCGCGACCATTTTTATCTATAGCAACAGGGACAGAATGATCAGTGACCTTTGAAGGAACAGGATTTTTGATAGACAATCGCTCGGTCTTTTGCCTCGGCTGTGATTGATTTTGAGAAACAGGCTTAGATTTGGCGATCTGAATCACAACTGGGGACTTTGTATTAGAACAAGTTCCCTTTAGAAAATTGACCGGTCGATTGACTACTGATGATAGAAAATTTGTATGGCTCGGAAGAGGTTTGTCGAAAGGGAACGACTCAAACTCTCCATCAGAATTACCTTCAGAGTTCATATATTCTGAAAAATCGACTTCCGGAATTACAGGACTCGGATCGGTCAAGGAAGGCGAGGAACACTTTGTGCTTTTGGTTGTGTGCTTTGGGAATTCGGTGCGGAAGCGTTTGAAAAATCAGAGTTTAAATTCCTTTTAACACACTCATCTTGAGAAACTTTACTTTCTTGTGAAGAGATATTTCCTATGAAAGCTTTACACGAGGATGTGTCAGATGAGTTTGAGGAAAGTTCAGGTGAAATCTGTGTTATATTTTGGAGTAGGTCAATCTGCACTTGGAGTTGACCATTTCTTATGTACTCCTTCATCGTTTCTCTTGTCATGTCAGACAGTTTCGATGAGAGCTTATTGATTTCACACTGAAGAGTTTCCTTTTCTTCATTTGACACAACTTCGGTTTTCTCAGATTTGAGTTTCTCAAGCTCAGAAATTAGCGCTTGCTTTTCCATTTGAAAAACTGACCTTTCTTTCTCGAGTGACTCCTCCAACTCGACTATCTTTGCTTCCAAGATGAGAGGGGGAACATAGAGCTTGTACTCGTCTGTCTTAGTCTTGGTTGCGGTTGCTTGGACCTCATCCTTCTTGGAGGAATCCTTGGACTTTGCAACCTCGTAGCAGTCAAAGTAGTCATTCGAGAGATACTTCTTGTTCTTTTGATAAGAATAATTTAAAGGTTCATAACAAAATGGAAGTTGTATTCCTCGTTTGTGTGCTCGCTTATATTCCTCGGTTTCCTCTTCCTTTTCAGGTTCAAGAGGACCAGTCCATTTTATAGCCTATCCCGGGTATTTCTTATCTAAACCAAGACACCCAAAGTCATACAGAGTAGGTGTTTTGTAGATACCCTTTTTCAGATAATGTGGGTTATCGTATCCGATTCCCCATTCTTTGTTAAAGTACGTGAACTCTTTGGGTTTATTCATAAAGATGGTTTGATCGGTTTGACCTCTTTTGTGGAGTTTTGTTTCAAGATCGGTGATTTTGTTAATAAACTCCTTGTGCTGAACTTGAAGAGCAGAACATTGATAAACAATTTCTGCTTTCTCATTCAGACACTGATCAAACTGAGATTGAAGTTCAGATAACTTGACCCTTAAGTCCTTAGGTGCTAATGAGAGATTTTTGCATTTGTCTTTTATATTAGCATTTTCAGACTTATATTTTTTAGTTATTCTCTGTTGAACGTCTAGCTTTTCGGTTAGAGATCTAATCTCAAGCTTTTGTTCTTTAGAGGTGGCCTTAAAGGAATATGCCTGTTCGGTAAGAGATTGCATTTGATTCAAGAAATCTTGTTGGCTAGAATCACATACCTGACTTGTCATTTCTTCATCGGCTGGAGAGTGATATCCCATGAAAGCATTAGCACCATCAGAATCTCTTTCATCATCAGAACGACCCAACCAGTAGTCGTTTTCCACAAGTAGAGCTTCTCCAGCTTCCTTCTACTCAATCAGGGCGAGCTTAGCCTTGTAGTAATGGGAATTCTTTACCACAGGCCTCTTACGATCTTTAGCGAAGTGACCAAGCTTTCCGTAGTTGTAACAGGTCACTGGTTCATCTTTCTTCTTACTTTCTACTTTCTCCATCTTCTCCTTCTTCTCTGACTTATCTTGCTCATCAGCTTTCTTCTTTCCCTCATACTTGTCCTGATGATCATGGCGCTTGTTGGAGGAGGTGGAGTAGCGCTGATTATTGGACGAAGGCTTCTTATAGAACTTCTGTTGTTGGAAAAACTTAGTGAGTAGAGCAATCGCTTTCTTGAAGTCAGATACTTCATCATTAGAATCACTGTCTTCCTTTTCTTCAGATTCGGAAGAGCTTTGCTTTTGACCACGTTTGGAGTGACGACCCGAAGATTTCCCTTTCTTGGAGGACATGAGTGCAATAGGATCAGCAACTGGCTTTGATGCAGTCTTCTTCTCGCTCAGGAGTTCATTCACTTCATCTCCGTCTTGAAGAAGCGTCTCAGAAAGTTCATTGATGCCAATGTTCTCTATCAAGTTGTTGTGCTTGACATGAGAAGCAAACACCTTCCATTCAGGCAGCAGATTGTTGAGAAACTTGAGCGCGTTTTCCGTGTTGGGGCGAGTGATCTTATTATTGTTCAGTTCATTAAGAAGTAAGCAAAAGCGTTCATAGGCCTGGGTGAGAGACTCGCCGGTGCGCTGCTTGAAACCATCGAACTTAGTTATTGCACTGTTTATCTTCAGTTGGTTTCCGACATCGCTCCCACGCATCATTCTGGCCACTTGATCCCACATGCCCTTTGCTGTGTCTTTGTAACTATCGATGGCAGTGTAGATCGTGTTGGGGAGGGCTTGAACAAGATATCTCTTTGCATGCTTTTCACCTTCAATCATGTCTCTTTCTTCTTCGGTCATTTCGGTGAGAGTCTTTTTCTCACGACGAGCTTCAGCATCTTCAGTTGCTGCTATGATCTTCATCGGCCAAGGGTTTGGACCCTTTTCAAGAGCTCTCTTGATATACACGTAGTTGTCCTTGGACTCTATGAAGATCATGAATCTGTCTCGCCACTAGCTGTACTCACCTTGATAGAGGCAAAGTGGTTTGGTGTCGGTACCGATTGCGAGAGCGTCGCGAGAAGACATCTTTGGTTGCAACGGAGTGATCGTCAAACGAATTGATTGATTCAAAGTGTAAACCTAACACAAGGCACTATGAGTGGGATCCTAACGCATGTTCTACGACTGATATGAACTAGGAATGAGCTTACTGGATAGGAATCCAAATAAGAGTCTGATCTGGAAGTGTCCGGATCAGATTAAATGAAAACAATTCAAATATCACAAAAGTTTCCGGATAACATAGAGAATCCGGACAAACTTAGGTTTTCGGATAACAAAGGTTACCGGATAGCAAAAGTGTCCGAGTAATATAAAGAGTCCGGACAAACTATAGTTTCCGGATAACAAGAGGTTACCGGAAGACAATAGTTTCCTGATGATATAACGAATAAACAATACTTACTGGATGCAGGATTGTCCGGGAAGATTGGTTACCGGAAACTTTGGGTTTTCGGAACAAATATACCCGGATAGATTACGAAAATGAGACTTACCCGGAAAGTTTGACGTACCCGGAAAGAAGAACGTACCCGGAATGATATCACACAAACGTCCGGAGAGTAATGATACTGTCCGGAAAGTGCTGCTGGTTTTGTCCGGGAACTGCGGCTGTGGGTTTCCAATCGATTGGGAATCGACTAGGGTTGCTCAAAAATGTTCCTGAAAGATTAGAAACACTACCAAACACAAAAATAACACTAACCCAATCGATTTTGAAGCAAAAACAACAAGTTGTGATGGTTAAAATTTCGATTTTTAGTGAAGAACGCACTCAAAACTTTTGAACTTAATTTGCTTAATAAACCACTCAAATGATCGAATTAGGGTGTGAAAATTTGCAGAATCACTAATAACAATGATACTAACAAAACCCAATAAACGAAATCGATCAATTTTAACAGAATCAAAAAGTAGATTGTCACTCAAGAACACAGTCGTATTGTTCAGAAAACTTACTAGAAATCGAATTGAACACTTTGAATCGATGTAGTCCATCTGCTCTGATACCAATTGTGAGTTCCAGATCCGTGCAACGAACAATGAAATCAATAGATAATGACAGAGATGTTTATGATTTCAACTAGTCATCCATATATTGCTTTCAATCAGAGAGTTTACAATATGAGAGTAGGAAAGCAAATGAACAACTAGCCTATTTTCTAAGGCTAAGCAAACATTATATATGACGGGCCTGTGGTTAACAATCCCACGGCCCGTTCACTAACTAAGCTCAAATTAAAGAATTACAAATTAAACCCTTGAACTTTAATTCAACAATAAATGACCCTAACAAGTAACTTACCGTGTTTGGGGGCTGGGGAATCAAACTAACAATGGAAATCAAAATCAGTTAATAAAGAAATTACGAAATAAACACTTAATCATGGAAGGCAAGTGATTACAAAGTTATTGCAAAATAAACTAATTACAAAATCGAAATCAGCCAAACAAAACAAAATCAAATTAGTTAATTACTTGATCATATTCACCGTTGGCCTACAATTTTAAGAAACTTACAAAAACAAATTCGAAGTTGCATGTCTATGAGACTCTAAAATAATGAACTCAGTCTCTGTAACACCCTAAAAATCAGGGCTAATTTGAACCTTAAATTGTAACAAGTTATGATAGAATAACATCCAAACTTTTACATAAATAAGGAGAGAATTAACTATGAGGGTTCCTATTTTACAAATATTGAATTCTCCAAATAACCTATTAATCTAATCATGTCAACTATAATTAGATTAACTGGGTTATCTAAGCAATCCATCAAAAAGCCTCATTGTGTTAGCTAAATCCTCCGCTTATCTCAAAAGTTGAATACTTCAAAAGCTCTTGTCCCACATCCCATTTACTTCCCTGAGCCTGTACCTGGTAAGAAAATTTAATTTGAACAATTTGGCTTACATTCAAATTAAAACATTAACAGCTTTGAAAATATCTAAATCATATAAACAAACCTGTTCGCCATCATTCTTACCGTACACGTGCTCACCTCAATGACGGGAACATACCCGATCCCATGAATATGATTACCATTCAGTAAGTCATATTATCACAATCAAGAGCCTACTACGAATCATTACAGATTCTAGATTTATTGCTCTTATCCAAGAAATTACAAGTTGCTTTATGCCTATTTCTTGGACTGAAAGTAGAGATTACAAATTACTTTATGCCTATCTCTGGTCTTCCCATAGAAATCAGGAATTACAATTTACTTTATGCCTATTCCTCGATTTCTATACTACGAAATGAAAATTACAATTTACTTTATGTCTATTCTCCATTTCCATGTGAACGGGAATTACAAATTACTTTATGCATATTCCGTGTTTCACATCACACTATGAAATAGAAATTACAATTTCCTTTATGCTTATTTCTCATTTCATAACACCTTTACGAAATGGGAATTATAAATTACTTTATGCCTATTCCACATTTCAGGTCAACGGGAATTACAAATTACTTTATGCTTATTCCACGTTAAAATAAAAACAGTGCCTATGGATCCATTACACTTACTAACGTATATGTAAAATAACATATCACGCTATATCTCTTAATATATTCTTAATTCTAAGAATATTTAAATAAACTATCGCACCTTTAATCCTCAACTGTTTTCACTCCGAAAACTGAAATCGAAACGATACTCAGAATACAAAGTTCAAACTTATTTTAAACTGGATTCTAAAATAAAACCCGTACCGGAGATAACCCAATTTTCCAAATTTAATTACACACTGGATCAAGCTCAATATCGCAATTAATTATTTCCGGAACCCAAAGCCTATATCGGATTAATTTGGATCTAAACTAAAAAAGCCCATTCCGATTTGGATTGAATTACCGGATCCCAATATTTTGGTCCATTTCGGTTTTGCTTAAAAATATACCGGATCTCAAATAATTTTAGTCCAATCCGGTTTGTAAATACCGGAACCCAAGATCATGGCCCAGTTCTGGTTTGTATGTAATTCTGGAACCCAACAAATATGGCCCAAATTCCGGATTTGTAGATTCCGGTTCCACCCAAACCCAATTCCGGTTTTGTAGTTTCCAGATCCTAAAACAAATTAAATCAATTCCGGGTTTAGCCCAATTCCGGAAGTTTAATTACCGGAACCCAACCAAAATAATTTCGGATCCGGTCCATTCCGGAATCCAATCCAATTCCGGATGCGGTCCATTTCGGAATCCAATCCAATTCCGGATCTTAATTCAATACCGGAACCAATCCATTTCCGGAACACAACCCAGTTCCGGAATTTTCCTTAATATCGGGACTTCGATACTAGTCATCAATTCACGTCAAATTTGTCTTTAAAAACTCGTCTAAAATTTAATATGCTAATCGATTTAATCTCAAATTCAAATATACCAACTTATTCAGACATCTCATATACAATAACAATTCAATTTTCAACTGTTAAATTTTAAAATGAAGAGGATGAACTCGCCTTAATAGCAATTTCTGACCTAAACTGCTTCCAACCTTCTTCAATCAATTCAGTAGCCTACTGAAAAGTAATACAGATTATAAAACTAAACTGATCAAGAGATTCAAGAAGAGGAATGCTTAATCCTTACCAAAAGAACCACAAAATCAATTCTTTCTTCTTCTTTTCTCTCTCTGGTCTGTATGACCGACTCCACAAGAATGATTTGAGATAACATCTCAAATCAGATTGCTTACCTTAATATTAAGTAATCTCAACTTTCCAATAATGACCAAACAGACCCCTCGGCTAATTTTCAATATTAACTTTATACTTTGGTCAAATTACAAATTCAACCTCGGAGTTTATAAATACAAATAGTCTACAACTTAGACTAAATTACAAATAGATTTTGTCCAAATGGAAATTCGAGGTGTTACGATTCTCCCCAACTTGGAAATGATTTTGTCCCTGAAATCAAATCTAGGTAAAGAGATGAGGATATCGAATCTTCATATCCTCTTCGGCTTCTAACGTCACGTTAGCACCTCGGTGATGTTTCCATTGTACTTTTAACATAACCACATCCTTATGTCGCAACTTCTTAACTGATCTCTCTAAGATCGCCTCCGGTTCTTCCACACAACGGCTCTTTTCATCCACTCTTACATCAGTAAGTGGAATCACATCATTCTCTTTGGCTAAACATTTCCGAAGATAACAGATATGAAAGGTATTGTGAATGCCTTCCAATTCAGGTGGAAGATCCAACTGATAAGCTTGAAGTCCCACTCACTTAGTTATAGTGAAAGGTCCTAGAAAACGATGACTCAACTTTCCACGTTTACCAAACCTTATCACGCCTTTCCACGGGGATACTTTAAGCATTACGCGCTTCCCAACTTGGAATTCTTTCGGCCTTCTTTTCGGATCAGCATAACTCTTTTGTCGATCTTGAGCTGCTTTCATATGCTTCCGAATCTCTTTCACTTTATCAGCCGTTTGTTGCACAAGTTCAGGACCAACAAACTGCTTTTCTCCAACTTCTAACCAACATACTGGAGTTCTACATTCCCGACCATACAAAGCTTCAAAAGATGCTCTTCCGATACTGGAGTGATAACTATTGTTATACGCAAACTCTACTAACGGTAGATGCGTATCCCAGTTACCTCCTAAATCTAACACACACGACCTGAGCATATCTTCCAAAGTTTGAATAGTTCTTTCGCTTCGCCTGTCCGTTTGTGGATGGTAAGCAGTGCTCAAATTGACTCTCGTACCCAATTCTTCTTATAGTGACTGCCAAAACCTCGAGGTAAACCGACTATCACGATCCAATACTATAGACACCGGTATACCATGTCTTAACACCACTTCATCAATATACAGCTTCGCTAATTTATCTATTGGTGACGCTTCGTTCATAGCCAGAAAGTGAGCACTCTTGGTCAATCGATCCACGATTACCCATATAGTGTCGTTACCCTTTTGCGTTCTCGGTAATTTTGTCACAAAATCCATTGTAATCTTCTCCCACTTCCATTCCGGAATCTCCAAAGATTGAAAACTTCTGTAAGGCTTTTGATGTTCGGCTTTTACTAACGAACACGTCACACACTTTTCTACTATCCGTGCCACATCTAACTTCATAGCTGGCCACCAGTAGTGCAACTTCAGATCCCTATACATCTTAGTACTTCTCGGATGTATAGAATACTTAGACTTGTGGGCGTCTTCGAGAATTAACTCCCGATTTCCTCCCACTTTTGGCACCCAAACACGGCCTTGGAACAGCTTGACCCCACGGCTATCTTCAGTCAGTTGAAGATGTTGTTTGCTCATAACTTCATCTTTCAGATTTTCTTCCAATAAAGCTTCTGCTTGTGCTTCTTTTATTCTTTCAACCAGACCTGATGTCACATCAATCCTGGCATTAGTCGTTTTCAAGCATCCACTATACTCTTTTCTACTTAAAGCATCAGCAACAACATTTGCTTTACCGGGATGGTAATGCAATTCACAATCATAATCTTTAAGTAGTTCTAACCAACACCACTGCCTTATATTCAACTCCTTCTTATCAAAGACATGCTTCAAGCTCTTGTGATCAGTGTAAAGTGTGCACTTCGTTCCATACAAATAATGATGCCACAACTTTAATGCAAACACGACCGCTGCCAATTCTAAATCATGGGTAGGGTAATTCTTCTCATGTTCTTTGAGTTGTCTTGATGCATAAGCAATCACCTTGCCTCATTGCATCAATACACACCCCAAACCCATCTTTGATGCGTCGTTATACACGACCAAATCTTCCGTTCCTTCCGGTAGTGCGAGAATAGGAGCTTCACACAACTTCTGACGTAAAGTTCTGAAAGCTGACTCTTGCTTTTCAGTCCAGACAAACTTTACATTCTTTCGAGTCAACAAGGTCAAAGCAGAAGCAATCTTTGAAAAGTCTTTGATAAACCTCCGGTAATACCCTGCTAGACCCAAGAAACTTCTTATTTCCGACGCACTCTTCGGTGTTTCCCAGTTCGTCATCGCTTCTATCTTTGCCGGATCTACCTTGACTCCTTCCGAAGTAATCACATGTCCTAGAAATTGTACTTCTTTCAACCAAAATTCACATCAAGAAAATTTTGCGTACAATTTCTCCTTTCTCAGGACTTCCAAGACTTCACGGAGATGGCATTCATGATCGTCTTCATTCTTTGAATAAACAAGTATGTCGTCAATGAACACGATGACAGACTTATCTAAGAATGGTCGACACACCCTGTTCATCAAATCCATGAACACGGCTGGAGCGTTTGTCAACCCGAACGACATTACACGAAATTCATAATGCCCATACCTCGTTCTAAACGCCGTCTTGGGAATATCTTCATCTCTTACCCGCACTTGATGATATCCCGACCTCAGATCAATCTTTGAGAAACATCCCGAACCTTGGAGTTGATCGAACAAATCATCAATCCTTGGAAGCGGATACTTGTTCTTAATCGTCACCTTATTCAGCTCCCAATAGTCGATGCACATTCTCATAGTGCCATCCTTCTTCTTAACAAACAATACCGGAGCTCCCCAAGGTGAAGAACTTGGTCTAAAAAATCCCTTGTCCAACAGCTCTTGCAGCTGAGACATCATCTCTTTCATTTCGGTCGGCGCTAAGCGATACGGTGCACGCGCTATTGGTGCCGATCCAGGGACAAGATCAATACGAAACTCTACTTGTCGCTCAGACGGTAGACCTGGAAGATCATCGGGAAATACGTCCGAGAATTCACATACCACCTTTATGTCTTCCACTTGTTCCTTTTCTGACTTCATATCTAGAACATACGCTAGATTGGATGGACACCCTTTAACCAGACACTTACGCGCTTTAGCAACAGAAATTAATGGAATTTCCCCCTTTCTCTTTTCTCCAAAGATGAATACATCATCACTATCAGTCATCGGAATCCGAATTAATTTCTTTGCACAAAGAATTTCTGCCTGGTTGGTTGTCAACCAATCCATACCCACAATCACATCAAAACCCCTAATTTCCATTAACAACAAGTCAATCGGAAATTCCGTTTCCCCTATCGAAATTAAACAACCCTCAAGTCTATCACGAACTAAGACTTGACCTCCGTTAGCTATCTCAACTACTAAGGCATCTTCCAAGGTAGTGACAGGCATAGCTAACTGGTGATAGAAAGATTTGGATACAAACGACAAATTTGCACCATAGTCAAATAAAATGCGCACGGGAATGGAATTTACGAGGAATGTACCAGAAACGACATCTTTGGACTCTTTAGCCTCTTCCGCCGTCATATGAAATGCCCGGCCCGTTGGTTTAGGAGCATTTGGTTTCTTTCCTTGATCTCCGCCCTTCTTTAACTTCAGACAATCTCTTCGGAAGTGTCCGGGTTGTTTACTGTAACAACCCGCTAATTAAATATACATACAACATATAATCCATAACATGTTTACAACAAAGTACTTCATATTTCACATTTGGTCCCAACTAAAGTCTGAACATAAAGAAAATTCAGTACAACTTGAACCACTTTGAGTTACATAGTAATAACAATAAAATTATAAGTACAAAAGCATCCATAGCATCATGATGATCATCTTCTCAAAAGCTAGCCAACAAGTACTCTATTTACTTGTTCTTACTGGAACCACCACCTGGAATACATAATTTTTAAAACAGAAAATGAGGGTTAGACCTAAGGGTCTAGTGATTAAATCCCTGACATTTGTAATTCATTAAAAATTCATTTATATAAAACACTCTTTATATAAATACACATACATCACACGTAAGTTAATACCAGCTAGCATTTATGTATCATACCTGTCTCATTCCACCTTATCCCTCCACCAATGGCCAATATCAATTGGTTGCGAGCCAATTTATCACACCGGTCCAAAGCCCGGCCACGTATTATATTTTCATATAATACTCACGTAATTATAATATCTTAATATATTATAATCACCCACGTATGACATATTCATACACTTTATCAAACATTCGTTATTCACATAATGCATTCCAGTAAAATACCTTTTAAAGTAAAACTCACCTGGTATGTTTATCACAAAAGCTTTTCCAAGATAAATCATGTATGACCACCCTTCACAGAATCTGGATTACTTCAGTTTAGTCCTTAATTCGCTGCAGTAACCTCTTGAATTCTTTCTTCCTTCTTCCCCTTTTCTACGGCTCTCTCTCTCTCTTTTCTTCTTTACGAAACACACACACCAAGTACCAATGGTCAAAGTATATCCAAGTAGTGTATTAGGAGGACACCTCCTCCCTCTATTCTAGAAGTGGGACAGTGGTGGTGATGAGGTGTAGCTACAAAGACTAAACAAACCCTAGACTTCATTCAAATGGCAAGACACACCCCTAAACTTCTATTTATAAATTTAACTTACCCCTTAACTTCTTAACTCCATAAAATACTAAAATAAGAACTTATAAAATTCCAAATTTAAATTAGATAAAATACCTGGTTATTACAACATCTCCCCCTTAAAAGAATTCCGTCCCGGAATTCAGTTAAGAGAACAGATGAGGGTATTTGGTTCTCATCTCCGATTCTGATTCCCATGTCGCATCCTGACCTCTATGATGTTTCCACTGAACCTTTACTTGTCTGATCTCTTTGTTCCTCAATACTTTGACCTTGTGATCAACTATAGCTTCTGGTTCCTCTACGTAGTTCAACTTTTCGTCAATCTGAATATCCAGTAGTGAGACTGCCTGGTCTGGTGTAACCAAACATTTCCGAAAATTCGATACATGAAACGCGTTGTGAATCCTGCTCAATTCCGACGGAAGATCCAATCTGTACGCTACTTCACCGATCCTTTCCGTAATTTCAAATGGCCCAATATACCGCGGACTAAGTTTACCTTGCTTCCCAAATCGTATGACTCCTTTCCAGGGCGAAACTTTCAACATCACAAATTCCCCGACTTGGAACTCTAACGGTTTCCGGCGTCGATCTGCATAACTTTTCTGTCTGTCTTGAGCCGTTTTCAATCTGTCCCGAATCTGCGTAATTTTATCTGCTGTTAATTGTACTATTTTTGGCCTTGCTAATTGTTTCTCCCCCACTTCATTCCAACACAGAGGCGTTCTACATTTTCTTCCATACAGTACTTCAAACGGTGCCGCTTGGATGCTGGAATGATAACTGTTGTTGTAGGCGAATTCTATCAAAGGCAGATGTTTATCCCACGATCCCCCAAAATCAACTATACAGGCCCGAAGCATATCCTCTAATGTCTGAATTGTTCTTTCACTCTGCCCGTCAGTCTGAGGATGATAAGTTGTACTCAATTTTATTTGCGTTCCCATCTCTTTTTGAAAGCTTCTCCAAAATCTAGAAGTAAAACGACTATCTCGATCGGAAATAATCGAGATTGGAACTCCATGTCGAGTTACTATTTCATTAATGTACAATTTAGCTAAACGTTCCAAGGAATCAGTTTCTTTTATCGGCAAGAAATGAGCAGACTTCGTCAATCTATCCACAATCACCCAAATAGAATCGAATCCCTTTGAAGTTCTAGGCAACTTGGTAATAAAATCAGTAGTGATCTGATCCCATTTCCATATTGGTATATCTAGTCGTTGTAACTGACCAAACGGCTTCTGATGTTCAATCTTTACTTTCTTGCAGGTAGTACAATCTTCCACATACTTAGCAACACTTCTCTTCATTCCCGGCCACCAATAGAATTGTTTCAAATCTCTATACATTTTATTTGTACCTGGATGAATAGAAAATCGAGATTGATGAGCTTCTTGTAGTACACGATCACGTAATCCACCCAAACGAGGCACCCATATTCTGTTTCCCATACATAATAACCCACGGTCATCTTTCCCAAGCAATGCTGATATTCCCACTAACCGTTCTGATTTCAAACTTTCCTCCTGATAAGCATCTATTTGGCACTTCAGTAATTCGTCAAAGATATTTGGAAGGAGTTCAGTTCGTAACGATATCTCTTTTATTGTCCCACTTCTTTCTTGACGACTTAATGCATCTGCTACCACATTCGCCTTCCTGGGGTGATAAAGGATTTCACAATCGTAATCATTTACCAATTCCAACCATCTTCTTTGCCTCATATTCAGTTCCTTCTGATCGAAAAGATGTTGGAGACTCTTATGGTCAGTGAAAATTTGGCATTTAGAACCATAAAGATAATGTCTCCAAATCTTTAATGCGAAGACAACTGCTGCAAGCTCCATATCATGAGTAGGATATTGTCTTTCATGATCCTTTAGCTGACGAGAAGCATAGGCAATCACCTTTCCACGTTGCATAAGTACACATCCCAATCCCAGCTTAGAAGCATCACTGTAGACCACAAAATCATCGGAACCTTCTGGCAATGCTAATATCGGTGCGCTGCAAAGTTTCTCCTTCAATATTCTGAATGCCTCATCCTGTTATGCTTTCCATTCAAACTTCAGATTCTTCCGAGTCAGCTTAGTCAGTGGTGTTGCAATTCGAGAGAAGTCTTTTATAAACTTCCGATAGTATCCAGCTAGACCCAGAAAACTACGTACTTCGGTTGCCGTCTTCGGCAGTTCCCATCTTTCAATCGCTTCCACTTTCACTGGATCAACTTGTATACCCTTCTCTGAAACTATATGACCCAAAAACTAAACTTCCCGTAACCAGAATTCACACTTCGAAAATTTAGCATATAATTTTTCTTTCTTTAGTAACTCCAGAATCAAATGAAGATGTTGCACGTGATCCTCTTTGGATCGGGAATAAATAAGTATATCATCGATAAATACTATGACAAATTTATCGAGATATGGATTACATACCCGATTCATTAAATCCATAAAAGCGGCTGGAGCGTTCGTCAGTCCGAAAGGCATCACCAAGAATTCATAGTGACCGTACCTCGTGCGAAAAGCAGTCTTTAGAACATCTTCTTCTTTAACCTTCAACTGATGCTAGCCAGATCTGAGATCAATCTTGGAGAAGTAACAAGCTCCAACTAACTGATCGAAGAGGTCGTCAATTCTTGGAAGTGGATACTTGTTCTTAATCGTACGCTTGTTCAGCTCCCGGTAGTCAATACACATTCTCATTGAACCGTCTTTCTTCTTTACAAACAAAACTGGTGCACCCCATGGCGAAGAGCTAGGTCTGATGAAGCCCTTATCAGATAATTCTTGAAGCTGTGCCATCATTTCTTTCATTTCTGGAGGTGCTAGTCTGTACGGCGCACGAGCGATTGGAGTGGCTCCAGGTACCAGGTATATACCAAATTCTACTTGCCTAACAGGAGGAAGACTATTCAAGTCTTCAGGAAAAACTTCTGGGTATTCACTAACAATGGAAATATCTTCCAGCTTAATCTTTTCAGGCCTACTATCTATCACATAGGCTAAATAACTCGAGCAACCCTTACTAACACATTTACGGGCTTTTATCATAGATATAAGATTGGACTGATGATTCTTACGATCACCATAGATCACTACTGCCCTCTTATCAGGTAAAACAACGTTGATTATTTTCTTATCGCAAACTATGTTAGCCCGATTTTCAGCTAACCAATCCATTCCTACTACCACATCAAATTCGATCAATTCTATTGGGAATAGTTGTATCGGTACTCCACACCCCTCTATATTTATCATGCAACAATAAAAAAACTTCCTTAACTGCCACTTGGTTATCATTTGCCGTGTCTACTAGTAAAGCATGTTTTAACATTTTAGGCTCTAAATGCATGTGAGCAGCAAAGGAGGGAGACACAAAAGATCGGTTTGCATCGGAATCAAATAACACTTTAGCACGCGTGGAGTTTATGAAAAATGTACCTGTGACCACATCTGGAGTTTCCTCCGCCTCTTTAGCTGTCATTTGGAATGTAAGGGCCCTCGTTTTTGGCGGTTCTATTCTTGGGGCTACTGGTCTAGTAATGGTTGGTTTCCCGGATGTACCCCCTTGTTGCATTCTACCTCGTGGACAGTCTGATTGGAGGTGATCCGGAGAATTATACAAAAAGCAAAACCGCGTTGATCGACAATCTTTAACAACATGACCGGTTTTCCCACACTTAAAACAAACCCGGGATTCCACTTGACAATTTCCCTGATGGTAGCGATTACATCTCGGACATGGTCTTTCCGCTGGTCGGAACGACGAACGGTTATCAAACCTCGGGAATCTAGACTTCTTTGGATCCTGTGGTGGTCCTTCCCATTTCCTTTTCCCCAAGTTCTTATCATCGGCATCCCTTTTATTGTCTCGTTTGACATTTTCTGCAGCATCCACTGTAGCTGTAAACGTATCTGGCCTTGTTGCAGTCACTAGTCTTCGAACTTCTGAATTCAACCCATAGATAAATCTCTCCATTTTCATCTTTTCTGTAGCAACATAATATCCTGCAAAACGAGATTTTTCTAAAAATCGAGCAGTATAATCTCTGACTGACAAATTCCCTTGCTGTAGATTCATAAATTCTTCTTCCAATTGTCTGACAGCAGCTTGTGGACAGAAGTGTGTTGTGAAAGCTAACACGAATTCCTCCCATGAAAAAGTAGTATATATATCCGCTCCTCTCGATTCTATATGAGCCTCCCACCAATACAAAGCATCACCTTTCAGCATCGCAGCTCCATAAAGTACTTTATCTTCTTCAGCACATTTACACGTTTTGAAAATAGCCTCGATTTATTTCAGCCATCTCATAGCTTTTACCGGATCCCGATCTCCTGAATATGTAGGGGGCTTGCAACTAAGAAACATTTTGTAGTCACACCTTTTCATCATCGGTAAGACCGTAGAGGTAAGTGGTATTTCAACTTCGTGTTCCGGACTTGGTCTTTCAGTTTCATTATGACGATTATGTTCGAACATAGCTTGTATGCTATCCTGTAATCTCCCCATTTCAGCAGTCAAATCTTCCCGTGTAACAAACTCTGTACCATGCTGTTGAGTTCTACCTCCAGTTCGGCCCCCAGTTCCCCTTCCGATTCTGCCTCTACCACGATCTCCTCCTCTTCCCCCTGTTCCTATTGGTGTATTCTCTCCACCCGAATTCCTTCCTCCTCTTTGATTCCTTTGTCTAGTGCCACTTGCCATTCTGTAGATTCAAACAAAGTTAATATACACATAAGCACGTACCCCATATAACAAGGTATTCCAGTTCAAACATGTACCTGTAAGATCGTAATTACACTGGCCTGGTGTAATTTGAAATTACCTTACATGATGTTCCTTCTACCTTTTATACTTAGCATCCCCAGGTTCTAAAATATTAGGGACATCCTACTTCACATGCAGTTTAAGTCTAGGTACAGATACTAATACCTAAATCCCTTAAACTAGGGCTCTGATACCATCTGTAACAACCCGCTAATTAAATATACATACAACATATAATCCATAACATGTTTACAACAAAGTACTTCATATTTCACATTTGGTCCCAACTAAAGTCTGAACATAAAGAAAATTCAGTACAACTTGAACCACTTTGAGTTACATAGTAATAACAATAAAATTATAAGTACAAAAGCATCCATAGCATCATGATGATCATCTTTCCCAAAAGCTAGCCAACAAGTACTCTATTTACTTGTTCTTACTGGAACCACCACCTGGAATACATAATTTTTAAAACAGAAAATGAGGGTTAGACCTAAGGGTCTAGTGAGTAAATCCCTGACATTTGTAATTCATTAAAAATTCATTTATATAAAACACTCTTTATATAAATACACATACATCACACGTAAGTTAATACCAACTAGCATTTATGTATCATACCTGTCTCATTCCACCTTATCCCTCCACCAATGGCCAATATCAATTGGTTGCGAGCCAATTTATCACACCGGTCCAAAGCCCGGCCACGTATTATATTTTCATATAATACTCACGTAATTATAATATCTCAATATATTATAATCACCCACGTATGACATATTCATACACTTTATCAAACATTCGTTATTCACATAATGCATTCCAGTAAAATACTTTTTAAAGTAAAACTCACCTGGTATGTTTATCACAAAAGCTTTTCCAAGATAAATCACGTATGACCACCCTTCACAGAATCTGGATTACTTCAGTTTAGTCCTTAATTCGCTGCAGTAACCTCTTGAATTCTTTCTTCCTTCTTCCCCTTTTCTACGGCTCTCTCTCTCTCTTTTCTTCTTTACGAAACACACACACCAAGTACCAATGGTCAAAGTATATCCAAGTAGTGTATTAGGAGGACACCTCCTCCCTCTATTCTAGAAGTGGGACGGTGGTGGTGATGAGGTGTAGCTACAAAGACTAAACAAACCCTAGACTTCATTCAAATGGCAAGACACACCCCTAAACTTCTATTTATAAATTTAACTTACCCCTTAACTTCTTAACTCCATAAAATACTAAAATAAGAACTTATAAAATTCCAAATTTAAATTAGATAAAATACCTGGTTATTACATTTACACTCGAAACAAATCGGCCCTTGAATAGGATAGCTTGCTGCTAGATGCCCAGTCTTTCCACACTTGAAACATTCATTCCCGACTACCCGTCACTGGCCAAAATGCTTACTTCGGCATTTCAGACACCAATTTGGTTCTCGGCGAGACTCATAACGAACGTTCTTGCCAAATGATTTGGATTTCTGAGAAGACTCCATCCGTCCCTCCCACTTTCGTTTCTCTCCTCCGTGCATCTTCTCCTCCTTGTCTTTGGCATACACTTCTTCTATTACTTTAGCTTCTTCGATTGTCTCTCTTAACGTTGAAGCTTTGGAATTTCGCACCTGCGACATCATATCCGTCGGTAAGCCCTTCAGATAGGCTTTAATCTTCTCTTTCTCAGTTGGAGCCACATGCCCCACTAGATTCAGCTTTTCCATAAAGGATTCAGTGTACTTCCTAACAGACGAAGCACCCTTCTTAAGAGTTCGAAACTCTTCTTCAATCCTGTCCATTTCGTTCTCGTTGTAATATTCCTCCAGAATCTTTTTCTTGAACGACATGTCATAGCAGCTAAGACTGGAGCCGTCACAGTAGATGTTACGATATTCCACCATGTCAACGCGTTGCCTCGTAACATTTGAGAACCGAACCCGACTTTCGATTCCTCATCGCATTCACAAGCTCGGAAAGCTTGTTCCATTTCTCTAAGCCAATTCATACATGCTATTGGATCGTCTGCTCCGGTGAACTCTAGCGGTTTACAGCTCAGAAATGTCTTATAGGAGCAGACTCTTTCCACCCTTCTGTTTACATTCATTACAGGATTACGAGTTGGATTTATCACACCAGTATTTGTCTCCGTTCTTCGTAGCTCAGAACTTCGATCATTTAATGCTTTCATGAACATTTCAGATTGTTGTGCTAGCGTCGTATTCATCATTCGCATCATGTTCTCCATCATGCGAGATTCCATCGTAGACTCGGTCGTTACCGGGTTAGAGGTACCGATACTCGTTCTGTGTGCTTGACTATCCATTCCTCCTATAAAAGGTGGCCTTGGTGGACTTTCATGAGTTCCGCCCATATCTGGTTGCTTTTCCACCGACCAATCATTTACTGCCCTATCTTCCGAAGAATTAGGGGACCTTGGTGGTGTATTCACCATCGTTCTGATATAGCACAAAGAAATAACCATAAGAAATGGTTACACATATCCAAATACACGAAACGTACTTTACCGTTCATTAGTCACTATAACAATTTAGAAACAAGTATGCTTGTGTAACAATATATACATAATAACAGTAGCTAATTGGAATTGTGAACATATTATACATGAGAATCCTCGTTACCCTCGTTACAGTACTAATTTCACGTATTTCCGTCGACTCTAAGACTATCCCGTCTTAGCACTTCTACCAATATCTCACGAATCATAACTTAATTCATCGCAGCTTAAGTCTAGGTATCTCATTATCATACCTAGTTCGCTTAAACTTCTGCTCTGATACCATATTGTAACACCCTAAAAATCAGGGCTAATTTGAACCTCAAATTGTAACAAGTTATGATAGAATAACATCCAAACTTTTACATAAATAAGGAGAGAATTAACTATGAGGGTTCCTATTTTACAAATATTGAATTCTCCAAATAACCTATTAATCTAATCATGTCAACTATAATTAGATTAACTGGGTTATCTAAGCAATCCATCAAAAAACCTCATTGTGTTAGCTAAATCCTCCGCTTATCTCAAAAGTTAAATACTTCAAAAGCTCTCGTCCCACATCCCATTTACTTCCCTGAGCATGTACCTGATAAGAAAATTTAATTTGAACAATTAGGCTTACGCCTAGTGAGAACATCCAAATTCAAATTAAAACATTAACAGCTTTGAAAAAATATCTAAATCATATAAACAAACATGTTCGCCATCATTCTTACCGTACACGTGCTCACCTCAATGACGGGAACATACCCGATCCCATGAATATGACTACCATTCAGTAAGTCATATTATCACAATCAAGAGCCTACTATGAATCATTACAGATTCTAGATTTATTGCTCTTATCCAAGAAGTTACAAGTTGCTTTATGCCTATTTCTTGGACTGGAAGTAGAGATTACAAATTACTTTATGCCTATCTCTGGTCTTCCCATAGAAATCAGGAATTACAATTTACTTTATGTCTATTCCTCGATTTCTATACTACGAAATGAGAATTACAATTTACTTTATGCCTATTCTCCATTTCCATTTGAACGAGAATTACAAATTACTTTATGCCTATTCCGTGTTTCACATCACACCATGAAATAGAAATTACAATTTTCTTTATGCTTATTTCTCATTTCATAACACCTTTATGAAATGGGAATTACAAGTTACTTTATGCCTATTCCACATTTCAGGTCAACGGGAATTACAAATTACTTTATGCCTATTCCACGTTAAAATAAAATAGTGTCTATGGATCCATTACACTTAGTAACGTATATGTAAAATAACATATCACGATATATCTCTTAATATATTCTTAATTCTAAGAATATTTAAATAAACTATCGCACCTTTAATCCCAACTGTTTTCACTCCAAAAACTGAAATCGGAACGATACTCAGAATACAAAGTTCAAACTTATTTTAAACTGGATTCTAAAATAAAACTCGTACCGGAGATAACCCAATTTTCCAAATTTAATTACACACTGGATCAAGCTCAATATCGCAATTAATTATTTCCGGAACCCAAAGCCTATATCGGATTAATTTGGATCTAAACTAAAAGCCCATTCCGATTTGGATTGAATTACCGGATCCCAATATTTTGGTCCATTTTGGTTTTGCTTAAAATATACCGGATCTCAAATAATTTTAGTCCAATCCGGTTTGTAAATACCGGAACCCAAGATCATGGCCCAGTTCCGGTTTGTATGTAATTCCGAAACCCAACAAATATGGCCCGAATTCCGGATTTGTAAGTAATTTCGGAACCCAACAATTTTGGCCCAAATTCCGGATTTGTAGATTCCGGTTCCACCCAAACCCAATTCCGGTTTTGTAGTTTCCGGATCCTAAAACAAATTAAATCAATTCCGGGTTTAGCCCAATTCCGGAAGTTTAATTACCAGAACCCAACCAAAATAATTCCGGATCCGGTCCATTCCGGAATCCAATACAATTCCGGATCTTAATTCAATACCGGAACCAATCCATTTCCGGAACACAACCTAGTTCCGGAATCTTCCTTAATACTAGGACTACTAGTCATCAATTCACGTCAAATTTGTCTTTAAAAACTCGTCTAAAATTTAATTTGCTAATCGACTTAATATCACATTCAAATATACCAACTTATTCAGACATCTCATATACAATAACAATTCAATTTTCAACTGTTAAATTTTAAAATGAAGAGGATGAACTCACCTGAATAGCAATTTCTGACCTAAACTGCTTCCAACCTTCTTCAATCAATTCAGTAGCCTACTGAAAAGTAATACAGATTATAAAACTAAACTGATCAAGAGATTCAAGAAGAGGAATGCTTAACCCTTACCAAAAGAACCACAAAATCAATTCTTTCTTCTTCTTTCTTCTTCTTTTCTCTCTATGCTCTGTATGACCGACTCCACAAGAATGATTTGAGATAACATCTCAAATCAGATTGCTTACCTTAATATTAAGTAATCTCAACTTTCCAATAACGACCAAACATACCCCTTAGCTAATTTTCAAATTTAACTTTATACTTTGGTCAAATTACAAATAGTCTACAACTTAGACTAAATTACAAATAGACCTCATTCATATAAAATAATAAAATGGAAATTCGAGGTGTTACAGTCTCGAGGTCTGAGCTAGTGAACACATAACACAACCTTGAAGTAGAGATCGATGAAGAGTGAAGAACTGAAGATTGGATCGTCAATCGTGAATGGATGGATTGCAGATTTGGGATTTTTAAATAAGATGTTAAATGATGATGTTTTCATCGGGAAAAAACGTTGAGGTTGTAATGCAGAATTTGAAGAGTCGATGTTGTCACTGGAAAAAAGAAGTGTAGGAATCGAGGAGTTTGATCGATGTTTGATGATGATGAAGATGCTTTGAAATTTGAACGATAATAGATCTAATTTTATGTTTATGCGGATGAAATTGTGTCCTCTGCATTGGGTTGGGCCTTAAAAAAACTTAGAAATACAAAATATACATATGTATTGTAGATTGCTTAAATTTTATGTTGTTTGATTGAATACAACTGAACAGGCCTGTCTAAATGCACTATGACATTGAGTATTCAAATAACATGTTGATATGTGTTGTACCACTTCTCCCTACATATACAAGCATTCAAATAATGTTAATACAATACAAACATTCATTAATAGACTAATACAAACAGACATTGGCGTGATGGACCATAGAGGTATGGACGAGTTACTAATATTGTTAGTGTTATGTAGATGAATTCAATCAAGTTTCGTATATCAATCTGTATTATAAATAGTAAGGATAAGATAATTAAAATTTTAAATTATTGATTAATGAATAATTAAAAAATAAGTTGGTACAATACGATATTACCATGATATACAACTTCTAGTACCACGTGTCAATCAAGTTTAGATAGTTGGTACAATATTACCAACCAATTAAATTTAAATTAGTATCACCAGATTGACATGGTTAGAATTAATTGGTTTGTCTTGATACAAAATTGACGCTCCTATTGTTATTATAACAAATTGACGCTCCTATTGTTATTATAACAAACTTATTCATACTTGCAATCGGTTCAAAATGTGCATTTTATTAATTTAGGGCCGTTTATGGGTAAGTGTTTACCGGTAAAATTCAACACTATCATTTATTCTCGGGTAAGATTTTAGTCCATCAAAATGGCATCGTATGCAACAAATTAGTCGGTAAGCGTTAACCGTGGTAAGAGTCGTCACACTCACTTACCGGGTAAGACTCTCGGTACTTGCTTTCGACTCTCGGTCCTTGCTTCCGCTCTTACCGGGTAAGATTCTTGGTCCTTGCCATATTCATCCGGTAAGCTAATGTGACTTGGTAAGCACTTATCCGAATAAACGTTTTGTAAACGGCCCCTTAATGTACGATTTTTTATTCTGTTCAGTTATATAAAAAAATTGTAATTCTTTTTAGAAAATTACTCTACATATTTGTTTATTTCTCAAATCTCAATTAGTTAATCAGCACAAGATATTGATTGTGTTCTCCTATGCCTTTTAATATAACAAATATAGAGCGTGTTCCTCCAACACATGTTAGGTTTAATAGAGATTGCGTTTGAGCTTGAAGAAGGCCAAACCAGAGTCATCTCACGAAGTCACCAGTTCGTTCGATGAATCGGTCTACTCTCCTCTCGATCATCTGTTGCCCCTAAAATCTTACCACTGTCCAATTCCAAATCGAACGAGTGCTTGCCTGCTTCTAAGTTATAAGACTCACGAATCACAATTGCTGCCCTAATATGCATCTCCTCAACTAGTCGACTCCCTAATCAATCTGCTCATGGTTCTGCCCTAAATACAATCTGGTATCTTCATTCTTTAAGATTTATATTAGTATATATAAGATGCTTAGATGATATATTGATATTCATTATTGATACCGATTCATTGATATTCATTTTTGTTAAGGATATATTGATATTCATTATTGATATCAGTTTTGAAGTGATGCTAGCCTGTTTAACATCAAAAGTTAAAGTATAGTGTATAGCATCATACCGTTTGTAGTATTTTTCTATCAAGAATGTCTATTACCTGTTTGATGAAATGCTTAAAAGAAATTGTAGTGAAACAAAGGTTGGTGATATACCAAAGAAGAGCTACTACGATCCAAGTATTTGCCATATTAAGGATGTGTTCCATTTACATTTGTATATTTGTTTAACATCCAAAGTCAAAGTATAACATGATACCTTGCTTGAGCTTGAATGTAGGCATTGCTCATAGAGAAAGAAACCTTGAAGATTAGTTCAATCAATAGGAAATTTATACTTAGTTCTGAACTTTTATTTTTATCTGAGATTGTGTATTGGAGGGAAGCTGAGGAACACCTTGCAGGCTGTTTCTTCGTATTTTAAAACCTAGAAATGAATTCTAGAAATAAAAATGGGTTCGGAACCTTAAACGAAGTTGAAATCTGTATGCTCAACTTATAAGCTTGCTATCTTAGCATCCACTTGGGTGTATTCATATTTCATAGGTAGCTAAACAGGGATGGAAATAGTCTTTGATTACGACAAATCTATCTCACCAATATTCTGTCACTGTTCTATATGCATGCATAGCTTACGCTTGAGTAGCAATTTTTCTTTACTAATGCTAACATGTTATGCAATAGCTTATATCTCTAATTGTTAAAATGTGGTGTAATAGCTTTAATTGGTATGCACTAAAACTAGCATTGGTGGACAAATTTTGGTAACAGACATGCATTTCAAACTTATGTGGGTACGGGGTGGGGGCATTTTTTAATCTTTTTTGCCATGGGCATCCGAGACCTCAGGACCGGCCCTGATTAGATCTCAGAGTCTTTTAGGCTTTTATGTAACAGCAAGGGCAAGGTTAAGGGAATGTTTACCATATGCTTACCGGGTCGATTAGAGTTACCACTTTCACATATCTTATTAGATCAAAATAGATTATTGGTAAAAGCTTTTACTCGGTAAGCGCCGACTGGTAAGAGTCTTCACTCTTACTTATCGGATAAATACTGAGTTCGTACCATGCCTCTTACCGAGTAAGGTAAATGACACCCGATAAACATTTACCTGATAAGCATTTAGTAAATGACCTATAAATAAGACCTGCTATAACATTTTTGTTATATCTCATGTTTGCAAGATCCAAATTAAATGATCAAAGCTAACTCAACCTTAGCATTGTTGTTATATGAAGTAAAAGGGAAGTTTTTAAAATGTAGGGACTTTATTGAAATATCACTGTAATTGTTTAAAGGACCCAAGGTCCACGAAAAAAGCAACCAGCCCCATAAAATATCCTATCTAACCAATCACATTATGACACACTTTTGTGGGCGACTCCGTCACATTTGAGTTCCAGCCGCCTCCCTATTTCCCTCGATTATCTACCCATTTCGTCTCCGTTATAAGATTAAACATGTATTTCTTGTTGACCCATTTCGATTCAACGTTCACGCAGCCTTTCAACAATTCGAAGAAAAATTTGAGGGTTTTTGGAAATAGGTTTTGGTTCTTGAGATGGACCCAGTAGCCCTCGATAGGATAATCGAACGGTTAATTGAGGTTCGATCGACTAAACCAGGGAAGTTGGTTCAGCTTTCAGAGGCTGAAATCAAGCAGCTTTGTGTTGCGTCTCGTGAAATCTTCATCAAACAGCCTAATCTTCTTGAACTCGAAGCCCCTATCAAGATTTGCGGTATTCTTCAATCCATTTCTCTAATGCTCAAGTGTTTAATCAAGTGATCTTTGTTTTTTGCTATTTTTTATTTTGTGGGATTGCGTATATTTCATGTTTTAGCTTTGCTTTACGTAATTTATTGTTAGATTGATAATTTTCACCAAATTGGGCTCTTATTTCTAGTGATTAAAGGGTTAATTTGTTTTGATTTTTACTTGGTTATATTAGCCTCTTGTATGATTAAAAGGATTATTAATAATGGTTTGAGGTAGTTAGAAATGCATTAGGAAATCATGATCATGGTTAAACTTGATGTTTCTTCAATTGGGTGAATCTTAGGATTGCGTGATGAACGCCTTGAACCTGCTTACTTTTTTATTTAAATGTTGTTCATTGGATGCAAAGTAACCATTCTTTTAGCAAAGTTTCAAAAGAAAAAGCTATACTTTGCAAGAACAAGCAATGCTGATCAAATTGTGCGAAATAAATGTAAAATAAACTATCTTACATTCCAATTATCTGTCCACAATTTGCTGATTCTTACAAGAGCAATGGTTTCTTTGCTATGAAAAATAATGTAAGATGGTTAGAAAAGTAGACCACTTTTTGAAAGATTTACTTTGTGGAATGCGTGAGAGCTCTCTCATCCTAATTTATATCATAGTTATAATTGATTAGGGTTCTTTGTTGCTCCTTGCTCCACAAAATAAATGTCCACAATGAAAAAGGCACACAATTTTAGAATATGTAATTATTACACTTTTTATTTAACTAAATGACAAGTAACTCTTAATAATAGAGGTAGAGATTAGAAATGCATTTTCTAGCATTTGACCTCAACCATTAAAGGCTTTAGCCGCACTTCAAGTAATGCATTTCTCCATCTCATAATCAAGGGTAGAATTGGAAAGTATACACTTACTTTTGAAAGTGGGTACTTATTTCGGGACAAACTAAAATAGAAACGTGGACACTTATTTTGAGACAGAGGGAGTATATGGTGGTCTTTTTTTATGTGTTATAATGATCTTTATCAGGTAATACTAAGTAACATGATTATAACATGGTTTCCCTTTTTTGCATTCGAACACTCGATTCTATATTTCTAAGTTTTGGTGTTTTTGAACACCATCAGCTTTCAACAATAAGAAATGACCAAATTTTTTTATCTTTGATTTTGGATGGACACATAATCATTTATTTTACTGAAAACAAAAGCAAGAAGCTACTTTGAAAATGTTTACGTGCATTTTAGTTTGTGAAGGGTGTTTTGTTGGTAAAACATTGGTTCATGTTTTTAGTAAATCTCAATGTAATGATCGGTTTTAATCAGGCATCAATATCATGAGGTGCCACTAATTTTTTACTGTAGCCTTCTTCTTCCAGAATCTGGGTATTCTGTGAACTAAATACTAATGTTTATGATCTAAGAGCATGTACAATGATAAGCTTTTTATTTGAGCTTTTTCCTAAAAAGTGGGCCCACAAGCTTAGGTGGTCAAGCTAAACAAGCTTACAACATCCACAATGGAGGTTTTTTTAAAGCCTATTGAAAAGCTTTTTGGCCACCTCACATTGTGAAAAAGTCCCCACAACCAAAAATCCTCTTTTTTTGCCTGTAGCTGCACAACCTCACAATAAGTCTCTTTTCTTGGACATTTAAGTACGTGGGTCCCACTTTCTTGCGGTGGGCCCACTTTTCATCTGGGTGCGTGAGTGCGTCAGAAAATATCAGAAACCGCAAGGGGAAGTGTCTTGCGACGTTGACTTATGGTTTCTTGGCTATTTTGTGAAAAAAAGTTTGAAGGTGACTAAAAAATAAAGCGTTCTCTCCCCATGTGGTTATTTATGATGATAACCTCTCTTATCGAGAGCTTGTGCAATTACGAGCAAAAAGTAGCTTTTCGGTCAAGAGCCTTTTCACCATCTTATGTGGCCAAAAAGCTCTCCAAAAAACTCCATTGTGGATGCTCTTAATACAACGCCACAATGATTGGGTTCTTTTTTTCTTTGCAATATAATTCAAGCATGTTTCTTTATCCTGTTTCGTATCATTTCAAAATTAAACCAAGTTTTTGGAAATTTTGAATCATTTTCAAATCTTTACAAAAACTGCTATACCTGATATCCCCTTCTCCCTCTTTTAGGCGACATTCATGGACAATACAGTGACTTGTTGCGTCTTTTTGAATACGGAGGTTTTCCTCCCCAAGCCAATTATCTTTTTCTAGGGGACTATGTGGATCGTGGGAAACAGAGTTTAGAAACGATATGCCTCTTGCTTGCTTACAAAATCAGGTACCCGGAGAACTTTTTTCTTCTCCGAGGTAACCATGAATGCGCTTCCATAAATAGGATTTATGGGTTTTATGATGAATGTAAGCGTCGCTTTAATGTGAAGCTATGGAAAGCCTTTACCGATTGCTTTAATTGTCTACCCGTTGCGGCTCTTGTTGACGACAAGATATTGTGCATGCACGGTGGACTCTCTCCTGATCTTTCCAATTTGGACGAAATTAGAAACTTACAACGCCCGACTGCTATTCCTGATACGGGTTTACTTTGTGATTTGTTGTGGTCGGATCCTAGCAAAGACGTTAAAGGATGGGGAATGAACGATAGAGGGGTTTCTTATACATTTGGACCTGATAAGGTGTCGGAGTTTTTAACGAAGCATGATCTCGACCTTGTTTGTCGAGCTCACCAGGTTATAATCAATCTCTTTTACTTTTTTTTTCCTCGAAAAGAATGTAATGTTATGACTAGATAGCCAATGTTTTAAAGGCAGGTTCAGGGGAAAACCTCAAAAAATGAAAAACGGAGGAACACCCTGGTAACTGTTCATCTAGACGGTATGCACATGTGTATACAAGTAATTTGTAACATGCACACGTGCATATGTACATGTGCATAACATGCATACGTGCATAAAACCAAAAAATAACTCCAGTTACTTGTATGCACATGTGCATACCGTCCAGATGAACGCTTACCTTGGTGTTCCTCAGTTTTTCATTTTCTTGAGGTTTTCCCCGGAACCTCCAAACGTAAATATCTCTGCTTTTGAGTGGCATATACGGGGTTTGTTTGGTTTGGTCTGGAATACTAAATAGGGGTAGGCAAAATGCACCCCTACCTACTAATCTACATCAAAATAAAGACTCACTTTTTATATTTTCGATGCATGATTTGACCTGATTCTGATATAAATAGGGGTACATATAGCAATTCCCTAATCAATAGTATGGGGAAAACATGTACTTTTAAAGAGAGAATCCATAATCAATGGTAAGTTTTGGTTTTATATATGTGTTTTTGTTGTTAAACTGCAGGTTGTGGAGGATGGTTATGAGTTCTTTGCAGACAGGCAGCTTGTTACTATATTTTCGGCCCCAAATTATTGTGGGGAATTTGATAACGCGGGTGCGATGATGAGCGTGGATGTGAATTTGATGTGTTCGTTTCAAATCCTTAAACCAGCTGAGAAGAAAAACAAGTTCTTGATGTCTACAAAGATGTAATTCATTTTGTACTTGCAAAGATTGATGAGTAGATGTAGTTGATTGGGAAGTGTTTGTTGT
Organism: Saussurea involucrata; assembly: GCA_033807775.1. Lineage (NCBI taxonomy): Eukaryota > Viridiplantae > Streptophyta > Magnoliopsida > Asterales > Asteraceae > Saussurea > Saussurea involucrata. Next base: position 37,384,730 of record CM066319.1, read on the forward strand.
GGCTTTACTGAAATCAATGTCTCTGTTAATGGTTCCAATCACAAATATTTGCCAAATAAGGAAGCATTGCAATTATTTATTGGATTTGCTTTGGACAAAAGGGCTAATATTTAGAGGTCAATTATGTATATATTTTACCTTTTAGACCTTATCTTTGGGTCCGAGTCCTAACCTCCATATGCTTGAATTGGTTCTTTCGTATCGGTTCTTTTGTACAAATGATTTAAAAAACGTAAATATTAACTTACTATACATGAAATTTTGTAAAATTTTTAGAAGTTAAAAGAATGTGCAATGGTCTTCAAACTTGAATCATCTTTGATTTCAGCATCATCGTTGTTGATTAGTCATTATATCGCTGTTAGTTGGTGGAGTTGAAGTATCAGCTTCCTTTTTTATTCACTCAAGTTCAACTTTGAGTGATCATCGTGTACCTTGTATCGAATTGTAATAATTTAATATCAGTAATCCTTGATTCAAATGTAAACCTTGAGTGATTCCTTGCATCATTTGTTCTGAAAAACACCATGCCACTAAAAAAATGGATTTCAAAACACCAACAACAACAATTGGAAATTGTGGTTCCTTTTTTTGTACCACACCAATTAATATATGTCAAAATCCTTAACGAACATAAATAACAAAACTAGACCTCATATAAATATATGATTTAGTCAATCATTACCTAGATGGCTAGATCAGTGTCAAGTTATTTTGACTCGGCTTGTACAGACTTTAGGGTCAATTTTAAATTTTCAACACATATCATATTATTAGAAGTATTGTCGAATTATAAAAATCATGTTTCTTAGATGTTCATATAGTTCAGATCTACACTGTAACCAAATTGCTCGAATGTAAGTGTACGTTTTATCATGGTTACACAAATATAAGGATGTGGTAAACTATACAGAGCGTTCCATGCATGTTAGAGCTACACAACTTACTAAATTTAACAATAATTTCGGTATATTCGTTAGTACAATTATCCAAATCTAAATGAGTTACGTTTAAATGTAAAATGATTTACGTGTCGGTATCTTGGTTAAAGCGATGTTCAAATCCAACTAGAAATTCTGAGGTTATCAAAGTGACCAAACGACAACCATCATCCAAGTTAACTCGACATCATAACTCCACTTTGACCAGTTTGCGTCGAGTCCTAGTTCTTTGAAACTACACAAAACTTTTCCATGTGTCGGCTTAACATGAAATTTTCCTCCACATTACACATTTCTTTCCCTACTTGACAAAACTGCCAAATTGCCAAGCCCAATTTTGCCAAACCAATGATATTCGGTTATGTAACCAATTACTTCAATAACAATTTCAAAAGTCGAAGACCCCGTTTGAGACCAGAAATTGTGTGAGGTCTTTCTCGATTGGAAGTTTGGAACACAAAAAAAAAATTCAAACCCGAAATAATATTATAACCTGGAATTTAATCGGTATATCAAAATCAAAATCAAAATCAAAATTTATAAACTTATGTCCAAAAAAAATCTGATAAAGATTAAAGAGGGAGTTTAGTTTGCAATAACTAATAATGAACAACAACAAAAAGGCAGACTGAATGTGTTTGCATTGGTGTGGTTCCATGTTGAAAGGCAAAGGCTGCTTGAATATTTCTTCAGGTATGGCAGCATATATGTATATTTGCACACAATCTCCAACTAAGTTTGTTAGATATCCAACAAAAACTCATTTCTTCAGTAATTTAATGACATCCCCCACCATATGTAACGAACCCGTTACAAGAACCTGTCATACAAACAAATACATATTTCAACGTTCTCAGAAACAAAAGGAGACAAACTTAATTATTAAGATCGTAGATTTCATTACCTGCAGTCGAACAGATCTATTGTGTTTAGCCGCATCTCTCAACCACTTAATAGCCAATGGAAGGGACGAGAACACCACACTATTTTCACAACTCTTAACAATTGTTTCCGTATGATCTTTGTTCTCAACAGAAACAAGGTCAGAATTACCGTTATACCCTGAGAATCATCATATACCTAAGTTAAAATACAAACTCAAGACACGTCATGGTCCTTTGCTAAATTTTGTAAGAGGGGCAGGGGTAGTTTTGGAAATTAAGTGTGTGAACAATACCTCTTTCGCTGCCTATGATGTTCTCCCATACTCTTTGGAGCGTTAGTTGCCATGACAGATCGACTACGGAATCAGTTGGCGGCAAGGACGAGCTAGATCCCACTTTGGTGTAAAGTGACATGTTTGGTACAAATAGCGCCTTATTAAAGTTGACACCTGAAACATTTATATCAAAGCAGAAGGTTCCTTCATTTCATATAAATTACTTATAGTTAACCTATATATATGCATAATAAAGGCTTTACTTCCAAGATGGCATGAATGATGATAAAGTATGATGCTTGTGAGTGAGATAATTACCATGACCAACACATGTTTTCACCAGCCGAGGAAGGAGCAACTGTGGGTCCCGCACTGACATGCAATTGAACAATAATATCTGCATTTTCAGGTAAGTCGAAAGAATCAAAGGAAGTTCAAGGACTAAATTGTAATTCAGCAAGTATTTTTCAACTAACATGCAGCAAATGCATATTAAGTGTTGTCTCTAACCTGTGATGAGTCCTTGCTGGAGGTTTCTACAAGTTCATTTGAAGTCCTGGAATTATCATGTTGTTGATTATTATTTGAGCAGCTCTGTTGTATATTGTCTTCTTTGATGGCAATAGAAAACCACTTTGCACAAACTTCCATGCTTTCAGGACTATGGGCTCCATCCAAATAAAACACAAGATCTCCTGGACTTTCAATATCAAATGACGGGTCTGGAATGATCTGGGCCCGTCCTTGTAATGTTGCTGTCGTTAGCCCGTTGATGAATTGCCGTGGAAGTGAACTCTGTATCCAATCATAAGCAATTGGATCTCTTTTATTAATAAATAAATCAGTTGACACATTGGATTGTTTTAAGGAACTTACATTCTGGTCCATGGAATCGGGTTCCAAATGACCAGTACGTTGGAGCCATGTGGAGCATAACTTGATGGCAAGTCCAGCATTAAGATACTGGTGATCGCCCACAAGCCCAAGATGTAATCCATTCAGCAGTTTACTATCCAGTGGATTTGCCACTTGTAGAGGCACCTGTAACAACAGAATTTGCATTACTACATCTTGTTTCGGTTTTCTGCATACAGCTATGCAATTAAGCAGACTAAGTGTTAAAGATAATGTGAATTACATCCAACTGTGAAGCCTTCTCCTTGAGTACTTTCATAGCTTCTTCGGGTTGGGGTACAGTAAATGCAGGAACACCTTTCTGCATATAAACCAAGCACACATTTGACATGACTACGAAGAAAGAAACTAAGGGGCTGTTTGGCAGTTGCTAAATGGTTTACTGCAGGATGATTAAGAGGTCAGAATGATTAAGAGGCTCTTATGATATAGTGCAAAATGAAATATGGTTGTCTGAGAATTGTTCAGAATGAAATTAGGGCGCTGAATGGTTAAGGGAGACCCAAGATACAAAATCATTCAGAGAACTTTAGAACCATTAAGAGGCAGACTTTTTTTTGCCAAACAAGATCCACCTCTTAACGATTCATAGGTTTCCTCTTAATGGAACTATTAAGAGGTAAACAAACAGCCCCTAAACCAATTGTAAGAGAAAACAGAACGAATGCTTTTGCATGGAATTTTCGGAAGCACCTTAAAGATACCAGCCTTCTCCCCTGCGATTGCTCCAAGAGTATTTCCTAACCAAACCAGATGTTGATAAAAATTGCATTCGAGAATTAGTTCAATATTTAAACTTGAGCTAAATGTGGTATAAAGATCAAGGAATACACTTCCACCATTATGACACTGTGATTCTGTGAACATATTAAAAAAAAAAGTAAAATGAATAGCATGATATGTCATTAAAAACAAAGAAATAACTGACACAAAATGACAACAGATTTATGAACTTCCAATCAAAAAGCTTACCCCTTGACATGAAAACAGAATTACTCAAGAACAATTACGTTTAAATCAAGCACAAAATAAACAGAACATGTGGGTTTTTTTAATCTCAACTGGACAGAAGAATAATGGAAAGAAAAACATGTAATGGGGCACAGACAATTGAGAGATGAATGATGATTTATGAGTAATATAGGAATAAAAATATGTTGAAACTAACCTAAAATTTCCATGTGGTCATACCCAAGGGATGCAATACCACAAACAACGGGTGTCTGAACCTGAAAACTCATGAACCATATTTAGGTCAGATTTTCACATGTAACTATTTGAAGTTACCATCTAAAAGAGGGTATATGACAAATCCCCATTCAGTAAAGAAACAGAAGTTCATGGAAGTTCAAATATTTACATACCACATTTGTTGCATCAAACTTTCCACCTAGTCCAACCTCCATAATAGCAACATCAACCTGCATCCAAATGCACTGTGTCTAAATGGGGAAGTACTATTTTTTATAATTTTATTTTGGTTATTTGGGTGCAGACGTGGGGGTTTGCTCTGGGAAGGGGAGGAAGTTGATAAAAATGTGACATACTTGCTCTGCTGCAAAAAATTTGAAAGCCAGTAAAGCAAGGAAGCGGAATAAATTTGGCATCGGTATATCATCACTGCATTTTTCCTGCATATATAAAACAGAAGCAATTAATAAAAACTGCATCTCGGAAAGAAGACTTGATCAAAACTCAAGAATGCAGTTTACACACAGTTGGCACCCATATTTGACTCTCCAGTTATCATAAGTATACTTGAAGCCACGAATTACAAGGGGTTTTACAGAAAATGATAGTTTGAAAAGAGAATAATACAAATAATGAAAGAGCAGAATAACAGGAAGAATCATAATTAATAAAGGTCTGAAGAACAGAAGAAGGCAGCATGAGAATAGTTAATATAGGCAAATTACATTCAGAGTGTTTATGGGTCAGAAATCATGCCTTTAGTCTATCCCAACACCACCAGAAGTATGCCAAAAACTTCTCTTCACATATATCCACACTGAAGCAAATAACCAAAATGTAGACATTAATCAACCTTCCACAGTGAAAACTTGAGATGTCTTGATTAAAATTTACATACAAATTGCTTTACAAAATTTTAGGACATGTATCAACCAGTCAAACATAAATCTGATTAGATCACGGTATCATATAATTCAAAAACTTTACACAGAATTAAAAAAACTAAAAATAACATCTCTGCAGCTGACATTTTGTTCAATGTAACAACTATATATTCCTTTGGTACATGAGGGATCTGATTACCTTAGTAGGTCTGCTTTGAGATACTCTATACTTAATCAGCTTAATAGCTCGTTTTTTGCTTAACTTTTTAGCACTGGCTGGACATGACTGAATTGGATAAGACATCATGTACTTGTTGTCCACATTAAGCCATCTTATTGTAGACATGTCTTAGGGGCCGTTTACCCAAACACTTACCGGGTAAGCGCTTACCGGTAAAATTCAACACTCTAACTTACTTATTCGGATAAGATTGTAATCCACCAAAACAGGATCGTATGCAACAATTTATGGTAAGCGCTTACCGGGTAAGAGTCGTCGCTCTCACTTACCAGGTAAGACTCTTCATCCTTACCATCGCTCTTACCGGGTAAGATTCTTGGCCCTTGCCATGTTCATCCATTAAGGTAAATGACCCAATAAGCACTTACCGGGTAAGCATTTAGTAAACAGCCCTTTAATATGAAAAACAAAACAGCCCCTAAGTTTGAGCCACAGCCAAAAAAACAGATGATAACCCTTATCCATCTAGTGAAATCCCTAAAAAGTAGGAGAATCAAACCCATGAAGAATGACAAAGGAATAGTGTGTTATCTTTCTTACTGGTACAATTTTTTACTTGACATTTACATTATCAAGTTTGCCTATTTGCATGAGTATATCTTGGGAACTCTACTAGGTCCAACGCTTCTTTCACCCAGGACTCATATAATATACAATAACCCATCTTAGCAAGCTGATGATTTATGTGAGGGAGAAGGTAATCCAATTTGATCCAAGAAATGTTTAACTAATTACTTCGAAATAAAGATACCTAGAAGCAAAAAGTTTACACATCATATGTTTATATCTGTGTTTACGGACCTTCGAAAACTCACCCATCCAACCGAAATCTTTCTCGAACATCAATAAGGTGAGGAGATGTAAAGAGCCCGGTTCGAAATCCACAATTGCGTAGTATAGCCTCAGTAAACGTGCAGGTAGATCCCTATAAATAATCCAATTATATCATTACATCAGCATAAAATCAAAAATTACATTGTCTCTTTTTATCTATATCCTATCATGTAAATCCAGTAGAAAAAGCATATCCACTGGACCTGTTTTGAGGCACAGAAATAATCATATTCCTTTGAGACAAAGTTTTCATTTGCATTTAAAGACACATAAGTTGATTACATAGCATAAAATCTGTCATCAGTGTTACATTCAGCACATAACCATCTTAACTGTCTAGGAAAATGTGAGACACCAAAATGATCTTACAGTAATTCAGCCTTCTAAAGTTGACACTCATAACATGCACTATTATATAATAGTCACATATATACAAAGTTACAAACAAATGCATGACCACTTGCTTCTATATAGTGGACAGATGTATAAGCTACAAATGCATTACTTGTGTGTGTTCAAATATAGCTGAGTATTCCCCTTAATTGGCATCTAAATTAACTCATATAAAGATGCAATGATATAAGCAACATGTTTATTGCGTCAAAGCTGTATCTGAATCAAGAAAGTTGTTAACTATGAAAATAATGTTATTCCTTTTACAATAGCAACAAAAAAATGGAACAAAACATCTTTTGTTGTAGATGTAGTTTAATTTAAATTAATGAACACCTGCCGGTTACTACAAGAAACAACTTGCTTTAGTCCTTACATTTCAAACATCATAAATACTTCAAACTTAAGGCCCCACTTTAGCGCTGGTAGAGGAACAAAATTTCAATTCTACACCATAACAGTAGTAATGTGTCTTAAATAACAAATTTATCTACAAGCTATTTCCTAAAAGAGATGAATTGCTGTGAGTCATAGACATGGGCATTTGCTTGAAAGTGAAATCGACGCTATACTCATACAAGTAGCGGACAAATTTTCCAATGTTAGATAGTTAGTTAATGGGTAAAGCTAACTACCAACACTACCTTTCCTTTAGTCCCTGCAACATGAATGATCTTCATCTTTGAAATTGACTCTTCCAAATCCAAAATCTGTAAGGAAAGGAGTTGCTCTAAATCAGCACGGCTAATAACAACTCCACAACTGGTTTAATATTCTAGAAGAAGAGATACATTAAGACATCCGATATCAAATGGATTGATTTTTGATTTCCAAGTTAATGCAAATTTCAAAACTTTCCAAAGAAAGTGTGATGTGTAGATTGAATGTTGTACCATCTATCACAAATAGAGAAGAATTATTCATCGAACTTTCCGAAAATCTGTATTGAATTTGAATTTGATCTGCACTGTGTTCAACATCAAAATATATGTAGCTCTTTTCTTCAAAGGAGACAATAATTGCAATATCCAAATAGAAAAAACAAAATCATGAGTTAGTAGTATCTACCTTAACGTAGTCAAACAGAAGCTCAAACTTAAGGCCGCTATTGCTGGGATCCGCACGACTTTTTTGGGAAATCAGAGATGACAAAGCGTCCATTGCTTCATCATAAGCTGAGACACTACTATGTTCATTGGATCCACGTTCACCATCTTCACCAACACCAATAATTAATAAACACATCAAGTTAAACACCTTCTACTAATAATCCAAACATTCATTCAATTAAAAATTATAAAATTATGTAAATGAAAAGTGTCGGATTGAAAACTAGATTTGCTTTCGCCATTTATCAATCGAATACCAGTATTCAATTGCAAGATGCAGCGACTGATAATCAAACAAAATGAAGTGCGTGAGTGAGTGAAATATAATACCTTGTGCCATGTTTGATTAAGCTTCAAAACCCTGGATTAAGAAGAGAGTGATATAGTGAAATTGATATGATATACGGCAACTCAAAGTGGAGGAGAGCAACCAAGGGAAGTGAGTGGAAGAATTGAAAGCAGAGAGCAGAGTGATAAAGACGATGAGATGAAGAGTGAGTGGGGGTTGGTTAGGGGTGAAAAGGAGAATGGAGATTGGCTTGGTGTGGAGGGGGGGCGGGAGGAACGCACTTCAGTTGTCCACTAGTAAAAAGTGCTATTTATCGCTTACACCCCTAATCTTACACAAATTGTAAAAACAATAAATTACACCGCAGGTCCTTCAGGTTAGATCAAAATCTGGATGTGGTCCCTATTTTAAAATATTTACACCAGGAATCCTTGTGGTTGACATTTCCTTTCATGGCAAGTCCTTGTCACTAATTCTGTTAAATACATTCTGTTAAATCAAGGATAAAATGGTCAATTTTTACCTTTTTGTTTATTTTTTTTATTAAAAGTAAAAAAAATTAAATATTATATATATATATATATATATAGATACACACAGAGTAATGATCCCAAGCCTCATTTGTCCCTGGAAACTTGAATGGAACCCCTTCACGCTTGCATATTGTGGCGTAAACGCATAAAGCACCGATGATGTTCATCATAATATATGGCGAAAACCCAAAAATTGTTCCAGGCCTATGAATCGACCAAGTTAATCCTTCCTTTTGTTCAACATATTAGTTTGTTATTATTTTCTGTTATTTTGTTATCCTAGTCAGCAAGATTAGTTAGTAGTTTTACTTCTTTTATTCCCCTTGTATATATTGCACGATTGTGCTCATTATTCAATACACACAGAAATATTTTCTCTCTCTACTTTCTCTCTCTACTCTTTCTCTCTCAAGTTTACACAACATATTTGAATAGGATGACCTCCAGAGTATAGTAGAAATTGGGGGCATCAAGTCGAGGTAGATCTTTATGAAAAGGGGGATCATGAGCTACTTTATCGTACAGTTCAAGTAATGTTTCCGCCCATTTTGCAAAGAAACATGTTATAAATTGGGGGGGATTAGGGATGACTGCATCCAGGACGTTTTTGAACATTTTCCCGTTGATTTCACAGTTCTCAGATTTGATGGATCGATTGGCCCAAGTGAGAGTTTGGTGAGGGTTTCGTTGAGATATCGCATTGGATATACTCGATTGGGTTGTCGGCGTTCCATTGGGTGCGAGGGCGGCGGGCGAGTCCATGGACCTTCCAAGGACCGCCGGGTGTATCGGAGAACGGGAGGATTTCGGCGAGGCTGTTGCCGACGATCCCGATAACTCCGACAATTAGGGCAACACTCTGGTATTTGGGTGGCGCATCGTCGTCATCGAGCTTTTTCTATGTAAAGCAATCGATTGTTGAATTGAATCCAAAAGGCAATAGTAAAGAAAAAAGATAGTAAATACCTTTGCAGCTCCAATAACTCCGGCCACCACCAGCTCACGGTGTCTGCGAAAACGGATGGTTTGACGGAGAGGATACAGATGGAGAAGAAGATACGACAAAGTTTTATAATGTGACAACTTGATGATGAAGACGAGATGCTTTTATCGGTATCTTTAATTATTATTATTATATTATAAAATTAAACATTTTCTTTTTTATAAGAGTAAACTACACCGTAGGCCCCTAACAAAAATGGTCAAAGTGGTCAAAATAGGTTAAATGACAGTATTGCCCCTTTACTAACGAATTTTATTTAACGGGGTTAGTGGTAAGGATCCGTCATGAAATGAAATGTCAACCATAGAGATTTTTGGTGTAATTATTTCAAAATAGGGACCAAATCCAATTTTTGACCTAACCACAGGAACTTGTGGTGTAATTTACTCTTGTAAAAATTGCCCCAATATTTTTACAAGTATATGTTAGATGTTGTTCGGTTCGTTTTCTGTTAACAGATAAGTTGTTGTTCGGTTGTTGTGCAGAATAAACAATCTGAATGTCAGAAATGACCATTTTACCCCCAGTCTTGTCTGAATAAAATAATTGTTTGATAAAAATGTTAAACTCGTTTAATTGATAACCAAAGGTTTATTAGGATTATTCTTTTTGACAACGAGGCTCAAAATGTAATTGATGAATACATATAATCTGATTTATTTTCTTTTATTTATCATATAGCGGTTATCTTTTCAGATATTTCTCCTACTTCTTTCTGTTGATGTATTTTTTAGGTTTTAGAGCAATAAACAAAGCCAATCATCTTTCTGCTATGTTGATTCATATAATCCTTCTCCAAACTCTCTTGGGGGATCAATAATTGCAACATCTTCATCTCTATCGATCATCACAACATGGGCCAATTATCATCACAACAACTAAGACCAGGTGGGGAAGAGATAATAAACACATAAAAACAAAACAGAAAATCGATGGAGCAAATAGGTAGAATTATTTTTCAAATCATGGGAAAGACGATGGAACAAATCAGGGTGTGAGGAGCAAACAAATTGATTTTTTTCAAATTAGGGAGTCGATCGGTGGAACAGATCAGTGTGTGGAGCAAACAGAGAGCCGCGATGGAGTTAAACAAATCGATGGGCAAAACAGAGAGCAAGTCGATTTAGTTGTTCGATGGTGAAAACAAATAGAAAATCGAAGGAGAAATTACATGTGATGAAGCATATAGGTGGACAAAGCAGCCATGGAGTTGTGGACATAAACAATATGAAGAGCGTCGTATGTTGTGTGTAGGTTTTTTTTATTTTAATGGTGGGTAGTTAGGAGGGGTAAATAAGGAAAATACATAGTTGAACCCAAAGGACATATATTATTTACCTGACCGAATGAGCTACCATCTAGGCGATTTAGCCGATAACAGGTAGATATGGATGTGCGAATCAACCATATCTTCCATACATACCATTAAGCCACAAACGAACAAGCCTTTACACTTGCAACTTTATTTTTTAGTAAAATGTGGATTTCGTCCCTGTAGTTTGAGGTTTATTACAAAACTGGTGTCTCAACTTCATTTTATTACAAATACCCTCAATATTTTGGATTTGGTCAATTGCCCTAACGACCATCCAATATCTTTGTTGCAAGTGAATGAATAGGTTTAACATCATCATCATGTTTGTTTGAGCTAGACTAATTCGAGGGAAAAACGCATCAATGACAAATAACTGTCATCATTAAATGGCGACCTAGTTTGCATTATGATAAGGCCAAACGCGTCACCAAATGCGCAGAGAACAAAATCAAAGATTCCAGTGCTTGACGCGAGTCCCGGCGCTACTTACATATAAATAAGTTGTTCATATCAAATCTTATTCTTGCAACAATGACCAAAAAATGTGAATGAACAAGAAAGTCAAGCTTCCAACTTTAATCATCATTACATTAATTACACAGAGCAACTACGGTAGAAGTAGAAGGTTGTTGGGAACTAACTTTTTCTAAAACCATATGTGGTGTTGATAACAGTGGCTTATGGTGATTGGTGATCGACAGAAGAAGGGAGATCGAAGCACGAGGAAAGGGAGGAGGAAGATAATTGTCACAATGTTGCTTACCTCCTTGTCAAAGGTCCATCACAACAAACTTGAGTAAAATTATCGAGATAACAATCAATCAAACATCTAAATTTCTTCTTAAAAATTTCCTTTCTTACAATTCAGGTCAACTATATTAAACACAGTTTAATAGGTTTGAAAAGCTCACACATATATTGAATACTTCGTTTCAAAATAAATGATTATCAAAGAGATTGAGGGATGACCCATGAGCAAAGGTGTACACGAGTCAATCCAAGTCGAGTAGTAGATTATTCAAGTTTAACTTAGAAAAAAAACTTGTCTCAAGCTCGAATAACTTTTTCAAAGTAGGGTTCGAGGTCGAGATCGAATACTTTTTTAATTATTGAGTTTAGCTCGAATATTTTTTGAATTATCCACTTCGATGTTTGTTTATGGGATCGAACTCGCCATCAATCAACTCGTTTATCGACTCGAGGTCGATGGTTTTTTGTGTATGATTTATTAACATATGAGCATGGTTGTCTTGAAAAGTTGTATGTTCGAATGGCTCATCATAACTTAAAATTTTTAATCGAGTTTTGAAACGAGGCGAGTCCTACATTGATGTTATATAGATCGATTAGTTAAATTAAACAAGTTCTATTTTGTATTTAAGATCGAATCGAATTAGTAATATTGAGATCGAGTATCTCGAATCCTTTACACCCCTACCCACAAGAAGCAACCTGTTTAATGAGAATTAAACCTCCTATGTAACTAGTCGGTTATAAGGATAACGTTAAGTAAATTAACAAGTTCGTCTGGGTGGTGTAGTCGGTTATCACGCTAGTCTCACACACTAGAGGTCCCCGGTTCGAACCCGGGCTCAGACATTTTTATTATTAGTTATCTATCTTTTTTTCTAGTTGGCATTCAATCATCAACTTGAAGCAGTTGCTTTCACCACTTCCCAAGTCTTCTTCCAAAAAGTCTACCATAAAAATAATTAATTATCAATTTAATCCTTGACCAATTCTAAGCCTACCAACAACTACATACCTCATCATCTCTACAACATGCATCAAGACTTGTACATTGCTTTGATTCTTTCCATTTCAAGTCGGACAGTGCTCTACTGATTTGTACGTAACATTGACAACCACACATGATAACATGTACACTGTGCATTAAAAACTTGTACATTTCTTCCATTTGTCGTCTCTCTTTGCCTTCATAATTCATCTTCATAGTTAGCATTCATTCATCTTGCAGTCAAGAAACAAAAAAATCCATGGCTCCATTACACAGATCAACACCTCCACCTCAACCTCAACCTGATAATCAACTGCAGATCCAACACTTCACACATCAACACCTGCTTCAGAAACTCTTCATGGGAGCTCAATTCAACTGCGACGGCTGCAAAACCACCGGATTTGGTCTCAGATACCGATGCTCCTCCTGCGATTTTGACCTCCATGAACAATGCGCCACCTCCCCCCACCGTATCTCCTCCCACCTCCACCACCATCAGCTCCTCCTCGTCAACCGCCCCGGAAACTCACACTTCTGCGATGTTTGCAAAGGCTTCACTGACGGCCTGAGCTACACGTGTCACTCTCACACGTGTGAGTTTGACCTGCATCCTCTTTGTACCAAGATTCCGGTGGCCACCGGAATTCCGTCGAATCCTAGTCAGCAACATCCACCTATGACGCCGGCGTCTGGTGGTTATAATAGTCAACCGGTGATGATCAACCCCCAACAGAAGCAGCAACAACAGCAAGGGATACCTACGACGGCGTTCGGTGGTTATAATAACCAACCTGTGCAGGTGATCAACGGGATGCCTACGGCGGCGTTTGGTGGCTATAATATCAATAACCAATCTGTGATGGTCAACAACCAATTATATCAGCAGCAGAAGCAAGGGATGGCTACGGCGGCATTTGGTGGTTATAATGGAGTGAATAATAATAATCAACAGGTGATGATTAACCATCAATACCAGCAGCAGCAGCAGCAAGGGGTGGTGTTTGGTGGTTATAATGGAGTGAATAATAATCAACCTATGATGATGAATCAGCAGCAGCAGCAGCAGCAGCAACAACAAGGGAGGACTAATAATTACTCGAAAATGGGGAAGTTTGCTGCTAGTATTCTTATGACTTCACTTATTGGGGTTCCATTAAACTTTAACTCCAAAAATTAATTGATCACCTTTGATGGCTATTAATTAACCGGCGGTTGCAAAAGCTGATTAATGTTTTCCGATAACTCGGAATAAGCTAATGTAAAGCGGGGATTAATTATGCTAGTATAATGTCGATTCTGTTTGTAATAAGTTTCAGAAATCCAAGGGCTATCTATATATCAATCCATCATCATCCTATTCCTAGGCCTAGCCAGTAGCCAGTAGCCAGTAGCCAGTAGCCAGGCTCATTTCAACTTATGACTTCTGGTTCATAGTCTCGATTCTTGATCTACATTTCTTCGATCCTTTTTCATATTTGATTTAACTAAGGTTTCTGTCTTTTCCAATTTGCTAATGCATGTGTTTATCTTGGTTTGATTTGTTGCCAAAAGGTCATAAAATTATCAATTTTGATGATGCCCTCCGGTTGTTCGATGAAATGCCACAAACGCAACCTATCTCATATTCTTTTCGGTTTAGATTAACACACTGAAAAGGGAAATTAATTAAAATACCCTAAGTCAAACCAAATGTTACCAAAATGTCACAAATCTCTCCTACTTTGCAAAAATACCCCTTTTTTTCCGCGATTGGAGCCCGCGATCGCGGGCCAGGGACCATTTCTGACACTTTTTTAAACTTGCAGGGACCATTTTTGAAAAATGTAATCCTGCGATCGCGAAGGAATCCCGCGATGGTATCATTTTTGTGACTTTTCAATTACAAGGGACCATTTTTGAAAATTTGAACATTGTTCACCTGCGTTTGACACTGTTCACCCCCTCCCCCGTTTCGTCCAAATTTATGATTTTAAATTGAAATTTTACACTTTCACCCCCTATACTTATTTACTAAATTTACTTTATACCTTTTACTTTCATAAATTTAATTTTACATTTAACACATATAATCGTTTATTAACTAAAATACGTTTAAAAAATACGTTTTAATTTTAACAAATTACACCATTATAATCGTCTCTTCGATACGTTCGAAATGAACCCAATCTTGATTTTTTTTGGATTTATATATTTTAATATATATCATATACAGTTATACACTACATAAAAAAAATATTTTTTATATTTAAAATTCATACCCTTATAGTTAATTATTTAATTTATGTTACATTTCTTATTTTTTTTCTATTTTTTTTACACTCTTATCGCATTAACATAATAATCATATATTAACTAATTCATTAAATCGTTTTAAATTATTATTATTTGAATGTGTTTATAGATATCGTGAATGGCAATAGGAGAAGGTTTCACGAGAATAATATTAAATGGGGTTTTGACAAGTTGGTATCACTGGACTCATTTAAGAATTGTGAAAATGGGTATTTGGCGAATGATGATTCATGTGTGTTTGGAGCTGAAATATTTGCAGTTACAGAGTATGCACAAAATGATCGATGTATTTCCAACGTAACTTAGATTAAAATTATCTCCTTCAGTTCAGTCCCGTCCCGTCCCATCCTGTTCAGTCCCGTCCAGTTCCGTCCCGTCCCATCCAGTATGCGTACCAAACGCTACCTAAGAGTACCGTAAATTAAATAATTAACTATAAAGGTATAAATTGTAAATATTAAAAATATTTTGATGTAGTGTATATGATATATATTAAAATATATAAATCAAAAAAATTCAAGATTGAACTCATTTCGAACGTATCGAAGAGACGATTATAATGGTGTAACTTGTTAAAATTAAAACGTATTTTTTTAACGTATTTTTGTTGATAAACGATTATATGTGTTAAATGTAAAATTAAATGATAAAAGTAAAAGGTACAAAATAAAGTTAGTAAATAAGTATAGGGGTTGAAAGTGTAAATATCAAATCAAAATCACAATTTCGAATTGAAATTTATACTTTCAACCCCTATACTTATTTACTAACTTTACTTTATACCTTTTACTTTCATAATTTTAATTTTACATTTAACACATATAATCGTTTATTAACTAAAATACGTTAAAAAAATACGTTTTAATTTTAACAAGTTACACCATTGTAATCGTCTTTTCGATACGTTCGAAATGAGTCAAATCTTGAATTTTTTTGATTTATATATTTTAATATATATCATATACACTACATCAAAATATTTTTAATATTTACAATTTATACCTTTATAGTTAATTTTTTAATTTACGGTACTCTTAGGTAGCGTTTGGTACGCATACTAGATGGGACGGGACGGAACTGGACGGGACGGGACGGGACTGAACTGAAGGAGATAATTTTAATCTAAGTTACGTTGGAAATACATCGATCATTTTGTGCATACTCTGTAACTGCAAATACTTCAGCTCCAAACACAACATGAATCATCATTCGCCAAATACCCATTTTCACAATTCTTAAATGAGTCCAGTGATACCGACTTGTCAAAACCCCATTTAATATTCTTCTCGTGAAACCTTCTCCTATTGCCATTCACGATATCTATAAACACATTCAAATAATAATAATTTAAAACGATTTAATGAATTAGTTAATATATGATTATTATGTTAATGCGATAGGAGTGTAAAACAAAATTGAAAAAAAAATAAGAGATGTACCATAAATTAAATAATTAACTATAAGGGTATGAATTTTAAATATAAAAAATATTTTTTTTATGTAGTGTATAACTGTATATGATATATATTAAAATATATAAATCCAAAAAAATTCAAGATTGGGCTCATTTCGAACGTATCGAAGAGACGATTATAATGGTGTAATTTGTTAAAATTAAAACGTATTTTTTTAACGTATTTTAGTTAATAAACGATTATATGTGTTAAATGTAAAATTAAATTTATGAAAGTAAAAGGTATAAAGTAAATTTAGTAAATAAGTATAGGGGGTGAAAGTGTAAAATTTCAATTTAAAATCATAAATTTGGACAAACGCGGGAACAGTGTCAAACCGGGTGAAAAGTGTTCAAATTTTCAAAAATGGTCCCGGAATTTTTCAAAAATGGTCTCTTGCAATTGAAAAGTCACAAAAATGATACCATCGCGGGATTCCTTCGCGATCGCGGGATTACATTTTTCAAAAATGGTCTCTGCAAGTTTAAAAAAGTGTCAGAAATGGTCTTTGGCCCGCGATCGCGGGCTCTTATCGCGGAAAAAAAGGGTATTTTTGCAAAGTGGGAGAGATTTAAGGCATTTTGGTAACACTTGGTCAAACTTAAGGTATTTTAATTAAGGGAAAAACTGGTTTTGATTACTTATTTTACTTGTGTTTTCTCTGTGTTTATGTGACATCTATATTCTTAGTGACGGTAATTACAGTTTATCATATCAATACATGATGATTAATAGGAGCCTCTAAAAGAATGGAGAAATGAGGCTGTGTAATATAATATGGATCAGTTACTTACATGATTTACTAGTTTTAAGTTATTATTATTTAACATATATTTTTATTTCAATTTTTTTCTACATAACCAAAATTTAGATGAAATGCAACAATAGCTATAAATGAAAACTTATTTTAATAAAATATATTTTTGTTATTTAAAAATATATGTTAAATAATAATAAAAATTTGGGAATTTAATTAAAATACCCATTTTTTTCAACTTTTGCAAAAATACCCAAAAATCCCGCGATATGTCCTGCGATCGCGGGATAGGGTATAAAATAAAAATGTTTTTTATGTAGTATATATGATATATAATAAAATAATTAAATCAAAAAATATTCAATATTTGGCTCATTTCGAACGTATCGAAGAGACGATTATAATGGTGTAACTTGTTAAAATTAAAACGTATTTTAGTTAATAAACGATTATATGTGTTAATATGATGAATGTGTAAAATTAAAATTAGGAAAGTAAAAGGTATAAAGTAAAATAAATAAACAAGTATAGGGGTTGAAAGTGTAAAATTCAATTCAAAAGTCACAATCGTGTGTGTGCGGCGGGACTCATCCTGCGAATAGCGGGATCAACATTTTCATTTTATACCCTATCCCGCGATCGCGGGACAAATCGCGGGATTTTTGGGTATTTTTGCAAAAGTTGAAAAAAATGGGTATTCTACAAGTCTTCACTAGGATGCTACATCTAAATACGCAGCGGAATAAACCCCTTCACAACTGGGATGCTACAGGAAGCCCGACGGTAATCTACAAGTCTTCACTAGGCGATACCTCTTCTATAGCGCCACAACTTTCCATGTTCACCAGATGGAATCCCATACAATAGACTCTAACCTGAAAATGATTTTAATTTTTGAAAAGCGAGGGTTAGACCACGAGGTCTAGTGAATTCCCTCTTTAAAAACAGTTCCACACAAACAGTAATTTAAAACATTCAACCGTTACAATAATAAACGAAATTTCAGTTTAAATGCTCGACTCCACACATAAGGGTATTGCACAGTGGTCTCAACTCCCATCACCTCATGTGATGTCCACACTCGGGGCCCCCAGTAGATCCCCACGGCCCCCAGTAGATGTCGTACCCGTGTGCACAAGAAACGGATTCGAGGCACACGGTCCAATCAACTCTCCAAGGATTCTCAACAATCCGAGGTTCACTTCCCCACTGTGCAATCCGACACCACACATAACAACAACTCACTAGAACATGCATTCAACGCTTACGTAGGAAAGAACGTATAAACAACTTGCATGCATTAATAAACGTCTCCACATCATGTAATAATGAAGCTGTTCAAAGTGTTTAATCGTGCCATCCTGCTCAAAACCATATTCAGTTATGAAAACTTTAGCAAAACATTTCATTTGCATAAAAGAGTTAAGGGAACTCACCTGAGCTTTAGCAAAACAATACACGCTCCGAAACCTACTTTAGCTCAAACCGAACACCTGAATTGGACGTCATAATAGTGGTGTAAACCCATCTAATTACATCCCAAAACATCTCTACCAAGCCCCCAAGGTAACCCCCCAGATGATGCCTCGATCCTAGACCCGAACGAAAAACGAAGCAAACCGAAGGGCGCGCCAAACAGAGGGTTGCGCGACTTTCCACGCCACTTCAAACCGCGTGGAAAACCGCGCAAGTCTCTGTTCGAGACTCCCTGGACTGCACAAAGAATTCCAACCCGAAAACGCATTCCAAAACTCCCAAAATGCTCCCAAATGCTTGATAGCTTCCAAAATCGATGGTTCTTGATACTCCCAACTTTAGGAACCAAAAACCATCACTTAAAACACATTTACCCCAACAAAATCAACCCATTGATTCAAGATTTCTAACCCAAAACTCAAAAACTCATTTCTTGACATAACCCAAATCTACCATTGAAATGAGGGGTGATTCTCAAAGAAAAGTTTATAAACCAATAGGAATCTCATCAATCATCCTATTTCTGTTGAAAACAAGCTTAAGACTTCTTAATGATTTTCTTAAGAGATTTCCAAACAAAATCCTCACCATATCAAGCAAGAAGATAAAGAATGAAGAGGAAATCATACCTAGAAGATGAAGTCTTCAAGCCCCTTGAAGCAATCCTTCCAACTCCTCTTCCACAAGGTTGTATCTTCTTGAATTTCTCCTCCCCAAATAGGTAGCCGCCATAATGAAGAAATGAGAAAGGGTTTTACTCCTTTTAATCCCTGAATTTGCCATTTAATCCTCAAGTTTTAGCTTTTCTCACTTTGGCCCCAAAACTTCCAATCATTTCATATTTCTAGAAAAGGGGGTGTTACAAGACCTCCCCCTTAATAGAATTCCGTCCCCGGAATTCCATCATTGAGAAGAGGCAAATACTTTATATTCATCTCGGATTCGGTTTCCCAAGCCGTGTCCTGCCCTTTGTGAAATCGCCACACACCTTCATTAGGTTGATGTCCTTGTTCCTCAACCCCTTGACCTTGCGATCCACGATCGTCTTGGGTTCATTGACAAAGCTTAATTTCTCGTCCACCTGCACTTTATGTAATGGTATGGCCATATCCACTTCCATTAAGCACTTCCTTTGATTCGACACATGGAAAGTGTTGTAGATTTCACGCATTACCAACTTCTTTGTATTTCGACTTCTCGACTTTCCAGCCCAATGATCGTTTCCAACGACACAACAAAATCCAATTCTTCATCCATTCGCACTGCTTGCAAAGTTAACACCGTACCAAGATTTCGACCAACACTCCCCAAAGTAGGGACGTGAAACACACCATGAATGTTCCATACTTCCCCGAGTGCATTTAATTCATACATTATCTCTCCAATTCTTCCTATAACTGCCGATGGCTCAATAAAACGTGATCCAACTCCACTTACCTCTTGAAACAAGCTACTCCTTTCTATGGGGATGTGTTCCGCACCCATCATCAACTGCTTGTCTACGCCTGTACTCACGGTTGTTAAAACGCATCTAAATTAGGGGCTTCACGCACCCATTAATTCTCTAACAACACTGATCCTCATCCAAAGTCTACCCACTCGATTGCCGCCATAGCACAGAGTCATCCTTGGATCGTCACTTTGAACTCGCAATCATGAGTTCTTTAATCGGACCACATTCTCTTCAGAAAATTTACATCTTTCCAAACTAGCATACGCCTGACACAAACATCCCTTCACTCCTCTGTAACTCCATTGATCACACACTAATGTCAATGGAGACACCATTACTCGCTTTCCATACATAATTATAACAAGAAGGCATTCACGATCTAACATCTGCAAAATACGCCCACCTTTTCGAAATAAATTCAAACTTCACCTGCCCACTAGGGAGAGTGACCGTACTCTCACAGAAGTATTCCAAATACTCTTAACAACCTAAAACAAGTTCACTCGAAACATTTCTTTCCCGGAGATACTACGGCTAATGCAATGGTCTTTCATCAAGAGCATTACATTCGACCACATATTTCCTCTTCTTCTCGAAACCATAAAACGCGCTCCCAAGAACGGCTCACTATTCGGTGTAAGCTTTAGACCAGTCGCACAAAATCGGTTTCTCATACTTGAACCGTAACATAAACCATGATCCTTTTATCATACCCTCGCTGATAGATCCTAAGCTTTCCGATGACATAACTTTAGATTTTTGCTCCTCTCTTCCGGTGTCACTTACCAATCCTCCTACTTTCGTTTACCCACTTATTCAAACATATTGTCTCCACCTCTTACGCTAGCATGAACATCATCCACCCAACAACACCTACTCCATTTTCCGACCATCCCAAGCGTGCTGGTAGTACGTTTACAATACTATGCCTAACCAATTGGTTGTACCACAATTCTCACCCGAGACAATCAGTTAGTCATCCTTGAAACAACACTCACTGCTCGAAAGCACCACGCGTTTCCCGTTCTCCAAACAGAGTTAACCTACTCAATATAATATCATTATACCTAGGAATATTTCAACCTTCCCAAAGAATTTTAAATCTACAACACAACGCCATCAACTAATCGAATATGGCATCCTCATTGATACCCACTCAAAATTAGATGAGCTCACCAAAAATCCAACAGAACTGTGAAGAATACATGCTCTTCTTTTAGGTAGTCGCCAAATACCGCTCACTCTTTTGTTCTTAAACATCAAAAACACAATACCGTCTACAATTCCACGCTTCAATCAAGCATACTTGTCATTCTTGATTACCTCCCATAATTCTTCAAATCAGGATTCACACCTAAACTTATCCCACATTACAACGTAAGTCCACCACCCAACACAACGGCAACCCATTGTCACAACAAGGACTTACACAACTCCTTTAGAATAAAATGCCACCAACTTGCCCACGTAACTATCGCACTACAACAAATTCTTCATGATCCCCCCTTCTCACATAATAGATGTCGCCTACTTCATGCCAATCATACCGCCAATATATGAGGTAAAGTCATTTCATGACTTTGTCCCTCTCGAGTCCAAGTGACCCACAAAATCATGATCATCTAACTTACTCAAACAAGTTTTCGTTATTCGTCAACTCCTCGCGATCTATCTCCGCTATGCTAAACGCTTCACGTATAGACGAATCATCATAACTTCATTGGAAATCACATCCACATTGGTGATCTTCCGTCTTCCTAATGGCCACACTAGGTGGTCCAACGCCATACCATTTACACATCCCCGAACGACCTCATACGTCCACATGCAACAGATTTATTTCTCAAGTTTCAATCACCTGACAATACCTCCAACCCAGGATATATTAAACCGTCGCAGACTTCAATATCAATAGGCAACATGATGATGATTCCATAATTCCCCAACAAACCAGGATTCCTATCGGGATCCACTCCATCCTACGCATCATAACCAACTTTATATCCCACCGTTCTCACTTGCGAAAAGCACAAGACTTCCTTAACGCAAAAATCTAATTGCAAGACCACCTCATTACTCAGGCTCAAAGCCGATAACATTTCATCAAATACCATAATACTACTTATTAACATGCCACCAATAGAATCACTTCGACAATCTCAATCTCACCCCAAACTAAAACCATTCTCACATGACCCAACAAGGGTTTAAACTACAAACATATTAACATTTCCGAGTTCATTGTCCGAGACTCCTACTATTCACCATCCTCTTGTAACGGAAACACGAAGATAATAATACGACCACAGTTTGCTCAATCGACATATTCAACTCCCCAAGCCTTTCCTTAACCTTAATTGTAATACCCTTCCCGACCTAACGAGTTCATAGCCTTCATGCATGACAAAACAACGATTGAAATCATTTTGCACGTTTGAAAAATTCAAGATACATCATAAAACAAGCTCGAG
Source organism: Saussurea involucrata (assembly GCA_033807775.1). NCBI lineage: Eukaryota > Viridiplantae > Streptophyta > Magnoliopsida > Asterales > Asteraceae > Saussurea > Saussurea involucrata. The sequence goes on from CM066319.1 coordinate 37,407,181, forward strand.
TATGCATGACACAACACCTCTCAAGCTGCATAGTAAAACACGGCGACCGCAATGATTGTTCACATGCCACCCCACGACGATTCACAACCTTGTCCAACCAAATCGATGTTGGCACAAAAAAATTTATCCATTGAAACTTTTTCAATACGACTGGAAAGTTTTGAACGAAATCACTTACCCAAAGTGGGTCAGTCAACTCCAACACTCGTTTATATGATAATAGCGTGCCGATACTCATTTTGGTTATAAAACTTTGTAATTAGACGTTTCCTTGGTTTTCTCAACGAAAATTCTCTCAACACGAGAAAAAGCATGAAATAACTCACAAATCACTAAGTTCAAAATTTATCGTGCAACGAAAACAAGTTTTTCTTTTCCTTTAGAAACACACGCTTGCGCGCGTCAAATTATTTCCCAAAACAAGAAGAAATTCTTTAGATACGTACATACTTTTAACATGAAAGAGTTCAGGTAACACATTTAAAGATACGATGCATGAAACTCAACTCGCAATTGAAGGCTATTCACTCTAACAAGGTCAACCGTTGTACTCACAACAACTCATCGTTGACACCATACTATGACCAACCACCGCTTTCTCACCCTTGTAGCAACTTGCTATACAGGTGTTTACAACCCACCTGTTCGACCACTCTACACGGTTCCCAAATTGACCAGTTACTTTACCTTCTACTCCTACACGTACTTCAATCCAATACTGATATATTTCCTTCATTAATCTTGCCACTAAGCTGCTTGACTAAACAGTCAAAGGCTAGATTCCCCCACTCGATCTTGAATTAAAGCTTTCAAGATTCCAATATTGTCCTCACTTTCTATCCCAACTGATCGACACCTCAAACCCAAGAACGGGGAATCGCTAGAAACTAGGAGTTTGCCCTCAACCAACCATTTATCTCTTTGAATCCCAAGAATTATACACCTAGTCGGTTAACTGACATACTGAACAACACTTCTTCTAGAAGGTAAAAGCATCACATTATAAGTGATCACCCATTACACACCAGCCTTTTGCTATCAATTGCAAGGTTATAACTTTCTACATACTGTCATTCTCACCAATCGTCCCAACAATGGAGGCTGAGTACACCCATGCACCTGTAAATTCATAATAGCATTGGCCAGATGCGATTTTGAATTTACCTTACTTGAGGGTCCTCACAACCATTGTCAAGATATCCTACGATTAAGGTCCTTCCTATTGGCTTCCTATATCTCAGTTGTGTCCCCCCTCTACTCCAAAGTTTAAGTTTAGACCCATCAGGTCACCTAAATCCCTTAAACTATGACTCTGATACCATTTGTAACAACTCAAATTCGATAAATCATTAATCATAACATTACAACTAAACGGTCCCAAAATTTCAATACAATACAACGAATCTAACTCTAGATACGCAGCGGAATAAACCCCTTCACAACTGAGATGCTATAGGAAGCCCGACGGTAATCTACAAGTCTTCACTAGGCGATACCTCTTCTATAGCGCCACAACTTTCCATCTTCACCAGATGGAATCCCATACAATAGACTCTAACCTGAAAATGGTTTTAATTTTTGAAAAACGAGGGTTAGACCATGAGGTCCAGTGAATTCCCTCTTTAAAAATAGTTCTACACAAACAGTAATTTAAAACATTCAACCGTTATAATAATAAACGAAATTTCAGTTTAAATGCTCGACTCCACACATAAGGGTATTGCACAGTGGTCTCAACTCCCATCACCTCATGTGATGTCCACACTCGGGGCCCCCAGTAGATCCCCGCGGCCCCCCAGTAGATGTCGTACCCGTGTGCACAAGAAACGGATTCGAGGCACACGGTCTAATCAACTCTCCAAGGATTCTCAACAATCCGAGGTTCACTTCCCCACTGTGCAACCCGACACCACACATAACAACAACTCACAAGAACATGCATTCAACGCTTACGTAGGAAAGAACGTATAAACAACTTGCATGCATTAACAGACGTCTCCACATCATGTAATAATGAAGCTTTTCAAAGTGTTTAATCATGCCATCATGCTCAAAACCATATTCAGTTATGAAAACTTTAGCAAAACATTTCATTTGCACATAAGAGTTAAGGGAACTCACCTGAGTTTTAGCAAAACAACACACGCTCTAAAACCCACTTTAGCTCAAACCGAAAACCTGAATTGGACGTCATAATAGTGGTGTTAACCCATCTAATTACATCCCAAAACATCTCTACCAAGCCCCCAAGGTGACCCCCCAGATGATGCCTCGATCCTAGACCCGAACGAAAAACGAAGCAAACCAAAGGGCGCGTCAAACAGAGGGTTGCACGACTTTCCATGCCACTTCAAACCGCGTGGAAAACCGCGTAAGTCTCTGTTCGAGACTCCCTGGACTGCACAAAGAATTTCAACCCGAAAACTCATTCCAAACTCCCAAAATGCTCCCAAATGCTTGATAGCTTCCAAAATCGATGGTTATTGATACTCCCAACTTTAGGAACCAAAAACCATCACTTAAAACACATTTACCCCAATAAAATCAACCCATTGATTCAAGATTTCAAACCCAAAACTCAAAAACTCATTTCTTGACATAACTCAAATCTACCATTGAAATGAGAGGTGATTCTCAAAGAAAAGTTTATAAACCAATAGGAATCTCATCAATCATCCTATTTCCATTGAAAACAAGCTTAAGACTTTTTAATGATTTTTTAAGAGATTCCCAAACAAAATCCTCACCAAATCAAGCAAGAAGATAAAGAATGAAGAGGAAATCATACCTAGAAGATGAAGTCTTCAAGCCCCTTGAAGCAATCCTTCCAACTCCTCTTCCACAAGGTTGTATCTTCTTGAATTTCTCCTCCCCAAATAGGTAGCGGCCATAATGAAGAAATGAGAAAGGGTTTTACTCCTTTTAATCCCTGAATTTTCCATTTAATCCTCAAGTTTCAACTTTTCTCACTTTGACCCCAAAACTTCCAATCCTTTCAGATTTCTAGAAAAGAGGATGTTACATTAATATACTTTACTAAAAAAATTGATTTATAAGCAATTGTTATCTTACTAAAATACAAAAAAAAAACATAATTTATTAAAATAAGTATTGTTAGCTTACTAAAAGAAAGAATACAAACATTGTTAACTTATCTAAAAAAATGTAAATAAATAAAAATATACATATTAAAAAAAAGTTGATTTATAAACATTTTTAGCTTACTAAAAGAAAAAAATAAATAAAAAAATATACTCTATTAAAATAAGTATTTGAGTTATAATCATTGTTATCTATCTTAATAAAAAGAAGTTCATATAATATTTAGATCAAGTAAGCTTACGAAGAGGCGTTGGAAAAAGGATAGTTCGAAGGATTAAAAGTGGGACGTGATGAAGTACCGGTATCCCATCTCCAATATGCGGATGATGTGATCTTCTTCGGAGTTTGGAAACTAGCAAATCTGAGGAACCTAATGAAGATCTTGAAGTGCTTCCACTTGGTTTCGGGATTGAAGATAAACTTGAGCAAGAGTAAACTCTATGGGTTAGGTGTGCTGTAAAGTGAAGTTCAAACTTGGGCTAGAGGTTTGGGTTGTGGGAGTGATTTACTACCCTTCTCATATCTCAGTTTACCGGTAGGTATGTCGATGAGGAGGATCGAGCATTGGAAAAAGGCAATGGAAAAGGTTAAAAATAAGTTGGCGACTTGGAAAGCAAAAGTGATATAGTTCGGAGGACGGTGGACGTTGGTAGGATCGGTTCTTGGTAGTATCTCACTATACTTCTTTTCCTTGTTCCGTGCCCCGCTAGGAGTGTTAAAACAATTGGAGAGTGTGAGACGAATTTTGTTTTGGGGTGGGAGGGGTCAAGGCACCGGGGAGGGGGGATCGAGTGGCTTGGAAAAGAAATGCTTAGCTTGGGTCAATTGGGAGAGGGCTTTGGGCGACTTTAAGAGAGGGGGGCTCAATATTGGCAGCCTTAAAGACGCCAATTTGGGTCTCCTCGGCAAGTGGTGGTGGCGGTTTCATGTGGAAAAAGACTCTTTTTGGGCGACGATAATTAGGAGCGTGTATGGGAGGGAGGGGGGTTGGGAGAGGACTCACTTAGGGAAGGAGGAGGGAGTTCGGTGTGGAAGGAAATTATATGGGTAGGGAAGGAGTTGGACAACGATATTCCTCAATTCCCGGAATCGTTCGGGAAGACCGTGAGGGATGGGGCCGATACCCGGTTTTGGGAGGATAGGTGGGTGTCAAATAGGATTCTTGGGGAGGAATTCCCTCGTTTATGTAGGCTGGAAAACAAAACAAATGTGTCGATACGGGAAAGGGGGGAATGGAGAGATGGAGTATGGGAGTGGAAATGGGGGTGGAGAAGGGCTCCTAGGGGTAGAGAGCTTCGAGAATTGGAGAATCTACTAAATGTGCTTGGGGAGAATGTTCCAAGAAAGGAGGTGAAGGATCGTGTGGTTTGGAAAAAAGATCCTCAAGGGATGTTTGCTGTCAAGAGGGTTCGTGGTCTACTCAAGGAGAAGTGGTGTTCGGAAAGCGAGGGTGTGGTTGAGACGACATGGGTTAAAGCCATTCCTAAGAAAATTAACATCTTTATTTGGAGGGCGAATTTAGGTAGACTTCCTAGCCGCTTGGTTCTGGATAGCATGGGGATAAATTCAACGGTATGCCCAAGATGTGGGAATGTAACTGTTTGGGCAAAAAATCACGTCGTACGACCACGATCAGAACAGGAAAGACGCACGTCATAATCCAAATCTTGTATTAAGATAAGGTCTCGACAAGAACCCATAAAACATCCGTCGTCGCCCATAAAAGGTAAGTCGTACGTTCCCCACGACGCTCGACCATAGTATCGCCCATCTTGTACGACCATCGCGTAAGATCATTGTACCTTCGACCGAACTAACGTTAACCTTGACTGGTACGTTTGTTAAGTGTTTAATACAGGAGTCAAAGTCATTAAAGAGCAACGGATATAACCGACGCAACCATCAACGATCGATAGCTGTAACGGACGAAGATCATCATGGATAATCACTCCGGCGACCGTTTCCAACCGTTGTAGCCGTTGATTGAATCATTAATGGGGTTAATTAATGACGCGAAGACTATAAAAGACAAGCTAAAGCATCATTTCAAGGGACATCGATTAACATCCAATACACTTTAGCGAACATCATCAAACAGCAGAGAAAATCATCCAAACTCATAGCAAAGAACATTCAAACTCTGGAGATTGAGTACTGAAAGCCAGAATCCTACAGCGAACTCAAGAACACTCGAAGGAAAAGCTCAAGTATCAGTCTCGACGCACGACATCAGCCTTCGACAGATAGTTCACACTTTGTATTCAGACACGACAAACACTTGTTATCACATTCAAACACTTGTACTTTACCTTTCGAAGTATTTCCTTCATTTGTATTGTAATCATCGTACAACCGACGCCAGTACCAAGGACGTCGCCCCTGATTGGCGACCATAGTGCAGCGACGACATCCCTTGTCGTCCGCATGTTTTTTCCTCGATTGAGGTTTTTCCTGCGTCATCAAATCCCTTGTCTCATTTATTTTTATCTTCGTCGCACGTCTCGTCGAAAGATCCTTTCTTTAGTTGATTAAGTCCACATCGACCTTATGTTGTCCCTTTGGTGCGATTTTTGGCATTAACAGTTTGGCGCCATCCGTGGGACCTCATCTAGAGAAAATCCTCGACGAACGTGCACCCTACTAATAGTTTCTTGGAGTTTCTTCTATTTTCTGTTGCAGGAAAATGGCAGCCTCTGGAAATCCGCAGCAAGCTGTTGCTCAGATGTATCAGGAGCTCAAAGTCGCCAGGAATCAGCTCAATGCAATGGCAGAGCAGAATCGCAGAGCAGCTGAGGAGATCGCACGGTTAAGAAATCCTCTTGGGCCTCAAAATGGTCCTAGGCCGTTCGTGCAAAACCCAGTTCCAAGACCGTTCGACCAGAATGGCCCTAGACCATTTGTCCCGAATCCAGGTTCATCCACGCAGAATCAGCATCCAGGCCCGTTCATGCAGAATCAACAGCCAGGGTCGTTCAACCCAAATCATCAGTTTGGGACAGTTCCTCCTCAGCACATAAGGCCACCACCCGTGAATAATGGGTCTCAGCCATCACAAGGGTCGCAGCCTTTCCAGCAAGGGTCGCAACCATTTCAGCAGCCATTTCATAATGGACCTCAAGGTGGATCGCATCCTCTCCAGCAAGGATCGCAGCCGTTTCAGAATGGACCACATCAATTCCACTATGGGCCGCAGCCGTATTTCGTCCCGTTCAACGGGGACACCAATGGTTCATCGCATGGTAATGGCACTAGCCCAGGGGCCAATCCCTTGACAGGGGAAAATCCCGATCTTAACGATCCCGTCGCTCAGCGTTTGAAGATGTTAGAAGACCAAAATGAGCGCGTCCTGTCCTTGCTCACCAAGTTGCCTGGGGCAGCCGTGCCTGTCGACGTCGAGCCTCGCTCGGGATATCAGGCGTCGCATTTCATCGACGAGATTGCCACCGTCGAGATCCCAAAGAAGTATAACATTCCTGCCTTCACTCCCAAGTATTCGGGTGTGACCGATCCAACTGAGCACGTCGCGCAATATACGCAGCTCATGTGGACGATCTCGATCCCATTTATGTACCAGGAAGTATGCATTTGTAAGAATTTTGGAGCAACCCTCACTGGTCCTGCTCTCCAATGGTTGATCAATCTCAAACCCAAATCCATCGGGTCGTTTGCTGAGTTGGTTAATCAATTCTCCCAGCAATTCGCCAGCAGTCGTAAGATGGAGAAGCCGACCAGCGACCTATATTACATCGTGCAGAAAGCCAATGAGTCTATTCGAAGTTATTTTAATAGATTCAATGCCGAAATGATCAGCATCCGCAATTGCGACGTCAAAACCGCGATCGAAGCCTATAAGCGTGGTCTGGACGATAGTTCGGGTCTATACACCGACCTGACCAAATATCCCCCGGAGAATTTCGAAGACGTCCGAGCTCGAACCTTAGCATATATGAGGGTGGAAGATGATGCCGCCTTTCGTCGCAAGCACACTGACGACAAGAAGTCACTAGGCGTCAGAAAGCCAGAGTTCAAGACAAATGCTGTTTCTAGAGTAGAGCCAGCGCGCCAAATTTCAAATGTTCGTTTCAAGACGAAAGCAGAGGCCAAGACTGCGGCTAAGTTCATTCAGTACCCCAAGATATCCTCTTACGGATTCAAAGGATCCACAAAGGACCTAGTCGAAGCTCTGAAAAGTTCCCAAGCTACCATTCGATGGCCAAAGAAGTCCGACCTAGACGATGCTAAGAAAGACAAATCAAAGTGGTGCGACTTCCATGCCGATCATGGTCATGCGACGGACGACTGTATCGCATTGAAGAAGGAACTAGCATATCATTTTTTGAAAGGAAATCTCAAAGATGTCATCGACAACGTCGCTGTTCCAGCTAATAGCCATCGACCGTCGACCCTCGAGCACGTGAATGTCGTCAATTGCATCACCGGTGGTTCAGATGTGTGTGGTCTGACGTATTCAGCGGCCAAACATCATGCCAGCCAGGCGCCCGACGATCGACCTATTCCCCGCTCGTCTAGACCCAAAGGAGATTTTGAGCTAGAAGCTATGAAGATTGTGTTCGACCACGTCGACCTGGGCGACTCGTATCAGAAGCATCATGACGGTTTGATCATTCAGCTTACAGTCGGTAACTGTCTAACACGTCGAGTTTTGATCGACGGGGCAGCTCAGCAAATGTCATTTTTCTTAACACTATCAAAGCCATGGGAATCGATCGCTCGGAAATCACCCGATGTTCAACGACTTTGGTCGGTTTCAATGGAGAAGCGACGAGCACCTTTGGAGAGATAATTTTGCCTGTCTACGCTGGAGGAGTCAACAAGCAGACCAAGTTCAGCATCATCGATTGTGCGTCGGCCTATAACATCATCTTAGGTCGACCATGGATCCATGATATGAAAGTTGTTCCTTCGACGTATCATCAAATGTTGAAATTCCCGACGCCATGGGGAATCCAGGAGATCAAGAGTGAGCCAAAAGTCGCTCGTGAATGCTACAAGTCTACCTTGAAGCCGAGAAAATAAACTGAAGTCGGATAAGTCTACTATGGTGCCTCGTCGCACGACAACATAGTCAACCGCAGGACAATATTTCTCCATGTCATTCTGTCATTTAAAACCTATCTTTTCCTCCCAAAAAGAGTACGGTAATAAATGACAAGGGGCAAATAGAGAGAGTCTGAAATGGTACGTTCTCTAACTCTTTCTCATACGATTTTTTCTCGATTTTTTCTCGCAAAACATTTACTGACTTAAGCATCGGAGGGTCGTTGGTGAGCCAACGACTAACCCCCGACATCGTTTTATCGCAGAATCGCACGACATGTTATCGCAGAGTCGCACGATAGTAATCATTAAATCTACTGTATGACTTTAATATCGCAAGGTTGAACGACATAAACGATCAGGTCTCTAACTTGATTATTTCTCCACAGGGGCATACGACACAAACTCGCTGTACGATCCGGTCGTACGATCACAGAGTCTAAACGACTTTACCCCTGAGTTTCTTAACTGAATGGATGCTTTAATCGCGTGTTTTTATATTTGTTTCACGTTCTTGTCATCGTATTACAATGAATGCCTTAGTCGCATGATTTCGTGTTCGACCTCATAACTAAACATGGTTTGGATAAAGCATAAGCTAAAGATTTATATTCATAAACCACTGTATACATACTCAACCCCCGATAGGTCAAGTGGCAAAAACAAACAAGGAAAGAAAAAAATTCTAGACGACAGGAGGAACATTGGTCGTACCCCCGCTCGAAGTCCCGACCTAAGGGCCTCCACCTGCCACTCCTACCACACGAATCTCCTGCAATTCATATTGAGCATCGAAAAGTTGGACAGCCAGCTCATCGGCACGCGCCATGGCCAACTTTTCCCTATCCAAAGCCGCTCTCTCCCTTTCCAACGCTGCAGCTTCCCTCTCAAGAGCAGACGCCATCAGATCTTCAACTCTTGACATCTCAGCATGTAACGCCAAGGAAGACTGGAACGTCTGTGAACAATAGAAGGTGCATTCAAGAACAATCGACAAAGATTACACAAGTCATGAAAGATTGACACTCACCGTGAACGCTAGACTGGCAACTCGATATCTCATCTCTCCGGCCGGAACTCCGTGAAAACGCTCCTCGAAAGACGGGAGCAAATACCTCCCTAGATGAGGGAACGACGCCGTCCCGTCTAGGACACCATCCGCCATAAAGTTAGACGGCAATGTAAAATTGACTGTCATAACTTCGGCTGACGATCCCTCGCCCCTGTCGGCAGGTATTGGGATCGACACTTGAGACACCGGTTTCGTCACCATCGCCGGAGGCGTAGAACTTGCTGGTGTCGCGTCCATCACGCCAGGACGGCTAGATGACGCCTTCGCCTTCTTAGGCAGAACAACTCTCGACGAGTCATCAACCCTCAACGACGGTTCTCTCAGGACCGCACTCCTGGTTCTCTTCTGGCTCGACCCAGCTGTCGAGACATCTTCTCCTCGAAGGGCACGCATGATTTGCTTCCCTCTCGACCTAGAAACTGATTTCCTTTCAGTTGGCACTGATCAGGAAAAATGCGAAGCGTCAGATAGGAATAAGAAATAAATGGTAAAAGACAGGAAACCATAATACACCCACCTGTCGACTCTTGTCGTTCACTTTCCTCTTCACCTTCTCCTTCTTCCTCCTCCACAGCATCCACCACCACGTCCTCGTCCTCGGTCGTCGGTTGCCACTTGGCGAAAGATCGGTCCTCGACGCTGTAACTAAGGAATCTGTCAATCTTGGCACGAGAACCTTCATTCGGGTGCGGAACGCCGAACTTTATATCTGAAGACAACAAAAGGGGAAGAATAAATAAAAGGTTAGAAAAATCATACTATGATCGAAAAAGAGCATACCTCCCATATTCCAGTCGGGACGGATCCACTTGCTGGCGGCGTCCAGCGAATCAACACGTACGAACACATACCTGGACCCCCACCCCCGATCGTTCACTCCAGTATTCAAAACTAAGGCACGATCGCCTTTATACCTGGAATACGGGCTATAGCGCCCACGCTTATCTCCCTTAACTTGATACGCTGCCAAGAAATCATTCAAAGACATAGGGGGGTCCCAATCCGCAGACAAACGCTCAACAACCAAAAGAACCCGCCAGAGTTGAGGCATCAACTGCCCCGGCGACAAACCAAAGCATCGCATCAAATTCTTAGTCAAAGTCGAAAACGGCCATTCGAAGCCAATCTTGAAAGGATATTTGTATATCACAAAATACCCCTCGGGGCAATCCTTAAGACGAACAGTCCCCTGACATGTTAGCTCTACTTCTAAGGGAATTTTCGCTAGACGCCTAAAGTCGTCTAAATCTTCCTGGCTAACGATGGAACTCTCTGGGTCAGTCGACATTTCTTACCAGGGGAAAGAAGGCAGTGAAAGCTGAAAGGAAGAAGCAATGCGTTATATAAACGCCCTAAATCCCGAACAATCTCCACTAAATCAAAGGGATTCGGAAGAAAAATGGCAAGAAGAGCAAGGCGAAATTTCTTTCCAAAATAAACTCAGCGTAAGAAAAGAAAGGATTCGTCGTAATCTTTATTTATGCAGTCGATTATGTCAAGTCGAATTCCCGGATAACCGCTGCGCGTCCCCGTCCTTCCATATGACCCCAGTAAATCACCGACACCTGGCATCGACAGCTGGTAAGCATCATCGTATGTCAGCATGATGTCACGACCTCGTTCTCCTTTCGACTTCTCGTTCGGTTAAGAGCAGACCAGCCTAGTTCCAAGGTAACCAAGGTAATTTCCATCACTTGTCATATTTTCGACTGACAAAATTTAAAACTCGGATTTGCTATCATTCTTTCAAATTTTGGGGGCAAACTGTTTGGGCAAAAAATCACGTCGTATGACCACGACCAGAACAGGTAAGACGCACGTCATAATCCAAATCTTGTATTAAGATAAGGTCTCGACAAGAACCCATAAAACATCCGTTGTCACCCGTAAAAGGTAAGTCGTACGTTCCCCACGACGCTCGACCATAGTATCGCCCATCCTGTACGACCATCGCGTAAGATCATTGTACCTTCGACCGAACTAACGTTAACCTTGACTGTTACGTTTGTTAAGTGTTTAATACAGGAGTCAAAGTCATTAAAGAGCAACGGATATAACCGACGCAACCATCAACGATCGATAGCTGTAACGGACGAAGATCATCATGGATAATCACTCCCGCGACCGTTTCCAACCGTTGTAGCCGTTGATTGAATCATTAATGGGGTTAATTAATGACGCGAAGACTATAAAAGACAAGCTAAAGCATCATTTCAAGGGACATCGATTAACATCCAATACACTTCAGCGAACATCATCAAACAACAGAGAAAATCATCCAAACTCATAGCAAAGAACATTCAAACTCTGGAGATTGAGTACTGAAAGCCAGAATCCTACAGCGAACTCAAGAACACTCGAAGGAAAAGCTCAAGTATCAGTCTCGACGCACGACATCAGCCTTCGACAGATAGTTCACACTTTGTATTCAGACACGACAAACACTTGTTATCACATTCAAACACTTGTACTTTACATTTCGAAGTATTTCCTTCATTTGTATTGTAATCATCGTACAACCGACGCCAGTACCAAGGACGTCGCCCCTGATTGGCGACCATAGTGCAGCGACGACATCCCTTGTCGTCCGCAGGTTTTTTCCTCGATTGAGGTTTTTCCTGCGTCATCAAATTCCTTGTCTCATTTATTTTTATCTTCGTCGCACGTCTCGTCGAAAGATCCTTTCTTTAGTTGATTAAGTCCACAACGACCTTAAGTTGTCCCTTTGGTGCGATTTTTGGCATTAACAGTAACATAATCGATTGATCACGCCTTAATCACGTGTGTAGATGTGGAAAAAGTGTGGCGGCTTTTCGGAAGGTGGTGGGGTATTAACTTGGATACGGTCACCTCACTTTCAGAGCTTATGGGAGTGGTATCGCAAGTCCAAAGCAATGTAAGAGGTGCAAAGAGGCTGGATGCAACAATACGAGCTTATTTGTATCTAATTTGGACAAAACAGGAACAAATGGATTTTCGAGAAGGAAAAAAGGGTACTATCAGATTTGTTCTTTGAATTCCAGGTGAAGTCGTACGAGTGGATCGCAAGAAGAGACCTGGATTTGAAAACGGAGTGGGCAGTGTGGCTTTCGGCTCCATTAAGCCACTGAACGACAGGTCTGTACCCAGACAGACACTTTCGGGTCGGTTTCACTTTTTCAGGTCGAGCAGGTGGATAATAGTAAAGAATGGCTCCATGATGCGGTTTTGATTTCCAACTCTAAGACTGTAGAAAGAAGTTCCATCAGAAGGTTGTTACTATTAAGACTGCTGGTTCGGTTAAGTAGTCTGACCCGAATAAGCTACTACCTCTATCTGGTCTGTCTTGTGGCTTTTGGCAGGTTTGATGGTCGAGATGGCTGTTGGAAAAACTGCCGTAGTGGTGTTCGGTTCGTTGTGAAGCTGCTGTGGCAGTTTGTGTCTCGCAAACTACCTCTCGGCTAATTTTTGTTTCAATTGTGGGCATATCTGCTTGTTTGTTTGCTGCTTCTGTTTGGGCAGTTTGTTGTGGGATCTCTTGTACTGTTTGTGTTCATGGTTTGGTTGATAATATAACTTATATTCTTGTTGTTAAAAAAAAACACTACATCTTCAATCTTTTAGCCCTCTCAGATGCCATGTCTTGTCCATTTGTTAGTGTTGCATCAAGCTGAACATGATCTTCTGCTATACAGGTAACTAAGTCCCTTATTTAGTTGTAAAGTTTGCTATAGACCTTTAAACGTGTCTTTAAAAGTAGCAACTTTTACTTTTTTACGCAACTTGGCCAAAAAAAAATACAAGTCAGCAACTTTTACCGGTTATACAGGTAACTGAGTCCCTTATTTGGTTGTAAAGTTTTGCTATAGTCCCTTAAACGTGTCTTTTAAAAGTAGAATCCACAAAACAGAAATTAAAACAAAGTACGTTACCTAATTTGGCCTTTATTTTTTTGAAGTATAAAATTCTTCTGTGGCATATTACCAAAGGCACCGTTCATTGCTAAGTTTTCAAACTCCATTGGTGAAAGTTGTCAAACGTCGGTAATAGTCTCTACCAATGGTTGTGTCCATCTGTAAGGTTTCTTACAGAAAAAAGGTGTGTGTTGATAGTGTTAATTTATTAGTTTACAATACATGGAATAAGATTGAGCTAAGTATATTTCGACTAGAAGACATGTACTAGTTTTTTATTGGAATTATTCCTAAAAAGGCAAGAAATTGTCACATCCTGCTGTCGATGCAAAATACTGTGCTAGCCGTTGGAGATTTTGGGATTGAGTTTCATAAGAAATCAATGGAAACAAACTTGGAATGGAACAAATTGCTGGAAAAAAAAGCAAAACTTGAAATAAAACATCATTGGAAGTAAGTAGTTGGAGATCGAAAGAAGGAAACACAAGAGTTGAAGGATCATCATGTAATAATACTTTAAAACCCGAAACCATCCAACAATCTTCTACCCAAATCAAAAAAATGCCTCATTTCTACAAACTTGTTCAACCCAGTTTCTGGTCGTTGTTCAATTTATATTCTTGCCGCCAAGTGGTTGCACTGGACTTGATTCAATTGATGGTCCATAAAACACCACAGCTTTTAGTGTTCTATAATTCACCTCCAAATAATGAGTCATTAGTTAAGCCTGTTTTCCTCAACCCACGCCACAGATGGGTCGAGCTGAAAGAGTTCAAATTCCTATACATAGAAGAGTTGTAAGCCATGGGACTTCTTTTTCTAAAATCCACCTTCTGCATATTCTCATTCGATCCACTGCATATACAATTCAATTCAAATTGAGCATTGTCATTAATTAATATTTGTGCAAAAAGGTTTGTAACCGGCCACCCCCAATAGAGCATCACGTGGGAGACAAATCAGGTACACAGCAGTTTGCTAGCCTAAGAGCCCAGTGCCCACAAAGAGCCCAATCACCAAAGGAATTGCAAGTCTCAAAACTCTGCTCAGCTGAACTCTAACATGTTTACCACCGCATGAACAACTGTGCTACACCATGGGGGTAAATTAGGGATGGGTAAATATATATGAACACCAGGGTAGCGTTTGGTACGCAGACAAAACTGGACTAAACTAGACATGTCTGGTGTATGGTACAACTAGACAACACTGAACAAGTTGTCTATACAGTGTTTGGTAAGTTGGACTGGACAAAACAAAACCATTCCCTAAATCCTGTTTAATGTTTTTATACATCATATGATAGTTTAGTTATAAATGACAGCGTATCAAAGTAGTAATATTTAAGTAACCATTAAAATCACCATATTGTCCCTAGGTCCCACTTAGTCCCAATCCCATGTTGCACCAAACATGGAATAATAACATTTTGTCCTGTTCATGTACCAAACGCAGCCTAGAAGAACAAATGAACTAGCCCCATGTCCCAACAAAGAGAGGGTTATAACTTATACTTGTGAAAGAAAACACTCACTCAGATTTAGATCCCCCAAATGAACCTTTGAACTCAGCTTCTGGTTATTATCTTCATAACGCTAGCAACTTTGCCGAGCAGTGGGTGCACTTATTGCAAACTATAAACTAAAAATATTATTATTTGAAATGTTATGTATGTACTCCTGGATATGTGACCATAACAGTTACAAGTTGATCACATACAAGAGTGGGGTGGGGTGGGGTGGGGTGGCCAAAGACACTTGTTAAACAGATCATAATGAACACTAGAATATATAAACAAGTCACAAAAAGCCAACTTTCCAATAGATAGATTAATAAGCAAGTAGACTTTATCTAACCTGATCAACAACAATATACTCACTCCTCCATTAGAGAAGTTGCAAAAAATGGTTCTGCTTGTATCAAAAAAATGCCTCATTACTTTTAAAATTACCGCATCCGTTCATACATGAACATGTGTGGTCTTGTGTAATCGTTTCGTTTTGGAAGTAGGTCTTCAGTTATATGTAATAGTAATCATTTTGTTTTGGAATGAAGCCCCGAGTCTGTTGCAAATATGGCCACACAAATATCGACTCAACCCCAGAAAACCAAGAACTAACTTGAGCAGAAAAATAGCCAAAATAATTAACTTGGCAGAAATATGAACTCAAAATCATTCATAAATGTGGGATTATAAACTTGATTCTCACTCTAAATTATGTTTTTCGGTGTTTTAACAAACAAACAAAAAAAAGGTCCACAAGACCTCCATGCAACTTGGCATGCGACTCAAGTCGCCAGCCAAGTCACAGAAAGCAGTACCACAATGAGTGTGTTAGGAACAATGTTGATTTGATGCAGAATTTGGAGGCAAACCTTTTATAGAGTTGCATGCTATTGCTACTTTGCTAGGTAGGAGAGCATGTTGGCATATTATACCATTCATTACATTACTAACTATATGTTTACTTCCAATTAATGTGCTGCTCTTTGCTGTTGACCACTGAATGTTAACATTCAACAGCAATTCAATAGGTATTTATGATTTCACATTAGCTTACACATGACTTCAGACTCATTAGACAACTTTATATGCTCATTAAAGAACCAGCAAGTCTCTAATAGTTCAAAACCCGAAAGCATCCAAGAATTGTTTGTCCCACCAAAATCAAAATTACTTTTTATGCCTCAACAAACTTCTTAAGGTTCTTAAGCCAGTTTGTGTACTCTCTGTGCTCTTTGTTCACCATGTATTCATGCAGAAAATTGGTCGCACTCGGCTTGATCCCCCTCATCTCCAAATACTTGTGGAACGCCTTCTGCAGATTCTCATCCAATTCACTGCACCACATACATGATTCAAATTTTAAACATCATCATAAAAATTGATATACAAACACAATAAAACAAAATGGATTTCTAAATACTCACTCGAATCTAGGTCCTTCATAAGGAAGTTGGTCATCTGTCATTTCTGGATCTTTGACCGATAAGCTATCAATAACAATCTCATCAGCATAAGCAGTTACACCAAACTCCAAGCAGGGCCCACCTGTTTTAGATACTTTTACAACCATTGGGAGGCTTGATTGATTGTCTTTTTCAGTATCATCATTGTCATCATCGTCATCTTCTTCTTGACCTGTAACAAGGCTAGATGGTTCAACTTCAACATGGATAGTTTCACCTTGGTATTCTCTGCTCAGAGATACTGTTTGCTGCCCAGGATTATCATTAAGTTCAAACGGGAAGCCATCTGGAACCCCTTCACCCTGCAAAACACATATTTTCTTTAGTATGCAACAAACATTTTATAAACCAACTAATAAAAAATTTAAATGTCATGTAAGTCGTCCTGGACATGACACATACAACATCGATCACTATAAGAGTCATGAATACTACAATAAATAAATAAAAATACAAGTTCCACCAAAGGGCCTTTGGCCTAGCAGTATCGGAGCCCTTGCCTTTGTAGTAGGTCATGGGTTCAAACCTCACCAAAGGTGAGGAGTGTGTGAGTTTCTTTGTTCCATTTGCCGTATATAAATATTATATAATTCAAAAACAAAACAAAAAATTCCACGAAGGCAAGTTCCCAATACATAGAATGAACATCAGAAAACTTCATAAAAGAAGTTTAAAAAAATTGCAGGCAAGTGCCTCCTTTACACAAAAAAAGTGCGTTACCAAATATAAGAAAGTCCAAAACATTGAAGTTTGAAGTCTAGTTATTAAAATTTAGCTTATTTCGGAGAATAAAATTGATCATGCACCTAGTCCACTAATGATAAAAGAAAAAACATGGATGACACTCATTAGAAGCTTTTGGAAAAGAATTCACAAGTCACAATTAGAGAAAATGGCTTTCCTTCCCTCATAACTGAAGTTCAAAACTCCGGTTGAAATCAGTCACAATATTAGAATCAATCAAGTTCACAAGTGTCTAAACAACAAAAAAGTACTATGCAGCAGTATTTGGAACGCCAGATGTAGTTCAACATGACCATGAAGTGAAAATAAAGTTGGTATTTACAGAAAATAACACAGCAGTAAAAAACAACACATATAAGTAAGTGCACAATCTAATTGGATCAACATTATACTCCATTTGTTATTGATCAAAGTCCATAAGTGTCAGGTAAGTTCTTTGAACTTCAAATTTAAGCAAATATTGGTTTTGTAACTTCTTCAAAGTCGCGAGCTACTCGAGATCGACTCGATCAACACTCGACTCGAATAGGCTCGATTCGAACTCGAGCTCGACTCGACATGCTAACGAGTCGAGTTGAGCGAACTGATACTCGACTCGATAAGCTCGTGAGATACTCGAATATATTTTATATATAATTAACTTTATATTATAAGTTATAGAATATAATGTAAAAAATAATTATTATTATGTTAATATAATACATTAATAATAAAATAATATAATATATGAACAAGTCTTTTTGTTCGTTTAGTTAAACGAACGAACATGAACAAGAGTCTCGTTTGTTCACTTGTGTTCATGAACATTTGTTCGTTCATTTATATTCGTGAACGTTTGTTTGGTCATTTATGTTCGTTTACGTTCGTAAATGTTAGTGTACGTATGACTATAAGCTAAAATCAAATACTAGAGAAATTAAAGCAAAATAGTGTACGTAAATGTTTGTGTATGTTTAAGTTTTTACTAATATAATGCATAAACAACAAAATTATAATATAATTAGTAATGTTATTTTAATTGAATTAATAATAATAATAATAATAATAAACTCAAGTTTTTTGGGAAAAACAATTGAAACTAATTATGTAAAAGACATGGATGAACTCTTGAGGGTGTGTGTCTAATCTATCCCACATTGGTGGGATATAGAACTCAATGTTTTGAACTCCACTATATATAGATCAATCCTCTCCTTGTTTTTACATCCTTTGCCTTTGCTCAATGGCTTGAGCTTACGAACTTGAGCCTAAAGGCTTGAGCCCAATGGTTTGAGCCTATATGATTATTTTAATAGGAGTACCTCCATGAAAGTAGGTTCACCTTGAGTTCTTGATGCATTGGAATTGTACAAGTATTGAAGGTATAATTACAACTACATGAACCATATAGGGTGTAGATACTGTCAAAGCCTCAACTTACAGAAGTCCATGTAGTATTTGATGTTGAAAGAATCTGAAAAGTACCTCATAATTAAAAGAGAAATCTAATATTGGAAGGATGGAGAATCTATTACTAAAACTTGGTAAGAAACGAGTTTCTTTTGTAAACAAACTCCCAAAATGGCCTTGAGTTCCAAGGCGCCGTACACAAATTGGTTTAAAATAATAACATGGTTTAATTTCTAAGCAAAGTCTAGAATTAAACGCAAAAAAACTGGATCGTAATCTAGACATATTTCATAATATAAATATGATCCCTATATAAATTCAAGAGGAATTGATTGATAAACAATTTCAAGCAGAGGTGTTCAAAATTATATACAAAATAGTTGTTAATTTGGATTTTATAGTAAGATACAAAAACTGACCTCCTCGAAGCTTTCTTCCGAGCATTTGATCTCAGATTCGATAACTCGGAGGAGCGACTCATCAGAACTTGGCCGTTTCAGAGCAGGAGCAGCCGAATAAGAAAGCCGAGACACTGAAGGAACCAATAAGGAATTGTTTGAAATGATCTTCCGAGTGTGATTGACGGCGGTGAACAAAGCGCCACCGCAGTGGTGGTTGAACGTTCTTTGACCGCCCAACAATCGAGTGGCGAGAGGTGCAACTGTTGAAGCTGATCGGCGAAGGATAGAATTGAGAGCCATTTTTGTTGAAGCTTTTGGTGAGAAAGACGAGGGTTTAACGATGTTAGGGTTTTACTAGAAGCAAAGGTAGGGTGCGGCTGTTCTATTTCCTAGGGTATGTTCGAGTGCGCGAGGGTTCAGCTGACAAATAAATCCAAGCCGTTAGATCTTTTCTTTAGTTATTTATAAAGGAAAATTAATTAAAATGCCCTAAGTCAAACATTGAGTTATTAAAATGCCCTAAGTTTTTTCCATTTTGCAAAAATACCCTAAATACCCGCGATGGATCCCGTGATCGCGGGCTAGGGCTGACGTGGCACGTATTTTGGCCACAAATGCCCCGCGGAGCCCCTCAACTTTGGCCGCGGTGCACTTTTGGTCCCTGCCTGCGATCGCAGCCCGCGATGGACACTTTTGGTCCCTGAAAATTTACACTTTTGGTCCCTGAAAATTTACACTTTCAGCCCCTGTACTTAGACGAATCTTTCATGCTTTTACTGTTTTTTCCACAATTATTGTACTTTGAAGACCAATTTGTGGTTCAAATTCACTGGCATGTTTGAGATTTCATCCATAAATATCAGTGAAATGCAATTCATAATTCACACCATTCCATCCTTCTTTCTTGCTTTCTTTCACTTGCTTTCTTTCATCAGTAACCAAATGGCATCGTCATCTAACCCATCGTCTACACCTGAAGGAATGCCACCTAGACTCCAGAAGGCGATAGCAGCAAAGGAAAAGGAGATAGACCAACTGACAGAAGAGTGGAAACAGATTATCGCCAGGAAGAAAGTCCACTTAACAAGGATCGAAGTGGAAGAAAAAGAGATCAAAAGGATGAAAGGGGATATAAAAGATAGGGAGACTCGTATTCGTCGAGAAAAAGAAGAAATTCACCATTGTACGCAAGACTT
Source organism: Saussurea involucrata (assembly GCA_033807775.1). NCBI lineage: Eukaryota > Viridiplantae > Streptophyta > Magnoliopsida > Asterales > Asteraceae > Saussurea > Saussurea involucrata. Next base: position 37,427,006 of record CM066319.1, read on the forward strand.
CGCAATTCTTCAAGCGAAGATAAGCGACAAGCAAAGTTGGATTGATCAAACTAAAGCAATTTTTCAGTAGGTGGTGGTACGGGTGTTGCTTTAGTACTTTGTTGTTTTGTATTTTTTTTACTGTGTTGTTGTTTGTATTTTTTTTGTTTTTTGTATTTTTTTACTGTGTTGTTGTTTTGTATTGTTTTACTGTGTTGTTTGTATTTTTTTTTGTTTTGTATTTTTTTTACTGTGTTGTTGTTTGTATTTTTTTTGTTGTTGTTAATTTCTCTGAAAAGTAGTTTTTAAGCCGCTGAACCACAGTTAGATTGGATACATCATGCAAGGTCAAGTCAGAGGTTACCTCATTCGGATAAACAAACATGGGGTTTTGTTTGTTAATGATGCTAGATTTTGGTAGCCGTACTATATCCACGTGGGCCTACTCCTCTTGTAGAATATATGACAACCCTCAACTCATTTGCTAAAGTGTGTGCGGGTTGTGGTACACAATGGCCATACGTGGTTGCAAAAGCAGAAAGATTGAAGATGAAGAACATGTTGGATGGAATACAAACTAGCTGTGTTATCAATGTTCATTTAAAAACATATGTATGTGTGTATATATCTAATATGAATATATTTATCATTTACAAACTAGCTGTGTTATCAATGTTCATTTAGAAGCATATGTATGTGTGTATATATATCATTTACAAATCAGTGTTTAGATCAACAGTATCATATGTGTTTGTTCCATATGGTTCAAGCTGTGACGGGCCCGGGGTGTGACTGACAGAATGTCTCATTGGCACGGTTGAAGGGGCGGGATTTGGACACTCTCCACGAGTGTGTCCTACGCATTGGCACCGAGTACATCTTCGTTGTATCGAACTTTCACCACGTGATGGACGTCGGTCGTTCTTTCTCGGTCTCCCGGCCCTGTTCTTATCCATTAAAGGTGGATAGCATGGTGGAAGCGGGTCGGGTGGATACACCCATGCTGCAGGGGGTCCAGCTGGGTTTATTACCTCCACGTATGTTTTCCGGTAATATTCGGACGTGAAGAAAGGTACAGCCAAGTCGCTGCAATCTGTACGACTCATATATCTTGCTGCAGCGATGGCATGGCCGCACGGTAACCCAGATTTATCCCATTCGCGACACGAACAAAGGTGGTCTTCCATATTCACAATCGCGTGAATATAGTCATCATGCACCTCGTACTTCCATACCCGATTGCTCTTACCGGCCATGTCGCCGCACGACGCGCCCTGTATTGAACGATATTCTCCGCCGTTGGTGTGAGTGCATTTTGCATCTCAACTCCTTTTAGGCGTCGAATTTGGTACCACTCTTGTTGAAAGGCCCGAAAGTAGTCCATAAGATTAACAATCGGACATCTACGCGCAAAACGGGAGAGTGCATTCACAGACTCTGCACTATTCGAGGTCAAAATGTCATACCGTTGTCCAGGAAAATGGGTCGCGGACCACCTCTCCGGTCCAGCTTCGTCAAAGACTTTGGCTGCTTCCTTGGCACTGTATCGTAGCATATTCATGTACTTGTTAAACTCCCGATCCGTATATGCGCTGCATGCCGCCCAATAGACATCCTTGTAGGTGGTAATACGTTTGTCCTTGGATTTGGCGTTCATCTCCAAATGTCGACAGCATATGGCGTGAGGGGCGTTTGGGTACATGGCAGAGATTGCGGCGCTTATGGAAGGAGCCCTGTCAGACATAAACACCAACCCTTGCGGGTCTCCGATAGCTTGTCTCAACATGGACATAAACCAAGTCCACTCGTCCCCGGTTTCAGACTTGCCTACGCCGAAAGCTACTGGAACGATGGAGGTATCCCCGTCCATGGCAACCGCCAGGAACATCATACCCAAGTAACGGCCCTTTAAATGGGTTGCGTCTATTATCAGGACACGACGTAGATTTGCCAGAAATGTGCGGATCTGCAAAAACATAGGTGGTTTTCATTTGTAAATGTTATAGTTTATAATGTGTAAACATATGACGTGTTAAAATACGTACCGCTGGTCCAAGGGCCACGAAGCACATCTCAAACCGTCCACGTGAATCGGTCCGTAGCTGCGTGATAGTACCAGGGTTCTGCAACTGCAAATTATATAAATATGTCGGGAGTCGTTCATACGACTCCTCGAACGTGCCTCTCACCATAAACAGTGCATGGCATCGCGCACGCCACGCTTGGATACACAAAAAGTAATGGGGGCCTTTCTGAATCGACTGCAAGGTGCAGAAAAGTAGAGATATCCCCATCGTTGGATAAATCCACAAATGACCCATCGCCATTTTTAAACACTAACTTGCAAACATCAGAAGAGTTGATTCCACATTTTTGCATAGCGTATGCAAGAAATTTCTGATAAGTATAGGTTACTGACACTTTTACACCATGCTTAGATTTATAAGCAAAATTCCACTCATTGTTATCTTGCTCCCATTCACCATCAAAACAGAAATATAGCTTAGCTTTTGCAACAGATGAACTCATTTTTTCAGTAGTATCTCAAACACAAAATATTGCAGAAAGAAATCAAGAAAGAAGTATGAAATCGGTGTGTGGATTATGGATTGCATTTTACATCTATTTATCAAGGAAACAACCAACATTGATGACAACCAATCTCTCATTTCATCCACAAACTGGTATTCCAAAAACACTGATTTAACATTGATGAAAACATGCCAATGAATTTCAACCATAAATCGGTTTTCAAAGTACAATAATTGTGGAAAAAACAGTAAAAGCATGCAAGATTCGTCTAAGTACAGGGGCTGAAAGTGTAAATTTTCAGGGACCAAAAGTGTAAATTTTCAGGGACCAAAAATGTAAAATTGGCCCATCGCGGGCTGCGATCGCGGGCAGGGACCAAAAGTGCACCGCGGCCAAAGTTGAGGGGCTCCGCGGGGCATTTGTGGCCAAAATACGTGCCACGTCAGCTGGATCCCGCGATCGCGGGATCCATCGCGGGTATTTAGGGTATTTTTGCAAAATGGAAAAAATTTATGGCATTTTGGTAACAGTTAGTCAAACTTAGGGTATTTTAATTAATTTCCCATTTATAAATTTCATGATACAATATTGAGTATTGACAACAAATACATCAACCTTTATTTTACATGATCTTTTTAATTTACAATATTGATTAATATTTTTTTGTTTCAAATGTTACATTTTTCTTCGTGTTTATTAGAATAAAATAAATCAAATACATATGAAATAAATATATTATAAATTTTGTATATGTTAATCAACATCATAAATGAAAAAACATGTGAAACAACATCTTAAAATAAAAGTTCGTACGACTCTCATAGGTGAATGATCGTGTAAGAAGTTGAGGTTAGTGAGAATTGGATATGAGTCATTGATCACTTTCAATCAAATATCCTCCCATGAATTACAGCTTAGAAGAGAATTGATCTGGTGCATCTCGATGCATCTTATCACGGTACATCTCACCCTAATGCGCGTCCATTTCTCATACAACGGTTGATAATAACTTCTCATGTTAACCTCAACTTCACACCAGAATCTAACCCGAATCTCATAATATATAAAGTTCTCTTTTAATTTTCTCAATATTATACATGATATTAATGAATTGTCTATTATATATGGTAAAAGAGAGAAAACTAATGCTGGTGAAGAAAATGACCCAAATAACTCAACTCATACATTTTATTCTATTTACACCACAAATTACACATTACAACAACCCATTTTCTCCAGAATTCAAAAAATTTAAAAAAGAAAAAGAAAAAAACAATTCAAAACAGAACAAACATGAAAGAAACACAAATAAGAACTATCTTAAAAACACGAGTTTAATTATAAACACAATCAATAATCTTCTTCACATAACTATCTCTGGCTTCAAGATACTAGCCTTGATCTCCTTGTGTGGCAAAACCACACCCCCATTGCTGTAGATCTCATCGCACACATGAACATCTTCTCCCAGAATCGTCATGTTCTCCACTCGAGCCCACTGGCCCACAGTCGAGTGCCACCCTATGATACTACTCGAGATGCACGCGTGTTTCTTGATGCGGACCCCACGCATTATGGTGCACCGCGAGAGTCTCACCCCGGCCTCAACCACACATCCTGGCCCGATTGCAACATCGGGCCCGATCAAACACCCGTCACCGATCTTGGCACTCTCGTCCACCAGGACGTTACCCATGATGTGGGCCCCACTAGCCAATTTAGATGGTGTTTTCTTTCTTAAAGAGTCTAGGTATAGTCTTAATCCAGAGATGTAATCCTTTGGCTGTCCAATGTCCATCCAGAACCCTGGTAACACCATTGCAAATAGCAGGCCCGCGGATGCGATTTGTGGGAAGATTTCTTTCTCGATCGAAGTGGGCCTCAGCTCAATTCGATCAAGAACAGATGGGTTCAGCAAGTAAATCCCGGCATTAATCTTGTTACCCACAAATATTTTTGGTTTTTCAACAAAGCTATCGACTTTTCCAGTTGATTCTTCCATAACAACCACGCCATATTTTGAAGGCTCGTCAACCTACCAAAGAAATAATTAAACAAAAAACCACGACGAAAAACAAGAAACGGGCTATTTAGCTCAATGACCTTCTCCAAAAGCCCGTTTTGCAAAATGACCCTCTAGTGCATTTCTAAGTTTATAAAGGAGCATACTGTTTTAAAGATCAAAATTCCAAAAAAAGAGAAACTATTTAAGTGAATTTTACCTTGGTCACCATTATTGAAGCTTCGCCACCATGGGAGTTATGGAATGCAATCATCTCTTTGAGTGGATATTCACTGATAACATCGCTGTTGAGAACAAAAAACGGCTCACCAGACTCATCTACGAGTTTGTCTCTAGCAAGAGCTAAAGGCCCTGCGGTTCCAAGCGGCTCAGTTTCTTGTGAGCATGTGATCTTTATCCCGAGCTTAGTTTCAAAATCCTTCAAGAAGTTAAGCATCACCTGCATAAAGAAATCTTTATCAAAACTTGATCCAAACATAAGAATCAATCATATAGCACGTAAAAAAAACCCTCAAATTATACCTCTGGTTGATAATTGATGGCTAGAACCACTTCGGTGACTCCTATAGCCTTCAGAGCTTCGATCTGAAACAAAACAAAAGATACAAAAATATCGTTTAATTGCAACATAACTGTACGCGAAGTTGGCAGAAATAAGTGGTCAAGATAAACACCTGGTGCAGGATCATAGGTTTGTTGGCAAAGTCAACAAGTGGCTTTGGGAAGCTGAGAGTCAACGGCCTCAACCGCGTTCCAAATCCTCCAACAAGAATAAGAGCCTTCATGGTGGAGAGATCTGACTATGGAAGAAACTATCAGAAACTCGAAAAGAATATGTGATCTAATACACAAATTTCCCTTCTATTTAAATTTGTTAAGAATGAAGAAAGATGTGCATTTACGGAACTTTTAGGTGACATTTTGTAGCTCATAAATGATGATCAAGGCGTAAAAAAGATATAGGTGTCGGTCTTTACGCAGGGTGTATGCCAAAAATAGAAACATATTCATCAGAATTAGAGAAAAGAACCATTTATTACAGTCTAAATCAAGCTTCGTATCCATCATTAAAACTATTCTTGGTGGTTTTAGTAAAGAAGACGACTTACAACTGGACCTGACGTAAAACAAGCAAATCTTTTGACACGTATCATCACATGAAAAAGATGATCCTGGAAGGAAAAAAATCCAGCTTACTACAGGCTGGATCTTGCGATGGGTGTGACATAATCATGGAATTCGTTACAGCTTTGATGATCTGGCAAGACACGTCTAATTCTCGTACTCATTTTTAAAAAAATTCTTCATCTTTGACAATTTGGAGAACTTCTACTTCTATATGGAGACCTTACAGAACTACTTGGATTGACCATGGCTAGAAGAATCTCTAAGAAAACCATATTTAGCTTCAAGTAGTAAGAAAATCAAAAATCTAATACATAACAAGAAAGAAATAGCTTTCTCTCTAGACTTTACGGTGTTACACTTTGTAAATCGAAAAACAAGCACAAAATTATAGCAATATAAGAAGTGGTATGTAGTTATGAGGAAAAGAATGATGAAAATATCAGGTTTCATTGGTGTTTATGCACTTATGTTTTGTTCTATATCATGGGGTTGGCATCTTCATTTGTTCTCGTATCAAATAAATGGATCCTATGATCAAACCATAATCTCTTCCCAAAATGTATAAATGGGACCATGCAATGAAAATATTAAATGGGCAAAAGCAAATAAGATCTAATTGGTAACTTAAAAAAAGCATGGCAATAAGGAATTCAACTAGTCACAGTCTGACAATAACAATTCTAGTAAATAAAAACCTAAAAGATAACCTTGAGGGGAAACTCAATTGAGGAGCTCCTTCCCATAGGTCGTCGGTTCGAACCCCTAAAGGCCACTAGGGATTTTCCTAACCACAAGGGTTGTGGCGTAGTGTTTGAGGCCCTGGGGGATGCGGTGGAATATCCATCTGCCCAGGGTTCAATTTCAGGCGTACACAACAGTTGTGACCACTGCTGATTTCTTGCAGTCACAATTTGCCGGGATTGGTCTGGGCATAGCCTGGGACAGCTTGCCTTTCAAAAAAAAAAAACTTGGGACAACCATTCCAAAAAAACCTAAAAGATGCAGTGTCATGTCAAGCTTTCTTATAACTTGGACAAAACAGATGATGGCACTTAAGATTGCATATATAGAATGCCATTATATGTGCCTCATGCCTCATTGAACAAATTTGAAGCTCTGTTTGTAAGCAAAACTGTTCTAAACTGGACTGAACCAGCCATTGAAGAAGGTAAATCTTTTTACCAAGACCTTCCTTCACAACAATGATGATGATACTTTTGGTTTACACATGAGATCAAGATCAAGACCTAGATCTGGATCTAGTTTTAGCTCAATGAAAGAACTGTCACCAAATCATTAGCCATTGGATTGGTTCAGCTATAATTGATGATCTTAGGACTGAGAGTCAGAATGCTGTTCTCTATTTGAACCACATAGCAATTCAATGTTAACTTCAGAAAACTATACATTATGCCAATTTCACCCATGAACACACGCAACAGCCAACAAATTAATCCAATTAAAACAGAAAATCAAAAGTCACCCAAATCCATAAACCCCCAGATCTGTTCATTAAACAAATCAAAAGTATATAAACTTCACAATAAAAGTAACTTGACCCATTATAATTCACAATAGTAGAAAGGATCCATTCGATTGGCAATCATTAGCCACTTATAATCCCTAATCGCTTGCCTACATCTTACAAATTCGCTATAAAATCAGACCCACCGACATTTTAACAAACTAAACCTTTATCAAAATCATTGGGAGAAATTCAAGAAACACAAAATTACCTCGGCGAGAACAGAGGTTGAGTTGGGAAACGAATTGGTCGTCAGAGAGTATCTACATGTACATATTCAGACAGATGTGGTGGAGTATATATATGCATATATATGTAAGGAAGAAGGGAATGGGATTGAGTTGGCGGAAATCCAGATAAATCAAAAGGAGAATGAGCTGGATAATTACAGATTTAAGTTATCTTTTCCACCTTCAAGGCTTCAAACTTCCGACTGAGGCTACGTTTTACCTTTTCTCTCTATTGTAATCAACAAGGACAAAATCACACGAATAATCAAAGACTAATTTTTTGGTTTAAAATTTTCTCAATTACATACTTAAAAAGAGTATATTACAAATCTGGTCCTTATAGTTTACACTTTTTACTGCACTCTAGTCCCAAAATTAAAATAAAGAGTAAAGTTCACTTTTGGTCCTTAACGTTTGTTGATTTCAACGGTTTTCGTCCCTAAAGTTCATTTTTGCCAAAAACACTCTCACGTTTGACAGCTCGCAACATATTTCGTCCCTTGACTCAACGTTCGTTAATTTTTGCTGTTAAATCCAATTTAATGAGGGGTATTTTAGTCATTTTACTTGTTTTTAGTCATTAAAACCACAAGGACCAAAAATGTAATTCACTTAAATATTCATCTTCATCTTCATCTTCTCCAAAACAATGAACACCAAGAACATAAAAAATCAAGCTCTAAATCACACCCTAAATCCAAATCCAATCCAAAGAACACCAAATCAGATGGAGAGAAGAAGAACCAAATATAGAAAAAAAAGAACCAGATCTAGAGAAAAAGAAAAAGAACCAGATGGAGAGAAGAAGAAGAAGAAGAACCAGATCTAGAGAAAAGAAGAAGAACCAGATCGACAGGGACGAAATGGGTTGGCTGGCGACTTCGTCTTCTCTGGTGACTTCATCTTCTCCGACGATTTTCCCTGAACCCTAGGCGGCCGCCCTCGCTTCTTCTTCACCATTTCATCTCTTCTATCTCTCTCTCACGATCTCTCATATCTGTGTTATTGTGCAGATCGCATATCTCTTCTCTCGATTTGTGTTGTTATGCAGATCTCAGATCTCGATCTCTCATATCTCTTCTCTCGATCTCTTCTTAGATCTCTTCTCTAGATCACTCTTTCTCTCTCAATCTCTCATTTGCTTTCAATACTAAATTGTTTAGGTTTTTAAGTGTGATATTGGTTTAATGTAAAAAGAAAGTCTGATATTAATTTAGATTGTTTAAATCAAGGTTTGATTTAGTTTTTTTAAATATGGGTTTAATTAGTTAAAAAAGATGAATGTTCAAGAAGATGAACGTTCTTGATGTTCATCATAATCTTCTTGAAGAAGATGATTGTTCAAGAAAAAAAATTATAATTAATTAAAAAATGGTAAAATAATAGAAATAAGGTAAAATGACCATAATGCCCTCATGCTTAAAGGACTTAACATAAAAAAGTTAACGGACGTTAGGTCAAGGGACGAAAATCGTTGCGAGCTATCAAACGTGAGGGTGTTTTTGGCAAAAATGAACTTTAGGGACGAAAACCGTTGAAATCAACAAACGTTAAGGACCAAAAGTGAACTTTACTCATAAAATAAATGTAAGGATGTGACCCGACCGTGGTTTACTTTTTCGCAAGACCTAAGTTCCTGCCATTAACAATATCAAATAAAATTTGTTAACACAGTTACATAAGAGGGTATTTTAATCTTTTTCACATCTTTTGTCTTTATCCTAATTTAGAAATAAAACATGTATTATATTTAATATATAACATACACACACACATACACACACAGAGAGAATCACCTCACCCAACCCTACATTTCATCTCCTTTTTCTTTCCTCGGTTTCATTCTCCCCCTTCTTCTTTGAAAGAATAATCAACATAGAAAACCATGGTTGAGCCCTAACACTTAGCATAAATCAAACTGGTTCAGTTTGCACAAATCAATTTGCAGGTTTTGATTTTTCTTCATGATGTGCCAGTGCTTTGAATACACCTACAGACGTGTGCTAATAGAACCAATAAGCAAGTATACTAATTTAGAACTATGTCATCTATCAAGTAATAAAGGGGTAAAATACCGATTATCGTCCCACAGAGATTGGAGTTAAAATTGCTATTAAAGTACAATGAAAGAAGTGATTTCAGATGACGACTTGGAAGAAAATATCTTTGATTGGTTGGTTGATGATTAACACAAATTCTAATTAACAAGATTAAAAGAGAAGCAAGGGTGTAAGACTTGTGATGTTGTGATAAACGAATTCCAGCAGACCAATGCTACAACAATGCTACAGCATGATGCTGCAGTGATGCTGCAGCATAGCAGTGACAAAAACTAGTTTTATTATCTACTTTGAGACACGTTCCTCTCGGACTCTCACCATCCCATGATTCCAGTAGCTAGAGCAATCTCATCTCTGAGCAGAACCCAAGATAATGGAACGATGGAAATGGAGTTCTCAAAGCATATGGCAAAACAAATTCTCTTTGTTAAAAGTTACTCTCTCGATATAACCCCCATACCTCCCAAGTTTTTATACTCCTAAATAGCTTATCTCTAAGTCTATTCCATTTTAATCCCTTGAGAAAATGATAACTTATCAAGAATGAATCATTTTAGAAAACAAAAGTAACAACTCTCATTGCAAGTTACTCTCTCGATATAACCCATTAAGTCATCCAAATTGACGTGCTCTTCAAGGGCCTATCTCTAGGTCCATGACACTTTAACAATATCAAAGTGATCAATTTGTCAAAGGATTTTGTTATCTTGAAAGAACTTGGGTTGGAATAATAAAACATCATTTTTGCCACAAAAATACCTACTTTCTTTTGGTCATTATAACACCCTTTGTCTCACACCCAAGCTACAAGATTAGCTACTCATTACAATAAATGAAACAAAGTAAATGCACAATACTTGGAAAGTAAACATGATGCAAGAGATAGTAAATGACTTGGAAGTAAAAACTAACTAAAGTAAATGACTAAAAATGTAAAGACAAGAATGTAAGTAATAAGCAATAGATGACAAGAGTATAAATGGAATGTAAATCTATGACTAACAAGAGTAAATACTGAAAAGTAAGAGCATTAAATATAAAACTTATGATACAAGAACATTAAAGGAACTAAGATGTGCAGTTAGGATACTCTCCAGTGCTGCAGCAATGTATACATATATCTAAGAACAAAGAAAATTAAAGGAAGAACACTTAAAGATTTGAAGATTGGAAGAACATTCATAAGATTTCTGGAAAATAACTAGAGAGAACTTAGAACTGATTCAGATCAGTTCCAAGGAGATATATCTAAAAAGGCTAGATGACCCCTCTATATATAACAAAAGGGAGGGGCATCTTTGGTAAATAAAGTGAACTACACCAACTAGCAAGTACAACTAGTTAACCAATAGTACAAAAGCCAACTAAGCAATTACTTAAACTACCATTACAATCTAAAGAGTGTTTCAAAGGTTACAAAATATCAGATTTAAACACAAAATACGAATTTCCAGCTCATTAATTCGTCTTCTTCATTCCCTTGATCACCAGATCCATGCTGTACCAATGCTGCAGCAATACCCTGTTTTGGTTGATTTTGCCAAAAATGCTTAGATTAGCCTACCAATAAAGTAAAACAAGCAAACCATGATCCCTAGCTCCAAGAAAGTAAAACAAGATAAAAAAGACTCAAAGTTGGGATTTTTAGAATGAAAAAGTCCTGACTAACCTAAAGAAATAAGTGCTTAAGTACTAAAAATTGAGCACTTATCACCACCCCAAACTAAGAAATTTGCTTGTCCCCAAGCAATGAAAAGACTAAAAGAAAATGACTCAAATTCTGAAAGTTTTGCACAAGGATGGCATTAAATGCACATCATGACTGTGAGCATGTTAAGGGTGCATAGCATAGCCTTTCATAAATCCCAATTAACCAAAGTCCCATTCTTTTGTGACGATAAACCATAAGTTAGCCTCAAATTCTTTTTGTTCTAGTCAACACATCATACACATCACAGATTACTAGGGCTTTAAGTGAAAATGGATCTCTCTTTTTGGCATATTTTTCTTTCTCACTTTGCCTTTTCTCTCCCCATGCATCAAATCACATTGGATTTTTTTTTATATTTTATGCATTTTTCTGTTTGATTACATACACCTGCCCCTATGGGGCATTTTTGGTGTTTCAACCACTTTTTCTTGACATGCAATGTTTGCTAAGGCTTTGCCTTTGATTGTCATTTTTTTGACACCCCCACCCCAAACTAAGAAAGTTACAATGTCCTCATTGTATGGAGGAAAGGATGTGTTTTCGATGGTCCCAAGTGGCTAAAAATGGGAGAAAAGAACAATGGCCTAGATCATTTCTGTGATGAGTGCAAAATGTGGACCAAATTGTGTCCCAAGCAATTATGAGGCTAATTCTAGCATGAAAAACCTAAAGAAATGGTCTTGGACTTGTGAAGTTATTTGGGCTATGCAAACATGCTAACAATACTCATTCATGACCCAAATGCAAGAAAATAAACCTAAAATATGCAAAGACTAATCCCAGACTCAAATAACTAAAATAAAATAGTAAATGGAGCTAGGAATGCATGATTAAACTTGTCCTACTCATTGGGAGTAGGCTGTGTCTTCCATCCACCAATGGTAGTGCCATGAGTTCCAACAGCAATGGATGCTGCAGCACCAGACTTGGCAGCAGCCACTGCTTTCAGCTTTCTGTTGTCTTCTTTCAGCTATGCAATCTCCAGGTTCTTTGCTTTCAGCAGTTTCTTCATCTTTGGCAGTCCCAAACTACCCATATCTCTGATCTTCCTCTTGTGGGTTGCAACTATAGTCAGCATCTCGAATCTCAACTCCTCAACCTTATCTATGAACTCGTTTCTTTGCTTCAACATGGTATCCAAGAGGGTACTGTTTTGGCTTAGTACATCCTGCATCATAGTTACCATGTCCAAAGTTCCTACACCTTTCTGTCTTCTGTCTCTCAGCCTCTGAACTGCCCTCATATCAATCTCCGACTTTTCCCGCTGTTCTTTCACAATCAGATCGTCTTTATACTGAGGCACCCCCATCTCCACCAAGAGCTTTGTCAACATACCAGGAAAATAAAACTTTCCTTTTGCTCTGGTTGCACACTCCCTTATGCTTCTGAGCATTTGCTTTCCCAAGTTTACGCTTTTACCTGTCATAACACAAAACAGAAGAAACATTCTCTCCACAGATATTGTGCTGTCGTGTGTAGTTGGTGAAATGGAGTGTCTCACCAAGTTAATCCACACGTTAGCATTTGCAGAAAGGTTTGAGGCCTTGAAAGTCCTCAGCATTAGATTTGAATGGTATTCCCATGTTGTTCTAGGGTTTCCTAATGCTGCAGCAACCTCATTCAGGTCATCTAACGTTGCACTGGTCACCAACTTATGGTATTCTGTTTTGGCTGGAGGTGTAAGTGACAGAAAGCTGTTGATCCTTTTGGCCGTAAGATGGACTGGAAAACTTCCAAACAGTCAGCCTAGAGGATGAATTGGTGGCTACTTCACAGTAAAACTCTCGGATAAGTGTAAGATTGTACGAGTGATGGATCTCACAAACTTTCTCAAGCCTTTGGGTTTCCACAACTTGCTTAATAAAATGAAACTCTCTAATGCTCTGCTCATCAAATCCCTTGTCAGGTAGACCAATCCTATTCTGAAATTTGGGCCACATTTTGGCAGCAGCTGTAGAGCTGAAGCCACGGTTTGGTTTGGTTGGTGTTTTCACAAACTTAGCAGCCTCAGCCTCTGTCTTTTTCTTTCCCACAGATTGCTCATGTTGCACAGTTGCTGCAGCATAGCAATTGGTATCTAGAGGTTCTAAAGTAGATAGTTCTCCCTCCTCAATCACTCTTTTACTTCTTTTTCTTAATGGTTCAGCACCTGTGGTCTTGGTAGCATGCCTTTTTCCCAAATATTTTCTTTTCCTAGGCTCTATTCTCTCTATCAAAGGTTCATCCTCATCTGTCCAAATTATGTCATTTAAATTTGGAATGTTTCTATTTGGACTTTGGTGGACCACATGAGTTGGTTGCATACTTTCCATTTCTATTTCACCATTTTCGTCCACCTCAGTGCTTTTAGACGCAGATTTTTGAGCATATGAGGTGGAATCCAGTGGTCCAAATGGCCAATCAAACTCATGAGGCTCGAAGAAAGACACATTTATCTTGGTAGACACAATGGGTCTTTCTCGATCATCCTCTGAACAGGAAGTAAAAAGACCATCAACAGGGATTTTTGAAAGAGGAGATGATACCTTTTTCTTACCCTCCTTTGCAGAAACTGAGTGTGGACCTGTGTAGGGAACGAGAGCAAGCACATTTGATGACGATTCTTGCATTTCAGCCGAAACAGGGGGTGCATTTGTCGATTTCTTCACACCCGACCCTTCGCCTTTTTCTTTTTTCTTTGGTGAGGCTTTTGCGAACGACACACGACGAAGGGGTGGAATGGAATCATCATCAAGAACCCATGTTCTTGATTCAAAACAGGGGGCGTACCACAGCCCTATTTCGGCCACTTCGTCGCACACCTGGAGCTTCGCCTTCGGCTTCGGGATCACGAGGTAAGGTTCTCTTCACTCTAGCCATTGATTTGCAGGTTAGGGTAAGAAGAGATTTTGAAATTTTCGGGTGTGTTTGGTGGTTTTTGTGCGTAGCAGAGACGAGAAAGGTGGAAGAGAAGAAGAGAGTGGGTCGGTTTAGTGACACAAGGGGTTTAGAGAGGGTTTTTAGGTGGAAAGCTGAAAGGACACTTGTCCTTATCTGATATTGGGAGTAGTAATCCAGCTGGGTTTGGGTATTACTCAAAGGTTTTATTTAAGGATAGTACAACTAGGGGTCTACTTGTGTACTTGGTTCCAACATCTTGTTTAATCTAGTTAGCAAAAGGCAAACTGATCTGGTTAGTTTCTTTTTATGAAGACCTTTCTGTCTTTTTCTTCAGTATCATCTTTAAATTCCTTGGAATAAAATCATTTTTAATTCCCCTCTGATTTCCAACTGATTTCCTGACAGAACTGAAACTTCTGTTGCTGCAGCATTGATTTTGCATCCTTTGGTATTCCTGCTTACCTACTTAGCTGCACATCAGCAAACACATTACTCTCAACTAATACAGAAACATAACAATGCGTTAAAAAGAATATTTACAAGGATAATTGGAACTTTTAAAGATAGTTCCCATCTTTGTTTGAAGCTTTTAGCACAAAGAAACCACCTCCACAGGGTAATGTTGTGGAGATGCTGCAGCATCATGGTATAGCTTTACTCTTTGCCCATTTACTTTGAACACACTATTGTCTTCCGGGTTAACTAAGTCTACTGCCCCATATGGATACACCTTATGGATGAGGAATGGTCCTGACCATCTAGACTTAAGTTTACCTGGAAACAACTTCAGCCTGGAATTAAACAGAAGGCATTTCTGACCTGCTTTCAACTCCCTGTGTCTAATCCTATTGTCATGCCATTTTTTGTCTTTTCTTTATAGAGCTTGGCATTTTCATAGGACATATTCCTATGTTCCTATAGTTCACAGAGTTGTAACTTTCTCTTGTTACCAGCATCATCTAAGTTCATGTTTAATTCCTTTATGACCCAGTATGCTTTGTGTTCTAACTCTAAAGGGAGATGACACGCCTTTCCAAAGACCAACTTGTATGGAGACATACCTAAGGGTGTTTTGAAAGCAGTCATGTATGCCCATAAAGCATCATCTAATTTGAAAGCCCAGTCTTTTCTATTTGGCTTGACAACTTTTTCTAAAATCCCTTTTATTTCTCTGTTTGAGAGTTCAGCTAAACCATTTGTTTGTGGGTGATAAGCAGTGGCAACTCTGTGTTTCACATTGTATTTTTCAAGAACTTTACTTAACAAATTGTTTATAAAATGGGTACCCTCATCACTAATTAGTGCACGGGGGGTACCAAACCTTGTGAAAACTTGTTTTTGTAAAAACTTGACAACCGTTTTTGCATCATTTGAAACACATGCCATTGCTTCCACCCATTTGGATACATAATCAACAACAACAAGAATGTATTGTCAATTGTTTGATGGTGGAAATGGACCCATAAAATCAATTCCCCAAACATCAAACAATTCAACTTCCAAGATCCCATTCAAAGGCATTTCATTTCTTTGAGAAATGGAACCACTTCTCTGGCATTCATTGCACCTTTGTGCAAAGTTATGGGCATCTTTAAAGAGAGTAGGCCAATAGAAACCAGATTGAAGAACTTTAGCTGCTGTTCTTTGGCCTCCAAAATGTCCTCCATAAGCTGACTGGTGGCAATGCTGCAGGATTGCTACCACTTCTGTTTCTGGGATGCACCTTCTCAGTATTTGATCTGTACCAAGTTTAAACAAAAAAGGATCATCCCATATGTAGAATTTACAATCATGGAGAAATTTCTTCAGCATATGGTGAGTGTAATCAGTGGGTTTGATGCCACAAGCTAAATAATTAGATATGTCAGCAAACCATGGCAGTTGTGATTGTACCATAAGAATCTTTTCATCAGGGAAGGTTTCTATGATATCTCCTCCTTCCCTACTCTCAACAAGCTTTTCCAACCTAGACAGATGATCAGCCACTTGGTTCTCCACACCTTTCCTATCGACAATTTCTAAGTCAAACTCTTGCAGTAGCAAAACCCATCTTATTAGCCTTGGTTTTGCATCTTTCTTTGAAATGAGATATTTAATGGCAGCATGGCCAGTGTGAACAATAACTTTAGCTCCCATTAAATATGATCTAAATTTCTCAAATGCAAAAACCACTGCTAATAATTCCTTTTCAGTTGTTGTGTAATTAATTTGAGCTTCATTTAAGGTTTTGCTTGCATAGTAAATGGAATGGAAAATCTTTCCTTTTCTTTGACCTAAAACTGCACCAACAGCCCAATCACTTGCGTCACACATGATTTCAAAAGGTTTGTCCCATTCAGGAGCAACAACCACTGGAGCAGTTACCAAAGCTTTCTTTAAAGTAAAGAATGCATTTCTACAATCCTTATTAAAATCAAAATTTTGGTCTTGCTGTAATAATAGATATAAAGGTTTTGAAATCTTTGAAAAATCTTTTATGAAACGTTTATAAAAACCAGCATGGCCAAGAAAGCTTCTGATTCCTTTAACAGTGGTTGGTTCAGGTAGTTTTTCAATAACTTCAAGTTTAGCTTTATGTACCTCAACTCCTCTTTTTGAAATTAAATGACCAAGGACAATTCCTTCTGTAACCATGAAATGACATTTTTCCCAGTTGAGGACCAAGTCAGTTTCTTCACACCTTTTAAGACTTTGTTTTAGATTTTCCAAACAATGATCAAAAGATGAACCATAAACAGAAAAATCATTCATAAATATTTCAATGGATTTTTCGAGTATGTCGGAGAATATGGACATCATGCATCTTTGGAAAGTAGCAGGCGCATTGCAAAGTCCAAAGGGCATTCTCCTAAAGGCAAAAGTTCCAAAAGGACAAGTGAAAGTAGTCTTCTCTTGGTCTTCCGGTGCTATGGCTATCTGATTGTAGCATGAGTATCCATCCAAAAAGCAGTAGAACTCTTTTCCAGCCAACCTGTCCAACATTTGATCAACAAAAGGTAAAGGAAAATGATCTTTTTGAGTAGCATTGTTTAGTCTACGGTAGTCCATGCAAGTTCTCCATCCGGAGACTATTCTAGTTGGGATGAGTTCATTCTTGTCATTGGAAATGACAGTGATCCCACCCTTCTTAGGCACACATTCCTGCATCTAACCATTTTAAAATTTCCTTTTTCACTACCTCTTTCATGACAGGGTTCAGTCTTCTTTGCAGTTCTATGGATTTGAAGTTCTTTTCTTCTAAGATGATCTTATGTTGACAAATAGAAGGGCTGATCACCCTAAGGTCAGCAATGGTCCAACCTATGGCTTTGGTGTGTAACTTCAACATATCCACCAACTTCCTTTCCTGATGCAATTCTAGGGTAGCTGATATTATAACAGGTAATTTGTCTTCTTTTCCTAGA
The DNA here is from genome assembly GCA_033807775.1 of Saussurea involucrata. Classification (NCBI taxonomy): domain Eukaryota; kingdom Viridiplantae; phylum Streptophyta; class Magnoliopsida; order Asterales; family Asteraceae; genus Saussurea; species Saussurea involucrata. The sequence goes on from CM066319.1 coordinate 37,444,478, forward strand.
AAGGCATATTTCAGGTGAGATGGGAGTTTCTTCAACTCCAGGTCAGGTGGTGAGACTACGGAAGGAATGGCTGGTTTTTGCTCACTATTTTCCAGCAGCTCAAATGCTGCAGTAACCAAAGGGAAAGTCTCCTCTTTTATGGAAATTTCATCATCATCATCATCATATTCCTTAGTTTCTTCCTCATCCTCCTCTTCTATCCTACAGGTCTGTTTGATTTCCTCTTCATGACACAATGATTCAATGGTACCTAGACTTGAACAATCTTCCATATCATTAGGGTACTTTAAAGAATTGAAAACATTAAATGTGACTTTTTGGTCCTGAAGTCTCATAGTCAACTCCCCTTTCTGGACGTCTATCAAAGTTCTACCCGTGGCTAAGAAAGGTCTTCCTAAAAGAATGGGAATATCCTTATCAGCCTCAAAGTCTAAAATGATAAAATCACCCGGAAAGATGAATTTGTCAACCTGGACTAACACATCTTCAATTTTACCATTTGGATAAGCAATGGTTTTATCAGCTAAGATGAGTGTGACAGTGGTAGGTCTGGCTTCTCCTATCCCTAAGCTTTTGAAAATTGACAAGGGCATAAGATTGATACTGGCACCTAGGTCACACAAAGCTTGTCCAACTTCTTTCCCACCTATGGAACAAGGAATGGTAAAACTCTCTGGGTCTTTTTGCTTAGGGGGTATTTTATTGGAAAACAAAGCACTGCAACCTTCAGTGAGGGCTACAGTTTCATACTCAGTCAGTTTCTTCTTTTTACTCAAAATATCCTTGAGGAACTTGGCATAATTGGGCATCTGCTCAATTGCTTCAACAAGAGGTATGTTGATGTGCAATTGTTTGAAAACATCCAAAAACTTTTTAAATTGCAATTCCTCCTTCTCATTCCTCATCCTTTGGAATTAGGGATGTAAGGGGGAATTGGTTTGATAACAGCATTGTTTGAAAGTTTTGAGCCAGATGGTTCCAATATGCTTTTGTTCACATTGGTCGGATTTGAACTTGTAATCTTAGGATCTTGGTCTCCTTTTAGGATTGGTGGTGTTGGAATAACCTGAATTTCTGGAGTAGGATTGGCCTTGTATAACTTTTCAAAATCAGATTTGGTTAAAGGGCCAAATTCCTTTTCCACAACTTCAGGTAGTTCTTTTCCACTTCTAAGAGTTACAGCTTTCACATGTTCTTTTCCTGGGGCCTTTGTGTAACACCCCGCTTACCACGACACAATATTGTCCGCTTTGCCCCACTGGCTCACGGCTTTGTTCTTGGCGACCTGGCAAGGACTTCGCAAGGACTTCCCAGGAGGTCACCCATCTTGGTACTACTCCCACCCAAGCACGCTTAACCACAGAGTTCCCAAGGAACCCGCATGCTCGTGGCCCCAAAATGCGTTGTGTCTGGTAAGGCCAAGGTTTACTAATATACCCAGCATCTCTCCTGCCCTCTAAAGGATGTGGGATATACCTAAGGTGTTACACACACCCCCTTAGGGACTCATCGTCCTCGATGAGGTTTGCCCCACCATCCCGAACGGCACAGGAGTGGCTCTGATACCATTTGTAACACCCCGCTTACCACGACACAATATTGTCCGCTTTGCCCCACTGGCTCACGGCTTTGTTCTTGGCGACCTGGCAAGGACTTCCAAGGAGGTCACCCATCCTGGTACTACTCCCACCCAAGCACGCTTAACCACAGAGTTCCCATGGAACCCGCATGCTTGTGGCCCCAAAACGCGTTGTGTCTGGTAAGACCAAGGTTTACTAATATACCCAGCATCTCTCCTGCCCTCTAAAGGATGTGGGATATGCCTAAGGATGTGGGATATGCCTGATGATCATAACGTGTGTATTTTGAGGTTTAAATTGGCCCTGAATTTTAGGGTGTTGAAAGTACGATGGAAACATCATCGAGGCAGTAACGTGACTTTAGAGTCGGAGGAAGAAATGAAGAAACGATACCCTCAATTGTTTGCTTAGTTTGATTTCGGGGACGAAATCATTTTCAAGTTGGGGAGTATTGTAACACTCCGAAAATTTCATTGTAATTAATAGTAGATAAATTGTATTTTGGTACAATTTATTTTTGAGAAAATTAACTTGGAGGGTTGATTTGTTCTTATTTGAAAGTTTGGGGTGTCTATTGGAAATTGAGTTTATGACTCATTAATTAAAATGAGGTGTCATATGGAGAATAATCAGTATTTTAAATACTGATTTCCTTGATTAATTTGTTTAACAAAAAGAAATTAAATTAGAACAGAGAGAGATAGAGAAAGCGAGACAGAGAGAAAGAATTCGAGAAGAAGAAAAGAAGAAGAGAAAATTAGTTTGGTGATTTTGTGGTAAGAAACTTGAATCCTTCTATTGATTCTTGTAAGGAAGTTAATTAATTGCATAATTATTTGTTTAGAACTGTTTTGGGAAGTTAACTTGAAGCTGTGAAGAAATCGACCAGAGCTCAGTTTTATTAAGGTGAGTTATTCAACTTTCTTTAAAATTAAGCAATGAGAATGTTAATAGATGTGTTGTAATTGTTATTGAACCACTTAGAATGCTTAATGGTTAAGAAAAATCGAGACTGGCTTAACAGATGAAAGTGACGATGAACAGTGAACTTTTCGCAATAGTAGGTTGCGCAAAGTGAAGGTTTTCGCAATAGAGGGTTGCGAAAAGTGGAAGTTTTCGCAATAGAGGGTTGCGAAAAGTGGGGTTTTCGCAACAGAGGGTTGCGAGTTCTGGAGTTTTCGCAACAGAGGGTTGCGAGTTCTGAACTTTTCGCAGCTTTGGCTTGCGAAAAGTGTAGCTTTTCGCTACAGTGGGTTGCGAACTTTGAGCCATTCCAGTATCATTTTTATGGGTTTATGAGGAACATATTCTGAGGTATATATGCTATTTGTTATATGTTTATAACTCTATTGTTGATGTAAAAACCATGTTATGTTAAATTGTAAGGACTTATTTATGAGTCCGGAGTTGTTGTTAATTGTTGAGATGTTGATTCCCGATGCTAAATGGCAAAGTGGGGATAATCGTTGAAATTAATATTCTGTACATAGAGATATAGAATATATGTTGAATTGTATAGCTTTAGTGTACAATAGAATGAGTGATGATACACCATTATTGTGTGGCGTTGGCTAGAAATATACATCTGGTCTAGTGGGCATAAAGTACGGTATAATGAGAACCGTTTACTAGCCAGGGACCGTTGGGATGTATTTCTAGTTGTTGGAGTGAATCTTGAATCATCTGTGAGGGTCTCTAGTGGTTGTTGATCACGATAAAATCTCATTAGAGGGACCAGTGATTCAAGGTGGGGAGGAAATGAAATGAGGAATAACAGACTTAGAGTTGTAATTCCCATTTCAAACGAAAAGATGAGATATCTTCATTGTTGAGAAATTATAGTCTTAATTCAGAAAAAAGCAGGTTTGGAAACTGTAATTTCTGGGAGTTGGAGTTAATTATAAATCCGGTGGGATTTATAGTAATTCTTGATGGTAGTATGATGACTAGATGAATTAGTCATAAGTAAGGGAATATGTGGATTCTAATGGTTGATAAGAGCTTGGTATGGTAAGATGGCTGATAACAGGTTTGATATATCTATTATTAATTTTTAGTTGTTAAATTTTAATTTGATTTGGATAATCTCACTAGGCGAAAGCCTAATGTTTCAAATTAAACTGTCTTACCAGGTACTGGCTCTGGGAAATAGTTTGGGAAGTGAGACTACAGTTGAAGGAAATCAGACTTGGCGATAACAAAGGATCAGGATATTCTTTTGATGACTTTTGGGACAAGCCTTAGATAATCTAGTTGATCTTATTGTGATGTATAATTAGATTGATCAGATTATTTAAGTTAATCTACCGTGTGTATATATAGAAACTTACTTATGATCCTTTGGTTTATAAAAGTCTGATATTTTGATGATCATAACGCGTGTATTTTGAGGTTTAAATTGGCCCTGAATTTTAGGGTGTTACAGTATGGTATCAGAGCATTAGTTTAAGCGAACTAGGTATGAATTTGAGATGCCTAAACTTAAGATGTGATGAAATTAAGTTATGATCTGCGAGAGATGGGTAGAATTGCTAAGACCGAGTATCTTAAGATGGACGGAAATACACTAAATTAGTATTGTAACAATGGTAACGAGAATCCTCGTGTATAATATGTTCTCAATTTCAATTAGCTACTGTTATTATGGATATATTGTTACATAAGCATGCTTGTTTCTCAATTGTTACAAGGGCTAATTAGTGATAAAGTACGTTTAGTATGTTTAGAATTCTGTTTAACCATTTGTATGGTTATTTGTGTCTGATCAGAGCAATGGTGAATACGCCACCTAGAGAAAGAGTTGGAACCGATGAGGCAAAAGTGAGTAATATGCATAATGCACCAAGAGATTTTCTTTCTTTGGGAGGTATGCATACTCCAGCTCAGAGGGTGGGTACTAGCAATGTAAGTCAGACAGCAGAGTCTAATATGGAGGCAAGAATAATGGAGAACGTATCAAGAATGATGAATGGTTCGGTAGAAAGACAAGCTGAATTGATGAACGCCTCCATGGAAAGAAAAACCGAAATGTTTACAAAGATATTCAATGATAGGAATATAGAACCAAGACGTCAAGTAATTGATACTGGAGTGATAAATCCGACGGGTAATCCAAGGCCAGAGGCGGAACGAAGGGTAGAAAGAATTTGTTCTTACAAAACATTTCTAAGCTGCAAACCACCTGAATTTAAAGGAGAAGATAGTCCAGTTGCATGTATGAATTGGCTGCGGGAGATAGAGCAAGCTTTCCGAGCCTGTGAATGTGAGGAAGGATCGAAAGTCAGATTTGCCTCTCAGATGTTAAGAGGTAATGCTTTAAACTGGTGGAATGTTCTGACAGCTTCTTTAGCGACACCTATGTTAAATGCCATGACATGGTGAATGTTTAAAGAAAAGATACTGAAAGAGTATTGTAATGAACATGAGATGGATCGGATAGAAGAACAATTTAGAAATCTCAAGAAGGGCAACATGTCGGTGAGAAGATATACAGAATTATTTATGGAGAAACTGAACTTGGTAGGGCACGTGGCTCCTGCTGAGAAAGATAAAGTTAAAGCATACTTGAAAGGGTTGCCGGCCGAGATGATGTCCCGAGTGCGAAATTCAAAGGCTGAAACACTCAGGGAAACGATTGAAGAGGCCAAGTTGATAGAGGAGATGTATGTCAGAGATAAGGAAGAGAAAGCTCTTGTTGGTGATAAAAGGAAGTGGGAAGGACGTCCTGATTCTTTTCAGAAACTCAGGCTGTTTGGTAAAAATATACGTTCAGAATCGCGAAAGGAACCCAACTGGTGTCCGAAGTGTAAGAGTAAGCATTTTGGGCCATGTTGAGCAAGCGGGCCAGAGTGTTTTAAGTGTGGAAAGATGGGGCACTTTGCATTTAACTGTTCATTACCCGGGGCAGTGTGTTTTGAATGTAAACAGCCAGGGCATATTCGACGGGATTGTCCAAAACTGAAAAAGGAGGGAGAACAGGGAAAGAAGACAGTTATACCTAAACCAACAGGACGAGCATTTAATATGACTGCAGAGGAGGTGAAAGGATCCAAAGATGTCGTCTCCGGTACTTTTCTTATAAATTCCATACCTGCTCATGTGTTATTTGATTGTGGTGCAAATTATTCGTTTGTATCCAAAGGGTTCTATGGTAAGTTAGCTATGCATGTCACTACTTTAGGAGATGCCTTAGTAGTTGAGGTAGCTAATGGGGGTCTAGCTTTGGTTAGTGAAAGAATAGATGGTTATACAATTCAGATAGAGGATATCAAGTTTCCAATTGACATGTTGTTAATGGAAATTGGGGGATTTGATGTTATTGTGGGTATGGATTGGTTGACTGATAACCAGGAAGAAATAATATGTGCCAAGAAGTTGATCCGAATCTCGATGGTTGACCAAGATGATGTATTTATTTATGGGGAAAAGCAGAAGGGAGAAGTACAGTTGATCTCAGTTGCAAAGGCACGTAAATGTTTATCAAAAGGATGTTCGTCGTATTTGGCCTATGTTTTAGAAGCAAAATCAGAAAAGAAGCAGATACGAGACCTCAAAGTAGTACGTGATTTTCCTGATGTATTCCCAGATGATCTTCCAGGTTTACCTTTGGAAAGGCAAGTAGAGTTCCGTATTGATCTAATTCCTGGAGCAGCACCAATAGCTCATGCACCGTATCGTTTGGCGCCAGCAAAGATGAAAGAGATGATGTCACAATTGCAGGAGTTATTAGACAAAGGCTTTATTAGACCGAGTTCTTCACCTTGGGGAGCTCCGGTGCTGTTTGTTAAAAAGAAAGATGGAACTATGATAATGTGCATAGATTATCGGGAATTGAATAAAGTGACAATCAAGAACAAGTATCCGTTGCCACGAATTGATGACTTGTTCGATCAGTTGTAAGGTGCGGGATGTTTTTCTAAGATTGATCTGAGGTCGGGGTATCATCAAGTCCGAGTAAGGGATGAAGATATTCCGAAGACTGCTTTCAGAACGAGATATGGGCATTATGAGTTTCTTGTGATGCCATTTGGTTTGACTAACGCTCCAGCTATATTCATGGATCTGATGAATAGAGTGTGTCGGCCGTTTCTAGACAAGTTTGTCATTGTATTTATTGATGACATACTAGTCTATTCAAATAATGAAAATGATCACGAGTGTCATCTTCATGAAGTTTTGGAAGTGTTGAGAAAAGATAAATTGTATGCAAAATTCTCAAAATGTGAATTTTGGTTAAAAGAAGTACAATTTCTGGGTCATGTGATTTCTGCTGAAGGTGTGAAAGTGGATCCAGCCAAGATAGAAGCAATGATGAATTGGGAGACTCCAAAGAATGCATCTGAAATAAGAAGTTTCTTGGGTTTGGCCGGGTATTATCGGAGGTTTATTAAAGATTTCTCGAAGATTGCTTCTGCTTTGACTGTGTTAACTCGTAAAAATGTAAAGTTTGTCTGGACTGAAAAGCAAGATTCAGCTTTCAAAACTTTAAGGCAGAAATTGTGTGAAGCTCCTGTTTTAGCACTGCCAGAAGGTACAGATGATTTTGTAGTATATAGTGATGCTTCAAAGATGGGTCTAGGATGTGTATTGATGCAAAGAGGCAAGGTGATTGCTTATGCATCAAGGCAATTGAAAGAGCATGAGAAGAATTATCCTACCCATGATTTGGAATTAGCAGCAGTGGTTTTTGCTTTGAAACTATGGCGTCATTATTTGTACGGTACAAAGTGTACTCTTTATACTGATCATAAGAGTTTAAAGCATGTCTTTGATCAGAAGGAGTTAAATATGAGACATAGAAGGTGGTTGGAACTACTTAAAGACTACGATTGTGAATTGCATTACCATCCTGGTAAAGCAAATGTCGTAGTTGATGCCTTGAGCAGGAAGGAGTATAATGGTTGTCTAAAGTCAACTAATGCTAGAATTGATGTAATGTCAAGTCTGATTGAACGAATAAAGGATGCGCAAACGGGAGCTCTTTTGGAAGAAAATTTAAAAGCTGAAGTTATGGCCAAACAACGGTTTCAACTGACAGAAGATAGTCGCGGGGTGAAATTATTTCGAGGCCGTGTTTGGGTACCAAGAGTAGGTGGGAATCGAGAATTAATTATGGAAGATGCTCACAAATCTAAGTATTCCATTAACCCTGGAAGTACTAAAATGTATAGAGACTTGAAGCTACATTATTGGTGGCCAACCATGAAGTTAGATGTGGCTCGATGTGTAGAAAAGTGTGGAACCTGTTCTTTAGTTAAAGCTGAACATCAAAAGCCATACGGAAGTTTTCAATCTTTGGAAAATCCGGAGTGGAAATGGGATAAGATTACCATGGATTTCGTGACGAAGTTACCAAAGACGCAAAGAGGTAACGACACTATATGGGTAATAGTTGACAGGTTGACAAAGAGTGCTCATTTCTTGGCGATGAAGGAAGCTTCACCGATAGAAAAGTTGGCGAAGTTGTATATTGACGAAGTGGTGTCAAGACATGGTATACCAGTGTCTATTGTTTCTGATCATGATAGTCGGTTTACATCAAGGTTTTGGCAGTCAATTCAAGAAGAGTTGGGTACGAAATTGAATTTGAGTACCGCATATCATCCACAAACGGACGGTCAGAGTGAAAGAACTATTCAGACATTAGAAGATATGCTTAGAGCATGTATACTAGATTTTAGAGGTAACTGGGATACGCATTTGCCATTAGTGGAATTTGCGTATAACAATAGTTATCGTTCTAGTATCGGAAGAGCACCGTTCGAAGCCTTATATGGTAGAAAGTGTAGAACTCCAGTATGTTGGCTAGAAGCTGGAGAGAAACAGTTTGCTGGACCGGAAATGGTGCAACAAACGGCTGATAAAATAAAAGAAATCCGACAACACATGAAAGCGGCTCAGGACAGACAAAAGAGTTATGCTGATTTAAAAAGAAGACCAGTAGAATTCCAAGTTGGGGAGCGCGTCATGCTAAAAGTATCTCCGTGGAAAGGTGTAATTCGTTTTGGAAAGCGTGGGAAGTTAAGTCCTCGTTTTCTAGGACCTTTCGTTATCACTAAAAGAATTGGGCAACAGGTTTATCAGCTAGACCTTCCACCTGAATTGGAAGGAATTCACAATGTGTTTCATGTATGTTATCTTCGGAAGTGTTTGGCCAAAGAACAAGATGTGATTCCGATAACTGATGTCAAGGTGGACGAGAAGAGTCAATGTATTGAAGAACCGGAAGCAATTCTAGAAAGATCGGTTCGGAAGTTAAGGAACGACAAAGAGGTGCCTATGTTGAAAGTACGATGGAAACATCATCGAGGCAGTAACGTGACTTTAGAGTCGGAGGAAGAAATGAAGAAACGATACCCTCAATTGTTTGCTTAGTTTGATTTCGGGGACGAAATCATTTTCAAGTTGGGGAGTATTGTAACACTCCGAAAATTTCATTGTAATTAATAGTAGATAAATTGTATTTTGGTACAATTTATTTTTGAGAAAATTAACTTGGAGGGTTGATTTGTTCTTATTTGAAAGTTTGGGGTGTATATTGGAAATTGAGTTTATGACTCATTAATTAAAATGAGGTGTCATATGGAGAATAATCAGTATTTTAAATAGTGATTTCCTTGATTAATTTGTTTAACAAAAAGAAATTAAATTAGAACAGAGAGAGATAGAGAAAGCGAAACAGAGAGAAAGAATTCGAGAAGAAGAAAAGAAGAAGAGAAAATTGGTTTGGTGATTTTGTGGTAAGAAACTTGAATACTTCTATTGATTCTTGTAAGGAAGTTAATTAATTGCATAATTATTTGTTTAGAACTGTTTTGGGAAGTTAACTTGAAGCTGTGAAGAAATCGATCAGAGCTCAGTTTCATTAAGGTGAGTTATTCAACTTTCTTTAAAATTAAGCAATGAGAATGTTAATAGATGTGTTGTAATTGTTATTGAACCACTTAGAATGCTTAATGGTTAAGAAAAATCGAGACTGGCTTAACAGATGAAAGTGACGATGAACAGTGAACTTTTCGCAACAGTAGGTTGCGCAAAGTGAAGGTTTTCGCAATAGAGGGTTGCGAAAAGTGGAAGTTTTCGCAATAGAGGGTTGCGAAAAGTGGGGTTTTCGCAACATAGGGTTGCGAGTTCTGGAGTTTTCGCAACAGAGGGTTGCGAGTTCTGAACTTTTCGCAGCTTTGGCTTGCGAAAAGTGTAGCTTTTCGCTACAGTGGGTTGCGAACTTTGAGCCATTCCAGTATCATTTTTATGGGTTTATGAGGAACATAATCTGAGGTATATATGCTATTTGTTATATGTTTATAACTCTGTTGTTGATGTAAAAACCATGTTATGTTAAATTGTAAGGACTTATTTATGAGTCCGGAGTTGTTGTTAATTGTTGAGATGTTGATTCCCGATGCTAAATGGCAAAGTGGGGATAATCGTTGAAATTAATATTCTGTACATAGAGATATAGAATATATGTTGAATTGTATAGCTTTAGTGTACAATAGAATGAGTGATGATACACCATTATTGTGTGGCGTTGGCTAGAAATATACACCTGGTCTAGTGGGCATAAAGTACGGTATAATGAGAACCGTTTACTAGCCAGGGACCGTTGGGATGTATTTCTAGTTGTTGGAGTGAATCTTGAATCATCTGTGAGGGTCTCTAGTGGTTGTTGATCACGATAAAATCTCATTAGGGGGACCAGTGATTCAAGGTGGGGAGGAAATGAAATGAGGAATAACAGACTTAGAGTTGTAATTCCCATTTCAAACGAAAAGATGAGATATCTTCATTGTTGAGAAATTATAGTCTTAATTCAGAAAAAAGCAGGTTTGGAAACTGTAATTTCTGGGAGTTGGAGTTAATTATAAATCCGGTGGGATTTATAGTAATTCTTGATGGTAGTATGATGACTAGATGAATTAGTCATAAGTAAGGGAATAGGTGGATTCTAATGGTTGATAAGAGCTTGGTATGGTAAGATGGCTGATAACAGGTTTGATATATCTATTATTAATTTTTAGTTGTTAAATTTTAATTTGATTTGGATAATCTCACTAGGCGAAAGCCTAATGTTTCAAATTAAACTGTCTTACCAGGTACTGGCTCTGGGAAATCGTTTGGGAAGTGAGACTACAGTTGAAGGAAATCAGACTTGGCGATAACAAAGGATCAGGATATTCTTTTGATGACTTTTGGGACAAGCCTTAGATAATCTAGTTGATCTTATTGTGATGTATAATTAGATTGATCAGATTATTTAAGTTAATCTACCTTGTGTATATATAGAAACTTACTTATGATCCTTTGGTTTATAAAAGTCTGATATTTTGATGATCATAACGCGTGTATTTTGAGGTTTAAATTGGCCCCGAATTTTAGGGTGTTACACTTTGGGATTTCAGTGTTACTGGGTAAAGTTCCTGAGGACCTAGTACTTTGATTTAAAGCTAGCTGACTGACTTGAGTTTCAAGATTCTTGATTGAAGCCTGAGTTTGGGTCATAAACCCTTTTGTTAGACAACCTAGGGGGGGAAAGGTTGTATTTAAAATCTTTTACTTTCAAAAATTCTTTTATAAATAAATACAGTACAGAAACAGTATAAATAAATCAGAGTATACAAATAATAAATACACAACAATTATATAAACAGATATAATTAAAATGCACAGCGGAATAAATAAAGAGATGAAGGTTAGAGATACTTGACACGGAGATTTACTGATTTACCACCAACTGTGATAAACCAGCAGCCGAGACACTTCTCGACACGATCCAATAAATGTATTCTTTACGGTAGAACACAAACCAAATACAAAGGAATTTGTAATAGTTTCTCAAGCCTCTGCTATGAGATAAACAGGATCACACACCCGTTATTCAAATACTTACAAGAGGAGTATAACTCACAATGGGTAATCACTCTTGTATAATATCTCACACTTGGATATTTTATAAAAAATGTTTTATAAAATATATATATATAAATGAGAGAGAGAGATGAGCAGTGATGGTGTTGGTTGTATCTGTATTGTCTGTGTTGTGGTCTGCCTTCTTCATCACCAGCATGCTTCTTTATATATCAGCATCTCCAACGGAAACATGCATCCGCGGTATACCGCCAAATGCACGCGGTATACCGTGCAGTAAAAAAGTACACTGTCAGAAGAGAAAGGTCAAACCTGCAAAAACAAACGTAAACTTGTACCCGCGGTATACCGGCTAAACATCGCGGTATACCGCCCAACTGTACCCGCGGTATACCTGCTAAACACCGCGGTATACCTGCGTCAGAAAAAAGTACGACCAATCAATCAGAGGTAACATCAAGCCGCCGCGGTATACCTGCTGAACCTCGCGGTATACCTGCGTCAGAAAAAGCAAAATCTTGCTAGATCTTCTAAAAAAAAAAAACTTTATTAAAATCATTTATTGGGTTTTTAGAAATATCCAAGTGGTATATTATTTTAGGGTGTTTATCATTATTAGTTATAAACAATAATGACGACGTAAACACTTCCGTCTTGAACCCTTCAGATTAAATCTTCGTGTTCTTCAACAACTGCACACTTGGATTAAATTGTTAGATAAACAATAATACGGTGTGTTTGTAATCATCAAAATAAATATATATAAATATATAGAGATGTGGTACACTTGCACCAATAATCTCCCCCTTTTTGATGATGACAAACACAACCGCTAAGCATGAGCATATGCGGTTTCTCTCCCCCGTTTGTCGAAACAAAAAGGGTCAAGAAAGACGGTATGCTTCCCCTCGAGAGATGCTCCCCCTCAAAATATGCATATATTTGAGAGAGCATAATCTCATGGGTAAAAGAGCTAAAACGCTCCCCCTCAAATTAATAACGATATCAAATTGAAGATTTTATAAAATTTGAGGGATAAAATAAGCATAATAAAATGACATGAAACAAAATAACCAAAAAGAAACACTTGCACCAAAACGGATCTTAAGGCTTCGATTTTCGGTTAATTTTATGTGATTTAAAAAAAAATCACCACGTATTATGACCTCGTCAGGTAACCACGTATTATAACCTCGGCAGGTAACCACGTATTATAACCTCGGCAGGTAACCACGTATTATAACCTCGGCAGGTAACCACGTATTATAACCTCGGCAGGTAACCACGTATTATAACCTCGGCAGGTAACCACGTATTATAACCTCGGCAGGTAACCACGTATTATAACCTCGGCAGGTAACCACGTATTATAACCTCGGCAGGTATCACGTATTGTATCCTCGTCAGGAAACACGTATTATATCCTCGTCAGGAAACACCTACAAAAGGTAAAGAAAATTTTCGTGGTACCCTTTTCTTATGGGTCCTTTTAACAGTTAGTATAAAACATAAACTGCAAAAAAAAGAACATGTTGTCGACATAAAATAAAACACGACAAACATACAAAACCATATAAATGGTTTAAAACCACAAACGCATCCCACCGGGATTATCAACATTAAACATTCCTTTCGGAATCCATTTTCTAACCATTTTAATTTTGCGATTGTATTTATCATACACATAAAATGAAGCATTTATATTCGCATTATTTTTAGATCTAGAAAAATTACCAATATACATACGAGCATGCGGTTTCCTTCCATAATTCACATTTTTTATTTTTGACATATATGGAGGTTTTCTCGTATCAACTTTAGGAGATGCAAAAAATCTTTTAATGGGTTTACACGAACATTTATCAACACATGTATCGGAACCAATGCCTTTACGACAATTTATACGATTAGGCATATTTAGCATTTTAAGCACTTTATCATTGCTATTTTGAAATGCATTAGCTAACATATTGTCCTTTTCATATGAATCGCATTTAGCTTTTAAACATGCATTTTCATTTTTAAGAATATCACATTTTGCACAAATAATATTTTCATGTGACTTTTTATTTAAACATGCAAGTTTCTTATTTAAAACATCACATGATTTGCAAACAATATTTTCGCATGCTTTCTTTTCTAAAGTGATAACTTTATCAATTAACTCATTTTTGATTTTATTATCACATGCAATGGTTTGTTTACAATTATTCAACTCATTTTGACATAATAATAGTTCTTCTTTTAATTTAGCATTCTCATTTTTATAACTATTTACGAGAACAATCAATTTTTGAAAAGAGACATTTAACATATCAATATCATCATCGTTATCACTACAACTAGAATAACTTGAGTATGAAGTACATACCTCTTTCTTGCAGTCGACGATGAGACACGTTTCTTCATTTCTTTGATCTCGGGTTTCGTCTCTCTTTTCTTTTGAGTTTCCACCATAGGTGATGTTCAAGTTCTCCCAAATATCACGAGCAGTTTCAAAGAGATAAACACGCTCAATATCATCGTTAGTAAGAACCGAAAAGAGAAAATTTTTGGCTTCATAATTTAAACAATAATTAGCCTCATCTTCGTCGGACCATTCCGAGCTAGGTTTTTCAACAACTTTGTTGTTTTGAAATTTTGTGGGTTTGAAATTTCCTTTAATAATAATATCCCAAATTTTTTGATTTATCCCACGAACATAACGTTCAAAAGAATTTGCCCAAAGATCAAAATTTTCGAAATCAATAAGAAGAGATTTAGAAAACCAAGCATTTTGTTGAGCCATAACAAAAACGGATTTTAAAAAATTAAATAGACGATTTTTGAAAGCCCTGCTCTGATACCAAATGTTAGACAACCTAGGGGGGGGAAAGGTTGTATTTAAAATCTTTTACTTTCAAAAATTCTTTTATAAATAAATACAGTACAGAAACAGTATAAATAAATCAGAGTATACAAATAATAAATACACAACAATTATATAAACAAATATAATTAAAATGCACAGCGGAATAAATAAAGAGATGAAGGTTAGAGATACTTGACACGGAGATTTACTGATTTACCACCAACTGTGATAAACCAGCAGCCGAGACACTTCTCGACACGATCCAATAAATGTATTCTTTACGGTAGAACACAAACCAAATACAAAGGAATTTGTAATAGTTTCTCAAGCCTCTGCTATGAGATAAACAGGATCACACACCCGTTATTCAAATACTTACAAGAGGAGTATAACTCACAATGGGTAATCACTCTTGTATAATATCTCACACTTGGATATTTTATAAAAAATGTTTTATAAAATATATATATATATAAATGAGAGAGAGAGATGAGCAGTGATGGTGTTGGTTGTATCTGTATTGTCTGTGTTGTGGTCTGCCTTCTTCATCACCAGCATGCTTCTTTATATATCAGCATCTCCAACGGAAACATGCATCCGCGGTATACCGCCAAATGCACGCGGTATACCGTGCAGTAAAAAAGTACACTGTCAGAAGAGAAAGGTCAAACCTGCAAAAACAAACGTAAACTTGTACCCGCGGTATACCGGCTAAACATCGCGGTATACCGCCCAACTGTACCCGCGGTATACCTGCTAAACACCGCGGTATACCTGCGTCAGAAAAAAGTACGACCAATCAATCAGAGGTAACATCAAGCCGCCGCGGTATACCTGCTGAACCTCGCGGTATACCTGCGTCAGAAAAAGCAAAATCTTGCTAGATCTTCTAAAAAAAAAAAACTTTATTAAAATCATTTATTGGGTTTTTAGAAATATCCAAGTGGTATATTATTTTAGGGTGTTTATCATTATTAGTTATAAACAATAATGACGACGTAAACACTTCCGTCTTGAACCCTTCAGATTAAATCTTCGTGTTCTTCAACAACTGCACACTTGGATTAAATTGTTAGATAAACAATAATACGGTGTGTTTGTAATCATCAAAATAAATATATATAAATATATAGAGATGTGGTACACTTGCACCAACACCTTTCATGAGTGCTTCCAAAGAAAGATTTGAGTCATCATGTGGAGGTGCATGATTTTGGTTTTGAAAAGGTGGTTGATTATTCTGAAAACCTTGATTACGATTATTCTGATGATGGTTGTTTTGAAAATTTCCCTTGTAATGATTTTGGGAACTGCTTGCTTGATTTTGAAAATTAGAATTCCCTTGTGATTTTTGTGCAGGTGGATTTAAACATAGACTATTCCAAGAGAAATTAGGGTGCTGCTTCCAACTGGCATTGTATGTGTTGGATTGAGGATTTGGTCTGTTTTGAACATAGTTTACAGATTCAGAATTATGAGGACAGTGTTCATAAGAATGTTCCTCACCACAACATACACATTGCACAGAAAGGACAGGTGCATGAGGTTTAGTGACAGCCGACTGTGCTCCTTGACCTGAAGTGATGTTTTTAAGCATATTAGTCATGGAAGCAAGCTGAGCTGTCAAAGCAGTGTATGCATCAATCTCATGCAACCCGACAGTCTTCTTTTGAGTTGAAATTTGAGCTCTTGGATCAGCCCATTGTTCATTATTTGCAGAAATATTTTCAAGAAATTCATACCCGGTATTGTAGGTGTTAAAGGTAAAGGCCCCTCCTGAAGTCGCATCGAGCATTTGTTTTGTATTGGAATCAAGTCCATTGTAAAACGTCTCGAGTTGAATACAGTAGGGAATGCCATGGTGAGGGCATTTCCTTAATAATTCTTTAAACCTTTCCCATGCATCGGAAATTGCTTCATCGTCCATTTGTTTAAACATACAAATTTCGTTTCTGGACTTAGCATTCCGGGTAGGTGGAAAATATTTTCGCAAAAACTTTTCAGATTTTCAGCCATATCACCCCAAGATGGTACTGAACCTGGTGCTAATGAATTGAACCATATTCTTGCCTTATCCCTTAGAGAAAATGGAAATAAAGTGAGCCTTAAGGCTTCGGGAGATACTCCAGGGATTAGGAAAACATCGATGATCTCCATAAAAGATTTTAAATGGGAATGAGGATCCTCCGATGGTAATCCAGCAAATTGACCATTGGCTTGCAACATATGAAACATGATGGGTTTTGGTTCAAAATGTAAAGTATCTAATTGTGGCCTAACAATCCCAGAATTTAATTGCTCAAAATTTGGGATTGCGTAGTCCATAATTCTTCCATCTTTCGAGTTTGCAAGGTCAATGATGTTAAGTGGTTTTTCATTACCAATAGATCCATTATCATCTCCTTCCTCATTGTTATGGGGTGGATTTTGTAGAAAAGGTGGATTTTGTTGAAATGGTATAAACGGTGGATTACCAAAAAGTGGTGGGTTTTGTTGAAAAGGTGGATTTTGACGATTATTTCCAAAGATTGGTGGAGGTCGAATTGGATTTTCTAAAGGTGGTCTCACGGGATTTTCCAAAGGTGGTGGATTTGGTGGTCTATTTTCAAAACCGGGTGGGGGTCCGTCCATATTGAGAGAGTTTGATGTTCTTTGAATTCTTCTTCTTTGATGAAAAGTTCTCTCAATATCCGGATCTAACTCGAAAAGTTCCCCACGTGATATTCTTGGCATACACCACTTTCAAAAAATCTTTTAAAATTCCCAACGGTGTTAGAAAAATCAAATCTTTAAGAATACTTTTATAGACTTTAGCTTACCAATCCCCGACAACGGTGCCAAAAACTTGATGTGCCAGTGCTTTGAATACACCTACAGACGTGTGCTAATAGAACCAATAAGCAAATATACTTATTTAGAACTATGTCGTCTATCAAGTAATAAAGTGGTAAAATACCGATTATCGTCCCACAGAGATTGGAGTTAAAATTGCAATTAAAGTACAATGAAAGAAGTGATTTCAGATGACGACTTGGAAGAAAATATCTTTGATTGGTTGGTTGATGATTAACACAGATTCTAATTAACAAGATTAAAAGAGAAGCAAAGGTGTAAGACTTGTGATGTTGTGATAAACCGAATTCCAACAGACCAATGCTACAACAATGCTACAACATGATGCTGCAGCATAGCAGTGACAAAAACTAGTTTTATTATCTACTTTGAGACACGTTCCTCTCGGACTCTCACCATCCCATGATTCCAGTAGCTAGAGCAATCTCATCTCTGAGCAGAACCCAAGATAATGGAACGATGGAAATGGAGTTCTCAAAGCATATGGCAAAACAAATTCTCTTTGTTAAAAGTTACTCTCTCGATATAACCCCCATACCTCCCAAGTTTTTATACTCCTAAATAGCTTATCTCTAAGTCTATTCCATTTTAATCCCTTGAGAAAATGATAACTTATCAAGAATGAATCATTTTAGAAAAGAAAAGTAACAACTCTCATTGCAAGTTACTCTCTCGATATAACCCCTTAAGTCATCCAAATTGACGTGCTATTCAATGGCCTATCTCTAGGTCCATGACACTTTAACAATATCAAAGTGATCAATTTGTCAAAGGATTTTGTTATCTTGAAAGAACTTGGGTTGGAATAATAAAACATCATTTTTGCCACAAAAATACCTACTTTCTTTTGGTCATTATAATACCCTTTGTCTCACACCCAAGCTACAAGATTAGCTACTCATTACAATAAATGAAACAAAGTAAATGCACAATACTTGGAAAGTAAACACGATGCAAGAGATAGTAAATGACTTGGAAGTAAAAACTAACTAAAGTAAATGACTAAAAATGTAAAGACAAGAATGTAAGTAATAAGCAATAGATGACAAGAGTATAAATGGAATGTAAATCTATGACTAACAAGAGTAAATACTGAAAAGTAAGAGCATTAAATATAAAACTTATGATACAAGAACATTAAAGGAACTAAGATGTGCAGTTAGGATACTCTCCAGTGCTGCAGCAATGTATACGTATATCTAAGAACAAAGAAAATTAAAGGAAGAACACTTGAAGATTTGAAGATTGGAAGAACATTCATAAGATTTCTGGAAAATAACTAGAGAGAACTTAGAACTGATTAAGATCAGTTCCAAGGAGATATATCTAAAAAGGCTAGATGACCCCTCTATATATAACAAAAGGGAGGGGCATCTTTGGTAAATAAAGTGAACTACACCAACTAGCAAGTACAACTAGTTAACCAATAGTACAAAATCCAACTAAGCAATTACTTAAACTACCATTACAATCTAAAGAGCGTTTCAAGGGTTACAAAATATCAGATTTAAACATAAAATACGAATTTCCAGCTCATTAATTCGTCTTCTTCATTCCCTTGATCACCAGATCCATGATGTACCAATGCTTCAGCAATACCCTGTTTTGGTTGATTTTGCCAAAAATGCTTAGATTAGCCTACCAATAAAGTAAAACAAGCAAACCATGATCCCTAGCTCCAAGAAAGTAAAACAAGATAAAAAAGACTCAAAGTTGGGATTTTTAGAATGAAAAAGTCCTTACTAACCTAAAGAAATAAGTGCTTAAGTACTCAAAATTGAGCACTTATCACTTCACATCAATGATTGCAAAATATATGTGATAAAACATATTTATGTTAGCCATAAATGGTTAGTCCTAAAATGCGTCATATTTTTCTTGAGTTCAGTATTTCGGGTTTTTGTTGGTTTTCTTGAATTTGAGAAATTAGTTTTAAACTTTTAACAGTGTTTTTTAAGATCAGATAATTGAGGATTATTACTCTTTTGTAGCATAAAACCCCCTCCTTGTAGTCATATAAGCATTGTATGGCTCTATAAGTATGTCTTTGGTAATATGGTGATCAAGCCAGTTTTGTATGCTCAATGTATGCAACTTAATTAGAGTGGGTTGTATGCTCTACAGCCCCCCCTTTCTCTGGCCACCACTCCAGCTTCCTCTCCCTTTTATCGGCATCATACCCCTTCTTCGGTGTATCATCCGGATTTTTGGTAAATATAATTTCAAGATTTTATAAGTATTTTAGTATTAGAATAGCCTTGATGAAGTATTTTGAGTTTTGGTTCGGTTAGGTATTGCATTAGACAAGAAACTCAAAAAGTTGAAAAACAATACATGGCTCGCAGTCGTGAGGAATGAGTTGTGCGGGCGTAAAGCATGGGCAAAACATTGATGGGCCATGTAGCCTTTTAAATCATATTGGACATGTTTTGTGAATATTTGTGATTTTTAGCATATTTGGATTATGAATTCTCTTAAGAAATGTGTGTGATGGTTAATTGGTTGTTTTGAGACACCATATGATATTTATTTCATAAAGTGTGATTTCTTAGATATTTGAATAATTTGAGGCAAGTTATTATTTGAACTCTTGAAAATTGTATATTGAGTTATAAATAACCTCATTTGGTTTTGTTGAACAAATCAAAGTATTTAGTGATTTTGTATTGGACTGGGAGTTACCCAATTTGTTAACCGTGATATAGGCACTTGAAACCCTTTTGGGATATAAAGGCGCAAATTTTTGGATAAATACCTTGGCTTTGTGAGGATTTCGAAAATACAAACCATACGACTTTGGTCCTTTGGGTCATTATGCTCTGATGAAGCATCGGTATGGACATATTAATGTTACATGTGCCATGTATTTATTAACTATTGGAAACTATGCCTTTTGGGCTTATGTGGTTTATATTGGACCACTTAAATTAGTCAATTGTTTTGTGAGGCATTTTTGCTTGATTTTAGCTCAAATGAGTTTTGGGACAATTAATAGGTTTTAATAGCTCAATGAGGAGTTTTAGTGCATTTATTTTATTTTTGTTGGATATTACATGTTTTGGGCGTGTTGGTCATTCAATTGGGGTCATGTAATTTTAGACTGTAAGGCATTGGATCCATAAGCGTAGGAGTTGGTCTTGTTATTATATGTGAAGTTTTGATGTCCACATTTAAGTCTAGCGAGTAGCGAGTGGTCCCCAAGTTTTGGGTAGTGAGCTTGCGGTGATGCCCTATTGGATTGTATATAGAACTATTATCCTTTGGTGGTACTCGAATGATTCGTATACGTGGCTAAGTCTTATGGTGATGCTCATTGGAGCCAAATGAGAAAACCAGTGACTTTGGTGGTAAGGCGTATCTCAAAGTCGAGTAGACACTTAGGTCACTTTGGGAATCTTGCGGTGGTGCCCAATGGATCCGTATACAAGGACCCATGGCCTGAGGTGAAACTCAAGAACGTTGATATATAACTACATGTTCTTACCACATTTGATGGAATCTAGTCTCCCCTATCACAGAAAAGTATTGTTTTCAGGTACTTCGTTATCCATGTTGGTGTTCTGAATATATAGTTTTATCTATATAATTGGTGTTTGGAGTTTATGTATTGCAACGTTTTGGGTGAGTTTGGATATTGGTTATTTATCTAAAATGAATATTTGAATTAGAAATAATTAGATTTATAAAGATGGTCCTTTTATGATTTATGTTTTAAAGGATGGGTCCTGATATAAAGAAAAATATTTGTTTAAACCGTTTTATGTTTTATATGATAAAACTACTTTAACTCACTAAGAAAATATTCTCCCTTTACCATGTTCTTTATTTCTATTATCAGCTAAACACCTCTATGTGTCTGGGTGTGAGCCGAACTTAAGACTAGTATGCCACACTTGGGTGTTGCCAATATTGCTAATTCTTAAGCTTGGTCATTTGAGTTAAGACTTTAACTCAACGTGGTTAAGATGATCACTTTGAAGTGTTAATATTAGATCCTAGATATAGAGATGGGCGAATCCAAAATACAACTTAAGTGATGCACAAAGATTTGAGAAAATCTTTGATAATTACGTAATGATACGGGTTCTGTATGATTTTTGTTAAGGTTCAAACATTAGTCTAAATTTACACTACAAAGAGTTGGGTACGTGAAACTTTAAAGTCCAATCCTTGTGGATAAGATCTCGGTATTGTTACCACTTTATTACTTGTAGAGATCATAGTGTCGGTGTTCACTTGCACGACCACTATGGGAACATTGTGGACATATACGGTTTTCCAAGCATCAAAGTTTATTGAGGGGACCTTGATATGGAATGAAGAAGGGTAGTTGAAGGTTGGGGTGGGGCGGATGAGGGTCTGCGTGGGAGAAGAGTGAAATAGAGGGAAATGTTTTGTTTTAAAAAAAGTAATAATAATAAGATATATGGATAACATAAAATGAACAAAATGTTTAACTATAACTAATGATAAAATATAGAATTTGTTAGAAGGAGGGATGAAAATTGTTGAAAATTGACAAACGTGAGGACCAAATCTGACTTTATGAAGTTTAGGGACGATATTCGTTGAAAAGTGAACATTAGAACCAAAATTGAACTTTGATCAAAATCTTATAATAACTTAGAATAAAAGAAAAAGTCCAAAAAAATCCAGTGGACTTTAGTGTTTGAAGTGATTAAGTCATTGGACAATTTTTTGGAGCAAATAAGTTCTTAGACATTCCAAAATTTGTTAAATAAATCATTAGACTTTTGAAAACCTATTAAATACATCCTTATTACTATTTTAAGAATGTATTTAACAGGTTTTCAAAAATCCAATGATTTATTTAACTAATTCTGGAATGTCTAAGGACTTTTTGTTCCAAAACAATTGTTCAATATTTTTTTTTGTGTAAGAATTGTTTTGGCAATAAAAAGAAATGAATTAGAAATTTTTTTTTAGAAAAAAAATTACACTTTTTATTCGTATACATAAAAAAAATACGCTTTTTGACAAGTTACACCATTATAATTGTCTCGTCAATACGTTCAATGTGAGCTCAACATTGAATATTTTTTTAATTTACTCTTATATTATTAAATATCATAAATAGGTACGAATTATTTGTAATACTTACACTTTATATCCTTTAAGATCATTTATTTAATAATACAAGATTAATCTGTAATCATAGGGTATAAGGTGTAAGTATTAAAAATAACTCATACGTATTTATAATATTTAATAATATAAGATTAAATACAAAAATATCCAATATTGAGTTTATTTTGAACTGATGAGAAAATTATAATGGTGTAATTTGTATAAAATGTATTTTTGATATATTTTAATTAATATACAATTATGGATGATAATATAATAAAGATGTAAAATAGAAAATAAAAAAGTAATGAATATAAAATAAATTAAATAACTCTTTTTAAGTAATAAAGATGTATTTAACAGGTTTTCAAAAGTTCAATGATTTATTTAAAAAGTTTTGAAATGTTCAAGGACTTATTTGTTCCATAAAATTGTACAAGGACTTAATCACTCCAAACACTAAAATCCATTGTGTTTTATTGAACTTTTCCCTAGAATAAACTACAAATTTGGTCCATGCGATTTGGTGTTATAACAATTTTCGTCCCTACAATTTCGAAATTACAAGATGACCACCGTGGTTTGCCAAAACGACTCGATTTGTTCTCTGCCTCTAACGGTCGTTGAAATAATTCGTTTAGTGAGGGGTTCTTTAGATTTTCTACACTTATCTGCCATTTTTCTTTAGAAAAAAATAAAATTCAATGAATATAAATTAATTATATTATACAATATTATAATTATATAGTTATATAACATACATACACACACACACAAATAACTCTTTGCCAGCAACAACATCAACTCACGAGAAACTTAAACCCCAACTACAACTATTTGCCGATTACATAACTTCGTCGACCAGTGCAACAATTACGAAGAAACCATGAAAACACAATATCCCTTATTCCTTTAAAACTCCCCAACGAAAAGCTATGGTGAAAATCTCTAATGACCTCCCCGACCCTCCCCCCCCATAGAACCTAAAAGCACTCTTGACCTCCATTTGTCTCTTTTGTAACACTAACGACCCAAAAGCTCGTTTGCAACCCTCCTACTCGATTTCTCTATGTAAATCAAACCCCTCAGTTGTTGTTAGAACGTGAAATTTAGGATTTGGTTATGGTGTGTAGGGTTTGTTTTAAATATGTATGGTTCTGATCTTGGTTTAAATTTGGGTTGTGCTCACTTATTTTTATTTTGGTTTGAATTTTGAGTTGGTTTTGAATTTGATTGTTAATGACTTTGATTTTGATTTATAGATATGGATTTGGAACTTATTTTGATTTTGAGATATGGATTTGGAATTGATTTTGATTTTGACATTTAGATCTGGAACTGATTTCATTTTGAGATTTAGATTTAAAACTGATTTGATTTTGAGGCGTACTTAGAGAGAGAAGATGATTGGTGTCAGACGTGATGACTAGTGAGTAGTGCGAGAGAAGATTGTTGTAATTAATTATATTTTTTAACTAAAAATAAGAGAAAATTAAAAAAAGTCTAAAATACCCCTCATCTAACGGGATTTTTAATGGTTGTTAGAAAGAGCGATCAATTCTGGACCTTTTTCTAAATCACAATGACCATCTTGTATTTTTAGGCTCTGTAAGGACCAAAAATATACTAACTAACAAACCACATGAACCAAATTTGTAGTTTACTCAATAACTTATCAAGCACGAGGGGTTGAACAAAAATCTTCAAATTTAAAGTTACAAGTTAAGTATTTAAATACAAGCTATAAACTCTATAAAGGTAGAAAACAACCATCGATAAACTTTATAATTATTCATATCATTTTTTAGAAATTTAGATCATTCTAAATATAATTAATTTTTTTTATTAAAATACAGTTGTATAAAAAAATATATTTGCATGCAAGTATAGTTATTAATATTATAAAATATTTACATTATTTTTCTCATATATTGTAAAACTCAACCTACAACTTAGTACTACTTTTGTGCAACTTCTTAATAGCATCTCTAAAAGACTATCTCAAACTTCTTAAAATAGAGCTTTTGGAAATTTATAATTTTTTTACTTAAATAGATTTTTCAAAATAAAATAAAGTGTGAGAAGGAGTGCCAGTCTCCAATATGGTAATTCAAAAAAAAATGATCATTATGGGAGAGAAGTATTTTTTTATTAAACTTCTTTCAAGGTAAATGTTAAAAAAATTATTTTATTAAATATGCATTAATAATATGATTAATGTTGAGGATGTTTTAAAATTTAAGATTTAAATCATATAAAACTAAGTAATAAACACATCTAAACACAAGATAAACAATAAAACCTATTAATAAAATATAATACTCTTTAAAATTGATATTCAATTAAAAACTTTTTTTCTTTAAAACCACATAAAACATAAAATAACATTTACGGGTCAGGTTCATGTGAAACCAACCTGTTTTCGTGAGACCACAAAATAACACTAAAACTTCACAGCGATTCATTGTGAAGGTAAGAAAAATAACGAACCTTCACAGCAAAAACACTTTGAAGGTTTACCTTCACAATATCTTCATAGTATTTTGCTATGAGGTTTAGTGTTATTTTTGTGGTCTCACGGATCTCACAAAAATAGTTTAATCTCACATGATCTCAAGTCTAAATGTTCCGACTCTCAACTATATATAAAAATAAAATACCAAATCATTATTTACAAGATTTTCACGTTGGTCATTAAACTTTATGTTTATATGTTCAGTCATTGAACTTAGGCCATCCGCAGCGCCCAGCGGGCTCGGGCTCGGGCTCCTGCGGGCAGCGGTGGGGGTCCTGCGGGCTTCATGCTCGGGCTCGGCCAGCGGGCTTTCAAACCCGAGAAACCCGAACGGCTCTTTGCTGTTTTTTTTAAATCTTGAAAATAATACGAACCCTACGGCTACTTTTATAAATTAATTTTTTTTCCAATTTAATCACACTATATATATTAATCCAAACCTCTTATTTTTTCACACCAAAATCTCTCAAACTCTCTCATTCTCTATATTTTAAACAATATGGATTCGCCACAACCCGGTTCACCAACCGCATCATCATCATCCGTAGACACCGACGAGTTGTTGAATCTACAAAGGGAAGTTTTTCGACACACTGCACAATGGATTTATGGTAGCACCGCCTCGTCGTCAACAACAGAGAGGGCTGCGAACATAGAAAGAGGTCGAGTAGCTGCAAACGAGCGGCTTATGCGGGACTACTTTGGCAACAACCCGATTTATACACCGGATATGTTTAGGCGGCGGTTCAGGATGAGCAGGCAACTATTCGAACGAATAGTTGAAGATTTAGAAGTAGATTATCCGTATTTTACATTTCGGTTGGACGGCAGAGGCAAACAAGGTTTTTCTCCAACACAAAAGTGTATTTCCGCTATTCGGCAATTGGCGTATGGAGTAACTGCTGACGCACTTGACGAGTACATCCGTATGGGAGAGACAACGTCACGAGAGTGTCTGTACAAATTATGCACATGTATTATTGAACGGTATGGTCAAAAATATTTACGCACGCCTACTTTTATTGATATTCAGAAGTTGTACGCCGCGCATGAAGCTAAACACGGATTTCCCGGCATGCTCGGAAGCATAGACTGTACTCACTGGGCGTGGGCAAATTGTCCGAACGCATGGCGAGGTCAATTCATGAGAGGTGATCATGAGCATCCGACAATCATGCTAGAAGCAGTGGCTTCTCAAGATCTATGGATCTGGCACGCATACTTTGGTGTTGCCGGTTCCAACAACGACATCAATGTTCTCAATCAGTCGCCTATCTTGAACGATGTATATGATGGAAAAGCACCCTACTGCCCTTTTGAGGTGAATGGAGCCACCTACGAGCACATATATTATCTAGCGGATGGGATATATCCGGAATGAGCTACTTTCGTAAAATCATTTACGTGCCCACGGGACCCTAAACGACAAAAGTTTAAGTCCGCGCAAGAAGCGGCACGTAAAGATGTTGAACGGGCTTTTGGCGTGCTTAAAGCACGTTGGCATATACTTCATAACCCGACACGCGCATGGAAACCGACAAGATTGGCAAACATTATGTACGCTTGTGTCATATTACACAATATGATACTCTAAGACGAATACCATGCTATTTGTGGTGGCGATGAAAACGGCCTTTTCACGGATGATAACGAAACCCAAATCAGTGAGGAACAACGCGCGACAAATGTTAGAGAAGTCCAAAACCGGGCCACTCATAATAACCTTCGATCGGATTTGGTCGAACATATTTGGCGTATCCAAGTTCCCAACAATGACGACGAGTAGATTTTTAAATTTATTTTGTAATTTTTAATTTTTGAATGAATGATATGAATTTTTATTTTTATTATTTATCTTATTTTTATTTATTAAAAAATATATAAATATTTTTATTTTGTTAAATAATTAAATGTATAAATAAAAGAATTAAAAAAATGAGGTGACAAGAGGGCTTGAGGGTAGCGCTGGGGTCTTTAGGGCTTGAGGGCTTAGCTGATGTGGCGCTGATGTGGCGCTTGAGGGCTTCTACGGAGCGCTGAGGATGGCCTTATAAAAGAAAAAAACATCAAACCCTTGTAAAGTGTAATGGGTATTTTTGTAAATTAGAGAATTTTAATTAAATCCTCGGAATTTAATTAAACTAACCCAAGTTTGACTTTGACTTACATAAATGTCCCTTCTCTCTCCCATTTTGCAAATCTGCCCCACAATCCCACGATATGGGCCGCGATCGCGGACCCGGCCCATATGGCCCGCGAAGTTGGTCCGTGATGGGTGCATTTTCGCTAATAAAAAAAATAAATGAGGCATTCGCAAGGTGTAAGATTCGAACCCTGTAGCATCAACACATGTGCACAAGACCTTAACCAATAATCTAGCAACCTTGATACGTTTTTATTTCGTCCTATTTAGTTTTATTTCTAATGTTTTTTATTGACGTTTATCTTCCATTTAAAAATCTAATTTTTTTATTGACGTTGCTGAATATTCTAATTTTTTATTGACGTTTTTATAGTTTTTAAATTATATTTTTTTTCATCATAATTTATAATTTATAATTATTTTTATATTTATAATTTATAATTCGTTATTGTTTCAGTATATGGTATTAAAAGAGTTAATGTTAAAAATGAAAATTGGAATGAATAAAAAAACCTAAGAAACGAAAAACGTAATTCACTCAACTATATTAATTAATTAATTAAGCCAGGGACGTTTTAAAATTTTCCATTTTATGTCATTTTGCTTTATAAAATCTAGTTAATCTCTATATATACATATTCTGAAAGATCATGTGAGATGTTGAGGTTACCGTGAAAAACATGAGAAGTGGATTTGAACCGTCGAAATAAATATATAAATGATTTATTGAAACCACCTATTTCAAAATAAATAATTAAAAATAAACGTATCAAGGACGAAATAAATAATTTTTTTAAATGATTTTACTCTTTCAAAATAAATAAATAAACATATAAATGATTTTACTCTTTCAAAATAAATAATTCTAATGTTTAAACCTTAAAATAATTAATAAAGATTTCTAAATGGAAGATAAACGTCAATAAAATAAAATAGAAATAAAACTAAATAGGACGAAATAAAAATGTATCAAGGTTGCTAGATTACTGGTTAAAGTCTTGTGCACACGTGTTGTAGATGCAGGGTTCGAATCCTGCACCTTGCGAATGCCTTGCTTATTTTTTTATTAACGAAAATGCACCAATCGCGGCCCTTCGCGGGCCATATGAGTCGGGTCTGCGATCGCGGCCCATATCGCGAGAATGTGGGGCAAATTTGCAAAATGGGAGAGAGAAGGGGCATTTATGTAAGTCAAAATCAAACTTGGGGTAGTTTAATTAAATTCCCTTAAATCTTATATCGGGCACACCACATCGATGACCGAAAGCTTCACCCTATCATCCCAATGGGCCATGACCCCGTCCACAGTTTTTCCTTAATCCTTCCCTTTATACCTTGCTTTCAACAACCGGAACTTATTGATAAGTTCAAAATCAATTGTAATTAGATTAAAAATAAAGAAATCATCTTATCTATACTATATTATAAAGTATTTATGAAAAACTCTTAAAAACAACTCCTAAAGCTTCATGTACCACTATTTAATGTTAATTACTTAAAATCTCTTAAATCCAACTAATGAAGCTTTATGTACCTCTTTTAATGCTAATTACTTGATTAATACTTATCTCTAACAACCTTCAAATCCTTAGATCGTGGAATCTTATTAATTAATCCTTGTCTCTAACCACTTTCAAATCCTCAAATCATGAACTTCTTAAAAAGCGGCATTCTTTAAACCAATTTATAAAAAACACGACCGTTTTCTCAAAACCACACATTAAAATAAATTAGAACATTAAAATCGAGATATATCGCGCTGCATTGCGCGAGTAGACTTCTAGTTTAACAAAATGTATATTTAATCGAGAATACAAGAATCTTAAAATATAAGATCTACATAATGTTCACATCTAATCCGTAAAGCCGTCTTTACAATGTCGTCTTTCTTCAACCTTACTTGGTGATACCCGAATCATAAATCAATTTTGGAGAAACATCCTGCTCCTTGCAATTGATCAAAGAGGTCATTAATCCGGGGAATGGGATACTTGTTGTTTACCGTAACCTTATTCAACCCACAGTCATCTATGCACATACGCATAGACCCATCATTCTTCTTTACAAACAATACTGGAGCTCCCGACGACAATGAGCTCGGTCTTATACATACCTTCTCTAGAAGCTCTGGCAATTGTGCCATCATTTCTTGCATTTCTGTTGGAGCCAAACGGTAGGGAGCACGAGCAATCGGAGCCGCTCCCGGTGTAAGGTCGATGTGGAATTCCAATTGACGCTTCAATGGTAAACCGGGTAGGTCTTCCGGAAATACGTCCGGTCCGAAAATACGTCCGGATATTCCCGTACCACCTCTACGTCCTCAATCTTATTCTTCTCTATCTTTGCATCCACTATATATGCCAAGTACAAAGGGCATCTGATAACTCTTATTTTTTAGAGTTATTTATTACTCCTTTTCTTAGATTTTAGGTCATTTTACACCTACTTTGTTCCTTTCTCCTTCATTTGGTCCACAATGTTTGCAAAATGTGATAAAAGAACCCGATAGTCTAATTTTGTGGAAAAATATGCTTCTGTTTGTAGAGTGGGCACTGCTTTGCCCACAGTGGGCATTCGCAGACTCAAGTGGTAAAATGCTAACCGTGGTTAGGTCAGCTGGTGCTGAATGCTTGGCAGATATTTAATGTTGGTACTATGTTAGGAAGAATGACACATTTGCCCTTGGTTTCCTCAACTCCTTGGTGGCTATATAAAGAACCCTTTGGAAGATTTAAGGAGGCATCTCTTCATCCCTTCATTCCTTCACCACCAACAACACTCTCTCTTTCATTTTCTTGCTTTTATCTTCAAACTACTTGTCTTAAGCTTGAAGATCTAGTTTAGAAGTTACTTTTTTGCATTTAATTTATGCACTTTAATTTCCGTACTCTTTATTTCCCGTACTTTAATTTCCATTTAGTTTTAATGCAAGTAGTTTATGTAATTTATTCTCATTTCATTATGTATTTTATTATGAGATAAGCACCTTCATGGGTGTGGGTGTGAGTCTAACTTGAGACTAGTAGGCTACACTTGGGTGTGACCATTGTTACTAGCTCTTGAGATTGGTCACTTAAGTCGAGACTTCACTCAATGCAGATAAGCTGATCACTTTGATGTGTTAATATTAGATCTTAGACCTCGAGAGGGGTGGATCTGAAATACGGCTTAAGTGATGCACAAAGATTTGAGAAATTCTTTGCGGACCACGTCGAGAGGCGGGTTTTGTATGATTTACTAAGGTTCAATCGTCGGTCGAGTATTCCAAAGATATTTGGGAGTAAATATTCATAGTGATATACTTTGATTTCTGAGTCATACTTAGTTAAATCGGCAAGATCAAGAGTTAGTTACAGTGGGCACTGGTGGGCACGGTCTATAAATAGCCACTTTCGAGAGATCGGGATTTTTATAGATGACTTGTGTCACGAAGTGACTGACCATATTGTTCCTAAGAATATCTCAAGGAAAAGCTTACACCTATATCCATTCGTTAATTAAAAGTTACATTTCAAAAGGGAAGAGAAGTACTTCTATCATCTCGTCGTTTAAAGCTCGTAAGTTATTAGCGAAGGGATGTTGGTAGCTAAATATCGTGTATCCAAAATATGGGCACAATAATTCCACAATGATGGCACAAGTATATACCAACAAAGGGATCTCTACAAGTAGTATAATGGTAAAAATATGAAGTATCGTATCCGCAGGGACTGGACTACTGAGAATCAGAGACTTTCGTGAACTTCTTGCACAAGTTTCGGGTGAGAGAAAAATTGTCGTTTTGACGGTGATTTAATTTAAACTATCTCCATAAATAGTAACTATACCACAATTTGACGAAGGCACTTGGATCATTTTAGCAAAAGATGTCGGTCTTATTCCTACTCAACCAATCCATGCCTACTATTACATCAAAACCACCTATAACCATAGGTAGCAAGTTCGCCTCGAAAGAGTTCCCATCTATCTCCAAGGTACAATCATTAAAACACTCATGAATCAACACATGTTCTCGATTAGCCACTTCTACTACCATAGCATACTAACACGGGTAACGAATTTCTTACAAAAAGAACTTGACACAAAAGAACAATTTGCACCTGAATCAAATAATACACAAGCAGGCAAGGAGTTTACTAGGAACGTACCCGATACCACATCGGAGGTATCTCTTGCCTCTTCGGCAGTCATCGGGAATGCTCGACTCGGCGCTTTTGGTGGGTTCTGTTGATCCAAACTCTCTCAGTGATTTGATGATGACCCTTAGAATTACTTAGTGAAAATTACAAATGACATCTGTTTGTATTAATGTTTTGCCATCAGTGATAAACATACTGAGTCTGTTCAGTATCACTGATAGTAGTCATTGTTCTTCATAAGCCCAACGATAAATGTACATGAGTGATAACCGAGCCTGTTCACTTATCACTGATGATCGCTGATAATTTCAATTGTAAGCAATGTTGTTTGTAATCCCTGAAGACATGTTTCGTGACAAAGAGTTCATTGCTGACATCGAAGACGAAGCTGATGAACAAGTGATGAGTCTACTAATGATCTGATGCGGACATCAGTGAAACCAAGACAAGTCCACACATGCGACGTTTTAAGAAGAGGACTTCAGCGATAGCTGACTTACATCAGGTCTTCTCTGTTGGAAGATCAACTCAGCGATCGCTAATCATGAAGCTTCTACTTTAAGAAATGTTTGTCTTATCTACTTGCACAACTCTGTATGATTTGTCAGAAGGGACATGCCCTTGTCCAGGATCGTACAACCACTCTGCCACTACACTGTTCACCATGCAGCCCAAAACATGTTGCTAAAAGTCAGAAGCATGCACCCAATCAGATGCTGACACGTGTAAAGTTCTCCTGCCATGCATTTAGTGCATCAGGTATAAATAGGAGGAATACCCCTTCAGTTTGAAGGTGGTCTGTCCCTCAACATCTTAGTGCCTTAGAAAAATATCTTTATTTTTCTATATCTCCTTCTCTCTCTATTTCTTGTGCAAGAACTCTTAGTGATTCTCAAGTTTGTTTAGATCAGGTTTTACTTAATCTTATTCCGTAACAAAGTGTAAATTGTATTTGATTTATCAATAAACAATTTAGAAAACCAAAATCTTGTGTTTGTATTTGTTGGGTCACCATAGATGTGAAATTGACCCACCGATTTTTTCCTAAAATCTTACTTAGAATATTTTGTTTTGGTTCTTTATAATAACTTAGCTAAGACATCAAAAGTTCGGTGAAGTCGAAGATCAACCGAAATCAAGTCAGAAGAAGTCTCTCATTGTGGAAGTGATGATACAATTCTCAACCAACAGACTAAGTTATTGCTCACGGATTTTCATCTTGAAAAATCGGTGAACACATGGCCGATACTCCTCATAATTTTGGTCAAATCTTCTCGCCGATTTTAAGATGAAAATCGGTGAAATTATTCTTTGTGAAAGCTGGCAGATGAAGATCATTTATTATGGGACAATATCTAATGCCAGAAAAAATGGACTATTTGTCGTTATTCCAGTTTTAGATCAAGTCTCAATCAAGCATGCATGTTCTTCCTTGTACTGAGAAAAGGTATGATAGAGACTTGTCAACTTTTCAGAGTCAACTCCTATCCTTGAATCTCCAAATGATAAGTGTCCCAAGCATTTAATGCTTCCAGCACTATATAAAGAGAAGAGGGTTCTCCATGCAAGGTTACGCGTTCCTGAAGACTTTCTCAAGTGCAAAAAGGCTTTCTCTCCCTTTGAACTTTATAGCTTTAAATCTTTGTGTTTTAGAAGTTGTTTGGTTTTCTGTTTACTTTGTGAAGATTGTTAGAACAATTTATCTGTTCTTTCCGCAACAATCTAAGTTTTTCTATGTGTAATTCTTGATTTGAAAAATCAATAAAAGAATTAATTAAGGGAAAATTTGTGTATTGTATTCAACCCCCCCTCCCTTCTACAATACTTGTTTAAGCCATCTGGGGCTAACAAGTGGTATCAGAGAAGAAAGTTTAATCAATAAACTTGATCTGCAATGGTTGCCTCTTCTTTAAACAATGAAATTTCTTCTCAAAACAACTTTTCTGAAAATGGCTCTATAGCCAAACCTCCTAAGTTCAATCCCAACAACTTCTCTTTATGGAAAAGCCGGATGATGCTTATCATGGAAGGAGTGGATAGTAGATATCCAACCATTCTCAGTGAGGGACCCATTGTCCCTAGAGTCTGGGCTCGCTATGAAACGCAGAGGTCTGGCAAAGAAACCGCTGACAAAGATGATTCTGATGACTCTTCTGATGAGGAAAAATCTACTGTAACTGGTCGTTACATTCTTAAAAATCCTAAGAAATATACTGATGAAGAAAAACGACTAGTATCTCTTGACTCTTAGGTTAGAGTAATCATTGCGCTCTCTCTTCCTGATGAGGTCTACCACTTTTTAGTCAATTTCGCTACTACTAAAGAAATGTGGACCACTCTATGTGTTCTGTACGAAGGTACGGAGGAAGTTAAGAAAAGCAAGAAAATTGCTCTGATCAGGAAATATGAGCTTTTCACTCATGAGAAAGGAGAATCTCTTTCTAACTACTACAACCGCTTTAACAGTCTCCTAAACGATTTAAAGTTGTTGGGCAGAGTGTATGAAAATGAGGAAGTGTTATGCAAATTTATGGACCGTCTTCCTGACTTTTGGGAAAACATCTATACTTGCATCAAGATAACCAAGGATCTTGAATACATGCCTCTCACTGTCCTCTATGGAACTCTGTTTAATTATGAACAAACCAAAATACAAAGGAAGTCTATCATTAAAGAGATAAAAGGCTCCTCTATAGCCCTTGTCAGTGATACTTCCAAGAAGACTCAATGTGTTCCTCGAATCACTTACCCTTCATCAGATTCTGACAACGACAGTCAAAATGACTCTATTCACCAAATGGAGGCATATCTAAGTGATGCCGATGATGAAGGTGAGGAAACTTCTGTTGAACAGATAACTGATGAAATGACCATGGTGGCAGGTTTAAAAAACAAACCCCGTTTTTCTGGCAAATCAAGAACTTTCAGAAAACCCTCCTCTTCCACAAAAATTTCCTCTACTGACAAGTCAAATGAGGAATGCTTTAATTGTGGTAAGAAAGGCCACTTTGCTTCTGAATGTAGAAGCAAACGTATTGAAAGATCTAAGACCATTTCCTCTGACAGATTTTCTTCTAAGTACGAAAAATCCAAAAACAACATTTCAAAGTCAACCTTTCCTAGAAAAAAGTAGTCAACCTTCTTCTCAGGAACACCAGGAACGTGCTGAGAAATACAAAGCCAAATATAAGAGAGAGAAGGAAAGGAATGAGGAACTTCTTAGGAAAGGAAAAGGACTTATTGCTGAAACCCATGACTGGGCTGATGAACCAACTTCTGAGAGTGACAAGGACTATCCTAACATGTGCTTCATGGCTAAATCTGATGATGTGGAAAATCCTGAGAAAGCAATTACATTAACAGCTCTGGTGTCAATTGGGTGTTCATTATCTTCCTCTCAGGTACACCCTTTCAACTCCATGTCTGAATCTGAAAAGATTGATGCTTATGAGTCTTTGACAAATGATTTTTATAATGCCAAAGATGCAAAGAAAAATAAATCAGCTCAAGTTAAAACTCTCTCTTCTCAACTTCAAATCTGCCTTTCCCAACTTGAACAGTTTGATAAGATCAAAGCTGAATTAGAGGACTTGAAAACCATAAACCACATCATAGATAAAGAGAAAAATAAACTTTTTAAAATACTGAAAAGAGAGCAAGAAAGTGTGAGAAAATGGACCAGCTCCTCTAAGAACCTTGAGAAAAAATTTCAAGATCAAATCTCTTGTGAGGATAAAACTAGACTAGGTTTTGGAAAGATGGACATTGACCTCTCTTCACAAACTCTTGCTTCCACATCTTGTGTTTCTCCAAACCTTTATGAGTCCACTGAGTCCAGCTCCATTGGGTCTGTGTCTATGAACTCAGCTGATTTATCTGAAGCCTTAAAATTTGGGATGTTCATAAAAGCCAAAGATCCAATCTCTTTTCCAAACAATGAGACTTAGGACTCTAATGACTCTCCGAAACCCATCCATGATCTTTTGAAACTTTTGACACTAGATGAAGCTTCTTCCTCTGAAGCCATAGGGTCTAAAGAGCCCAAAAAGGATAAAACTAACCTCTCTTTAAAAAGAAAGTCCTCAGCTCTTTCAAAAGCTCCTTTTAAAAGTTTTCTACAGACCTTACTCCAAGAAATGCAACCACTAAGTCTGTCAAAGGGATTTTAGGTTTTCCTCCTCTAATGTCCAACTTTGGTCCAAAGGCTTTACAAGTTGATGTCAAAGGAAAAGGCAAAGAAAAGGTTCAAAAATCCAAAAAGGTGTTTATTTATAGAAAATGCTATAACTGTGGAGCCATTTTTCATCTTGCTAAAGATTGTCCCAAAGATAGAATTGACCGAACTGATGCTAAGGACTCTTCTTCCTCTAACCCAAAAGGACCCACCACCAAATGGGTACCAAGAAACTAATCTGTTTGTGACTGCAGGTTCATGAGCATCATCAAATATGGTATTTGGATAGTGGGTGTTCACCTCATATGACTGGAAACAAATCTCTTCTTATAAACTATGTGTCTAAAAAGGGTCCGTCAGTAACTTTTGGGGACAACTCTAGAGGTTACACACAAGGTTATGGTACTCTCACCAATGAATCTATCACATTCAACAAAGTAGCACTTGTTGAAGGGTTGATGCATAATCTTCTAAGCATAAGCCAACTGTGTGATCTGGGTTACAAAGTTATATTTGAACTTTGTATCTGTACAATTGTTGATAAAGACATGTAGGTGGTTCTCTCTGGAAAAAGGAAGGAAAATGTCTATGTCATAGACATGGGTCAAAATCATGGTGCATCAAATGTCTGTTTTGTGTCTGATGATACAGGCAAGAGAAACTGGTTATGGCACCAATGTCTGTCTCACCTAAACTTCAAGA
This sequence comes from Saussurea involucrata, assembly GCA_033807775.1. Taxonomy (NCBI): domain Eukaryota; kingdom Viridiplantae; phylum Streptophyta; class Magnoliopsida; order Asterales; family Asteraceae; genus Saussurea; species Saussurea involucrata. Next base: position 37,480,390 of record CM066319.1, read on the forward strand.
CTCTGCACATTCTCTCCAACAAAGATTTAGTAACCGGTATGCCGAAGCTGAACTTTGTGAAAGAAAAGCTATCTGATGCATGTGAGAAAGGAAAAGTCACCAAAACTTCCTTCAAGACAAAGCAGTGTTCCTCTATCACTCTTCCTCTCCAAATGCTGCATATGGACCTATATGGACCAGTCAGTACTCCCAGTCTAGGTGGAAAAAAGTACATTCTTGTAATTGTTGATGAGTTTACTAGATATACTTGGGTATGTTTTCTCAGGTACAAAAGTGACACAACTGATGAGATCATCAACTTCATCAAGAAAAATGAAGCGTCAGCTTGTGCGGTCTGTCAGAAGTGACAATGGCACTGAATTAAAAAACAGTGCCCTAGAAGACTTCTTCAATGACAAAGGAATTTCTAAAAATTTCTCCACTGTCAGAACTCCTCAACAAAATGGGGTAGCTGAAAGAAAGAATCAGACTCTAGGTGAAACTGCAAGATCGATGCTAAGTGAATCAAATCTTCCTACTTACTTTTGGGCTGAAGCTGTTAATACTGCTTGCTTTACCCAAAACAGATCAGTGATCACCAAAAGACATTGGAAAATTCCTTATGAGGTCTTCCATGGCCGAAAACCAAATAGGGTTTCTTCATGTCTTTGGCTGTGTGTGCTTTATTTTGAATGATCGTGAGAACCTTGGGAAATTTGATCCTAAGGCTGATAAAGGTATTTTTGTGGGATACTCCTTGTCCTCAAAAGCATACTGTGTTTATAACCTCTGAAGAAAATGCATTGATGAATCCATTCATGTAAAGTTTGATGATCTCCGATCATCATCTCTCTCAAATAATGATGATGAGCTAAATAGATGGATCTCATCCTGTATTGGTGATGCTCCTTTAGCAGCTCCCACCGATTCCTCCTCTATTCCTTTCACCCATTCTAATCCTCCTAATTCTCTCTAACAAGTTGGGTCACCCTCCACCTCACAAAACCCTCTCCCACCGAAATTGACCCAAACATTCCCTCTCCTACCGATATTCCAGATCCCACTCCTCCAATCACCCAAGATTCTCCATCTCTTCCCTCTTCAAGCCTTCCTCCTACTCTACCTTCTGCTACCAAATGGACCAAAGATCATCCCATTGATCAAATTATCGGTGATCAACAAGCTGGAGTCCAAACTAGAAGAGGAATTGGAAATATATGCCTCTATGTGAACTTTCTATCTTTGATAGAACCAAAGAAAATTGAGTAAGCATTAGCTGATCCATGTTGGATCACTGCCATGCAAGAAGAACTTTCTCAATTCACAAGAAATAGGGTTTGAAGACTGGTTCCTCGACCTCCAAAGAAAACTATTATTGGAACCAAGTGGGTCTTCAGAAACAAAATGGATGAAGAAGGTACAATGATCAGAAACAAGGCCATACTTGTTGCTCAAGGATACAGGCAGGAAGAAGGAATTGACTATGATGAAACTTTTGCTCCTGTTGCTAGACTTGAGGCCATAAGAATCTTTCTGGCTCATGCTGCTTACCAAAACTTCAGAGTTTTCCAGATGGATGTTAAAAGTGCCTTCCTCAATGGTGAACTTGCTGAGGAAGTCTATGTGAAACAGCCACCTGGATTTGAAGACCCCACACATCCTGACTCTGTGTACCGGTTGGACAAAGCTCTCTATGGTCTCAAACAGGCTCCTCGTGTCTGGTATGACACTCTTGCTGACTTTCTCTTAAAGAATGGGTATTCCAGAGGCAAAAATGACAACACCCTGTTCATCAAGCAAACTTCAGGTAATCTCATACTTGTTCAAATCTATGTGGATGCCATCATCTTTGGTGCCACTGATGAATCACTCTGTGATGAGTTTGCTTCTCTCATGATGAGTCAATATGAGATGAGCATGATGGGAGAGCTCACATTTTTTTTAGGCCTCCAAGTCAAACAAACTTCAGAAGGATTTTTATAAATCAAAGCAAATATATTCGTGACCTTCTTAAGAAATTCAACTTTGAAAATTGCTCTCCCATGAAAACTCCTATGGCACCACCCTTGAAAATTCATGCTGATCCGGACAGTAAATCTGTTGATGTAACGAATTATCGAGGTACGATTGGGTCCCTTCTTTATCTTACTGCTAGTAGACTCGATATTATGTTTGCTACATGTCTTTGTGCGCGTTATCGGGTGTAAAACCCCGACCTTTGGAAGGTATCGACATTTTAAGATAAATATGAAAAAGGATTTTTGATTAAATCTTAGATTTTATAGTCTTGTTGGATGGGGAATTCAAATACGAACCCAACGAGCCTTTCCAGAGCGAAAACGGAGCAAAAACGGAGAAGTTATGGCCAAAACAACTTTCGGTACGACCTCGGCTAAAGTGACCAGCGAAAGTGACACTTGTGTCACTCTCGCATGTCACTCTCGCCGGTTTTGTATCGAGAGCCATGGGACCACGGCGAGAGTGCCCAGCGAAAGTGACACTTGTGTCACTCTCGCACGTTACTTTAGCCATCGGGCACCTGGAGCATAAAAACGCGATTTTCACCCTTTCAACCCTAATTTCCATTTCCCACTTCTCCCCCTTCATCCCTTTCTCTCCCAAATCGAAAACCTTAAGCCCCAAAGTCGATTTTGAGCCATTTAGCCACAAGATCGAGATTTGCAAGTGATTTCTTCATCTACCATCTTCTTCACCCAAAGCTTTCTAGGGTTTCATCCAACCTTTTGTCCATTTTGAAGAGTTGGATCTTGTGGTGTTTTGTTGATGATCTAGAGGTGCTTTGGTTGGTGGATTCAAGTTGTGGTTAAGGTAATCTTCTCTTATCTTCATCTATGGAAATTAGGGTTTTGGTATAAGTTGAGATCTTGATGTAAAAATGTTTTGGGAATGATTCTTTATGGTTGGAAACTTATGGATCTAGGTTTTTGGAAGATTTGGCTTGAGGATTCAAGTTTCTTTAAAGAAGCTCAAGTTTGGGGAAAATCTAGATTTAGCCTAAATCTAGCGAGGTGAGCTCAAGTTGATTTGTGAAAACGTTGTACATGCCAAAAATGCTACTTTTCAAGTGTTTGTGTGTTTTACATAAAATTATTAATTGTAGAGTTATTTGGTGAGTCTTGATCATTTGAAGCATTTAACTTTACAAACATTGTAAAATACCCATATTTGGGATTTTTAGGTAATTTGATAAATGAAACATAAATGAAAAAGTTTTGGTGATTTAATTGCATAAATGAAGGTTATTTGGTAAAAATGCATTTTTGTATTTGTTGAAAATATGCATAGTTTGTGTTTACGGGATGTTTGAAAATACCAACGTATGGGCTATTGGATTTTGGTCATTCCCGACCTTGCGAACATTTGGGAATTGAAAACCTTTTAATTTTGGAGAAAAGAGGTATTTCAAGTATTTAGATGAGTAAATATTGGGTGTTGATATGTTTAACGATTTAATTTACGAGTGTAAGTCTTTTGGTATAAATGCACCTTGATGGGTGTTTTGGAAAATGACTTATATTAATCTAGAGTTGTGTGGAGTTATTTATGTTTATGGAGCATGTTTCGCATAAACGTAGGGTATTTGTGTTTTATTTTGTTTTATGACTTTTAACAAGAAATCTTTTGATTTGTTGAGCGTGTGTCTCGGTAATTGATTATGTTCGGTTTTGGGGACAATTGTCCAGTTTTGATAGCTCAACATAGAGCGTTGGACATAATTTATATGTATTTGAGGATTACATGTTTGGGATGCGCTAGTTCATCCGTTTGGAGTCATGTAATGTTTTAGACCTTATTTGATATGGATCCATAGACACCTGAGTTTTTATGTACAATGTTGGGATGCTAGTTTTCCACATTGTAGCATGGAACAGGCATCAGGTTTCATGATAAGTAAGATGTAGGCCTATATGGTCGAGCATTGTGTCATGAGCAGTAAGGTGTAATTCCAATGTGCTTTCTTGGATTTGGATAGCTCAATGTATAGACCTAGAGGGATTAAAGTTGATACTCCACAAGTGTACGCTTTAAGTAGCCGAGTTTGATATGTCTTATGAATATAATCCAAGTGTTTGTTTCATTACCATGTATGTGTGGCCTACTCTTCCGTTCTGTCACATTCAATGGAATCGGGTCTCCCCCGTCACCGAAAGGTGTTGTGTTGAGTATGTATTCTTGTTCATGTTTTCGGTGACATTTTATATCTATATGGATTATTTTCTATAAATTGTGGGTAATGGATTATGCATCATCCTCGTTAGGATGTTTTGAATAATGAAGTTTTATTCACGTTCATATTATTTGGGAATCTAACCCTTATCCACATTTTGAGTGTGTTTTGGTTTTGAAAATATATTTGGGAAACACTTCACATGAAAGTTTTCGACATAGAAATTGCGTGCGTTAAGAAAATGGGTTGTGTGCATGTTTATTACAAATCCTTTTTGGAAAATATGTTTTCAAAACCACATCCCTTTGTTTAACGAATTGTTCAATCGAGATGAAAACTCTTGAACTCACTAGGCGTTAGCCTAACCTTTTTATTTTGTCGGCATGTGCAACAGGTTCCGATTGGGGATTAGTTCTAGTGACACTATGAAGAGTGGAGTGCTAAATGTGTACTCGAGAGGTAGGTGACTTGGTGAAGTCTTCCGCGGTTTCGGGATTAGCAACTTTGTTTTGGGTTGAGTAACACCCGACCTTTGTAGTCTTGGTGTATTGCTTAGGTTACGAAAAATGTTGAAGTTATTACGTTTTAAATTTTGAGGTGATTTCAAGGATGGTTCATAGTAAGAACTTTATGTTCAATGGTGTATTTTGTTGAAGTTTTTAATTAGTTGCTCTTTCCAAATTTGAGGGTGTTATAAGTTGGTATCTGTGACATCCCGATTTTCAGGTAACATCTAAAATTTAATAAAATCTAGTTAAAAAAAAATCGAGAGTGGTTATATATATATATATATATATATATATATTTAAGTCATACTCTTTAAGGCATGATTTGTTAATATTTATATATATAAAAAAAAGAATAAATGGCATATGTGTAATTTCAAGAAAATTTGATACTTGTCATTTTGATGAGTGATACGTGGCTACAATGATTTATAAGTGGCATTCATCTAGAACCTAACTGTTATTCTTTTAGAAAGAAATTACAAATAAATTATAAAATGATGACACTTGTATGATAGAGAAATGAACTACTTTTTGGTAAGTGATACGTGTGAAAATCTTATAAAGTAAATGATGACTCATGATTTACTTTAGAGTGTATATATATATTTAACATATGGAAAAGAAATGGGTACTGGTTGATTTTCAAAGAAAAACTCATAGAAGAAGAAGGATTTTTCTTCTTGTAAATTAAAGAAGAAGATATTCATCCAAGGATAATCCTAATGGTTGACAAAAGTTAAAGCAACGATATCTTCAAGGTGAGTTTTATGATGCTTATAAAAAAATGAGATACATGCAAAGAATGGTGACTCTATATTTATGCTCATGTAAATTAAGATACGTGTTTAATTTGGACAAAAAGTTAATCTATGTATACGATGAAATGTTCTAAAATGTATATGCATGACCGTTTTAGATGATATGCATGAAATATTTTGTTGTCCACCTGTGGAAATGCTCGGGACGCCGGGGTCAAAAGTAATGGGCGGGAAACCGCAAATGGAAAACTTTCAGTGTATGTGATCCGTTCCTGCACATGAAATGTAATGGGTGATTTATAATCACTGTCAAAAGGAATCCACATGGTGCATACAACACTAATGGAGATCTCCAAAGAAGTAAAAATGTTTATTTAGCATGCATTGGTTAATTTATTTATGGTTTTTCCAAACGAAATTTTTATGCCAATGTTCTACATAAAACTCACTAAGCCTTTGGCTAACTAATTCTGTTATAAAATTTTATGCATGTACCTCAGGATCAGAGAATCCAGGAAGCTCCAAGGGTAAAGAAAAACTCTAAGTTTGGAAAATATTATCTGGGTGAAGAAAAGTCTTTAGAACTTAGTTTTACTAAGTTGAAAATCTTGATGTTTTTGATATTTCCGCTGTATTAAATGTCTTGACCTTAAGATCTTTATTATGTATGTTTGAAGTTATAGTATGGTTATGTTCGCTATTTGATATCCAAGAATTATGAGTGTCACAAGTTGGTATCAGAGCGATGGTTTAAGTGACTTGGGTGTCAAATTAGAACACCTAAGCTTAAACCGATAGATATTTAAGTTATGACTATTTATAAAAAAAACTAATTATTTTTGGTGAATAGGTACCTATTATGGACAAAGGAAAAGAGATATTGGAAGGGTATTCTGCTGATGATGAACTACATATCGCTATACAAAAATTTTATTCGGGAGAAAATCATCCAAGTACTTTTGGAGAATATAGTCGGTATAATCATACACATGTATGGACTCCTCCGTATTCTTCCTCTGACGAAAGATATGCTAGGGCTCATGGATGGGAGTGCTACCCATTTGATAATGATCCATACTTTAATGTAGCACCTGAACTGTCCGATTGCCCAACCAAAAATACTATGCAACAATATTTGGGTAATCGACCTGTGGAGTTCCCTTTGACTGATCCGTTACAACCAGAACAGGTTCAATCTAGAGCACCACCTCTACAGTATGAACCTCGCAGGCATAGTGATGTAGGCCCTAGTAAATGCCGTCGAGACCCAATGATTAAAATGAGTGCCGAATTATATCAAGCATGGAAAGATGATTGGCGAGAAAAACTAAAAAGGACAAGGAGTCTTCAGGATCGTAATGATCGATTAAGGGCTGAGAATAAAAAATTGAGAGAATCTATTAAAGAATCAAACAAAAACATATTCTCAAAGATATGGGATCGGGTAGTGGATTGGGATAAAGGAAAATCTTCCACCTCTGAGACTTTAAGAATTAATCATCGTCGATCTAATTCCGGTAGTCGTCATAGACGACATTGAAATCTTTATTATGTATGTCTATGTCAAATTTTGGTAAACAATGACATAGAATTAGATATTTTAATCTCTATTATGTATGTCTATGTCAAATGTTGGTAAACAATGACATAGAATTAGATATTTTAATCTTTATTATGTATGTTTATGTCAAATTTTGGTAATTATGTAATGATGACATGAATTCCAATCTTTATATAATATAAATGTTGTTATTTCAGTAAATCATGTCAACTAGAAGGTCTGGATCTGGGAGACAAACAAGAAATTCTAATTCTAAAAATCAAGAAACAAACCAACCTTTAGCCAGTACTGCTACTGGCAGAGGTCGCGGTAGGGGTAGGGGTCGCGGTAGGGGTCAAATTGCAAGTAGGGAGCAACCTCATGAAATTAATATTGCTGAAGAGGTAGCTCGTGCAATGCAAGCGACTTTACCCACTATAATCCAACAAACTGCAGAGGCTACTATTAAAGCCTTAGAGCAACGAAATAAAGAGGGGACTTCTGAAAATGAAATTTCGGAAAAGGAGGAAAAGTCAGAATCGCCAGACAAAGATATAAATCAGAATATCAATAAAGAATGTAGTTACAAGGATTTCTCTAATACTCGCCCAACTGAATATCATGGTAAAGGAGGTCCTATTATAGCAATGGAATGGGTCGATGTTATGGAAACATGTTTTGAAATTTGTCAATGTGCACCAACGCAAAAGGTTAGATTTGCTACAACATATTTAAGATCATCTGCATTGCATTGGTGGAACATAGAGAAAAGAACAAGAGGAATAGCTGAGGCATCATCTATGTCGTGGGATAAATTTTTAAGTATATTCAAAGAAAAGTTTTGTCCATTTAGTGAGACAAACAAATTGGAGGAAGAGTTCATGAGATTAGAACAAGGAAATGACTCGGTACAAGAATACACCAGTAAATTTACTGATAAATCAAGGTTTGCAGAATATCAAATAGCAACTGAAAAGAGACAGGTGACTAGGTATGTTGCAGGTTTAAGGAAAGATTTATGACAACTAGTGGAAATTACATCGTCTGCAACGTTCCTTCAAGCCGTTGAAATAGCCACTGTTGCCGAGAAGAGCAGTAGTAGGACTGGTGATATTGTGAAAAAGGATTTAAAACGGGAATGGGAAGGAATTAGTGGAGGGTCCAAGAAAACAAAACAAGAGTTTTCACCTAGGAATCAAGGAAACCAACCAAGTTACCCCAAGTGTAACAAATGTAATAAAATGCATAAGGGGGAATGTTGGATAGGAACAAATGTGTGTTACAGATGTGGGAAACCAGGTCATTTGGCTCGAGAATGTCAGACAGAGAAGGTATGTATCAATTGTGGAATATCAGGTCATGAAAGGAGTGGTTGTCCAAAAAACGAAAAAGGGAATGCGAAAGGCATTGAAAGAGTTGGAAACAAGAAGGGTGAGTCACTAAGAACTAGAGGACGTGCTTTCAAAATGACTACTGAAGAAGCAAAAGAAACACCCGATGTTGTATCAGGTACATTCCTTATAAACAACATGCATGCTCGAGTGTTATTTGACTCTGGTGCCAATAAGTGTTTTGTATCTACTGCGTTTCGCCACTATTTGAACGGTAGAAGTAAAAAGTTGAACAAATCATTAGTGGTAGAACTGGCAGATGGGGAATTAGTAGAAAGTAAAGAAGTAATTGAGGATTGTTTGATTAATATTGATGGAGAAGAATTTTCGATCAAATTATATCCTATGCAATTGGGAGATTTTGATGTTGTCATAGGCATGGATTGGTTAGCTGATAATCAAGCTAGGATTATTTGTGATAGGAAAATGATTAAAATCACAACGAATGATGGTAGAAAAATTGTTGTCTATGGGGATCATAGAAAAGGGGATTTAGGAATAATCTCCATGATGAAAGCTAATAAGTGTTTAAGAAAAGGATGTAAAGCATACCTCGCCTATATCATTGATGCAAAGAAAGAAAAACAAAAAGTCTATGATGTGCCGATTGTACAAGAATATCCGGATGTATTTCTAGATGATCTACCTGGATTACCGCCAGATAGACCGGTAGAATTTAGAATAGATCTTGTACCAGGCGTTGCTCCTGTCGCTCGTGCACCTTATCGTCTAGCACCATCCGAAATGCAGGAGTTGATGAAACAATTGCAAGAATTATTAGATAAAGGGTTTATTCGACCAAGCACTTCTCCTTGGGGAGCACCAGTCTTATTCGTCAAAAAGAAAGATGGATTAATGCGTATGTGTATCGATTACCGTGGGTTAAATAAAATCACGATAAAGAACAAGTACCCGTTACCGTGTATCGATGATTTGTTCGATCAATTAAAAGGTGCAAGTTATTTCTCCAAGATTGATTTAAGATCGGGATATCATCAGTTGAAAGTTCGAAACGAGGACATTCAAAAGACAGCTTTTCGAACACGGTATGGACACTACGAGTTTCTTGTGATGCCGTTTGGTTTGACAAATGCCCCTGCAGCATTCATGGATTTAATGAATAGAGTGTGTATGCCATATCTAGATAAGTTTGTGATTGTGTTTATCGATGACATATTAATTTATTCAAAAAGTCGAACAGATCATGAACAACATCTTCGGCTGATATTGGAGTTATTGCAAAAAGAAAAATTATATGCCAAATTTTCAAAATGTGAATTTTGGTTACGAGAAGTTCAGTTTCTTGGCCATGTTGTAAGTGATTAAGGAATTAAAGTAGACGCAGCAAAAATCGAGGCAATAATGAGATGGGAACCTCCAAAGTCGCCATCGGAAATTCGAAGTTTCCTTGGATTAGCTGGATATTATCGAAGATTTATCCAAGACTTCTCAAAAATAGCATCCCCATTAACGGCATTAACGAGAAGGACAAACAAGTTTGAATGGGGTCCATCTCAAGATCAAGCGTTTCAGTTTTTAAAAGAAAAATTAAGTAGTGCTCCAATCTTGTCTTTGCCAGAAGGTACAGAAGATTTTGTGGTATACAGCGACGCTTCGAAACAAGGGTTAGGATGTGTCCTTATGCAAAGGGGGAAAGTAATAGCGTATGCATCTAGGAAGTTAAAAGTACACGAAAGAAGATACCCAACTCATGATATGGAGTTAGCTGCAGTGGTCTTTGCATTGAAAATATGGAGACATTATTTATATGGGACTAAATGCACCATCTATACTGATCATAAAAGTTTGAAATATTTGTTTGATCAGAAGGAGCTTAATATGAGACAACAACGTTGGATGGAACTTTTAAAGGATTATGATTGCGATATTCTGTATCATCCTGAAAAAGCAAATGTTGTAGCCGATGCTTTAAGCAGAAAGGATAGAGTCAAACCAATTAAAGTTAGAGCAATGAGAATTGAAGTAAGAACTAAACTCATGGATGATATTAAAGAATATCAACAAAAAGCCCTTGAGAACGAGAATGTAAATAAAGAAAGAATAGTTGGACAAGTTCAACTATTAGAAAAAGACTGTCAAGGAATCATGAAGTTCAAGAATAGAATTTGGATTCCCATTCTTGGGGACATACGGCAGTTGATTATGGACGAAGCCCATAAGTCTAAATATTCGATTCATCCTGGTAGCAATAAGATGTATCAAGACTTGAAATTATGTTATTGGTGGCCAGGAATGAAAAAGTCGATTGCAGAGTACGTTCAAAGGTGCTTGACTTGTTTACAAGTAAAAGCAGAACATCAGAAACCTTATGGTAGTCTTCAACCCTTAGAGATTCCAGTTTGGAAATGGGAAAAGATTACGATGGATTTTATTACAAGACTACCGAGAACGCAAAAAGGGTATGATGCTATTTGGGTTATCGTGGATAGATTAACTAAGTCAGCACATTTTCTTGCAATAAAAGAGTCTTATTCCATGGAAAAGTTGGCAAAGTTATATATATTGATGAAATAGTTTCAAGACACGGGGTACCGTTATCAATAGTATCTGACAGAGACAGTCGTTTTACATCAAAGTTTTGGAGAAGTTTTCAACGAGAAATGGGTACACGTGTCAATTTAAGTACCGCTTATCATCCTCAAACAGATGGACAGAGTGAAAGAACAATAAATACTTTGGAAGATATGCTGAGGGCCTGTGTTATAGACTTTGGTGGTGGTTGGGATAATCATTTACCACTAATCGAGTTTGCCTACAGTTATCATGCAAGTTTGAAAGCTGCTCCTTTTGAAGCCTTATATGGAAGAAAGTGTCGGACTCCATTATGTTGGGATGAAATAGGTAAAAAGCAATTAACCGGACCAGATGTAATTCAACAGACTGCCGACAAGGTACATCAGATTAGGGAAAGATTGAAGACAGCTCAAAACAGACAGAAAAGTTACGCTGACAAACGACGTAAACCTGTAGAATTTCAGGTGGGTGATAAAGTAACGCTTAAAGTTTCGCCATGGAAGGGTGTCATCCGTTTTGGAAAACGAGGAAAATTAAGCCCGAGTTTCATTGGACCTTTTAAGATTACAGAACGAATCGGGAACGTGGCTTATAAACTACTTCTACCAGACGAATTATGCAGAATACATAATACTTTTCATGTCTCTCATTTGCGAAAATGCTTAGCTGACGATAAAATGAAAGTATCGCTTCAGGAAATCAAAGTTGATGACAAATTAACTTATGCAGAAGAGCCTGAAATGATTTTAGATCATAAAACAAATAAGCTACGAAATAAAGAAGTGAAAATAGTTAAAGTACAATGGAAGTACCATAAAGGGGCAGAAGCTACATGGGAATTAGAGGAGGAGATGCGAGTCAAGTACCCTCATTTGTTTAGCTGAGATCTATTAAATTCCGGGGACGGAATTTATTTTTTAGGAGGGAAGAATTTGTGACATCCCGATTTTCAGGTAACATCTAAAATTTAATAAAATCTAGTTAAAAAAAAATCGAGAGTGGTTATATATATATATATATATATATATATATATATATATTTAAGTCATACTCTTTAAGGCATGATTTGTTAATATTTATATATATATAAAAAAAAGAATAAATGGCATATGTGTAATTTCAAGAAAATTTGATACTTGTCATTTTGATGAGTGATACGTGGCTACAATGATTTATAAGTGGCATTCATCTAGAACCTAACTGTTATTCTTTTAGAAAGAAATTACAAATAAATTATAAAATGATGACACTTGTATGATAGAGAAATGAACTACTTTTTGGTAAGTGATACGTGTGAAAATCTTATAAAGTAAATGATGACTCATGATTTACTTTAGAGTGTATATATATATTTAACATATGGAAAAGAAATGGGTACTGGTTGATTTTCAAAGAAAAACTCATAGAAGAAGAAGGATTTTTCTTCTTGTAAATTAAAGAAGAAGATATTCATCCAAGGATAATCCTAATGGTTGACAAAAGTTAAAGCAACGATATCTTCAAGGTGAGTTTTATGATGCTTATAAAAAAAATGAGATACATGCAAAGAATGGTGACTCTATATTTATGCTCATGTAAATTAAGATACGTGTTTAATTTGGACAAAAAGTTAATCTATGTATACGATGAAATGTTCTAAAATGTATATGCATGACCGTTTTAGATGATATGCATGAAATATTTTGTTGTCCACCTGTGGAAATGCTCGGGACGCCGGGGTCAAAAGTAATGGGCGGGAAACCGCAAATGGAAAACTTTCAGTGTATGTGATCCGTTCCTGCACATGAAATGTAATGGGTGATTTATAATCACTGTCAAAAGGAATCCACATGATGCATACAACACTAATGGAGATCTCCAAAGAAGTAAAAATGTTTATTTAGCATGCATTGGTTAATTTATTTATGGTTTTTCCAAACGAAATTTTTATGCCAATGTTCTACATAAAACTCACTAAGCCTTTGGCTAACTAATTCTGTTATAAAATTTTATGCATGTACCTCAGGATCAGAGAATCCAGGAAGCTCCAAGGGTAAAGAAAAACTCTAAGTTTGGAAAATATTATCTGGGTGAAGAAAAGTCTTTAGAACTTAGTTTTACTAAGTTGAAAATCTTGATGTTTTTGATATTTCCGCTGTATTAAATGTCTTGACCTTAAGATCTTTATTATGTATGTTTGAAGTTATAGTATGGTTATGTACGCTATTTGATATCCAAGAATTATGGGTGTCACAGTATCAGAGCTTAAGTTTGAGAGAATTAGGTGTTGATTTTGGATACCTAGACTCAAACTAGCGTTCTATTAAGTGAATGGGAGTGAAATTTCACCATTAGGCAAGATAGGATGTTCGTAGTAGATGGAGTCACTAGAAACGAGAAATCATGTCTAGGGTAGCAAGGATGATCATGTACGGTACGTTCATAATTGCACCTGGCCAGTGTTATGGTGAACCTACAAGTTACATGTGAGTACTTGGACGACTCTGATGTGATAACCGCTGGGGGTAGTAAAGAAGTTTCTAAGCGAGTGACCATTAGAAGAGGCTGATGATTGTAGCAATTGCCATTTAGAGTGGCAGTAAGCATGTTGATTGCATCAAGTGGATCGTTTCGGGTCGAAATTGATGGGCGGATTAGAACCATAGGGTTATTAAATCGACTTTAATTCGAGGAGGAATCGTAAGGTTAACCGATGTAACTTTCAATTTTGCCTTAGTATGTTTGAGCCCCGGATGACGATAGTGTGGCCGGAGGGATTGGAGGAGTGTGGCCTTGGAACGTTGAGTGCCCACTATGTACATGCACAAAATTTATTTATTTATTTATTTTAATTAAATTGCATCAATTGTTTCTTGTGTTTCCAATCGTCATGCGGATTGTATTGCTAAATCTTGAAAGACGTTTAGTATACACAAGTTTTCGAACCATGAATTTTAGCATGCATGAAATTCTTTTATTACAGGAATTTGCAAACTTTGTCGAGGCATGTTTTACTCCTTGTTGTTGTCCAATGTTACTTTCGGATACTATGACATCCATATTTTGATGTCATTTACGGTTTTGGACTAGTAACTGCGACTTACGACTTTAACATTGGATCTCCTCCACATATGTTAAAGTCGGGACGGAGAGTTACCTCCCCTTGTTTTGGTGTTTGAGCCTTGTTGAGAAATTTTGTTTCATGCGAGTTTTGTTGAAAGATGTCTCTTTATATCGTATTGCAATAAAAGAGGAATTTTTGGGAATTATGACATTTTGGTCATAACCTTGCTTAATACAATTTGATTATTGGCAACGAAAACTTTGGCACCATTTGATTGATTGGATGTCGTTTAGTTTCATCAAGTTTTATGGAAGTTTTGCGGGGTATTATGAAGTTTTGTTTTACGCCATTTTGCGTTGCATGGGTGACACTTCGTAATGTGCATACTTGAATTATTGTGTGCGTTAATCTATGGGTTTTATTTAGTGTTGTGTCTCATGCGAGTTTTGTTGAGAAATATTACTCTATGTCGTATTGCACCAAAAGAGTGGTTTTCGGAGTTTTAATATCATATGGTTTCTCTTTTGAGGGTTATAGTAGCATATTTTGTTGCAACTTGTTAGGTGTACGAATTGACTTTTACGGGGCGTGAGTAATGCAAATCAAAAGTATATAAACTTCACAATAAAAGTAACTTGACCTATTATAATTCACAATAGTAGAAAGGATCCATTCGATTGGCAATCACTAGCCACTTATAATCCCTAATCGCTTGCCTACATCTTACAAATTTGCTATAAAATCAGACCCACCGACATTTTAACAAACTAAACCTTTATCAAACGCATTGGGAGGAATTCAAGAAACAAAAAATCACCTCGGCGAGAACAGAGGTTGAGTTGGGAAACGAATTGGTCGTCAGAGAGTATCTACATGTACATATTCAGACATATGTGGTGGAGTATATATATGCATATATATGTAAGGAAGAAGGGAATGGGATTGAGTTGGCGGAAATCCAGATAAATCAAAAGGGAGAATGAGCTGGATAATTACAGATTTAAGTTATCTTTTCCACCTTCAAGGCTTCAAACTTCCGACTGAGGCTACGTTTTATCTTTTCTCTCTATTGTAATCAACAAGGACAAAATCACACGAATAATCAAAGACTAATTTTTTGGTTTAAAATTTTCTCAATTACATACTTAAAAAGAGTATATTACAAATCTGGTCCTTATAGTTTACACTTTTTACTGCACTCTAGTCCCAAAATTAAAATAAATATAAGGATGTGACTCGTGGTTTACATTTTCGCAAGACCTAAGTTCCTGCCATTAACAGTATCAAATAAAATTTGTTAACACAGTTAAATAAGAGGGTATTTTAATCTTTTTTACATTTTTTGTCTTTATCCTAATTAAGAAATAAAACATGTATTATATTTAATACATAACACACACACACACACAAATAGAGAGAGAGAGAGAGAGAGAGAGAAGAATCACCTCACCCAACCCTACATTTCATCTCCTTTTTCTTTCCTCGGTTTCATTCTTCCCCTTCTTCTTTGAAAGAATAATCAACATAGAAAACCATTGGTTGAGCCCTAACACCTAGCATAAATCAAACTGGTTCAACTTGCACAAATCAATTTGCAGGTTTTGATTTTTCTTCACATCAATGATTGCAAAATCTATGTGATAGAAACATATTTATGTTAGCCATCAATGGTTAGTCCTAAAATGCGTCATATTTTTCTTAAGTTCAGTATTTCGGGTTTTTGTTGGTTTTCTTGAATTTGAGAAATTATTTTTAAACTTTTAACGATGTTTTTCAAGATCAGATAATTGAGGATTATTACTCTTTTGTAGCATAAAACCCCCTCCTTGTAGTCATATTTGTATGGCTCTATAAGTATGTCTTTGGTAATATGGTGATCAAGTCAGTTTTGTATGCTCAATGTATGCAACTTAATTAGAGTGGGTTGTATGTTCTACACCCCCCTTCTCTGGCCACCACTCCAGCTTTCTCTCCCTTTTGTCGGCCTCATACCTCTTCTTCGGCGTAACATCCGAATTTTTGGTAAATATAATTTCAAGATTTTATAAGTATTTTAGCATTAGAATAGCATTGATGAAGTATTTTGAGTTTTGGTTCGGTTGGGTATTGCATTAGACAAGAAACTCAAAAAGTTGAAAAAAATACATGGCTCGCAGTCGTGAGGAATGAGTTGTGCGAGCGTGAAGCATGGGCAAAATATTGATGGGCCATGCAACCTTTTAAATCCGATTTTTCCTTCTTTTCTTCATAACCCTTTTCTCCTCTCATTCAAATCGGTCCAAACCCATCTATTTCACCAAATCGAAATCTTTAACGACATCTAAGAGATTGTGAGCTAGAGATTCAAGCCCCGTGGGTGGAAGCTCAAGATCTTCATCCTCTCCACCTTATTCCCGCCATTGTTGACCTTGTTTTGGGGTTTTCTTAAAAACCTATTTGTGAGTTCATTCTAACCTCTCTAAACTTTTATACTTGTCAAAATACTTCATTTAAGTCTCATTGAACATCCCTCTTGGTGTATTTTACACATCTATGGATTTTGACCAATTTAGGGTATTTTGGGATATTTGGGAGTTTTTACTTTTTTGCTAGTAAATGTTGGATATCGACTCTTCATCAAATGAATCTCAAATTATGAGGTAAAACCTAGATTTAGCATAAATCTAACAAGATGGATTCTAGTTTCTCTGCGAAACTATATACATGTAAAAATATCTTCATTTTGGGCTTTGAACATATTCCCATAAGTTCACTTCATATTGGACATGTTTTGTGAATATTTGTGATTTTTAGCATATTTGGATTATGAATTCTCTTAAGAAATGTGTGTGATGGTTAATTGGTTGTTTTGAGACACCATATGATATTTATTTCATAAAGTGTGATTTCTTAGATATTTGAATAATTTGAGGCAAGTTATTATTTGAACTCTTGAAAATTGTATTTTGAGTTATAAATAACCTCATTTGGTTTTGTTGAACAAGTCAAAGTATTTAGTGATTTTGTATTGCACCAAACATGGCTTTGGGACGTTACCCAATTTGTTAACCGTGATATAGGCACTTGAAACCCTTTTGGGATATAAAGGCGCAAATTTTTGGATAAATACCTCGGCTTTGTGAGGATTTCGAAAATACAAACCATACGACTTTGGTCCTTTGGGCCATTATTCTCTGATGAAGCATCAATATGGACATATTAATGTTACAGGTGCCATGTATTTATTAACTATTGGAAACTATGCCTTTTGGGCTTATGTGGTTTATATTGGATCACTTAAATTAGTCAATTGTTTTGTGAGGCATTTTCGCTTGATTTTAGCTCAAATGAGTTTTGGGACAATTAATAGGTTTTAATAGCTCAATGTGGAGTTTTAGTGCATTTATTTTATATTTGTTGGATATTACATGTTTTGGGTGCGCTGGTCATTCAATTGGGGTCATGTAAATTTAGACTGTAAGGCATTGGATTCATAAGCGTAGGAGTTGGTCTTGTTATTATATGTGAAGTTTTGATGTCCACATTTAAGTCTAGCGAGTGGTCCCCAAGTTTTGGGTGGTGAGCTTGCGGTGATGCCCTATCGGGTCGTATATAGAACTATTATCCTGTGGTGGTACTCGGATGATTCGTATACGTGGCTAAGTCTTATGGTGATGCTCATTGGAGCCAAATGCGAAACCAGTGACTTTGGTGGTAAGGCTTATCTCACAGTCGAGTAGACAGTTAGGTCACTTTGGGAATCTTGCGGTGGTGTCCAATGGATCCGTATACAAGAACCCATGGCCCGAGATGAAACTCGAGAACGTTGATAAATAACTACATGTTCCTACCACATTTGATGGAATCTGGTCTCCCCTATCACAGAAAAGTGTTGTTTTCATATACTTCGTTATCCATGTTGGTGTTCTGAATATATAGTTTTATCTATATAATTGGTGTTTGGAGTTTGTGTATTGCAACGTTTTGGGTGAGTTTGGATATTGGTTATTTATCTAAAATGAATATTTGAATTGGAAATAATTAGATTTATAAAGATGGTCCTTTTATGATTTTTGTTTTAAAGGATGGGTCTTTATATAAAGAAAAATATTTGTTTAAACCGTTTTATGTTTTATATGATAAAACTACTTTAACTCACTAGGAAAATATTCTCCTTTTACCATGTTCTTTATTTCTATTATCAGCTAAACACCTCTACGTGTTTGGGTGTGAGTTGAACTTAAGACTAGTATGCAACACTTGGGTGTTGCCAATATTGCTAATTCTTAAGCTTGGTCATTTGAGTTGAGACTTTAACTCAACGTGGTTAAGATGATCACTTTGAAGTGTTAATATTAGATCCTAGATCCAACGAAAAGCTATGGTGAAAAACTCCCCAACGAAAAGCTATGGTGAAAATCTCTAATGACCTCCCCGACCCTCCCCCCCCCTAGAACCTTAAAGCACTCTTGACCGCCATTTGTTTCTTTTGTAACACAAACGACCCAAAAGCTCGTTTGCAACCCTCCTACTCGATTTCTCTATGTAAATCAAACCCCTCAGTTGTTGTTAGAACGTGAAATTTAGGATTTGGTTATGGTGTGTAGGGTTTGTTTTAAATATATATGGTTCTGATCTTGGTTTAAATTTCGGTTGTGCTCACTTATTTTTATTTTGGTTTGAATTTTGAGTTGGTTTTGAATTTGATTTGTTAATGACTTTGATTTTGATTTATAGATATGGATTTGGAACTTATTTTGATTTTGAGATATGGATTTGGAATTGATTTTGATTTTGACATTTAGATCTGGAACTGATTTCATTTTGAGATTTAGATTTGAAACAAATTTGATTTTGAGGTGTACTTAGAGAGAGAAGATGATTGGTGTCAGAGGTGATGACTAGTGAGTAGTGTGAGAGAAGATTGTTGTAATTAATTATATTTTTTAACTAAAAATAAGAGAAAATTAGAAAAGTCTAAAATACCCCTCATCTAACGGAATTTTTAATGGTTGTTAGAAAGAGCGATCAATTCCGGACCTTTTTCTAAACCACAATGGCCATCTTGTATTTTTAGGCTCTGTAGGGACCAAAAATATACTAACTAACAAACCACATGAACCAAATTTGTAGTTTACTCAATAACTTATCAAGCACGAGGGGTTGAACAAAAATCTTCAAATTTAAAGTTACAAGTTAAGTATTTAAATACAAGCTATAAAACTCTATTAAAAACAAACCCATCATGGGCCAAAGCAGGGGGTTGGCGCCCCAAACAGGAAACACAAGCACCAATGACCATGCACCACAAAACAGAAGCATGGATTACAAAAAAGGTTTGCAAGAAGCAAACAGAAGGTCAATCGAAGCCTACAATCTAAATTACAACATCATGATGTTTAGCTCCACCCACCTTCACCCCATATCAGCTCTCGTTAGGCCTCACAAACAGCCCTCACACGTTTGGATTCGAGAGCCATTTTGCCCAATCTAACGTCACCTTTTTGTCTCGTCTCTTGATCTACTCGAACGCTTTCCTTTGAAATTCGAAGAATAAGTCGTCGATCTTTCCTTTCTCTGCTTCGAATACAATTTTGTTACGGTGAGTCCAAATAAAGTAGAGGAAAGTCCAACATACCGCTTCCCATAAAGTATTGTTTTTTCTATTCACACCCGCCGATTGATCGTCATGTAATAATGAATGAATTGAAACCACATTGTCGACATTCCTTCCCCACCATCTCCCAATCTTACCCCATAAATTCTTTAACTCCCTACATCCCACTAGAGCGTGATCCACCGACTCCGGTGTGTCACCGCAACGTGGACAAAGAACGAAATCTAAGTCGACACCCATCCTCTCTAATACCAACCGACAAGGAATACGGCCCAACCTTGCCCTCCATATGAAGATACAATTTTTTTTCGGGATCATCGTGTGCCATCTCGTCTCCACCATGGAGCCATTCCTCTCTACGCTAGCTTCCTCCACTAAGCCTCTAAGAGTTTTTACGTTGAAAGTCTTATACGGATCTAACTTCCACTCTATCATATCCTTGCGATCTTTTACCGGAATCCGATCTCGAAGTCTTCTTTCTAGAAGATCCAATTCCCCTTGTTCCCTTCCTCTAGGCTCCCGTCTCCACTCCCATTTCCACGACCACCTACCCCTATCCCAAACCCCCCTCTCCGAAACTAGAGCATTCTTGTTGGTTTCTAATCTAAATAACCGCGGGAAGTTCCTATGTAATGAATCGTTCCCAATCCACATGTCCTTCCAAAATTTTGTCATCGATCCGTCCCCGATTTCATTCATGAACGATGTCGAAAATTCTACCCCCGCGCCATCCAATTCCGAACCTACACGGATGATGTTTCCCCATGTCGATCCTTGCCATCCATACCCATTTTGGTAGCCCCTAAGACCCCCCTCTTCCCCATAAAGACTTTGAATGACCTTAACCCATAATGAGTCTTTATCCGAGAGAAATCGCACCACCATTTCCCCAAAAGATCCCAATTTGTCGATTGTAGCGCACCCACACCCAAGCCCCCCCTCTTGTGGGATCCCAAAGTTCTTTTCCAATTGACCCAACTCACGCTTTTTTCCCACTTTCTCCCACTCCCCCCCCCCAAAAAAAAAAACTATTTCTAACTCTCTCTAGCTCTTTAATAACGCCTTTCGGGGCACGAAACAACGCGAAGTAGTATAACGACAAGCTACCAAGTACCGATTTTACCAACGTTAATCTTCCTCCAATCGACATAATTTTTGTTTTCCAAGAGGCAAGTCTATTTTTTACCTTTTCAATCGCCGGCTTCCAATGTTCCAACCTACGCATCGTAGCACCAACCGAAAGACCAAGGTAAAGAAATGGTAGAGTGCCCCAACTACAACCCAAACATCGTGCCCAAGTTTGCACCTCCGTGTTACTTACCCCAATCCCGTACATTTTACTTTTGCTAACATTAATTTTTAGGCCCGATAGTTCTTGAAAGCACCTTAGAATCTTCATGAGATTTCTTAGGTTCACCAAGTCCCATTTCCCAAAAAACATAACATCGTCCGCATATTGTAAGTGCGACACCGATACCTCTTTACTTCCCACTTTGATTCCCTCGAAAAGTCCCTTTTCCACTGCCTCCGCCGTTAACACATGAAGACATTCGGCCACCACAAGAAATAGGAAAGGTGCTAGCGGGTCCCCTTGTCTAAGGCCTTTTTCCATCTTGAATTCCTTGGTCGGGGTCCCATTTATGAGGACCGACATCGTTGAGGACTTTAGGCAAGCATGAATCCAATTTATCCACTTGGTTCCAAACCCCATTATCTCCAAACTATTTAACAAAAATTGCCACTCCACACTATCATACGCTTTCTCGAAATCGACTTTAAAGATCAACCCTTTTCTCTTCTTCTTCCTAACGAAATCGATCACCTCATTTGCAATTAAAACACCATCAAGAATAAACCGCTCTTGATAAAAGCACTTTGTACCTTACTTATTATTTTTTCCAACACGGATTTCAATCTCTCCGCCAAGACCTTCGAGACAATTTTATAAAATGAACCGATCAAGCTAATCGACCGAAACTCCCCTAAACCCACCGGGTTGGCCACCTTTGGGATCAACGTTAGAAATGAGGGATTACAACCCCAACTAATTTCTTTCTTCTCCCAAAACCATTGGACCACCTTTATCAAATCACCTTTAATAATATCCCAAAATCTTTTGAGAAAATTAAAGGTGAAGCCATCCGGGTCGGGTGCTTTGTCCCCCCTCCCCCCCCCCCCCCCCCCCCCCGCACCCTCTCACCGCGCTCCAAATTTCCGCTTCCAAGAAAGGTCTTTCCAACCACTCGGCGTCTTCTTGAGTAATTTTCTCAAACTTGTCGCCCCTCATTCTCGGACCGTCTTTCTTTCTACGTGAAGAGAATTTATCTTTAAAGACTTCAAAAACGTATTCTTTAATTTTTGGCAGGTCCCCACTCCAAACCGAATTTATATGCAAACCCCGTATCGTGTTCTTCCTTTCCCTATACTTAATCGCCGCATGGAAGAGTTTGGAGTTCTCATCACCTTCGACCATCCACTTTACTTTTGCCTTTTGTCTTTGCATGCTAAGTTTCCTTTCCTCCAATTCTAGCCATCTTTTTCTTGCTAGAACCCACCGCTCTCTATCGTCCACCCCCAACAAGTGGATTCCGCTTCCTTTTCTTTTCTTGACACATCTTCTTTTAGACGTTTTATTTGTTCTTCCATATTACCAAACTTTTCTTTGCTCTAAACCTTTAATTTCTTCTTGATGTTCTTCAATCTATCTCTAAAAATACAATCCGGCCGATTCGAGGAGACTTCCATATTCCAAGCGCCCACCACAATTTCTTGCAATCCCTCCTCCTTTAACCAAGCATCGAAGACTTTGAACGGTTTCGGCCCGAAATCTTGACGCTCGTCAAAAGGCATTATCGGTACATGATCCGACCAAATTCTTTCCAACGCCTTCACTCCCACATTCTTCCATAACATGCAAAAATCATTCGTTGCGAGAAAACGATCTATCTTGCTAAATTTTAGCCCGTCATCACTTACTCTTGTAAACATCTTCCCACCCATTGGAATTTCCAATAAGTTGCTCCTTGTAATAAAGTCATTGAAATCCTCCACACCTCTTGGATTTGTAATTGTGTTGAGTCTTTCGTGCACTCCTCTCACCTCGTTGAAATCCCCAAAAACACACCATTTTATATCCTCTTTTGACACCAACACCTCTAATTTTTCCCAAGCCTCTTTTCTTTCTTTTATATCTCTTGGTCTGTATACGTTCACGAAGCCGATTGAACCCTCTATATTCTTCCATTTACCAATTACCGCAAGGGACGACTCATCCGTAATCACAAATTCACACCGAAATACATTTTTATCCCAGATATTTAACAGGCCACCTAATTTACCCGTTGCCTCCACTTGTGCGAAATCCCCGCAGTCATCCCCCCATAAAGCTCTAATCTGAGAGGCCACCCATTTCTTATTTTTTGTTTCTTGGATTCCAATTAAATTTGGCTTTTCACGACTACATATTTCTTTCACCCACATTTTCTTATGTGACGCCCCCATACCTCTAATATTCATCGAAATTAATTTCATTAAAGCCAATTAAGGACACGAGACTTACCTATAAAGGTGATCCTACTTACATCATCTTGGTGTCTCCCCCTGCATCTACTTCTTTGCTACCATCCCAAATTACTCCGAGTTTCGACCCGAAATCTTCCATGTTCTCGGAACTCTCTTTCCCTCTCAATTCATTAGAAACTGGCGCTTGACTTGAGGGTGTCAACGCTTCCTTCCCGTTAGTTTTTCTTCTACCCCGCTTCTCCTCCGCACACTTCGAAGATCTTTTCTGTCCAATTTTTTTACCACTTCCTCTCGCCATCTTTTTAAGGAGGTGGAAGCTAACCTTTCCCGGACCAAAACCTAAAACGTCACTTCTTTTCCCCTTCGATTTTCCCCCACAGCTTTTTTTGATCAGTTTCTCTGTCTTCTGCAGCCACTGTTTTGTTTGTTAAAATTGGGTTTAAAAGTCCAGGAGGTACAGGTGTAGAGTTATCGAGATCCTCAGGTGATATTTCATTCATCAGTATTCCCTCCTTATTAATATGATCAACCACCCTTAAGGGCCCCGTATTAATATTTGGATCAGTAGCAACTTTCGGCCCCACTAGAATGGAGGTGTATTGATCAAAATCAAGCCCAAGGTGGTCGTCAGGCCCACGTGAACACCCTCCAGAATCAGGCCCAAGGTGGGTAGCCGGCCCATTTGAACAACAACCGAAGTCAGGCCCAAACAGAAAGGAGACTGTTGGCGGTGGGCATGGTACTGCAGACCCACGTGGAGGTATGCCAAAAGCTGCTCCCATTACCCCCCACAAGCTATAAAACTCTATAAAGGTAGAAAACAACCATCAATAAACTTTATAATTATTCATATCATTTTTTAGAAATTTAGATCATTCTAAATATTTTTTTTATTAAAATACAGTTGTATAAAAAATAAATAAATATATTTGCATGCGAGTATAGTTATATCATATAGTTATTAATATTATAAAATATTTACATTATTTTTCTCATATATTATGAAACTCAACCTACAACTTAGTACTACTTTTGTGCAACTTCTTAATAGCATCTCTCAAACTTTTTAAAATAGAGCTTTTGAAAATTTATAAATTTTTTACTTAAATAGATTTTTCAAAATAAAATAAAGTGTGAGAAGGAGTGCCATTCTCCAATATGGTAATTCAAAAAAAAATGATCATTATGGGAGAGAGGTATTTTTTTTATTAAACTTCTTTCAAGGTAAATGTTAAAAAAAACTATTTTATTAAATATACATTAATAGTATGATTAATGTTGAGGATGTTTTAAAATTTAAGATTTAAATCATATAAAACTAAGTAATAAACACATCTAAATACAAGATAAACAATAAAACCTTTTAATGAAATATAATACTCTTTAAAATTGATATTTAATTAAAAACTCTTTTCTTCTTTAAAACCACATAAAACATAAAATAACATTTACGGGTTGGGTTCATGTGAAACCAAGCTATTTTCGTGAGACCACAAAATAACACTAAAACTTTACAACAATTCATTGTGAAGGTAAGAAAAATAACAAACCTTCACAGCAAAAACACTTTGAAGGTTTACCTTCACAATATCTTCACAGTCTTTTGCTATGAGGTTTAGTGTTATTTTTGTGGTCTCACGGATCTCACAAAAATAGTTTGGTCTCACATGATCTCAAGTCTAAATGTTCCGGCTCTCAACTATATATAAAAATAAAATACCAAATCATTATTTACAAGATTTTCACGTTGGTCATTAAACTTTATGTTTATATGTTCAGTCATTGAACTTATAAAAAAAATTATAAAGTTTGTGTATTTATCAAATTATAAAGTTTGTGTATTTATTAAATTTTGAAATGTGGTTGAGTTTCCATATCCCACATTGGTGGGAATAAGATAATCAATCAATCAATATATATATATATATAGAGAGAGAGGAAGGTTCAAACGAGAACGATAACTATTTACGAGAACTACGAGAACGGTCGACCATGTACAAAATCACTGGTGATTCACATACAAAATCATATGTGATTAAAATTCAAGACACACGCGGTTTGCAAAGCGCGCGGTTTGTCCCGCGGTTTGTACTGTGATTTTATACATGGTCGGCCGTTCTCGTAGTTCTCGTAAATAATTAGCGTTCTCGTTTGAACCCACCTCTCTATCTCTCTCTCTCTCTATATATATATATATTAAAAGAAAAACCAAGGGGTATTGAGGTGGCATCATGGGAATAGAGTATTGGGGTATATATTGGTGAATTTTGGTTGAGTTTGAGATATCCCACATTGGTACGAGATAGAAAGATTGGAGTATAGTGGTATGTATAAAAAAGAATGATAATATGTCATTGTGTCAACTCATGGGGTTTGCGTCATGGGTTATCTTATTTAGATGACCATATTTATGCCAAACAAAACATCATCAATATATATACTAAAAGAAGAACCAAGAGGTATTGAGGTGACATCAAGAGAATAGAGTATTAGGGTATTGGTGAATTTTGGTTGAGTTTGAGATATCTCACATTGGTGAGAGATAGAAAGATTGGAGTATAGTGGTATGTATAAAAAAGAATGATAGGATGTCATTGTGTCAACTCATGAGGTTTGTATCATGGGTTATCTTATTTAGATGACCCTATTTATGCAAAACAAATCTTATTATAAAAAATCGATAAATCTTATTAAGAAAAATCGATATATATATATATATATATATATATATATATAAAGAAAAACCAAGTGATATTAAGTTGGCAGTATGAGAATAGAGTATTGGGGTATTGGTGAATTTTGGTTGAGTTTGAGATCCCACATTGGTGAGAGATAGAAAGATAAACCAAGAATGATAGGATGTCATTGGGTCAACTCATGGGGTTTGCGTCATGGGTTATCTTATTTAGATGACACTATTTATGCAAAACAAATCTTATTATAAAAACGTTAAATTTTTTGTTGTGGTTGAAATTTTTGAAGTAGGAAGTGACTATAAGAAATGAAGGATGGATGTTTTGTGTAAACTATGTGGTTGACTCAATTTAGTTTACCATATTTTGTATCATCCCATATTGGTTTGAAGATGCAAGTTTTGAAAGATAAGAAAAGAGGGGTGGATGTATTTGTGTCAACTCATGTACTTGACCTAATTTAGCTTACCGTATTTTGCAAATGCATTTTGAGGTGGCACCATGAGAATTAAGTATTCTCAAATGGTGTATTGTGGTTGAATTTAAGTTGTCCCACATTGGTAAAAAGTTGAAAGATTGGAACAAATAAGTGGGTATAAGAAATGAGAGGTTTTTGTGTCAAGACATTGAGTTGCCATAATTTAGTGACCTTTTTTTGAAAAATATGTAAAAATCAAAACCGAAGATTAGGATTTGGCAACATTAAATTTGAGTAATCCCCAAATCTTGAAATGTGGTTTCATCATCCCACATTGGTGAGAAGATCAAAGTTTTGAAGTAGAAAATGACTATATATATAAAAAATTAAAAGAATGTTTTTGTGTTAACTAATAAAGTTGTCTCATGTTTATTTAATGCAACTCATAGGCTTGACTAATTTTAGTCGAACCATTTTTTGGAAGAAAAATAAAATTTTCAAACCCTTCGTAACAACAATAATGATAGGGTTGTGTGACATGTCGTTTGGGTTGAAAATAGCATAACAAAGTTGTTACCGATACATATGAAACTCTTCCTGAAACACCCTAAAAATCACAATAAATTTAAACCTTAATTTACAAGGTCCACAACAACTATTTCAAAGAACTTTCATACATAGATGGAGAAGTCATAACAAGATTCGTATTTACAAACAGACTATTATAAACAACCTACTAACCTAATCCACAATGTACATGATCAGATTATAAGGGTTGACTACAATATCTCCAAAATATCAATGTTTCCACTAACTTCTCCAATACATCACCAAAAGTAGGATTCCGGTACCACTCGTCACTCATCCATTCGTATCCCTTCCCGAGCTAGTACCTGGTAAGAAAATTTAATTTGAAAAGATTAGGCTTACGCCTATTGAGAACATCCAGTTTTTAAATTAAAACTTTATAAGCTTTGAAAACCAAACTGTAAACAAAGCAAATAAAGTCACCTGGTCTCAAACTTTCTTACCGTACACATAACATCTTTCGATGACGGGAATCTTACCCGATTCCATGAGTATGACAAACACCGAGTAAGTCATAGCATCATGTTCAAGAGCCCACCATGAATCTCCACAGATTCTAGATCATTTCTCATGTCCAAGAAATTACAATTAGTCCATGCCTATTTATTGGAGAGGAAGTAAAGATTACAATTAAGCCATGCATATCTCTTTTCTTCAATAGAAATCGGGAATTACGATTAGTCCATGCCTATTCCACGTGTTCACATAATACTAGTGCCTATGGATCCATTACACTTTCCTAACATATGTGTATATCAATCAGAACACATAATAACTCGTATCATAATATCAGTCGGGTTATAACTATGTTTGTACTGTTAAAATCACAATATGTTTCGTTTTCATAAAACATTTGAACAGTACAACATTTCAAAGAAATATACCGGAAACTTGTCTGGTAAACTAATCCGGAACCAAGTCCGGAAAACAGTCCGTAATCATATCCGAAAACAAATCTGGAACATCAATCCGGTAACATCCGGAAAAGTATTCGGACTCCAAGTCCGGAACCATCCAGGAATCACATCCGGTATACCCAATCCGGGACTGTCCGGAACCGGGACTCTAGTCCGGGACCGGGACTCCAATCCGGGACCGGGACTCTAGTCCGGGACAGAATTCGGAAAATGGTATCGGGAAACAATCCGGTATCCGGAGTCAATCCGAAAAGCATCCGGAATCCGGAACAATCCGGATTACATAATCCGGAAACTTCATCTTCCGGATTCGATTGATTTCAAGTCTGTTTCGATTATTTTATGCTTAAATTGATACAACTCTTTTATACCCAATTCTTAAAGATATCAACAAGCTTATAAATCTATTTCAATACACTGATAAATTTTATTAAAATAAAATAGCAGATGAACTCACCTCAGCACTGGAACTAGACGAAACCAAAATCAGAAATCCAAACTTCAATCTTTCTTTCACTAACACGAATCAGAAACCTAATTAAACACTGGATTACTTTTGATTTCAATTCTTAATAACGAAAACTGCAGGAATCAACCGAAATTCCTTACCGAAAGACAATCGATAAGCTTCCATGTTTGAACCGACTTCCAGAATCACAAATTGAGATATCCTTAATAACTCAGCCGACTCAAAACTCTTATACAATAACAACTATCAACAAATGACCAATTCAACCCTGAAGTTTTACATTTTACAATTAGTCCAACACTTTGACTAATTACTCTTTTGACCCCTTTATATCAAAATATAACATAATGGAAATTCGAGGTGTTACACTTCCTAACAACACATTTTATCAATATATAAAAATGAAGCACTTATGGAAATACATTCTTCATTTTAAAGTGTATCTTATTAATAAACAAATAAAGAATTACGTTTTATGCTAACTACGACAATTATTTATTTAAAATACTTATCATTATTGCACAACGCGTGATACCCATACTAGTATATATATTAAAGGAGAAATCACCATGTATGATGTGACATCTTGTAACACCTCAAAAAATCCATAAATATTTATATATTTATTTGGTAAAATGTCTAAGATAATGGGATGATTTTATTTTAAACATTATGTCAAAAAGGATAAAAAACAAGAATTACTAAAGTTGTAATTCAATTGTGAAATGGTGATATATGAAGGGTCAGTTTTGCCAATTGTTGATAGTGGATCTTATATAAAAAGGAAGAGTCGGCTGAATTGAGGAAATATCTCAATTTGGGTTTCTTGAAAGTTGGTTTTAGTAAGGCAGAGAAAGAGTTACGTGAAGGATTTCTTCAGGTAAGAAAGTAATGATCTTCTTCAATCTTATTTGATTAAGATCGATTGTATGAATGAGATTTGAATATATTCAGGTTTGAATCATTGAAGCAGAGACGATTCGAAGTACTGGGTTAAATTAATTTCAGCTTCTGTCGATTTCGAATTCAACAGGTGAGTTCATCTCTTCTTTTAAATAATTCCAGTTGAAATTGAATAGGATATTTGTTTGCAAATTATCTAAATGTCTTGGTAATTATGTATTGATATGAAATCGACCAAGAATTTGATTGAGGTGAATTTTAAGCTAAAAATCGATACCCAGTTCGAATAGTCCGGAAGTTGATTTTCCCGGAAAGTTACGATTTCCGGATAAAAGTACCAGAATGTACCGGATACCGGAATGTACCGGATACCGGAATGTACCGGATTCCGGATGGTGTCCGGATAGAATACCGGATCCGTTTACCGGATGGTTCCGGACTTTGAGTTCGAAATACTTTTCCGGATATTACCGGATTCCGGATGATAATCCGGATTTGGCCTTTTCTGGATGAGTTTTCCGGATAGTTCCGGATTTGGGTTCCGGATAAGGTATTTTCCGGATATAGTTTTCGGATTGATTTCCGGATGTGTTATTTGGTTAAGCTTTTCTAAAACATTTCTCGAGGCTCTGCCCCCAGACCCTGTAAGGGCGTTGCCGCTTGACCCCATCCGCTAACCGGGTAGCGGAACCCCCGTGCTAAGTCACCGAAGAGGGACAACTGAGAATAAGGGTATGATAGATTATTTGAGATTCTTAGCTTTGAGAATATGATATGAATTGTTTTGTGCATTCGAGTAAATATGCACGTATGATGGTAAGTGTAATGGATCCATAGGCACTGGCAGTATTTGTAACCTGGAATAGGCATAAAGTAACTTGTAATTCCCGTTGACCTGAAATGAGGAATATGCATAAAGTAACTTGTAATTCCCATTTCGTAAGGTGATGAGAAATGGGGAATAGGCATAAAGTAAATTGTAATTCCCATTTCGTTTTGTGATAAGAAACGTGGAATAGGCATAAAGTAATTTGTAATTCCCGTTGATGTGAAATGAGGAATAGGCATAAAGTAACTTGTAATTCCCATTTCATAGTGTGATGTGAAATCGTGGAATAGGCATAAAGTAAATTGTAATTCCTGATTTCTATGGGAAGGTAAGAGATAGACATAAAGTAAATTGTAATCTCTACTTCCACTCCAAGAAATAGGCATAAAGTAAATTGTAATTTCTTGGACATGAGCAATGATCTAGAATCTGCGATGATTCATAGTAGGCTCTCGAACTTAATGATATGACTTACTAAGTGTAGTCATATCCATGGAATCAAATATGTTCCCATCATCGCAAGATGTGTATGTGTACGGTAAGAATGGTGGCAAACCAGGTTTGTTTATACGCTTTGTTTACATTGGTTTCCAAAGCTTATAACGTTTTAATTTGAAAATGGATGTTCTCACTAGGCGTAAGCCTAATCGTTTCAAATTAAATTTTCTTACCAGGTTCTAGCTCGAGAAAGGATAAGCTGGGATGAGCGTCGAGAGGTTCCTAAGTTATGTTTTTGATGACATAATGGAGAAGTAAATGGAAGTATTGATGTTTTGGAGATTTTGTAGACAACCTTTATAATCTAATTATGAACGTTATGAATTAGATTAGTAGGTTATTTATAAAAGTTGGATGTATATACAAACCCTGTTGTGAACTCTCCATTTATGTATGAAGTTTTTGGGAAATAGTTGTTGTGGACCTTGTAAAAGTAAGGTTTAAATTTGTCCTGGTTTTTGGACGTTTCACATCTCCTCAAGCCTAAAACCTTATTTATCTTTTCTCTCCTTCACTCAACTTTTCCCATCTCAATTTCTATTTTTAATGTTGTAATTTTGCAAACAACAATTAATATATAGTCTTAACTCCTAACTTTTCAATCACCTTTGTAGCTTTTGAGGTCATTGTTTATTGCAATGTCTTAACTTTCTCCACCTTTTCATCTATCCAAGTCATTATTTCTCTCCATTAGTTTTGCCATTAATGGTAATTACATATCTTTATAAACTTTTCTTTCGGTTATATTTTTTATCGCTACATATATTCGTTCCCACACACGAATACAAATTGTTTGCATAAATGTCCGAATGTTTTATTGAGTTTGAACTAACATCTTTGTCTATCCTAAAGATCAAAACATCTTCCTCAATGCTTGCCGCAACCACGTTCATCCGATGAAGCTTCTTCTACTCTACTATGCTACCATGAAACGACCTATGCAAATCGTAATATTTTTTCTGTGTCTTAAAATTCGTATTTTTTGTTACTTAAATAAATTATTTCAAACCCAACATGAGTTTTATTAGGATTTCTAAAATTGTTAATCAAGTTTTCATATGGGTTTAAAGAATTGTTCACTTTCCAATTTCAAAACAGTTTCCTTTGCAATAGGTTTATTCACGGCATGGTCGTAAAAGTAATGCCAAAAACAAAATTATTATCTTTTGCTATAAAATTGCTCCAAATTTGTACTAAGAACTTGTGTATGAATTTTGTTTTTATAGTTGAAGTTTTGAAGTACATTGTTTTCTTACAACATTGTAACTTTGATTTATTTAAAATATAGCTTAGTGTTGTACAAAATATATATGTTTGTATTTGTATTTGTATTTGTATTATATACATATATGTTATACAAGGCTATGATCAAGTTGACTACATACTTGAGAGCAAGTTTCACATTGCAATGAATGAATTTTATTGCTACCTACCATAACTTCAACAACATTTATAAGAACAAAAGTATTGTCTATTCTAGAATTTCTATATTTTTTTAGATTTCACGAATTGGGTTGTTTATTTGATAGGTTATAAATTGGAGTTTGTTCTTATGATGAAACTATATATGCCAAGTACGAAGGGCATCTGATAACTCTACGTCCTCAATCTTATTCTTCTCTAGCTTTGCATCCACTATATATGCCAAGTACGAAGGGCATCTGATAACTCTCATTTTTAGAGTTATTAATTACTCCTTTTCTTAGATTTTAGGTCATTTTACACCCGCTTTGTTCCTCTCGCCTTCATTTGGTCCACAGTGATAAAAGAACCCGATAGTCTAATTTTGTGGAAAAATACGTTTCTGTTCGTAGAGTGGGCACTGTTTTGCCCACAATGGGCATTCGCTGACTCAAGTGGTAAAATGCTAATCGTGGGTAGGTCAGTTGGTGCTGAATGCTTGGCTGATATTTAATGTTGGTACTATCTTGGGAAGAATGACACATCTGCCCTTGGTTTCCTCAACTTCTTGGTGACTATATAAAGAACCATTTGGAAGCTTTAAGGAGGCATCCCTTCATTCCTTCACCACCAACAACATTCTCTCTTTCATCTTCTTGCGTTTATCTTCAGGCTACTTGTCTTAAGCTTGAAGATCTAGTTTAGAAGTTACTTTCTTGCATTTAATTTCTGCACTTTAATTTCTGCACTTTAATTTATGTACTCTTTATTTCCCGTGTAGACCCAGATTTAACAGGTAACAACGATTCAATGAGAAACAACAAGAACAGATAATGATTTCAACTTGTCATCCCTCTCATATTCAATAATCAAGATAGTTACAAAGGTTTGAATGAAAATCCTAACTATCTCTCTCTAAAACAATTAAGCTCTAATTTCTCTAATGAATCGTCTAACCCTAAGACTAAGGCTAACACTAACCTTAAATACCTAGGCTTTAGACAATAAGGCCTAAGCCCATTAAACACAATTAACTAAGCCCATTTAACAATTAAGGCTTTTACAAGAAGATTAATTAAACTAATTAATCTAATTAATTCTAATTAAGCACTATATAATTATTTATATATCTTTCAAATATGTAGGACATTTATTGTCCTAACAATCTCCCCCTAAAGATATATAAATAAAAATTGGACTTGAAACCTTCAGGTCTTGATCTTCTCTTCTTCTTGAATCTTTGAAAACTTCGGTGTTGCTTGACTCCATGTCTTTTCAATGCTCCCCCATGAATAAAGCTCTTGATCTTCATGTCTTCAGCTTTAAGAACTTGTAGAACCAGTATGCTCGATGGAGGAAATAGAGATTTGTAGCGAACACCACTTGATGAAGGATGAGAAGAATTTACCACTTGTGGGCACTTTGAACTCTTTTCGCTTTGAGCTCTTTTCGGAACTGTTACTCCCCCTCGGCTTTTGCATAGGGACTTCTTTACTCCCCCTCGGCTTTTGCTAACTCCCCCTCAACTTGATAATCCGCGTCTTTGAATCTGTACCCTTTCTCCCCCTCATGATGAGTAGGAGCATCCGGAGCATCATGCATGTTCAAAGACAATAGTAACGAGTAGCAAACAATCCAGATAAAACATTATAGTAATCAGGGTAATCAGCTAACACAGAAACACAGAAGTAACTGTTATCACAACAATTTAAAAAATTGTGTGGCCTATGTTCAGAGCTGGCAAGGGGGTATCTCTGATAGGACTTCCAGTTATCACTGAAGTAAAATTTTAAAATTACTTCTCAAACTGTTCCGGCAATATCACGAAGATATGCGATGGGAATCACAAAGACTCGTGCATGTGTGAAAGAATAAATTCTATCTATTAGGCTCAAAGATTGACTTAACCTGGGACTCAAGTTAAAATCAATTGACACAGTGATAAGAATATGAAGTTCGGAGACCGGAGCTGATGTCTTCCTGTTTCAATATCTAAGACATCCGAGTGAGGAATAGATAGATTATGTGCTAAGTCTCCGTGAATATATGAAACAAGCATCTGTTGTGAGATACTTGAGTGGCTGGGTGGGGTGACACGAGTTATCGACACTGGGTCCATGTCTGTTTCAATATTCATCTCCAAAGAACGAGAATGAATAGATTGTGTGGTTACCCGGATAACTGACTCGGTTTGGTAAGGACCAATAATTCTTTTAAGTCCTGTCACAGCCTCACCATATTCTTTTCTCTCCAAACTCATCTAGCAATCTAGACCCCTCACTGTATTCTATAAGGATGTGTCTCTTGGGTAGGTCCTTCCGGTTCTGGCTTGACCATAGAAACAATGTAAGACCTAACACTCCTTTCATGCATCGAGTATAACATTTTAGTAAAACAGTTGAAGTACGAGTTCTAAACTGAGGTGTTTAGAAGTCAAAACATTTAAGTCCGAGTCCTGATCTGAGGTAATCAGAAGTCATTAAAATGAAGTCCGAGTTCTGAACTGAATTATTCAGAAGTCATAGTTGAAATACCAGAATTTCAAAAAAATAACATCAAGCGCAAAACAGAATGACTCAGTAAGCACAGTGTTTGCAAGAAAGAGACAATGATCCGAAAGTTTAATTGTGAGGAACAAGTCACAATTAATTTATCAGATAAGAATTGAATCATTGATGTGAACTGATGAACTATGAACACAAAGTGGAATTCAAAAACGAGTGTATTTCCATTGAAAAATCAACAAACATTTGAGACATGGAAATAACTAAATCAAGCAAGTTTTGATCATGGCAATCATGGAAGTTAAAATTAGATAATAACAAACGCAAGTAAGTTATTCAGAATGAATTGCCATGGTTTTTGAATTCAGTTAGAGTTCACTTACCTTTCATACGATAGTACTCCCCCTCAAAATTGGCATAACCATTGAATGGTGTCATGTGAAAAAAAATGTTCATAACTAAGCGCACATGACATACCTGCAAAACAGATTAGACAGATTTTGGTATCCATCCATTGATGGATCCTTGACGGTTAGATGCCCTATTATAGTGAGGACTGGGGATACTATAAGTACCATACCAATACTGAGCATGGTCTTTCTTCACAAAGTCACTTGTTCCACAATAAGAGCAACACAGCTTCTGTGCAGATAAGCTGATCAGTTTATTAACAGAGTAAACTCGATCAGTTTTCACAAAAGGTTTAGCGTGGAAAGCTGTGTTGTTCTTGGCATTCTTTACAGGGACGTATGACTTTGGAGCAGGAGTGGTTCCTTTAACTCTCCACTCCATTTTTACTTTCTTGAAAAATTGATTATCTGTATTATCAACACGAGAATTATAGAAAAGATTGGAAGGTCGAATCTGATCATTTGGAAAATCATTTGATTTGACAAAAATCTTTGAATCAGATTTACCCCTTTGTTTCTTCAAAGTCTCGGTTGCTAATCCAGATAATCTCTGTGTAAGTTTAGAAATCTCAGATTGCAAACTCTTTCTCTCTCTTGAAAAATCATCTTTTAAACATTTTGATCTAAAACCTTCAACTTTCCCTTTCTCAGACTCTTTGATTAGAACGTCTAATTCTTTCTCCAACTCATATATTTTCAAAGAAAGTTCTCCATTCTTTTTAGAAAAAGACTTGCGTTCAGTTTCAAACTTTTCTTTTTCAAAAAACAGAACCTTTTCAAAGTCTGAGATTTGTGTTGAAAGTTTTAAACATCTAAGCTCAAGACTCTTCTTCTCATCAAGAGATTTGTTTGAAGAATCAGATTGCTTTATAAACATTTGCCTTTCCTTTGCAAAATTTTCTTTCTCCTTTTCAAAAACCTTTTCAAGAGTAGTTAATTTAATTTTAAGCTCAAGGTTTTCACAATTCAGGAGTTTACCTTTCTCTTCTTCTTCAGCAAGCTTCTCTGAACTATTCCAGATTTGAGATTTCAGTTCCTTCAGTTCTTTGACGTACTTGCTGATCAAATCATATTTCTGCTTGATATTCTTTTCATATAGTATTGTTTGCTCTTCTTCAGTCTTCTCCTTCTTATCAGGCTGCTTGTGCTCATCTACCTTCTTCTGGCAATGCTGCTGGAAGGATCTGGAGAGCTGAGCTATTGATTTCTGAAGGGCTGTGAATTCATCATCAGAATCACTGTCTTCTTTTCCCGCAGGTGACTTGGACGCAAACTTCTTTTCGCTCAGAATCTCCATCACCTCATCTTCGTCTTGAGATGGCAATTCAGACAGCTTCTTTTTCAACTCAGAGTTTTCAGACTCTAATGCTGTTGCCTTTTCTTCAGATTTGGCAAGCTTCTCAGAACCTTCAGATATTTGCAGTTTCAGTTCCTCCCGTTCTTTGAGGAGCTTGTCTCTAAATTCATCTGCAGACTTGATATTGAAATCATACATTTCTTTATCGGCTTTACACGCACGATTAAAGCAATACGACATTGTTACCTGAAAAATGATCGTTAATCGGTGTTGATTTTGAAGAATCAAAAAAATTGCGGAAGGAAATCAAAAATTAAATTTGAAAAACAAATTTAAAATAAATTTGTTTCCAAGATTTAAGATCTGATTATTATCGAATTTGAGCGAAATTACTCTTCGAGAATGAAACCTGTAAGAAAACAAACCAAGTTAGATCAAACACGACGAAAAATAAATCACAAAAATGATGAGCGTCGCGAGAAAGATCAAATCGTCGCAAAAGTTCTCAAGCGTCACAAAAATTGCAAATTGATCGCAACTTTTGAAAAAAAAACTTATCAATCACGAGACGTGCGGTAACTCGGGTACCGACGAGAACTAACCAACCAAACTTACCGGAAACAAAAGATACTTACCGGATGAAAATGGTTTACCGGATGAGATGTGCTTTCCGGACGATGATGGTTTACGATTTACCAGATAAATGGAGTTACCGGATGACGAGAAACTTACCGGACGAAGGTTGTCGGACAAAACTTACCGGACAAGATACCGGATGGATGAATAATCCGGATGAAAGAACACTTACCGGATAAAGTTGTTTGCGACTTACCGGGTGAAAAAGATTCTCGCAAAAATTAACTTACCGGATAAGATGTGATGCTTACCGGACAAAATAAAATTAAGTGAACTTACCGGGTGAAGGTGAGAAATCAGGATGTATGAGTTGTTTTTCTTTCCGGATAATAAAAAAATTTGTTTTCCGGATGAACAGTACTTTCCGGATGAACAGTGTTTTCCGGATGAACATTGTTTTCCGGATGAACAGTATTTTCCGGATGAACAGTGTTTTCCGGATAATAATAAAAAAATGATTTTTTTCTTGTGTCCGATTAAATTCACCCGAGGAGCAGGAACAATCCGGATGATTTGACGAATAGTGATGAAAAATTAGTAAACTTACCCGGAAAAATTAGGAAACGTCCGGACACTGTTGCTGATCGAGAAATTCGGATCAAAATTCGATAGGGTTGCTTGATTCCACTCCTGTAGGGTTAGATTTTGACCAAAAACACAGGAACAAACACACCCAAATCGATTTCTATGCAAAATATATCATATTTTCCAAAAAATCACCACAAAACTTCAAGAACACCAAAACTCAAGCTTTGATTTTTAACATGCAAAATTAATAGCTTTTGAGAATCGAAATAAGTGCAGATAAACAGTAGATGAGCGCGAGTAAACAATCGAGATCAAACAAACGAATTAACAAATCAACGAAAAGCTTTTCTAACCCGATTGAAGAACGATTTTTGATCAATAAAACTGCTGTATTTCGAAAACATTCTGGGAGCTTTCTGGATGTCGAACAACCAATCCAACTGGTCAGAATGTGAAACAAGATGTCCCGAAGCTACTGTCCAAAAATCACGACGATCCGACGGTTCAATCTCCGGGAATTGGCGAAACGGCTGGCTGTGATTTTCCAGAAAATTTTCTGCACTTTTCTTCAAAAATCTGCTGTATGTCGAAAATAATATGGGCAACTTCTGGACCTCAAACGATTAATCCAACCAGTCAGAATGTGAAAACAACTGTCGAGAAGCTGCTGTCCAAAAATCACGACGATCCGACGGTTAAATCTCCGGTAATAGGCGAAACGGCCGGCTGTGATTTTCCAGAAAATTTTCTGCGAAAATTCTTGCCTTTTCTTGCTTTCGTTCGTATCCTTTCGTATCTTCAAATCACCGATTAGGCTCTGATACCAATTGTAGGATCCAGATCCGTGCAACAATTGTGTTTATGTGATTAAGAGATATGAACAGATAAACTAATCACAAAGGCTGCCCACTTAGCTATTTGATTCAGAGAATAATCGTTACAATACTGAAAAGCTAAATGAGACAACTAACTATTTTCTAAGCTAATTGTACATTATATATGCTGGGCCCGTGGTAACAAGCCCACGGCCCGTTCACTATGGACTATGTTTAAACAAATACAAATTACACCCTTGAACTTTAAATCAACATATAAAACTTGCCCTAACAATCTCCCCCTTTGATTTGAAGTTCAAATTCGCCCTCTATCTCTTGCCAGTTGTAGACATAACGTTTGCGAAGAGCGAAATGAACCTCGAAGAATCTGATGGCGCGGCGGTAGTCGAGACGATCTTCAACAATATCCAAAGCAATCTGAGCAGTTCTTTCATTCAGATTTGGTACATAGGATACCTTTGGATTTTCGGATTCGTGCTTGATGATCTTCCGAAGAACGTCTTGAACCTTGAGCAGTGTGCCGTCGCAAAATCGATCTACCTGACTGAACCTCATAAACTTCTTTTCTTTCTGAGCGTTGAGGAAGACGATCCCAAATTCCGGTTGAAGCAGCATTGCGTTCTCGGGATATATCGACAGTTCAGGAGCTTTCAGATTCGGTTTGAGCAGATTTACCTTCTTTGATCGGTTCTCGATTGCCATTTGAAAGTCCGTAAGATAAGACATCATAATAGATCGGACGAGGAATCGACAAACCGCTTCGAGCGCCTTTGTTACAGCAAGCGGTCGGATGGTTCTGGTGCGAAGGTCTCTCAGAATAACCAGGAGGTCGAACGGATGGAGATGCTTAAAGTCAGCTTCAGAAAAAATCCATTCTTTTTCGTCTTCACGTCGAACAGTGAATAC
The DNA here is from genome assembly GCA_033807775.1 of Saussurea involucrata. Taxonomy (NCBI): domain Eukaryota; kingdom Viridiplantae; phylum Streptophyta; class Magnoliopsida; order Asterales; family Asteraceae; genus Saussurea; species Saussurea involucrata. The sequence continues at coordinate 37,519,285 of CM066319.1, forward strand.
GGGAAAGACGATCTTCATAATTTTGGTTGACTGAATCTTTAGCACCTCTGAAATTTTATGCTTGGTTCATACCTGGTCTCTCGGGAGACACCGCTTCATGGCTTCTACGTATCGAAGTTGGCGTGCTGGATCAGGACTGTAGATGCCAAGACAGAAGGTCGGCTCGATCGGGCGAATTCTGTGAACAAACAACTTCTTCAGAGATTCCTCCAGATGAGGAATGAGGACCTTGATCTTCTCCCAACGGTTTTGTTGCTGAGGAGGGGGAGGAAGATCAGGAGCTGTCGTTTGTAGAGGAGATGTCGGGTTTTCTGCATTTGAGCTTTCGGGTTGATCTGAAGTCGTAGCGGGTTGAGTCGAGTGAACGGGAGGCGTACCATAGAAATTCTGAAGCAGAAACTGGTCGTAATCAACGTTGTCGTCTTCATCAGTGGGAAACACCAAGTTTACCTCGAAGTTTACGGCTTTGGCAGCTTTTTCGTACCATGCGTCTTCGGTTTCCGGGTTGGTTTCACATGCTGGATCAATCATGGTGAGCATTGGCATGTCTGATGATTCTTGTGCGACCAATTCCTGTGTTGTCCCCTCGGGCTTTTCAACCGTTGGGGCTTCGTCATCTGAGATATCCATGTCGATGACCATCTGTGCTAAAGGCAACTCGGCTTCGGGTGTTGCTGTTGAAGCGGCCGTAGTTGGAGGTTCCTGATGAACCACAGATGTCGCTGCAGGCTGGATCAGGGAGGCGGTCTCGGTTAGACGTTGTCGCTTCTCCCCCTCACGGTGATCAGGATCCTCTTGGTCATCGTGCCTTCGTTTAAGACCGCCGGCTTGACTCTTGCATGTGTCTTCAAGTGATCGAAGCCTCTCGGATAGAGTAGCGAGCGCTCGGTTGTAGGTCTCGAGGGCTGAGTCAATGGCGTCAAGGCGTGATGTGATGGACGAAGATGGAGCAGTGACCTGGGATCGTAGAATTGAGATTAGGTCTGCTTCGGTAGAGGTTGTTGTGTCGGATTCCTGGAGCAGTTGGGCTAAGAGCATTGTCTTCAGGGTGTCCACCGAATAAGTAGGTTGCGGTTGAGGCGGCGGAAGCACAGAGACAGATTCAGGGCTCTGTCCTTTGAAAGCATGCATCGCTTTGGCAAGCTCAGCGGCTACATGTTCCTGCATTTGGTGCTCCATAACCTGGCGGACAGCCTCACGGGTGCTGTCCGGAGACCCTTTTGACACGAAGTCGGGTAAAATAACGCCGGGCTCACTGAGAGTACCCGTTGAAGCATCTACCGTAGGGGTAGAGCCACCTACGTTCACAGCTGGCGTGATGTTAACTGTGGTAGGATTTCCGTCCAATCCCCGTGTTCCGGCAGTCGGAGACACTATAGACGTTCCGGTCGGGTCACTGAGAGCCACGACTTGGTGTTGTTCCTCATCAAGTGTCCTAGGCGAAGAATGTTCAGTAACAATAGGCTCTAGACTCGATGGTGCACACAAAGAAGTCGAGACCGGGGGCTGCTGGTCTCTTATTTCAACACCCGCACTCTCCGAGTGAGAGGCCGGTGGAAGTTGTGCTTGTTCCCCGTGTAATATTGAAACATCCGTCTGTTTTGAGACGGATGAGTGGCTATGGGGGGTGTGCAATTGCTCCGCTGGGTCCACGGAGGCTTCTTCAATACCCCGTCCCAACAGATGAGATGGGATAGCAGATGTGGCTACCCGGATATGACGTGACTGGTTTCGCTCAGGAGCCTCGTTATCTTTACGGCTCAATCTTCCCTGGTTCGCTTTCGACCTTAACTCCCTCATTCTCACATGTCCTATGTCCCGGGGAAGGTCCCTCCGGCTCTGGCTGGACCATGGGATTCCCTAACTCTCGTCTATATGTATAGCACGGATATTATCATGCTCCCCCTCAAAACATACGTGGGGATTGACTTGCTCCCCCTCGGAGTGAGAGTGATATCAACACAAGAAAAAATATTTAGTCTTTGTAAGAAAAACAATGTGACTCTTCCCCTCGGATTGAGGTTGTTGATCCGCCATGGAATATCTGTAAAAAGAGCCAAAGTTAGAAACTGAGGCGGATAAACAAGTGACGGCGCGTACCTTTGCTTTAAGTGGCTCAATCTGGGATAGATTGAGGACTGGCAGTCACTAAACAAGTACTGAATTGACACAGCAGGGGAGTCCGGATGACCATATGGATTCTGCAAAACTGTCCGGACAACGGAAGTTTTCGGATACCCCACAGTGTCCGGACAAAATATTGGAAAACAATAGTTTCCGGACAAACCATTGTATCCGGACAAAAGGTGTCCGGACAGCAACAGTTTCCGGATGGTAGGATAGATTCCGGATAATGTTGAGGATTCCGGACAAATAGGACTGTCCGGATACTTTGGGATGTTCAGAAAAATTGCTCTGGTCTTGTAGAGTTTGCCAAAATAGGACTGTTTGGATAAAGATGACCCTTCTCTCGCTCCCCCTCAGACTGAGCATGGGGAAGAATTTGCTCCCCCTCGGATAGTGCAATGGAGAGTCCGACACACATAAAAACTTTTAGGCATTGAAAGAAAAAACACTGTGTCGCTCCCCCTCAAAATGTGCGCGTAGAGTGAAGTGCACACGGGAGTATCCACACACACAAAAACTTTTTAACATATTTAAGGAAAAAGTGTGTGTGACGCTCCCCCTCAACAGTAGAATAACATACCTGATAGTTGATCATGCTCCCCCTAAACACGTGAGCAGCTTGTTAGAGCACAGGTATAGACAAAACCTTACGTCTTCTTAATATTGTTCCTTGTAGATCGTGAGCAGCTCCCTCCTTGCGGTCATGTGTGTGGAGCATCCAGTGTTTAAGGACCACACATGACCGTCCTGCAAAACAAATTTAGCGGACCTTCGGTACCCAGATTTGCCTGGGTCCGGGAGGGTTAGGTTTGGCACCGTTTGGGGAAGCTTGCTTTGTCCCAGCTTTCCCTTTAGGTATAGGAATTAGACCGTTAGAGGGAACTGGTTTTGGCACTTGTTTCCTCTTCGGTGCAGAATTTACACCTTTAGGAGGAACATATTTTGTAGCAGCTTTCCACCTGGGTGCCGGTTTAACCTTAGTAGGAGCAACCCATCTAGGAGCAGGTTTGGTCTCCCGCTGTGGTTTAACCGCTGATTGGTAACCCCGTTTTTGATAGTGTCTTTGCTGGTTATTACGGGGTTTGCGTTTGGGTGTATGATTAAACCTTTGATATGACCCAAACCAATCATTATTCGCAATGTCATCAAAATCATTCCAACCACAACTAGAACAACACAAACGATCGTGTGATAATTGAATCAATTGCTGAATGGAATAAATTTTCATCGGAAAATTAACATCTCTATTAACAAAATTATTCCTATGATTCCAGGCACAATCGTTTTTGTTCATCCTAGGATGAAAGACAGTATTGAACGACTTTGATGCATCATCCTTGACAGATTCCTTGGCTGGCCACTTTGGTTTTGTTTGTTTAGCTTGACCGGTTTTATCCGAAACAACAGGGACAGTGCGGTCAGTGACCTTTGAAGGAACAGGATTTTTAGCAGGTGGTTGACCGGTCTTTTGCTTCGGCTGTGATTGTCTTTGAGAATTTGAAGCATTTTTAAGAATCTTGATCACAGCCGGAGTCTTGGATTGAGAACAGTCGCCCTTTGAAAATTGACCGGACGATTAACCACTGGAGACAAAAAACCAGAATGACTTGGAAGAGGTTTGTCGAAAGGGAACGACTCAAACTCTCTATCAGAATTACCTTCGGAGTTCATGTATTCTGAAAAAACAATCTCCGGAATTTCAGGACTTGGATCGGTCGAGGGAGGCGAGGAACACTTTGTGCTTTCTGTAGTGTGCTTTGAGGAATTTGGTGCGGAAGCGTTTGAAAAATCAGAGTTTAAATTCCTTGTAACAAATTCATCTTGAGAAACTTGACTTTCTTGAGACGAGATATTTCCTATGAAAGCTTTACACGAGGATGTGTCAGATGAGTTGGAGGAAAGATCAGGGGAAATCTGCTTTTGAGCCTGGAGAAGGTCAATCTGTTCTTGGGGTTGACCATTTCTCAGGTGCTCTTTCATCATTTCTCTTGTCATTTCAGACAGTTTTGATGAGAGTGTATTGATTTCCCACTGAAATTTTTCTTTTTCCTCACTTGACACACCGTCGGTTTTCTCAGATTTGAGTTTCTCAAGATCCTTAATTAACTCTTTCTTCTCATTTTGAAAAACAGACCTTTCCTTTTCGAGTGACTCCTCCAACTCGACTATCTTTGCTTCCAAGATGAGAGGGGGAACATAGAGTTTAAACTCATCCGTCTCAGTCTTGGTTGCAGGTGCTACTTCCTGATAACGCCACTTTTTGGCGTTATTTTCGGTTCTCAAACCAACGAGATTGGCTTGTACCCAAGTAAAAAGGCGGTTATTTTACGGTTTATTGAGTGATTTACGCAGGTTATATAAAAGGCGGCATTCCTCGGAAATAGAAGCGAAAAAGAGCCCAAAACGAGTCAAAACGAAGCCTAACGGAAGCCCAAAAGCCGAACCAAGACCCGCGACCGAACCAGGACCCGACCCGTGAACCAGAACCGACCCAGAGCAGCCTCTGGGAGGCGCGCGACTTTCCACGCGACTTGCAAGTCGCGTGGAAGGCCGCGTAAGCCTCTGTTTGCGGATTTCAGCTTTTTATTTCGGGATTTAGGTCACTTTTTCGGTATCGAACTTACGGCAGACGATCCAGGGCAGTTCGGGGGCGATTTCCAGAGCCACGTGACACCATTTGGAGCGAAGATTGAGAACCAATCGAAGAAACGTTCACGACGCGAAGTAGATTCAAGCACGGGAAAGGGAGTTCATCAATTCATCTTACACTGTCACCACGATCACGTTACCATGTTTTCTCATACTTTCGTTTCCTTTTCTTTTGTGTTTGAATCCCCCAACATCATGAACTAACTTTAAGATGTTGGGGGTTGGATTGAATTAGGATTGAACATATAGATGGATGACGAATGATTCTTATCAGTTTTTCCAATTAATGAATGCATGTGATTTTGTTCTTAATGCCTTTGTGAGCGTAGCTAACTTACAATTGTTTTATTGTTGTCAATTATGTTCGAGAGAATTAATTGAGATCTAGAATTAGGAATTACATGTCTAAAGGTAAGAAAGGATAGAGATATACCGAGTAAAACTTTAGTCTCATAATAACCTACGCTTAATGTGTTTTGAACTACATAGGGTGAGATCGAGAGATTAACCTTGTGTTTGTTTTCGAAATAAACTTCATGGTAGCTTGAGAAAGCACCATGTCTTACAAATATAACTGTTATTACTTGAGAGAGAGCAATGGTTAGATCAAGGTTGAGTATTCATTTACGGAATTAACTGGTATTTGTCTTTAGTCTGATATTCATATGTGAAACCTAAGGATATCCAACCCTCAACTGTTTCTCCATCTGAATTCCAAAACTGCTTACTAGTTGTCTGGTGTTTGTTTGACTTTAATTTCTGCATTACATTAGTTTATAAAACCAACCTCCAATTTGACAGCCCAGTTAATAGTTCTTGTAGTAATTGTGATATTTAGTTCCTAGTTCCCCGTGAGTCGATACTCGTACTTCCGTACACTATTACTTGACTTCGACCCGTACACTTGCGGTAAGAATCCACGGGGTGTCAAAACCTCGTGTCAAGTTTTTGGCGCCGTTGCCGGGGAACTAGTTGCAGCTAATAGCACTACTAGCTATACGCGCTATTAGATTGGGCATTTTATTTTCTTGTCATTTTATTTTATTCACTTTTAGTTTCTGGATTATTGACTTTGTTTTCTTCGTTTCAGGTGCTACTTGGTTTATGCCAAGGAAAACCCGAGGGAAAGAACTCGAGCCTATCGACCCAGAAATCGAAAGAACCGCCCGTCGTCTACGGAAAGAAGCTAAAGCTAAGCAAAACCTTAAATTCGAAATGTCAGACGACGAGAGACCACCTCGCCGCAATAACCCACCACCACCACCTCCGGAGAGAGTTCTGATGCGGTCGTTCGCCGATCCTAATGTGGCGGCCGCACGGATAGACATTCAAGCGCCCACTACCGGGGCGAACTATTTCGAGCTGAAGCCAAGCACCATTGTGATGGTGCAACAGAACCAATACGGAGGGACGCCAACCGAGGATCCTCACGCACACCTTCGTGCATTCGAGAGGATCTGCAATACATTCAAGATTAATGGTATGAACGAGGACGCGATCAAGCTGAGATTGTTTGGGTTTTCACTCAAGGGTCGAGCCGAGACATGGACCGAGAGCATCCAACCAGATTCGATCACTACTTGGGCACAGTTGAAAGCAGCTTTCCTCCAAAAGTTCTTTCCACCGAGCAGAACCGCCCAACTAATGGCGGAGATCACCCATTTTTCTCAATGGGACCAGGAAACGTTATATGAGGCATGGGAGCGTTATAAGGACATGATCAAGAAATGTCTGCACCATGGGCTACAAGGCTGGGTCATCATCCAGACCTTCTTTAGTGGGCTCCACCCACAATTTAAGAAAGACATCACTGCTGCCGCAGGTGGAGCTTTAATGGACAAATCATATGAGGAAGTGTGCGAGCTGATTGAGAACCTAGCCGAACATAGTTTCTCCATGCCGAGATCAGCGGTAAGACGAGTCGCAAGTGTCCAAGAAGGTAATGAGATGAGTGAGCTGAAAGCTCAACTAGCCTTTCTCACGAATCAACTGAATGGAGGGAATATTCAAGAACCTGATCAGGTTCATTTTGTGGCCAACCGGAACCAACCGAGAAACGATCCTTTCTCGAATACGTATAACGAGGGGTGGAAAAAGCACCCCAATCTCTCATGGAATCAGCCGGGTCCACAACCAGGTAACTTTTCTAACTCTTCCAACTCATTTAATACTAACAGTGTGTACCGCCCTCCAGGTTTTCAACAAAGGAACGAAGGACCGTCCGGAGAGAAGAAGCCGGGACTCAAGGACATGATGATGAAGTTCATGTCTAAAATGGACACTACAGTCGGGGGGTTAGCAACTACAGTCGAGGGATTAGTCAGTACAGTCAACACTGTCAAAGCGGCTACCGAGCAAAACACCGCCGCCATCAAGATCCTTGAGAGGCAAGTGGGGCAGATTTCCGAAACCCTACAAAACCGAGCCCCCGGAAAACTGCCGAGTCAACCCGAAAGACAAAACCGGGAACACTGCAATGCCATCTACCTTAGAGATGGCAAGGAGCTGAATGACGAGCCAGCAAAGGAAGCCGAAGATGATGTAGAGATCATTGATATGGACAAGTTAGAAGCTGAAGAGAGTGAGAAGAGTGAAGAGAAGAAGAAAGATGTGACACCACCGGTCAAGCCGGAAATCCCGAGAGTACCCTACCCAAGCAGGCTGAAAGCGAATAAAGACCAGGTTCATTTTTCTAAATTTCTTGATGTCTTTAAAAAGCTAACTATCAATATTCCTTTTGCAGACGCGCTCACACAAATGCCCTCCTACGCTAAGTTCATGAAGGAGATTATATCGAAGAAGAGGGCACTTGATCACCAGGCCACCGTTGCACTCACTGAAGAGTGCAGCGCCATATTCCAGAATAAGCTTCCCCAGAAGCTCAAGGATCCAGGGAGTTTCTCTATCCCTATTCAAATTGGGGACTTTTCTTTTACTAAAGTTTTATGTGATTTAGGGGCTAGTATAAATCTGATGCCTCTGTCTATTTTCAGGAAACTTGGCCTGGGTGAGGTGAGCCCAACATACATGACTTTGAAGCTGGCTGATCGCTCGATAAGGTACCCGTATGGGGTGGTTGAGGATGTGCTGATAAAAGTAGGTAAGTTTTACTTCCCTGTCGACTTTGTAGTGATAGATATAGACGAGGATGAAGAAGTCCCGTTAATTCTGGGGAGATCCTTCTTGGCCACGAGTCGGGCACTGATTGATATGGAAGAGGGTGAAATCACGTTCCGAGTCGGTGGTGAGAACGTGAGATTCAAGCTGATGGAAAGAGGAAGTGGTGAAAGAGGAGGAGGACCGAAGATGAAAGAATCCGCAAAGAATCGCAGGTGTGGGTGATCTAACTCCGCGGATACTGAACCGAGTTGAAACCGCACAGTCGTGCCACGACTTTAAATAAGGCGTTGGGTGGGAGGCAACCCACCAAGGTTAGTGTTTCTTTCTGATTTTTATTTTTGAGTGTGTTCAAATAATGAAAAAGCCATAAAAATCGAAAAATCGAAAAAAAAGTCAAAAAAATAGCTGAACAGGGACATACGCGACTTGTCACGCGGTTTGCATACCGCGCAGCAAGTCGCGGGGCCCTCTGTTGGTTTTCTGAAACAAAGGGTTATGCGGTTTTCCACGCGACTTGCAAGTCGCGGGCTAAACCGCGTGAGTCCCTTTTGTCCCGTTTTTCGTTTTTCGTGCAGTTTTTGTTCCCTTTCTTGCTTTGTGTGTTTCCTGTTTTTGTTTTGTGTATTTCCCTTGTCTTGCATGTGCTCCGTCTTCTCCTCTAAGTGCTCAACCAATCAAGAATCCTCCGGCCGGGCAAAACATGTATGTTCTAAATCTTTCTGCTAAAAGAGTGGTGTTTGATGTGTATTCTATTTTAATTGCACGAGATGCAACAAACCTAAGTTTCACTTAGGTTTGGGGTGCCTCATTTTTGAACCATCTACACACTCACATTAGACCCTGTGCCAACCTCGGTTGTACCTAGGTTTGGGGTTGGCTTTTATTTGGCAAACCTAGGCCATGGCCTAGGTTTGGGGTGCCCACTTTAGAAATTTTGGGATTTCTTTTTGCTTGCTACGTTAATGTTTACCCGCCCTTTTTATAACTGTAAATAACTGCACAATGATTGAGTCGCATCACCTACGACTTTGCTTGCACATTGGGGACAATGTGTGGGTAAGGTTTGGGGTTGCCCAATCGGGCCCAAGCTTATGCACGTAGATTTCCTGCATTTCTGAGTGTCTAGATCAAAGTAGCTAAATTTTGTGTTTTGAATGATTGAGACCGACCATTGGGGGAAGAATCTTGTGATAGCGACGTGACCGTTAGAGAAGGACCGGGAAAGGATATGACTAGGGACATTAGTGGAGACCACCCAATAGTGAGATTTTGAGCCTAAAAGACGTTTTTCATTTCGAGGGATTTATACACTCAAGTTACATACACTTTCTCGAATTCCTTGTCGTGAATGTAGAATGATCTCGCTACATTATTGCATTGAGTAGCAAAGACAACCATCGGGATATTAGGTGAGGGTATAGTAGACCATATCGTGTGGACCTTAAGAAATGATTCCAGACATTGTGTGTTTGTTTAACCTTTTTAGCTATCCTTTCCCTGTTTACCCTTAGTGTGTATCCATAGTCATTTTGCAGCCAAACACCCACCTTATTCCTTTCTAAACCCATCATTCACCCTTTAGCCAAAAGCCTTAGCCAACCCTTATCCGAAAGTGTGTCAATCGGAAGCAGTAATGAACCAATAGAGTGAGAGCATAAAAGAAGAACTCCGGCCAGCAATGAGAATAAAACGGGTCAATGTAACCCGAGAAGTAGAAAAGAGGACCAATGAAGTCCAAAAAAAAAAATTGCAGTTACTTAGATATTATCTATAGCAGAAAATAAGAGAGTCAAAGCAACTCCAATAGTGACGAAGAGGGCCAAATAAGAGAGCGAAAAACTATAGAGTTCGGAACTGCCAATGATTGACATGCCAAGGATATTTGAACCTTCTTACCCGTCGTTTCATAACCATAGCCTTAGCCCCATTACAACCCGTGTAAAGACCTGGATGATCTTTTGGAAAATGTGATTACGGTTTACGACTACCTTTACCGATATTCCCTATCTTGCAACTTGATTCCGTCTGAGATCAAAATTTTGGACATTTGTGCGTCTTTCTTGAGAGTTGTCATGACATTTGAGCATTCTTGCACATAACCTCCTTAAACATGACAACACGAGCGATAACCTAGGTTCGAGTGCAAAGAGAGTATCCCGTGAGGTAGGGTCGAGGCGAAATGTTTTCCCTAGTATGTTTGGACCTAGTCTAACCCTGATGTGATCGGAACAGTCACGAATTCAACTCCCAATGGAAGGTCATAGGTCAAACGAAATGAGAATGAGGCGAGAGTGAGATAGATATTCACGGGTATGGGAAATCACCGATGCATCACTTGGTACCGATTGGAATTGTGCAATTATTATTCTTTCTGAGATATATGCTTTTATTCTGTTTTGTCGCTAATTTGCTTGGGGACAAGCAACGCTCGGTTTGGGGTTGTTGATAACGCCACTTTTTGGCGTTATTTTCGGTTCTCAAACCAACGAGATTGGCTTGTACCCAAGTAAAAAGGCGGGTATTTTACGGTTTATTGAGTGATTTACGCAGGTTATATAAAAGGCGGCATTCCTCGGAAATAGAAGCGAAAAAGAGCCCAAAACGAGTCAAAACGAAGCCTAACGGAAGCCCAAAAGCCGAACCAAGACCCGCGACCGAACCAGGACCCGACCCGTGAACCAGAACCGACCCAGAGCAGCCTCTGGGAGGCGCGCGACTTTCCACGCGACTTGCAAGTCGCGTGGAAGGCCGCGTAAGCCTCTGTTTGCGGATTTCAGATTTTTATTTCGGGATTTAGGTCACTTTTTCGGTATCGAACTTACGGCAGACGATCCAGGGCAGTTCGGGGGCGATTTCCAGAGCCACGTGACACCATTTGGAGCGAAGATTGAGAACCAATCGAAGAAACGTTCACGACGCGAAGTAGATTCAAGCACGGGAAAGGGAGTTCATCAATTCATCTTACACTGTCACCACGATCACGTTACCATGTTTTCTCATACTTTCGTTTCCTTTTCTTTTGTGTTTGAATCCCCCAACATCATGAACTAACTTTAAGATGTTGGGGGTTGGATTGAATTAGGATTGAACATATAGATGGATGACGAATGATTCTTATCAGTTTTTCCAATTAATGAATGCATGTGATTTTGTTCTTAATGCCTTTGTGAGCGTAGCTAACTTACAATTGTTTTATTGTTGTCAATTATGTTCGAGAGAATTAATTGAGATCTAGAATTAGGAATTACATGTCTAAAGGTAAGAAAGGATAGAGATATACCGAGTAAAAGTTTACTTGACACGAGGTTTTGACACCCCGCGGATTCTTACCGCAAGTACACTTTTCAAACTGAGACTGAAGTTCAGATAACTTGGCCCTTAAGTCTTTAGGTGCTATTGAAAGATTTTTGCATTTTTCTTTTAACATAGCATTTTTAGACTTGTATTTTTCAGTTATTTTCTTTTGAACATCTAGCTTTTCGGTTAGAGACCTAATCTCAAGCAGTTGTTCTTTAGAAGTGGCCTTAAAGGAACCTACCCGTTCAGCAAGAGGTTTCACTCGGTCATAAAGTTCTAAAGAGATAGGTTCACATACCTGACACGGCCTTTTCATGTCTTCTTCAGCAGGAGACATCTTCAGTTGCACTGGAGTGATCGTCAGACGTGTAGATTGATTCAAAGTGTAAACCTAACGCAAGGCACTAAGAGTGGAATCATAACGCAGGTTCTATGACTGGTATGAACTAAGAGTGATCTTACTGGATAGGAATCCAAGTAAGGGTCTGATCAGGAAGTGTCCGAATCAGATCAATTATGAACAGTTCAATAAATCACAAAGTGTCCGGGTAAAACAAAGAATCCGGATGGCACAGATTCACGAATACTTAAATGTCCCCCTCCTGCGACTTAGCATGGGGGTCCCGCTAAGTTTCCGGATAACAATGAAGTTTCCGGGTACAATGGATTGTCCGGATAAGATATGTCCGGAAACACTGGGTTTCCGGATACAAATGTTACCCGGATTGTATAAGGAAAAGTGACTTACCCGGAATCTGTGACTTACCCGGAAAAATGAGGAGTCCGGATGGAATTGGAGGTACCCGGATGGAATACTTATCCGGATGACTTACCCGGAAAAGTGACGAATCCGGATGGAATAACACAAATGTCCGGACACCTTGAAGCTATCCGGAAACGACGGCTGGTTTATCCGGAAAAGTCGGCTGTTTGCTCAATTCGATTGGATTTTCGATTAGGGTTGCCCAAAATCGATCCTGGAAGATTAGTAACAATGCCAAACACAAAATAACACTAATCCAATCGATTTCAATGCAAAAAGAACACGTTTTGATGGTAAAAATTCGATTTTTGTTGAAGAACACTACCAAAAACTTTGAACTTAATTTGCAAAATTAACCAACCAAACGAACGAATTAGGAAGTGAAAGTTTGCAGAAACACTTATAATATTGATTCTAACACAACCCAATAACCAGAAACTATCAATTTCGACTGAATCAAATTTTCAAGAATTAAAGAAAAGTCAGACGAGTAAAAGTCAAACTAACCAGAAATCAACGAATGATACTTTGAATCGAATCCATCTGTCTGCTCTGATACCAATTGTAGAACCAGATTTAACAGGTAACAACGATTCAATGAGAAACAACAAGAACAGATAATGATTTCAACTTGTCATCCCTCTCATATTCAATAATCAAGATAGTTACAAAGGTTTGAATGAAAATCCTAACTATCTCTCTCTAAAACAATTAAGCTCTAATTTCTCTAATGAATCGTCTAACCCTAAGACTAAGGCTAACACTAACCTTAAATACCTAGGCTTTAGACAATAAGGCCTAAGCCCATTAAACACAATTAACTAAGCCCATTTAACAATTAAGGCTTTTACAAGAAGATTAATTAAACTAATTAATCTAATTAATTCTAATTAAGCACTATATAATTATTTATATATCTTTCAAATATGTAGGACATTTATTGTCCTAACATCCCGTACTTTAATTTCCATCTAGTTTTAATGCAAGTAGTTTATGTAATTTATTCTCATTTCATTATGTCTTTTATTATGAGCTAAGCACCTTCATGGGTGTGAGTGTGAGCCTAACTTGAGACTAGTAGGCTACACTTGGGTGTGGCCGTTGTTACCAGCTCTTGAGATTGGTCACTTGAGTCGAGACTTCACTCAATGCAGATAAGCTGATCACTTTGATGTGTTAATATTAGATCTTAGACCTCGAGAGGAGAGGATCCGAAATACGACTTAAGTGATGCACAAAGATTTGAGAAAGTCTTTGCGGACCTCGTCGAGAGGCGGGTTTTGTATGATTTACTAAGGTTCAATCGTCGGTCGAGTATTCCAAAGAGATTTGGGAGTAAATCTTCATACTGATAGAACTTTGATTTCTGAGTCATGCTTAGTTAAATCGACAAGATCAAGAGTTAGTTACAGTGGGCACTTTGTAGGCACTGGTGGGCACGGTCTATAAATAGCCACTTTCGAGAGATCGGGCTTTTTATAGATGACTTGTGTCACGAAGTGACTGACCATATTGTTCCTACGAATATCTCAAGGAAAAGCTTACACCCATATCCATTCGTTAATCAAAAGTTACATTTCGTAGTTTAAATTAAATTACCATCAAAATGATAGTTTTTCTCTCACCCGAAACTTGTGCAAGAATTTCACGAAAGTCTTTGATTCTCAGTAGTCTGGTCCCTGCGGATACGATACTTGATATTTTTACCATTATACTACTTGCAGCGATCCCTTTGTTGGTATATACTTGTGCCATCATTGTGGAATTATTGTGCCCATATTTTGGATACACGATATTTAGCTACCAACATCCCTTCGCTAAGAACTTACGAGCTTTTAACGACGAGAAGATAGAAGTACTTCTCTTCCCTTTCTCTCCATAAATAGTAACTTTACCACTATTTGACGAAGGCACTTTGATCATTTTCTTAGAGCAAAAGATGTCAGTCTTATTCCTACTCAACCAATCCATGCTTACTACTACATCAAAACCACCTATAATAGGTAGCAAGTTCACCTCGAAGGAGTTCCTGTTGATCCAAACCCTCAGTGATTTGATAATGACCCTCTCTTAAATACTTAGTGAAAATTGTAAGTAAACAATATGTATCAGAGTTTCACTATCGCTGATAAGTACTAAGATCTTACAGTACTGCTGATAGGAACTCTCGCTCTTTAAATTAAACATTCAGCGAACACTGTTCACCATAATGCTCTGAGTCTGTTCAGTCCTTATGGTGATCGCTGATAAGTTAGTTGTTTACTTATGATCCCTGAAGACAAGTTTCACGTCAACAAAGGTTCTACGCTGAAGTCGAAGATCAAGCTCAAGAACCAGCGACAAGTCTACTAATGAACTGATGCGGATCAGCGAAGACTCAGATTTGTCCACTCAACGTGAAGTATCAAGTACAAGACTTCAGCTATCGCTGAACTTTATCATTCGCTGAATAGTAAATGATAATCGCTGAATCAACGAAAGCTGATCATGAATTCCTCCGTACAAAGTACTTTTGTCTTAACCTCCCTTGCACGCCACCGTACGAAATGTCAGAAAAGAACCTCCGAAAATCTGAAATCGTACAACCACTCTGATACTACACTGTTCATCTTTACGGCTACTAAGGTTGTCAACCAAGGTCAATGACATGCAACCAATCCGCTGATGACACGTGTAAAGTGTATACTGAATTGCATTAAATGCATGCAGTATATAAAGAGATGAACTCACTTCATTTGAAGTAACTTGCTAACTCTGGACAAGTTCAAATCTCTCTCAAGATAGGATTTTATTAGTAATCTCCATATCTTTCTTAGTGCAAGAAACCTTAGTGTTCCAACTTGTTTAGATTTAGGTTTATCCTTAATCTTGTTTCCGCAACAAGCTGTAAATTGTTAATGATTTATCAATAAACAATTTAGAAAAGTAAAATAGTGTGTTTGTATTCAACCCCCCCCCCCCTTCTACAAACTTGTATAGGCCTTTCGGGACCAACAAGTGGTATCAGAGCAGATTTGTTTAATCTCATAAACAAGATCTAATATAAGATATTTCTCTTCCTTGCTATTATCTGAAAATGGCCTCCCACACAAACACAAACTATATAGACAATGGTTCTCTTGCAAAACCCCCTAGATTTTCCAGAGACAACTTCAACTTATGGAAAAATAGGATGATGCTCTTCCTAGAAGGTGTAGACCCCACTATGACCTACTATCTTGAAAACGGCCCACACATCCCTGTAACTATTGATCCTTTGGTTCCAGCCACTGCAACTAGAGCTGCTATTCCTGAAAGGCTGATTCCAAAAGAAATACACATGTGGACCGATGAAGATAAGAAGAAAGTGGCTATAGATACAAAAGCCAGATCCATACTATCCATGGCCCTTCCTGACGAAGTCTACCATTCCGTCATGAACCTGAAATCATCAAAAGCCATGTGGGACACAATATGTGTTCAGTATGAAGGAACGTCTGAAGTCCAGGATTCAAGAAAGATTAACCTGGTAAGACAATACGAAAGCTTCATTTCTGGTAAGAATGAAACTCTCTCTGAAGTTCATCAACGTTTTAATTGCTTAATTATAGATCTTAAAACGGTTGGTAAGGAATATTCTAACTTTGAAGTGCTGACAAAGTTTTTAGAATGTTTACCTGAAAGCTGGGACAATTATTCCATGTGTCTCAAGCTGTCAAAAGATCTAAGATCAATGACACTTGCTACCTTATATGGCACATTGCTGAATCATGAGCAATCTAGCCATCTTAAGAAGAATCTTGTAAAAGATTCCAAAAGCACCCCTGTTGCTTTAATCTCAGAGGAACCTTCTACTCAGCGACCCTCGGTCACTATCACTGAGTTAGGAAGAAACTCTGAAAGGTCATCAGATTCTGATTCTTCAGATGATGATGAATCCTTGGCTCTCCTAACTAAAAAGTTCAGGAGATTCGCCAAGAAGAAAATGTTTAGAAAGAACAAACCTCTTTCAATAACTGACAAGCCTAAATCATCAGCTTTTGTTGATAAGGCTACTGCTACTTGTTTCAACTGCGAAAAGACAGGTCATTTCGCTAACGAGTGCAGGTCAAAGAAAATCATGAGACCTTCAGCGTTTACAAAGAAATCCTTTGTTCCAAGGAATAAAGATGACAAATACTCAAAGCTGAAGGAGAAGTATGCAAAGCTGAAAAGCTTTAAGAAGAAAGGAAAAGGCCTGATGGCTGACTATGATTGGGCTGCTTCTGATGAAGAAGCCTCATCATCTGATTCTGAAGATGATGAAGCAAATCAATGTCTCATGGCCAAGATTGAAGAAGAGGAAGAAAGTTCAGACATTCCCTCCACTTCAACATCTGCCATTCAGGTATCACCTTCTTTCTTTACCAATATTGCAAATATTGATGAAGCTGATAGTCTCCGTAAAATCGATCTTCTGACTAGAAGTTTATACGAAGCCATGAACGGCAAAGCTGTGGTTGAAAACCAAAATCTTGATCTCGCTGAAAAGCTTAAAAACTGCCACCTTCAAATAGAAAAGCTTTCTAAAATCGAAGATGATTTTAAAGATCAAGTCTATTTAAATCAGCTAGTCAAAATCGAACGAGCAGAAGCTATCGCTGCATTAAAAGCTGAACAAGCTACTGTTGAAGGATGGTGTAATTCTTCAACAAAGATCACTGAGATAATTAAGGCTCAGATTCCTCTGAGTGATAAACGTGGTCTGGGTTATAAATATGATACTCCAAAACCAACCACTGAACGTTCAATGCTTAAATTTGGAACGTTCGTATCCTCAGTCGCTGACACTTCATCATCTCAGTACTCCTCGTCGGTTACACCAATCCCTGAGGAAACTCCTACCTCCTCAAAAGGTAAGGAGAAAATGGTTTATTCAAAACCTACCTCTGTCTCTAAAGACAAAGGTAAAGGAATTGTTATTTATCAAAATCCTCAGAAGGGTACCTTAGTACCTAAGCTGAATGCTTCTAAAGCCTTAGTGATTCATTCATCTGGTTCTAGAAATCAGACCTCTGGATCAGTTCAGCGACCTACTCCTAGACTCAGAGTAGATGTCCTTGGTAAGAAATCTGAAGAACTGAATGTTCGTCCTATTTCAAAAACCAATAGTGTACTTGGTGCTGGTACTTCAAATTCCAAATTAAAAGCTCAGCACTCAAGTGGTCCTAGAACTAATTTTAGTTATAGGAAATGTTATCACTGTGGACTTACCGATCATATTGCAAGTAAGTGTCCCACAGCCACCAAAGCTGATAAGATAGCTAAGGTGAAGATAGCACCCAAGAAGACCAAACCAGTTGCAATTCAGGTCAAGGTGACTCCTACCGCTGAGGTCAAGAAATTGACCAAAGTGAAGAAAGACAAAGCTGAATCTTCAAATGCTGCGAAGACTGCTGAACCCATTCCAACTACTTCCACTGACAAACGCGTATACATGGTGAAGTGGGTACCCAAGCAAAACTAATCTTCCTTTGTATTGCAGGTTAAGAAGGGTATCTGGTATCTCGATAGCGGATGCTCTAGACACATGACTGGAAAGAAAAGCCTGCTCGCTGAATACAAGGAAGAGAAGGGTCCCTCTGTGACTTTCGGTGGAAATGGAAAAGGACACACCCGAGGGTATGGTGTACGTTCAAATGGTACAACATCCTTCAGAAGAGTCGCATATGTTGAAGGGCTGAAGCATAATCTTCTAAGCATCAGTCAGCTTTGCGACATGGATAACAAAGTGATTTTCACTAAGGAATCATGCTTTGTCTCTGACAAAAAGGAGAAGATAGCTCTCAGCGGTTATCGTTTGGAAAATGTTTATGTAATAAACATGGACTCAACAACCACTGAGAACTCATGTTTCTTCTCAAAGGCATCCTCTGATGTCAACTGGCTATGGCACAAAAGGCTCTCACATCTCAACTTCAAGACGCTGAATACTCTTTCCTCCAAAGAGTTAGTCACTGGTCTACCTCAACATTCATACGCCAAAGAGTCTTTATGTTCAGCGTGTGAAAAAGGGAAGCAGACCAAGGCAAGCTTTAAGTCAAAGCAAGTTTCCTCAGTGTCATCTCCTCTACAACTACTCCATATGGATTTGTTTGGCCCCGTTAACAAACAATCCATCGCTGGAAAGAAATATACGCTGGTCATAGTTGATGAATTCTCTCGTTACACATGGGTAATGTTTCTCCGTTCTAAGAGTGACACCCCTGAAGAACTCATCACCTTTGTTCGGAAGATGGAAACTCTGAACAATATGACTGTTCGCTCAATAAGGAGTGATCATGGAACTGAATTCAAAAACAGTTCTCTTGATTCCTTCCTTGAGAGCAAGGGTATTTCTCACAACTTTTCGTCAGTGAGAACACCACAACAAAATGGAGTCGCTGAAAGAAGAAATAGAACAATTATTGAAGCTGCACGTTCAATGCTCAGCGATTCTCACCTGCCTACTCAGTTTTGGGCAGAAGCTGTCAACACTGCTTGTTTTACGCAAAACAGGTCGCTGATAGTTAAAAGATTCAAAAAGACAGCCTATGAACTTTTTCATGGGAGAAAGCCTTCAATCAGCTTTCTTCACATCTTTGGTTGTCAGTGTTTCATACTGAACAACAGAGATGCCCTTGGAAAGTTTGATCCTAAGGCTGATGATGGAATCTTTCTTGGATACTCCTCAGTTTCCAAAGCCTTCAGAGTCTTCAACCGAAGAAGACAAACTGTAGAAGAAACTATTCACGTCACGTTTGACGAATCCCGTTCAGCGAACTCTAAACCGAACGCTGATACAGAAGAACTAAATCAATGGATGTTTTCTCATCTTGGTGATTCAGAAGATATTCCCACTCCTCATGCTCACACCGTAGAAAATGATGGTCCTTCTATCATTCCAAATATGCAAAATAGTGAAGCTGAAACATCTTGGGTCTCAGCTGTTCCTATAAACACTATACCTGCAGTTGATCTAAATGTCTCAGAAATTCCATCTATTTCTCAGCAATCAGTGAATGAGGTGGCAAATGCAAACATTCCTCTCTTAGCTGATAATCCAGAAGTAGCTGAAGCTTCATCTTTAGTTTCTCCAGTTCAGACTGAGTCAGCGACGTATGCTCCGGCTCAGCGATGGACTATAAATCACCCAATCGATCAAATTCTTGGTGATCCCAACGCTGGTATTCAGACCCGTAGAAGTGCAGGTAATATTTGTTTATTTGTTAACTTTATTTCTCTAACTGAACCAAAGAAAATAGATGATGCCCTCAGAGATCCAAACTGGGTCAGCGCTATGCAAGAAGAGCTGACTGAATTCGAAAGAAACAAAGTTTGGAAACTTGTTCGTAGACCAACTGACAAAACGGTGATAGGCACTAAATGGGTCTATCGAAACAAGTTGGACGAACATGGTACTGTAACTCGCAACAAAGCTCGTCTTGTTGCTCAGGGATACAGACAAGAGGAAGGCATAGATTATGACGAAACTTTTGCTCCAGTAGCAAGACTTGAATCTATTCGTCTTTTCTTAGCATATGCTGTACACAAAAACTTCACTGTACATCAGATGGATGTTAAGTCGGCGTTTCTAAATGGAAAGCTGAATGAAGAAGTATATGTGGAACAACCTCCAGGATTCTCAGATCCTAAGCGTCCAGGTTATGTGTACAAACTGGACAAGGCACTTTATGGCTTAAAGCAAGCTCCACGTGCATGGTATGATACTCTCTCTACTTATCTCCATATTGAAAAATTTGAGCGAGGTAAAATTGACAAAACTTTGTTTTTTAGAAAAGTGAAAGGTCATATCATTTTAGTTCAAATATATGTTGATGACATTATATTTGGTTCTACTAACCCTGAGCTTTGTACTCGTTTCGCTGATAGAATGAAAGATGAGTATAAAATGAGCATAATGGGTGAACTAACATATTTCCTTGGTCTTCAGATTAAGCAAACTGAAAAAGGAACTTTTATAAATCAGGGAAAGTATGTTAAAGATATGCTGAAGAAATTCGACTTAACTGAAAGTTCAGCTATGAAAACCCCTATGGCACCACCGCTGATACTTGATAAGGACACAAAGGGTGTTCCTGTCAATGTCACGTTGTACCGTGGGATGATCGGCTCACTATTGTATCTTACAGCTAGCCGACCCGATATTATGTTTGCAACATGTCTGTGCGCACGATATCAAGCTGAACCTAAGATATCCCATATGAAAGCTGTAAAGCGAATCTTTCGATATCTTAAGGGTACAACGAATCTAGGTCTTTGGTATCCCAAAGACTCAGGATTCGATCTAACCGCCTATTCAGACAGTGATTTTGCAGGTTGCAAAATGGATAGGAAAAGCACCACAGGAGGATGTCAGCTCCTGGGTGGAAAGCTGGTAAGTTGGACAAGTAAGAAGCAAAACTCAGTGTCCACTTCCACAGCTGAAGCTGAGTATGTAGCCGCTGGAAGCTGCTGTTCTCAAGTCTTGTGGATGAGAAATCAGCTACTAGACTATGATCTTCAGCTCTCCAAAATTCCAATCTATTGCGACAGCACAAGTGCCATCGCTATAGCAAACAATCCAGTGCTACACTCAAAGACAAAACACATAGAAATCAGATATCATTTTATCAGAGATCATGTGATGAATGGTGATATAGAACTTCATTTTATCCCAACTGATTATCAGTTAGCTGATTTGTTTACCAAACCTCTTGATGAGACAAGATTCAACTTTCTCATCAGCGAGCTTGGAATGCTGAACTTTGAAGGATAAAATCTTCAGCGGTTCACATTTAATCAGCGATACGTTTATACATTCGTGTATATCCTTCAGGATAAAATCAACTTATATAATCCATTTCATCATCTTCTCTCTGAATAAACTTGGTTAAACTGATATCCAGGTATGTTTTCTCTCTCTGAAAATCGCATGAAAATGCAAGATTTCAAAATAAATTGCATCGCTGAATATCTCTTCCTTAACATCGATA
Organism: Saussurea involucrata; assembly: GCA_033807775.1. Lineage (NCBI taxonomy): Eukaryota > Viridiplantae > Streptophyta > Magnoliopsida > Asterales > Asteraceae > Saussurea > Saussurea involucrata. The sequence continues at coordinate 37,540,234 of CM066319.1, forward strand.
TTTTGAAAATTTCCTTAAACCTTCACTGATATTTTCTATTCAGTGCTTCATGTTTTTCAAAAGAGTCCCTGAGTTTTCAAAACCTCAGAGACATCCTAAAAGAATGTGAAAGGACAGTTGTGACGTCATTGCAACAAATTACACTCGGCATGATTTCTTTCTGACACACGCTTGCACGTTTTGTTCAACTTCCAATCAAATGCAAACACGTGTCCGTGTCATGATGAAAACCTTTTCCCGCTCAAGGTTTTCTCTCTCTAAAAATCCCTATATAAACAACTCTTGGTTTATATTTGTCTTTTACGCGAACAATCTTTCTCCGCAAGAAAAGAATTCTCTGTTGCATTTGTGCTCTCAAAAACCTCAAGAACTGTTCATCATCTTCTTCATCAAAACTTCAAGGTTAATATGTTCTTATCTTTTATCAAATGCGTATAACTTGTTTTCGATCTTCTCTTTGTTTTAACAAGATCAAACAAAAGAACTTTTTAAAATAAAATCATTTCTTTCATGGTTTTATGAACACAACCATTTCATGGTTGTTCTTCAAGTTTTAAATCTATATCTTAAACTTGTTCTTCATTCGTATCCATTTTTCTTTTAGAAACTAGAATACAAGACTTTATGGGTTTTACATTTCATTTCAAAATCAAGAAAAACCCTAATCTTCATTAAGACATTTTTTGTCTGAATGAAATGGACAAGATTCGAAATATCTTAACGGAAATTTCTTTCCACATTAAGATAATTCTTATTTGTTAACATCTTTGGTTGAACTGATAATACAGTGATATGGCATCTTCAAAGCTGAATGTTACCGCTGAGTCCATCTCCACTGACTCTGAGGAAATGGACATCTTCAAAGCACCCCAGGTTAAGTTCGAGCTGGATCAACTCGATTGGACTAAGGCCAACAACCTCTCAGCTCTTCTCGAGTTTCCTCCTCGGAAGCAAGTATCACATCTGGACGACGCTGTAAGTTTTCTGAAGAACAGCCCCATCTACACAGCCCTGACCATAACACCTCCTGCCAGTCAGCGGCTCTTATCCCAGTTCTGGTACTCTGCCAGACACACTGAGCTACCCTCTGCCAAAGATCCATCCAAAACCATAGACTGCATACTCAGCGATACTGAGTATGGCACCATCAAGATCACACCCGCCATAATCCGCAAAGCCCTAAACTTCCCAAATGCCTCCAAAGAAAAACCCTTCATTCCATTCCCTGACCATAAAAAGCATGCTGACCGGGAAGCAATCATTGCTTTCCTTGACGCAATGGGTTATATCTGGGATATTGGAAGGGACAAGAAGCCTGAGAAGAAACTGACGCTGATAAAGAAATCCAAGATGCCCAGCGAGATGAATTTCATCTTCGCTCACCTGATCAGCTGCATGACAGCAAAATCCGGATCTTCTGATCAAGCCGCCCAACCCCAGCAGTCCATGGGATACGCACTGCTGAAAGGTCTAAATATTGACTGGGCCTCCATTATTTATGAAGACCTGATTCAACGTGTCGACTCTGCCGCTGACAGACCAGCATGGGTTCCTTACCCACGATTCATCAGCGCCATCTTTCAATATGGCCTGAAGGACAGCTATCCTGAAGAGGGTGATCTGAAACTTTGTCAGATTGGCCCTAAGGTTCTCGACTTCAAGCCTGTCGCCAATGAGGTACGTCTCTCTACTCTTCTCTCTTCTCTAAATTCTCCGCTTTCTGTGGCTCCTTCAGCGACAATACCAATCGCTGATACCCCGGCCACAAAATCCTCTCCTTATAAGAAAAGGAAACCCTCACACACCCAACTTGATTCCAAAAGGATCAAGAAAACCAAGGAGCAACCCCAGCAATTCCATGCTGAAGACTCCTCAGCTCATTCTGAAGAGCTGAAGGAAAGTTCCGTGGTACGCTCTGCCACACCCGTGCAAGCCATCCCTCCAATCCAGACTTCAGCGTCTCCAAACGCTGAGGTTAGAAACTTGGAACCTACCCAACCTCCCTCAGTCTCTCAAAAGACTGATGAAGTGATTGTCAGCGATTCCAACGCTGAACTCAGAACCCGAACCCCAATCTTAACCTTCGCTTCTCCCTCCACTCATTTGGACACTCCTCCAGCGAACACTGGAGATGCCATCATTCCAGAAGCCACCGCTGATGCTTCTCAACAAATGATGAAGAAAGGACCTGCAGAGTTCACCATACCTCACCGTACTTTCGAAGAGGATATGGAACACTATTCAGGAACTTGCAACTTCGACGAGTTCATCAATCCTCCTGCAGGTACTAATCCCACCTTAAACACTGTAACTAAACCTGAAACTTCTGAGCTTTCCTTTGTTCACAAGTACTTATATGTTACAGGTCCTAATTTGGGAGACATCAACGCCTCTCTGAAGTCCGTGGAAACAAAGCTGTCCAGTCTCACCACCACACTCTCCAACAACTCAACAGCTGTATCAAACGCTGGAGAGAACTTGACAAAGCTGACAACGGTGGTGGAGAAGAAAGCTTCCACTGAAGACATCAAGAGTCTTGATAAGACGCTCAACGATTTTGCCAAGGTGCTCTGCGACATCTACACTGACTACACAAGCCTCAAAACATCAGTTTCGACCATGTCCAGCGAAGTAACAACGCTGAAGACATCGGTTGAAAAACTCGAGGGTGATATGTCAGAGGTCAAGACTGACTTAGGCTCTGTAAAGACCGACGTTAGTTCTATGAAGACGATGATCGAGACACTGGTAAACAAGGCAAATAGTCCAGCTCCTGCTCCTGCCCCTGTCCCTATTTTGGAATCTTTCACAGAGGAGGATCGTACAAAGCTGAGGAAAATCACGCCTGCTATCTCTGGCCTAGAAGACAGAATAGCAAAGCTTGAAGGTTGTGTGAAAATCTCTGGCCCAGAAGACAGAGATAACACCAATGCTGAGTCTGCCCATTCCTCCCCCAGTCATCATGAGAAAGAGGGGGAGAAGAGCGCTGAACATTCCAGGGAGAAAAGCGCTGAAAATCTTGAGAAAAGCGCTGAAGATCTGAACAAAAGCGCTGAAGACCTTTCCCATGATGAATCTATCAGGGGAGAGAGGAATGGAGATCTGACCACTAGACCTCAGGGAGATGAAAACCCTGAGGGAACCGAGAAGCTCGCCTCTGTATCTGAGGGGGAGCAACTCGAAGAAGATGCTGAGGAATCCGAAGCAGAAGAAGATGAAGACATCGACATCCCTGACGACAAACCATCCTTCTCTCCAAGAAAGGATGATGATGATGATGAAGATGACGATGATTTCTTTATCGTCAAACCTGCCCCAAGGATCAAAGCTCTTAAAGGAATCTCAATAAAAGAACCATCAGGGGAGAAGACAAAGACAAAGCCCTCAGCCTCTGGCGCTGAGAAAAGCAAAGACAAAGGCCTCGCTGAAGATGAAAATATAGCGATCCTATTTGAAAAGCCGGTTTGTCAGGTAAACTAAACTTTACTTATATTCCTTCCCTGAACATCTCAATACTCAATCAGTTCTCTACTCAACAACCTCTCTACACATCCACAATCTTTTTCTATCTTTTCTACCCAAGTTCTTCTACCCAGTTCTTATTTGTAAGATCGCTGTGTTTCAGCTAGTCCTCTCCCCTGTTTGAGGATGTCGCTGAAGGTTCTACTATTGCGACTTCACAAATAAAGCCAGTTGATGCTGATGAAATAATCCCAGTCTTGGACTTGATCTCTGAGACTGATGAACCAGAAGAACAACCTCTCTCGCACAATAAGAGACCTTCCTCAGTTCCTCAAAAGCTGAGTGAAGAGGATCAAAAGAGAAGAGAAGAAATAATAAAGCGATTCGAGGATCAGCGAATCATTCTAAGGCCTGATCAACTGCCGTCAGTTCCTCCCAAGTTCAGAATTTCAAAAGCTGAATACCAGGACCACCTTAGAGTTGAACGCCTCATTGCTGAAAGGAAGGAAGCTGAAGAGAAAGACAGAGAATACGCCATCAAGCTCACTCAAGAATCTGTCAAAGACCCCAAGCTGAAGCGTGTTCCCATTCAAATCCAACGAAAGCTGTGGGAAGAAGCCCAGAAGATCGTGGAAAAGAAAACTGAAGTTTCTCAGACCACCTTGATCTGGTGTAAAGAGAAAATTCACTTCAGATATCGTCCAGCGAAGATCAACAAGGTATTCATCTCTGGAAGAACATCTATAGGAGTACCTATTGTTGACATCAAACTGTTCAGAGAAGATGGCACATCTGAAACCTTTCGCGCTGACACTGTAAAAAGGTATGGTCTCTCTGAATGGCTGGAGATGAGGTTAGCTATCCAACCATCACAATCTAAGTACAAGAATCATTTCGAAAAGTTGATAAACAGACAGATCGACTTGATATCTTCTTGTGTGGATATTCCTCCTGTTCCTGATCTAAAGCCGAAAAGAAAAAGAGGCTCTCCAAGGAAGAAACGTCAAGATTCAAACTCAGGACCTGTCATACGAAATGAAACTGGAATTGGTTTCTCTCGCGCTGAAGTGCTTGGTCCTGATCCTGATCTATCTGCCCTTGACATCTCTTTGCCACCATGTGAACTTTTCGTCCCTGGTAAAGTCATCAGTAATCCTTATGGAATATTCTTTCTTGACTACGACGGACGTAAATGCTTTCAACGGATCGCTGAGCTCCCAATCACTCCAATCGAACATCTCAGAGATCTTATCTACTGGTGTGACTTCAGAAAGGACATTCAGGCACGACACCTAAAACCCTTGATCTTTCAAGAAGCGGTGAAGAAAAGAAAACAAGGTGTAACGGTTCCTGACTGGATGATTCCCACTGAAAAGACGACCCTTGATGAACTTCTCATTAAGGAAGAACCTTTTGAAAACTGATATAATCTCCTTTTTCTCTATTGTATCAGTTATCCTTATGTACTTGTAATTTATTTCGCTTGTACTTGTAATCTTTCTGTTCTTCATTGTAACCTGATTCAAAGATTTAAAGAAAGATTTCAGCGAATGTACTTTACTCCATCAGTACTGAAAAGATCCCAGAAAACAGTAAAAGGGACAAATATTTTATGAGTTCTTTTTATCCTTATGTTTTCATTTAATAGCAATTTTCTTTGTTGCTATGTCATAATCAAATAGGGGGAGATTGTTGATCCAAACCCTCAGTGATTTGATAATGACCCTCTCTTAAATACTTAGTGAAAATTGTAAGTAAACAATGTGTATCAGAGTTTCACTATCGCTGATAAGTACTAAGATCTTACAGTACTGCTGATAGGAACTCTCGCTCTTTAAATTAAACATTCAGCGAACACTGTTCACCATAATGCTCTGAGTCTGTTCAGTCCTTATGGTGATCGCTGATAAGTTAGTTGTTTACTTATGATCCCTGAAGACAAGTTTCACGTCAACAAAGGTTCTACGCTGAAGTCGAAGATCAAGCTCAAGAACCAGCGACAAGTCTACTAATGAACTGATGCGGATCAGCGAAGACTCAGATTTGTCCACTCAACGTGAAGTATCAAGTACAAGACTTCAGCTATCGCTGAACTTTATCATTCGCTGAATAGTAAATGATAATCGCTGAATCAACGAAAGCTGATCATGAAGTCCTCCGTACAAAGTACTTTTGTCTTAACCTCCCTTGCACGCCACCGTACGAAATGTCAGAAAAGAACCTCCGAAAATCTGAAATCGTACAACCACTCTGATACTACACTGTTCATCTTTACGGCTACTAAGGTTGTCAACCAAGGTCAATGACATGCAACCAATCCGCTGATGACATGTGTAAAGTGTATACTGAATTGCATTAAATGCATGCAGTATATAAAGAGATGAACTCACTTCATTTGAAGTAACTTGCTAACTCTGGACAAGTTCAAATCTCTCTCAAGATAGGATTTTATTAGTAATCTCCATATCTTTCTTAGTGCAAGAAACCTTAGTGTTCCAACTTGTTTAGATTTAGGTTTATCCTTAATCTTGTTTCCGCAACAAGCTGTAAATTGTTAATGATTTATCAATAAACAATTTAGAAATGTAAAATAGTGTGTTTGTATTCAACCCCCCCCCCCCCCCCCCTTCTACAAACTTGTATAGGCCTTTCGGGACCAACAGTTCCCATCTATCTCCAAGGTACAACCATTAAAACACTCCCGAATCAACACTTGTTCCCGATTAGCCACTTCTACTACCATAGCATCGAAAAGGATACTAACACGGGTAACGAATTGCTTACAAAAAGAACTTGACACAAAAGAACGATTTGCACCCGAATCAAATAATACACGAGCATGCAAGGAGTTTACTAGGAACGTACCCGATACCACATCGGAGGTCTCTCTTGCCTCTTCGGGAATCATCTGGAATGCTCGGCTCGACTCTTTTGGTGGGTTCTCTCTCTCGACGGCGGCCCAATTGAAGCTCCTCGGTTGCCCCTACTAACTTCGGGCACTCTCTTTTCACGTGCTCTGGTTCATGGCACTCAAAACACACTGATCCTATGATGGGGCAATCTCGACTAAGGTGGTCTTTCTTCCCATATTTGAAGCACTTGGATGGACCCGAGTAAGGCCTTGAGTTACATGGTCCATAATGCTTGCTCTTACATTTATGGCACCACCTCGAGTCACGGAGGGAGTCCACGAATCTTCCCCCAGAAAATGGCTTGGAACGGCGAATGGGCTCGGGTGGCCCTTCCCACTTCCTTTTCTCTCTAACCTTCCCTCGCTCCAACCTCCCTTGGGCCAAGTAATCTTCCACAAACAGTGATTCTTCGATTGCTTCCTCCAATGTCGTCACTTTGGCGTTTCTCACCGTCGTTTTCATCTCATCTGGCAACCCTCGGTGGTATGCTTTAATCTTCATCTTCTCATCGGGAGCCAAGTTCTTCACCAAGCTTAATTTCTCAAGGAACTGTTTCGAGTAGTCAACGATTGAAGAATTTCCATTCTTCAAACTCCTGAACTCTTCTTCAATCTTTTCAAGGTCCCTTTCACTGCAGTACTTGTCTGGAAGCTTCTTCTTGAAAGTTGGCCACGAAAGTTTGACCAACACTTTGGGTGTGAGAGAGGATTGGTTGAGATTCCACCACGTTAGAGCCTCGCCCCTAAGTAAGTGAGAGGAAAAATTGACCCTTTGAGAGTCATCGCACTCGCTGGCTTCAAACGCCATTTCCATATCCCTGATCCAATACATACAATTGACTAGATCGGTAGTCCCCGCAAATTCCGGCGGTTTACAACCAAGGAAGTCTTGTAAGAGCAACCTTTCTCTCTCCTCTTGTCTTTGACCACTACATTTTCCTCGGTACCGACAACGTTCACAATGCCTCCCGACCCATTCATGGCGTTTTCCGCCACTGTCTCAGGTCGTCGGTTACTAGCATCCCAATCTTCCAATAGTTTTAGGTAGAACTCTTGTTGAGCCATGGCCGAGTTCATGGCTTGCATCATACTATCCTTGATCCACATTTCGAGAGTCTCATCCTCCATTAGTGGCTCGAAAGAGACAATATTTCTGTGGGGGATGTGTTCAACTCTCCCGTCTAAAATGGAGGGTATCGCTGGATCCACAACAATATATACCACATTAGGTTGGTCGGCGGTAGACTCGACCTCCACATTACTATCTCGTGGATTCGGCAATCTACTCCGATTATTAACCATAGTAGTCTGCCACACACACACGGGAGAGAGAGAGAGAGAGAGAGAGAGAGAGATTGATAAATAGACTAAATGAGTTTAACTCAAAGATATGTACTACCACATCCATCAATTATCATAATAATAGCAATTCAAGCATGCCCACGTACCAGCATATTCATAATAACATTAGTTAAGTGAAATTATGAATATGTTATACACAAGAATTATCGTTACCGTTATTACGACTTTCAGTAAACGCAATTCCGTAAATCCTAACACTCTCCCCACCTATGATGTTTACCCGATGTCGATAACTCAATCGCTAAACTTTTAAGCTTAAGTCTAGGTATACTATAGTCAATACTAGTTTAAACTAAAGCTCTGATACCAACTTGTAACACCCAAAAAACAGGGACAAACAAAAACTTCCATAAGACGAAATAGTGGTATAAATTGTTAGCGAGAGCCTCCCAAAATTGGTGAAAATATTCAACACCGATTAAAGTATAAATTACAACTAACGGATTTTAACGACAACCAACTAATCTAATTCCTACATGGATATAAGATTACAAAAGGGGTGTCGCCTCTACTTCAAGAATAAACTCCCATGGTCGGTGTATCCGAAAAGTATGCATTCCCCAAGCTCACACTAAAAGTCGTCCAGACCTTCTTAGAAACGGCGCCGCCATAATTTGAGATACACATCGACAACAAACAGTGTTAGGCCAAAAAGCCGTGAGTTGAACAAAAGTAAAGCGTCATATAAGAACATAATATAACAAAACATATCAATAAATACTCACAAAAGGAATCAATGGAGGAGACCCAAAACACCAAACCAAGTTTCATCTCAAGAGCCAATATACCTTAGCATCTACTCCTATGAGTAACACCACAAGACCCGACACATTTGGGACTACCTCCAAGGAATTACCCCAAATGGCGGAGGTCGCACATACCTCCAAGGTGGCACCCAAGGCTATATCTCTTAGTGCCTACTTGACGGTTCATCCAAATTTGTAATACATCAATATACAAAACTACTCCAAGTAAGGTGTATATAATTTTCATAAAAATGGTCCAACCATTATGATAGACACATATTTCAACATGGTACGACCAAGACCACAAATACAAGTCAAATCAACACATAACTCATATACATATGTTTCAAAAGCATACATTCACACCATTATATATAAGAATATAAACTATTTCCATAAACGCAACAATATAGATAACATAATTCATTTTAAGACAAGACTTCAATATCAAGTTAAGACTATCCCCATTAAGCCAAAAACCATTCCATGAAGCCCAAACCCTAAAACATGGCTTAATCTTTCTAAAATGTCCAACATCAAAATAATATGACATCCATGTGTTTTAAACTTCAAATAATCCATTTCTCATCCAAGAAGCACCAAAACTCCAAAAATATGAAGACATGAATATTATGATGAATGTAAGAAGTTATACAAGAAAATGATAGTTATAAAAACAAAGAACACATAATGACACGTATCTGGTTTTGACAAAGTGTTTAGAAACTCACAATCTAGGTTTTTAGCTAAAACGTAGAAAAGTTAGCAAAATCCTAGAAATGTGATGGAGATGAAATGGAGACTTGATGGCTTGAAATTCCCCCAAGGAAAGTTTCACTAAAAGCTCTTGATGACTAAAAGTTACCTTCAACAACCCTGGAGTTCGAATTTATGATGAGGGAAGTTTTGGGGAGGAAGAAGGCTCATAAATGCTCTCCAAAATCGCACCAAAGTGATAGGGTTAAGAACAATAAGTTGAAAATCAGGGTTGTGGGTTTTATAACGAAACAACACACAGGCGATTGTGCCATATGGCACTCTCATCGGGTTTGTACCGCGGGCACGGGCAATCCAGCGATTGTGACCCGTGATTCTGCCCTTGGGCACTTTCGCGGTCACTCTCGCACGATCGGTACCAAGAGGGCTTGGAATCCGGTGTGACTAGCGATTGTGCCCTTGGGCACTCTCGCACAAAAGGGACAGAGTCAAAAAAATCACGACGATTTAATCGATTAAGCTGCATGCAAGGGTTATAGATGCGCAAGGTAACCCACCTTAACAACAACAAGCAAAATATTAGCACGTAGACAATTAGGGGTCCTACGGAAGTGCTTCACGCTAACTTAAAACTTACGAGTGTTACATTAGCGACCAAATACGTAATTTAATCTAATTAAATCTTATTTGTGGTAGTGAATAAAAAAATAATATCTTTTTTCACACATCAAGTTTTAGAGAATTTACTAAACTTGGAGTTTTCTCTATTTATATTTTATAGCACAACGAGTTGCGGATCCAAGAATTGTGGTGATAGGGGTCGGAAGGGTTCTAAAGGCATGTCATGCGTTGTGGCGCAAGACGCATCTCCAACGCCACATTAATCCCCATAACGTTTGTATATTTACCTCACTTAATGGTGTAATTCAAACTACTCGATAACCATAAACTGAACTGCACTTATAACTGAATGGAAAAACCAAAAACAAACAACCACAAGTGTTGAAGTCGAACTTAACTATTTTAGAGTATAAAAAAGTACTCCAAACTGAAAAAACATAATTGAACCAGATACACTGATAACGAGAACCGAATAACCCAAGCTTCATTCATTTCAGGTAGTTTATTTTGGTTTTTCCCGACACCTCTAAGTCTCCTAACTTTTTTATGGTTTTACCTTAATTACCTCACTCACATCTCACTCGCATATTGACATGCCAGTATGCCACAACCATTTCAAAATATATGATTCACATAAACAAAATAAAATACAGGGTTAATCTATGATTAGAAAATAAGCTAGCTCTTGAATATTGTGGTAGTTTTTTTATGAGTCAATGTAAAAATATTTTGTGGTCAAACCTCATTTTATTTTATTGGAGGTCAAAATAATAAGCATATTTTTAAAGAATAAATCTTATAATATAAAAGTAATTTTGTTTGAAACTTATAGGGTCAAATGACCACCTTTTCTAAACCTTACATCCTTCCATGAGAACAATCAATATTGAGATTTTGTTGTATTAAAATAGAGAATAAGTCTTATTTTCTCTATTTAAAAAAAAATCCGTTGAAGATGTTTTAATTGCTGCATTACATTCACATTTTTCCTCAAACGAGTTGCAATCCTTCTACTTCCACAATGCACACAAATTGCTCCTCTCATACCATAAACTTATCCGAATTCCGATCTAAGAAATTAAAATAAAACAAATAATTGAAATAATAATCAACCCATATACCTAGTCAAGATTGTACAGTTTCTAATTTATATTTTAACAGTCTCCTTCAATCTTTATATGGAACAAACCCAGGTAAATTGAATAAAAGATTATGCTGAAAGTTTAACGATTTAGTGAAAATATATCAATCTGATTTGCAAAATCAACTTTGACCAACTTTAAAATGCTAGAATATTTTTTCCTTACCAAATGTATATCAATTTCTATATATTTAGTCATTTCATTAAAAACACGATGATATGCAACATATTTATTATCACACGATGATATGCAACATATTTATTATTCTTCAACTGTAAAGATATTTAATTCTCTAAAACGTTATTCTCATTTTGTTCTAAATTTAAGGTCGGCACCGTAATAACTATTATTTTTTAGAATATAATTTGAATGCATTAAATCTGATTAAAAAAATAAAACAGTTTGGTAAACCTCCATTGAAGGAAAAGTTGTTTTGACTTTAAAATTGGAGTCCAAAATTTTAAAGTGTTGTGAAGAAGCTAACATTTAGGTGTTGACTTTGCACGATTCGGATTGATTTTTATGTGAGTGGATATGCATGTATGCAAATGCAATGTATGCCAACCATTGGGCCCGGTTCATCAGTTCAATCCCAATGCAAATATAACAATGAATAAATTGTTGGTTTTTGGCCCAATCCACTAGGAAGATTCTTATACTCGTTACGTATCATTTGTGGAAAAAAAAGCCTAGCTTATAAGCTATTTTTTTAGGTATATGTTTGAATGACCATAAACTAGCTTATCAACTAACTTATAAGCTAGTTTTTTGAAACGCTACTTGAAGTAGCTTTTTAGTAGTTTTTTGTAAATATTTCAATATTGCCCTTATTAATATTAATTTTTTATTTATTATATATAAATATTAATTTTTAATTTAATTATTATTAATTAATCAATATTAACTGAAAATATTACATTAAGTTTTAATTATACATTGATATTAATATTTAATTATTTAGAGTTATTGTTAATCATATAAATTATTTTTATTTAATTTTTAATATTAATCAATATATTTTATTTATCAATTACTATTTATCTTTTTAATTATTATTTAATTAATTTTTTATATCGTATGTAACGGTTATTTAAATTATAAATTAATATATATATGTTTTCTTAAACTTGTATTAACCAAATTCAAAATTTATAGTATATATGTAATAATAAATTTTAAATTCTTTAAATTAACATGGTATATTATTTTTTTTACTACTAGTATTAATTAACATATTATATTTCTATAATTTTTTTAACTATATAATTAAATATTGTAATTGATAATTTTTTTAAGACGTCCTTTTGGTAATTTTACATGTTTATAAGCTAGTTTTTGCCAAACGTGACTTCTTCAACATCTAGCTTATCAACTACCAGCTAGCTAATTAGTCAACAGCTAGCTTATCAGCTAGTTTGCCAAACATAGCTTTAGTCGTTAACGACCAAAAGGGGTATCGCGCCTAATTGCCTTATTCGGTACTTCTCAATCATAAGCTTGGGTTTGATGAGAATAAAAGTTATAATTAGAACTTTAGAAGGGTTGAAGGAATATTCACCCTTGGATGCATATTAGGATGAGGTTGTTGGGATTTGGTTGTCCCACATAGACCAAGTGAGGAAACCTTGTTTGCCTTATATTAAGAGTACCATACCTCTTATCAAAATGACTAACTATTAAGTTGGGCCAAGGACATATTGTAACAACCGGTTCTTTTATAGAAATTATGGAAGTTTAGTGGCTTTAAGTCTAAGTATTGGAAGTTGAACTTGAGGGATCTAATGGCCATTTTTGAAAGGTATTTATTGGCTCCAATCCCTAGGGCATCCTCCATTTCTAAAATCAGTATTGGTGTTCTTTGTGTTTGGCGGCTAAGAGAAGAAAGGAGGAAGAAGAAGATAAAGTGGGAATTCTTGCTTAAGGAAGGAACCTGTCAAGGTAATCAGCTAGACTCTTTTTCTTATGTTGTTTGCAAGTTCCTACTCTATCTTGTTCCAGATTTGTGGGTGAAAACCATTGGGATTACTAAGCTTTTCTCCTAAACAACCCTTTTGAGTATTATGGGTTTCTTTGCTAATATGTCGAATTGGTGGTTAAGAATGAAACTAATTGAGTGTCTAAGACTAGTGGATGAACCCTTATGGATGTCTAATCGAATTAATTGCTGAAAATGAGTTTGTTAATCACTTTGAGATTTATGTTTTCGCACAGCCCGTGGTTTTCGGACAATCGCCCCGTCCGGACAGTAGTGTCCGGACAGTGGGGGTTTCCGGGTAGGGTTAGTAAGTGTCCGGGTGTTTTGCATAAGTGTCCGGATGTAAGGAGGGTCCGGATGTAAGGAGGGTTCGGATAGGTTTTAGTGTCCGGATGGTTTTGTCCGGAAAGGACTAGCGTCCAGGTATGAATGTCCGGAAAGCTCCGTTATCCGGAAAGGGTCGGTATCCGAAAAGTATTGATGTCCGAAAAGTGTAATCGGACAGTAGGGTCGAACCGTTTGATCTGATGCGAATCTAATGCCCATAGGTGTTCGATCTGATTAGCTGGGAGAGATTTAAGGAGTACGTTCAGCATTAACCTAAGGTGAGTTCTCTCAACCCTTTTATGACGTACTATGTTTTACTGATATGGATTCTTTTACGAGCATGAATCGTTTTATAAATGTTATGCATGTTTTGCATGAAATGCATGTTTACTCAGCAAATGAAACAATGCCTAATGTTTTCTTAAACATGATTTCGAAATGTTATGTGTATGCTATGTGGAGTCGGTTTACACGGAGGGGTCAGGGTACCAGGGTATTTGATAATCCCTTGGGCATATGAAGGTTAGCTTGTAGGTTGGAATTCGTTTCCTCCTACATGAAGGAACAGGGGTCCACTTGGACTCCGATGTAGCCAAGAGGGTGTCCGTTAGGCCCCGATCGTGGTAGCTTATGCGATCCCTGAACCCTGTGTTGAACCTTGATCGATGCTTATGTGAAGGATATGAATTGGTTTCAATGAAATGATTTTATACTATGATAAATGTTTTAGGGAGGGAATTCACTAGACCTTTTGGTCTAACCCTCGCTTTTCAAAAACTAAACCATTTTCAGGTAAGCGCGTTACGAGTTCTTCTAATAAGAACTAGGAGATGGCATGGAGGATTTAGAGCTTAGAGCGACTCCAGAATTTTGATTACCTATAGATAGAGCTCTCGGCTGTGGATTATAGACTTCCGCTGTCAATTTTGTTTAGCATAGAAGAATGAATGTTTATGGACAAGTTTAATTATGTAATCTGAATGTTTATTTTTGGATGAATGCATGTTATGTTTTTGGGACGTTACAAATGGTATCAGAGCCTTAGTTTAAGGGATTTAGGTGACCAGTCGGGCCTAAACTTAAACTGTAAGATGAGGAACACAGCCGAGACATAGGATTGCCTCTAGGAACGATCACTATAAATGCGTTTTGGAATAAGGTGCCAAGGACAAACGTGTAAGGTAAGTTTGGAATTACACCTGGCCAGCGTAATTACGAACTTACAGGTACATGTGTGTGCTTACAATACCTTACTTATAGCAAAATTGTTGTGTCATGTCTAGCAAGGATTAATTATCGGTTTCTTTCAGTTTAGCGCTATGGCTGGGAGAACGTTGAGGAATAGGTCAGCAAGATCCCTGAGGGATAGACCGAGCTCCATTGTTTGGGGAAGTGTCGTGTAAGAGTCATTATGATGTGATGTATGTATACATCGTAGAGAAGAAGCGTTGTATAGAGTGTTATGAGTCGTCTAGAGGTAGCTCTTCGTGGATTCGAAGAGGAAGAACGTTTGAGGTTGAGTAAGACTCCTATTTCGGGAGAGTCCCAGTTCTAGAAATCATGGGATAGATCAGTCAGGATGGTAAGATAGAACAGTGTCAAAACCTTGAAAGTATCAATGGAGCCCTGACTTTTTAGTCGAGCTTTTCATTGGCAGGATAAATGAAATAAGATACTTATAGTGAATTGAAAGCATGTAGAAGTAGAAAGTGAGATAGTCGATCAAAGCGAAAATAGTGTGAAATGGTTGAGTAAGTGAGATGTGGAACGCATGTACATCAAGTTATTGCTAGACCGAGAGGGCGACCCTTGGTCGAAGGAAGAGTGTCAAGGATAAGTTGCGTGGGTAAAGCGGTTGACCTTGCTAGGGTGAGTAGCCTTCAATTGCAAGTAGAGTTTCATGCATAGCTTTCTTAAATGTAACACGAAATTTTTCACGATTTAAGTTAAATGTGTAAATATCAATTTTGATCGAAAAGGAGTCAGAATGTGCAAGCGTATGTTTAAAGAAAAGGTGATTTCATTCACATTGCACAATGAAATTTTGAGCCTAACGATTTGCAAAGTATTTCACACTTTTCATGATAAGTTAAATTATTACAAAAAGGTCGAGAAGACGTGTGTCAGCAAAACTTTTACAATCAAATGAATTTTTAACCGGTTGATATCATATAAAAGGGTGTGAGGACCGACTGGTTTACTTGGTGTCGGTAATTTCTTTCGAAATTGTGTCGTATGAAAGGATTTTCATTCAACGTATTACTGTCGTAATAACACCGTTCGGAATTGAGTAAGATTAAGGTTCACGGAAAGATGCATGCAAACGATTCTCGAAGCGTTGTGCAGGGCGTTGAGGTTATAAGAGTGATGGGGTCATGTGTACCCAAGTGTTTTCTAAACGTTGTTTATTTAAAATGAGAAAATGTGCGAAAAGATTTGTTTACTGTATTGTCATGCATGAAGGCTATGAACCTACTAGGTCGTAGAGTATTACATTATAAGTTAAGGAAGAACTCCGAGAGCGGAAAGGTGTTGGACAAGTCAGGGGAGAACGTATGTAGTTTTAGTATATGTGTTCTAGAGGAAAGGTGAACAGTGGTAGAATCGGTAGTGGACCTTGGTATCGGTTGTATGAGGGTCTGTACCCTTGTTCGGTGACTGGAAATACAGTTGCCGAGGGACGATGGTGTCCGGGGGAAGGACTAGGAGTCATCAAGGTGTTGATTTTAGCAACTTTTTATGAGTAGTGTTGTGAGGCAGATATGAAAGGTCCACGGCATGGGATATGAGTTTTGAGGTGAGCTTGTAATATTGATGTTACATGAGTAAGCCTTGAATTAAGGGCAATGGATTTTGAGGGTGATTATGATATGTTGGTAGGATTAGGTTCCGTAAGGGAACCCTTGTTAAAGAATAGGTTAAGAAAGTAGTTACAGGTCGACTATTGGCGTTGAAGTCGGCAACCGTGCAAGATGGTTAAGGCCGAAGGCTTGAACCAGAAGAGCGAAAGTGGGTAGAACACCTTGTGGGGGTGCTAAGTTAGTGAGAGACCGCTGTTGTTGAATAAGCGTTCTAGTTACGAGGTGTGGATGGTCCATAGAAGGATAAGGTGTGTAGCACAAACGAAGTGAGTGTAGACTGTATCAGCCAGTAAGGAAACGTGTCGTGTCTGTGAAAGGGGCTCGGATCGTAGGGAGCCAGCAAGAATGATTATGTTTAAGTTAAGTGGGAACTCGTGAGTTATAGTTCAACAAGTTGGGAAAGGACTAAGTAGCGGGATAGACTCGATTATGTATACGGGAGGATATGAAGGCAAGTTCGAATTGGGTGAATGATCATGAAAGATCTGGTCTGCAGTGTGATGTTATGGGCAAAGAGTGTACGGATGTGTAGTGACAGTAATTGTCAAGCTAAATGTGCCAACTAGTGTTGTAGGGATGTGATGTTAGAGAGAGAGAGGAAGCATCAGATAGAAGCTTTTGGGGGTTTCAGAAGAGGTGTACGAATTGTTAACCAGATTGTGGGAGCACGTAGAGTGTAAGTAGACGTTGTAGGATGATCATGTTCGGGATGGAATGATGGAGTGGTAGTGGGTGGTTACCCAAGGGAGAAACCAAGTGTTTTTAGCTGTAAGAGTCGCTAAGTAAGCATATTTTGGGATCATTGGAAGTTTATAGAGGATGATGGTTGTGTTAGTCAAAGTGTGGTGGGATAGTTGTGAAATCCTTAAAGGATGTGAGTTGTTGTTTATATGTGAAAGAAATGTCTGAGAAGGTAAAAGTTGGAGATTAAAGAATGTGTAGTGACGTCGAACACTGGTGTCGTTTCAAGACGACTTGGCTGAATGCCTTAAGTTAGGATCTTGGTGCAACTGTTTGGTTATGTGAGTAATGAGAAAGTGATACCAGCATGTGGAAAGGTCGGGAGAGAGGGGAAAGAAATGGTTGGTGGGCAGTGCTCCACGCTAACGTGTGGAGGTGAAGATAGTATGTCGGAATAAGTGAGTAAATTGGAAGTAGTAAACTTGACAGAAATGCCGAAGGGTGCAGTGTTGTGTAGATTGTCATGGACAAGTGTGCGAACCGTTGGAAAGAGTATTGAGGAAGGGAATGGTGTATGAGTTTGTGCAGGAAGGGAGTGGATAAGACAGCTGAATGAGTTAAGTTAGTGACTGTGTGAGAAATGTTTAAACGAATTGGTCGTGCAGTGATTAAGCTAGTGAGAATAGTATGGTGTGACCATGGTTACTCCTCCCAGTGGAGTGAGGATAACCGGAGTTATGTTTTATACGAATGAACAAACGTGGCAATCCGGGAGGAATTGATGTGTTTCAGGATAAGTTTAATATGAGTAGGTGAACACTTCAACGATGAGTTTGGAGGTTCATACTCTTAGTTACGTTTAAGTCTGAGGTGGTGAAGTGGTGAGGATGGGAGAGATGATTGACGACCTGTGGTCTAGGTGGTCCGAGGAAAGGTAACTGTTATGTGCATAGACGATTGTTGGGTGGTGCAAGGTAGTGAGTTGTGATACGATGAAGGAACTCGGGGTTGTGAGTTGTCGGGATGTACAGGGTTGGCCTTGTGCCAAGCTGTCAAATGAGTGACTGTTTCTTAGTAAATGAATCTCGTGTTGTAGTGGGGGATTCCGCCAGGTTCCTCCTTAAGGGAAATAAAGATGCATGAAAAGCCTTATTTAACCTTCTATCGTTAATACCGATCGAATAGGAACAGTAGCCTTTGAGTTAGAGTACCGTAAGAATTGAAGGGAATGCATCAAATGTTCCATGTTTCGAATTTAACGAGGTGGTTGTCTAAGTCAGAAGTGGCATTACCTTGGGGAAGTGTCAGTTGTGGTGTGGGCATGATACCCGCGTCTTTTCCAATAAGGAATTCCGAGGACGAAATTCTTTTAAGGGGGAGTGTTGTAACAACCGGTTCTTTTATAGAAAATATGGAAGTTTGGTGGCCAAAGTCTAAGTATTGGAAGTTGAACTTGAGGGATCTAATGGCAATTTTTGAAAGGTATTTATTGGCTCCGATCCCTAGGGCAACCTCCATTTCTAAAATCAGTATTGGTGTTCTTTGTGTTTGGCGGCTAAGAGAAGAAAGGAGGAAGAAGAAGATAAAGTGGGAATTCTTGCTTAAGGAAGGAATCTGTCAAGGTAATCAGCTAGACTCTTTTTCTTATGTTGTTTGCAAGTTCCTATTCTATCTTGTTCCAGATTTGTGGGTGAAAACCATTGGGATTACTAAGCTTTTCTCCTAAACAACCCTTTTGAGTATTATGGGTTTCTTTGCTAATATGTCAAATTGGTGGTTAAGAATGAAATTAATTGAGTGTCTAAGACTAGTGGATGAACCCTTATGGATGTCTAATCGAATTAATGGCTGAAAATGAGTTTGTTAATCACTTTGAGATTTATGTTTTCGCACAGCCCGTGGTTTCTGGACAATCGCCCCGTCCGGACAGTAGTGTCCGGACAGTGGGGGTTTCCGGGTAGGGTTAGTAAGTTTCCAGATGTTTTGCATAAGTGTCCGGATGTAAGGAGGGTCCGGATAGGTTTTAGTGTCGAGATGGTTCTGTCCGGAAAGGACTAGCGTCCGGGTATGAATGTCCGGAAAGCTCCGGTATCCGGAAAGGGTCGGTATCCGGAAAGTATTGATGTCCGGAAAGTGTAATCGGACAGTAGGGTCGAACCGTTTGATCTGATGCGAATCTAATGCCCATAGGTGTTCGATCTGATTAGCTGGGAGAGATTTAAGGAGTACGTTCAGCATTAACCTAAGGTGAGTTCTCTCAACCCTTTTATGACGTACTATGTTTTACTGATATGGTTTCTTTTACGAGCATGAATCGTTTTATAAATGTTATGCATGTTTTGCATGAAATGCATGCTTACTCAGCAAATGAAACAATGCCTAATGTTTTCTTAAACATGATTTAGAAATGTTATGTGTATGCTATGTGGAGTCGGTTTACACGGAAGGGTTAGGGTACCAGGGGATTTGATAATCCCTTGGGCATATGAAGGTTAGCTTGTAGGTTGGAATTCGTTTCCTCCTACATGAAGGAACAGGGGTCCACTTGGACTCCGGTGTAGCCGAGAGGGTGTCCGTTAGGCCCCGATCATGGTAGCTTATGCGATCCCTGAACCCTGTGTTGAACCTTGATCGATGCTTATGTGAAGGATATGAATTGGTTTCAATGAAATGATTTTATATTGTGATAAATGTTTTATGGAGGGAATTCACTAGACCCTTTGGTCTAACCTCGCTTTTCAAAAACTAAACCATTTTCAGGTAAGCGCGTTACGAGTTCTTCTAATAAGAACTAGGAGATGGCATGGAGGATTTGGAGCTTAGAGCGACTCCAGAATTTTGATTACCTATAGATAGAGCTCTCGGTTGTGGATTATAGACTTCCGCTGTCAATTTTGTTTAGCATAGAAGAATGAATGTTTATGGACAAGTTTAGTTATGTAATCTGAATGTTTATTTTTGGATGAATGCATGTTATGTTTTTGGGACGTTACACATATTAAAAGTAAAAGATGGGCCTTGGGCGAAACAAAGACTTACATGAATTCGATTGAAGCAAGATACCTATAAGTATCTTCTTTCTTCTCGTTTTTTGGCAGAATTTTTCCACACAACAAAATTCTCTGGGTTTCTCTTGTTCTTCATCGTTCGCTCAATATTGGAAGCATAAGTTGATTCGTCGGGTTCAAGATGTATCTTGAACGGATTGTTGAATCCTCTAGATAGACGTCCAATCTCATCCGTATGAGGGACGAATTTCTGTCTAAGGACACTACATACGAATGCCTCAATCCACAAACGATCTTCATCAAATTCGTATCAAGAAAGTCTAGTTAGTCATCTTCTATTATACTTTTCGATTGTGGAAATTTGTGTACATACAAATCTTGTGTGTGTGTGTGTGTGTGTATATATATATATATATATATAGGGCTATGTTCATTTTTGTCGTGTCACAAATTTTTGTTACGGATTTCTAACTTCTAACAGAGGTGCATCGAGATAAGATGTACCGAGATGCATAAGATCAATCCCTATAATCCTATATCAAGCACGATTTATGGGTGAGTTTGAGATTAAAATTGATCAAAGGTCTATATCCTTACTTACCTTCTCACATTAACTCTTTTTCTCACACGAACCTTCGTTATCAATTATAAATGATTTTATTGATTTATTAAACCATATGAGAGTTTTCGAAAGTATTAGACACAATGTTTGGAGACCTTTGAAACAACACATTTTCTTGGTTGAGTTGATGGAGACTATTCAAGAATCCCAGCTTATCCCCCGGATCTTGCTAATAAAGAAAGCGCCAAGACAGAACTTAAAGTGCGGAATCCCATCCAGATGCAGGGATTGGATATTGCGGAACATCCGGATTTAGTCAATTGCAAAGAAGGCAATATTTTCAAAACTTTCTAGTCAGGCTGTCATTTTGGAAACCAATATGGAATCAACTTTGTTTTTAATTTTATTTTGAGAAACATGAAGTTGGTCATATGGGCTCTTAATGAAATTTTTCGAAGTGATTTTTCGAACTATGAATGAAAACAATGTTAGTTTTAAACTTTTGGAATTTGCCCTCATAATTAAAGTCATGTGTGTATTTGTATTATCGATTGCATTGATGAGGTTATTTGTTGATTTGTGTAATACCTATATTTTTATTTAATGTAATTACGAAATTTATCGCGTAGTTTTCGATGTCCAAATGGAAATAGTTAATATTTGGTTGCGGGTATCAACCTTGGTATTTTGTGGGATCAAAGAGGCATCAAAATTGGTGAATTCGGGGCTCTTTAGAGATCCATGCGGCCTCTCACACGACCTAAGTAGCGTGTCAGGCCACCTATGCCGCTGGACATTGAGGGGAATTGAACAAAACGAGGCAGAGGGTCAGGCGACAGTCAAAGTCACCACAGTGCCTAACGATGACTTTTAAACCCCATTTTTTTGGGTTTGGCCTCATTTTTCTCTAACACTCTCAACTCGAACCATTCTTGGGTGTTTTTGGATGTTCATGGGAGTCCATTGGAGGATCTCTGAGTGTAAGAGAAGCTACCATTAAAGAATATTGGATTTGAACATCAAGCTCTCTTCAAGACTCTTTGCATTTCTTTGGCCTAAATCTAGCATTTGTAATTTCATTCTATATTTGCAAAACTTTATATATCAAAATTTCTTTATTAGTGTTCTAAACACTTCTATAGATTTCCTCCAAATGATGAGATTTGGTAATTTCTAGGTTACCCATTTGGTGTTGAAATCTAGGGAAGACTTGGATATCACTTTCTATTGAGTTGTAAGACCATAACGGAGACCATAGCTCATATTTGATATGATTAGTGAATGTTTTTAATATGTGGTGTATTGGGTATAAATAAACATTTGACTAATGAATTACTCGTGGGCCTTTGGACCAAATTTTGGGTAAATAAAGATTTATGAATTATATTGGGTTGGTCTTGCTTGCATATTGATTTGGATATGATGAGATATTTGCCCATTGTTGAGGACTCAAACAATTATTTGGCCCCTTATTGCCCTATTCCATATTTGCCTAAAATTTCATTTTGGTACTTGTTTAAATATTGCGCAAATAGCATGTTGTTGTATTGAATCCATGTGCATTTTCAATAGACTTATCAATATTTGATTTTCTCTTCTTAATATCATTGGTTTTCGAAAAGAGAGGGGTTTTGATGTTCTCGCCTTTTAACGTTGGGACCTTGAAGTGAAACTCGTCAAAATCATTATGTGGCTTGCCCTCGCCACATTGATAGAATTGGGTCTTCCCATTATCGTAGGATAATTCGTTTGGTTTAACTAACATTTTGACTTTTAATTCATTATTTTAAAGAAATTGTAGACAATCTGAAGTTAAACATATTACTACCTTAGAGCATCCACATCAATCTTGCAAGAAGTATTGCAAAATGACATGGACATGCCATTTAGATTATAAAAGCACTTACACCTTCTAAACTAGACAGCTCATATTCAATACTAAGTAGATAAAATATTAACATTTTTATTAAATTTAATTCATTTATTAATTTGTTTAAAAGTTAATTAATAATATTTTTATATAATTTAATTCATTTATTAAAATTTTAACATTAATTTAATATTATATTATAATTTTCTATTTATATTATAATTTATTTATTGTTTATATTATAACTAATTTATAAAAATACCTAAATATAAATTGTAAAGTAGTTGATGCCATAACAATAAAATTACTTTTAAAAAATATATAATTTCATTAATATAAGATATTAGGGAATTTAATTAAAATACCCATTATTTGACTTTGACTTGCAAAAATACCTATAATCTCGCTCATTTTGCAAAAATACCCAAAAAATCCGCGATGGGCCCCGCGATCGCGGGTCAGGGCCCACGTGTCATCTAAGTTTGACCAAAAGTTCCGCGGAGGCCCCTCAAGATTGGCCGCGGCACCCGTTTTGACCCCCCCAACTATTGCCGTGGTAGCACTTTCGGCCCCTGTCCCACGGTGGGACCCCGCGATCGCGGGATTGCCGCGCCAGGTGTCACCTTAGGGTTGAAACCCTAATTTCATTAATGGCAATCCCAACCCCCACCCTCCTTTATCGCGGCTATAAGAGGAGAGGGTGGGGGACCCCAATCCGACCACCACTTTTCTTTTAAATTTTCTCTCCTAAACTCTCTCAGTTTGTCGTGTGGAATACGCGCTCGGTTTGAAGATGGCACGTGTTACAAGTTTGGTAAGTTTTTCTTAAGTTTGTTGTAGTTTTCCTTTATGTTGTTATTTTAAATTTTAAATTTTAAAATATATGATATGTATGTTGTTAGAGTTTTTTTAACTTTGTTGTATGTTTGAATGTGTTATTTGTATATTATAATGTTGTGTTTATTATAGATCGAGTTTTTTTTAAAAGATGTTACAGTGTTTTTTTTATAAAATTTAGTTAAAGTGGTTTTTAACTTTGGTGAATGACAACTTAGGTCCCTAAACTTTGGTGAATGACAACTTAGGTCCCCTAACTTTGCTAAATTATTTAATTGTTTATTTTTCAGACGAATCTTGCAGTGAACTATTCAGACGAATCATGCAGGCAACTTTTCAGACGAAATCTTTGACCATATCCACATCCCTGATGAAGAACATACATTCTATAAGTAAATGGCATAATGAAGTAGTAATTCACAACTTGCTATCTATCTTTTATACCCTCTACACCGTTTACAAACATTCTCTCGCTTTGAATAACACTATGGCTGGAGGTTCAAGATCAAGGGGGAACAGGACGGCGAATGGGGCTGGAACTTCACGTTCGGCAGCCTACCAACCATTGAACGATGGAGCTCGCCGGAGTACCTGGAAGGTACCGGAAACAAACGAGGAGTGGAGAAACCATGGGCGAACTGCGACCGATTATCCATTCATGGCTGAGGAGGCAGAAGACTGGGAGATGGCATGGGAGAATTACCACATCGATAATGACAGGAAAAGCCCACCAATGTATCATTGTACCCAGCCGACGGGTCTTCCACAAAGTCAACGAATTACTCCCTTAGTGCAAAAATCCATTGATGAGGCGGACGCCAATATCGAAAAGGTAAAAGTTATGTGGAACCATAACAGGGGGATTCAGCAGGGGAAAATGGAGTATCTAGCGGAGAAGAAACGAGAACTGGCCCTGACTAGGGCTCACGTTCGGGAGGTGCAACGACAGATTAAGGAATTAGAAGAGGAACAAAAAAGAAATCGAAGAGGACTACACGGGAATGGAGGACGTGATCAAGGAAAAGGTTAACTTCATCACTGGAATCCAGGACGCCTTCTAGTAATAGATTTCTTTGTTTACCTGCACTGTATTCATTTCGGTTGGGAAGATAATTTGCAATAATTCATCTTTTAATTAATTTATCTATTAAATAACTTAAAATGGGGAAAATAATTTCTTTAATTAATTTCTATGTTAAATACATTAAAATGGAAAGGAACATTACATTAAAAAAATACGTGAAACAACTCAAACAAAAAGTGTGAAAAAAACAGTAAATAAATGCAACAACACTTTAAAAACCCCAACTACATAAAATGATAACCTAAAAACTAGATGGACCAAAAAAGTATTTTTTTCCCCCAAACTGGAGGGGCCAAAATTGTAAATTTCAGTCCATCGCGGGTCCCACCGCGGGACAGGGGTCGAAAGTGGCTTCGCGACAATAGTTGGGGGGGTCAAATCGGGTGCCGCGACCAATCTTGAGGGGCCTCCGCGGAACTTTTGGCCAAACTCAGATGACACATGGATCCTGACCCGCGATCGCGGGGCCCATCGGGGATTTTTTGGGTATTTTTGCAAAATGAGCGAGATTGTGGGTATTTTTGCAAGTCAAAGTCAAATAATGGGTATTTTAATTAAATTCCCAAGATATTATTGCAAAAGTAATATGATAATTTAAAGAAAAAGATTGTCACTTCATCAATACATATAGTCTTATATCCATTACAAAAAAGCTTTTAAAAAAAATGAGTAAACTCTAATTTTGGTCCCTATGGTTTACTGATATCTTTGAAAATGGGACCTAAACTTTGATAACTCTAAAAATCGTCCTTATGGTTTTGATTTAGCTTTGAAAGTGGTCGTCCATCATTAACTTTGTTAATTTTCTCTATTAGTAGCAGGGACATCTTTGTCTTTTCATTTGTTTCTCTAATTCTCTTTTAAAAATAAATATATAGTACTATATATATATAGATGTATATGTATGTAAAATCCATCTCACATAAATCACCGACCAAGCATGAAATCACCGGCTGCTCTCCGTCGTTTTTTCTCTTCTACATTACTTTCGGTATCAGATAACAACAAAGCTTACACACCATTCTATTTTCCCTCTACAAAACCCATCACTTGAATCATCAATAACACAACTCAAACACCCATAACCACAAATTAAATGATTCAGCTCCACAATCTGATAGTTTCCCATCAATTACACCAAAAGTTTGGAAACAAGAAAAACCAATGAATTTAAATGTACCAAAAAGTCTATATAACAAATTACTGTACAAGTTGCTGCTGTTTTCTCCACCTCCCCCGTGGACGGCGACCGATAATTTCTTAGAAAAATCATCTTGGGAAAGAGATAGATAGATAGAGGGAGAGAGATTAATTTAAGAGTCACCGTAATCAGTAATCACGCCAACATATGAGCATTGTGACACATCATTTTGATGTAGAATCTGGCCCTTTGTTCTTTGACGAGGCGAGCACATTTTCAGGTGAAACCGTAGCGGCGGTAAGTGTGGTGGCGGAGGAAGAAGAAGAAGGGGTTCTGATGAGGGTTTCTGCGAAGGGGCAACGGCAGTGAGGTGTGAGTAGCCATTGTTATACTGAAGGTCGGTGGTTGGAGGAACTGAAAATGCTCTGGATGGTGGCGAGAGAGAGAGAGAGAGAGAGAGAGAGAGAGAGGGAGCGAGGGAGTATTTGAAAAGGGGAAATTGACTCAAATAGCCAAATCCAATCCCGGTATTGACAAAATAGCCAAAGTCTCTCCCACTTTACCCAAATAGCAATGGGTCCGCACTCCGACCCGACCCGGTCCAGTGCGGACCGCACTTGCACACTAAACGACAAACAATTTACCTGGAACCGGGTGGTACGCGTTCGACCCGACCCGGCCCGGTTGCGGACCGCACTAAACCCTAACCCGTCTCTTTCATATTAAAATACCCCATGAGCCCCACAACCCTAATTTTTTAAAACACTGCCCCCCCCCTTGTTCCTCATCCGCACTAGTGCCCCCATACGCCGCATTTTTGTCCACGTGAAGTCAACGAGAGTGGGATACACGCTATTTGTTACGCAATGTCGAACGAGGTAAGTCTTTTTATGCGATTTTTTTTTGTGTTTTTGTGTGCTTTTCTTTCGTTTTTGTTAATCTAAGATTGTATTGAACTTTGTGTAATTTTATTAATGTATGTATTGTATGCAATATAATGTTTTTGTTAACATTTGTTCGTTTTTGAACTATGTAATGTTGTTTAAATTTTATTTATTATTTTTTTTAAATTTTATTTAGTATTGTGTTGTAAAAAACATGATATTTTTAAATATGAATTAGATGTTTTATAATAAAATATAATTATTAATATAATAAACTTAAAACAAACTTTAAAATAATAACAAATTTTCATATTCTTAAACATAATATGTCAATTATTTGAATTCAAATATATATAATTTATAAACTGTAACGACCCAAACTAGAAACAAAACGTCAATTTCGTAGATGATAATATCTGCCAAAACCTGGCCTACACCAAAATATTTCAGTTTATAAAATCTGTTATGAAACATTTGTATAAATCATGGTAAACACACAAAATTGATATGCACACATTGACACATGCTACTGGCACACGCTAAAGTCACATACACCGTGACAGCGCATTCGGGCACACACCGCCCATGTCACACACACCGTGACAGAAATAATCGGGCACACGCCGCCCATGTCACACACACCGTGACAGAATAATCGGGCACACACCGCCCATATCACACAAAAGCCAGAGCACGGTCACACACATTTTAATCACACATGTAAGCCACACATAAAGATCACACATTTAAACCTTGCCTTGAACTAAGAGCAGTTGAAAAGCACACTGTTAGACAATAACCACACCGCACACAATTACTTGTCATCTTACAATAAGAGTAATTGAAAAGCACACCGTTTAAATAATAACCATGCCACACGCTCAAATCTTTACTTGTAATAAAAGCCGTTGGAAAACTCACAATTTAAATATAATCATCAACCACACACTTTGTATAAAATTTAGGTTCAGAAAGACTCACCTGCGATGGCAAAGCACGCACTCCTGTTCTAAACTTGAGTCACCCAAGCTTAGCACCTAAAAGATCAGATAAATCCTTAATCAGAAATAAAGATCCAGAACTTACCGGGTACACACAATTTCCGGATACTCCAACTCCCCGAATACCTGAACAGTTCGGACACTAGGACTTCCCGGATACCCGAACCCACTCCTTTCCGGACACACTCCCTTTTCCGGACACACTCCCTTTTCCGGACACTACGCTTGTCCGGACGCTACACTTATCCGGACACACCACTTATCCGGCAACACTACCCGGACACCTTCACGGGGCACTCACCCGGACACATGCAACATATCCGGACACTACCAAACGCTGGTGTCCGGAAAACGTTGCTGTTCGAACTTAGAATTTCTAAAACCGATTTAAACTCCGATTTAAGCCATTAGTTTGATTAGACAACTATAAGGGTTCATCCACCAACCCCAAACACCCACTTAATCCATCTATAACCCCTTAAATCGGATTATAAATACCAAAACCCTCAAAACCCACTTTTAAGGAAATGTGGGTGAAAACTCATTGAATCACTACCTTTAGACTTGAGAATCCAGACCAAAAGGACAAAGGAACACTAGATTAACAATTACCATACTGATTCTTCTCTTCCTTGATTTCTTTCCCCCAAGAACTCTTCTCCTCTTCCCTTTCTTTCTCTAGCCGCCAAACACCCCAACAATTAGAATAATACTGATTTTTAGTTGATGCCCTAGGGATTTGGTCCATTTTATACCTCCCACAAATTGCACATGAACCCCTCAACTAAACTTCCATTCTTCTCACTTTAACCACCAAGTTTTCGAAACCTACTAAAAATTTGGGTTATTACATAAACTTATATATTAAAATATTTAGAAATAGTTTTTTAGAAATTGAAAAAAAGGCGTATTGAGAAGGATCTGTTTTTCTGGGAAATTACAGGTTAGGTCCCTATAGTTTGAAAAATGACGGTTTAGGTCACTAAACTTTGAAAATTGGCACTTTAGCCCCTTAAACTTGGATTTTCCCCCAACTTTCTAGGCTAGTAGTCCCATGCATTTAAAAAAATCTGTTTTCTGTAAAATTACATGTTTGGTCCCTATAGTTTGAAAATGACGATTTAGGCCCCTAAACTTTGAAAATTGGCACTTTAGCCCCCTAAACTTGGATTTTCCCCCAACTTTCTAGGCTAGTAGTCCTATTAATTTCAAATAATCTGTTTTCTGGAAAATTACAACTTAGGTCCCTATAGTTTAAAAAATGACGGTTTAGGTCCCTAAACTTTGAAAATTGGCACTTTAGGCCCCTAAACTTGGATTTCCCCCCAACTTTCTAGGCAAGCATTCCCATGCATTTAAAAAAATTTGTTTTCTGGGAAATTACATGTTTGGTCCCTATAGTTTGAAAAATGACGGTTTAGGTTCCTAAACTTTGAAAATTGGCACTTTAGCCCCCTAAACTTGGATTTTCCCCCAACTTTTTAGGCTAGTAGTCCCATTAATTTCAAATAATCTGTTTTCTGGAAAATTACAGCTTAGGTCCCTATAGTTTGAAAAATGACGATTTAGGTCCCTAAACTTTGAAAATTGGCACTTTAGGCCCCTAAACTTGGATTTTCCCCAACGTTCTAAGCAAGCATTCCCATTAATTTCCAATAATCTATTTTCTGGTAATTTACAGCTTAGGTCCCTATAGTTTGAAAAATGACGGTTTAGGTCCCTAAACTTTGAAAATTGGCACTTTAGCCCCCTAAACTTGGATTTTCCCCCAACTTTCTAGGCAAGTAGTCATATACAATTAGAAGGACCTGTTTTCTGGAAATTTACAGCTTAGGTCCCTATAGTTTGAAAAATGACCGTTTAGGTCCCTAAACTTTGAAAATTGGCACTTTAGCCCCCTAAACTTGGATATTTATATACGCAGGAGGAGTTTAGTGACTCTTTGGGGGAAACTAGTGAGTCTTTGACAATTAAGTCAAAGCTATGCCAGTTGAGAGAAATCCGTGCGCAGTTAACTCAACATAGGCTTGATCTTTTTCGCGGCACTTGTTTTGGTGCGTTGCTGGATTCTAAGGACTTGAATAACGACCCTGCGCTTTGTCTTTCCATTTTGAAGAAGGAGATACCCCCTGGTGGTCAGCCGAGGGAGTCATTATATTACCATTTTCACGGGCACACACTTAGGTATGGCCCGGAGGAGTTCTGTCTTATGACGGGACTCATTTTTGGCCCGATGTCGAGCCTTCCTGCACCCACGCATCGGGGATTTGTTCACATAATATTTGGGGACGAAAAATTGACCATTGGCCGCCTCAAGAGCTTGTTTGACACCTTCAGCGTCCAAGTTGGTGGAGACGCTTACTCGGACCATGATGTTGTCCGAGTATGTTTGATGATGATGGTGGAGGATTTCTTCCTTGGCCGACAGCATCATTTGCCAATTTCGGCCACCGTCCTTACGTTGATAGAGAATATTGGGGCCTGGAACCGATATCCTTGGGGCAGTTTCATTTGGGATGCAACATATAAGCAGATGAAAGGTTTTATTGAGCGTCGGCGTGAAAAGAGGTCGAAGCTGACGTTAACAAGCTTTATCCAGCCGTTCAAGGTTAGTTATATTAAATATTTCTACAATTGTTAATGACTTTGTAGGCGTAACATTAATTTTTCCACATATATGGATTCTCGAGACTTTTCCTCGCTCGAGTAAGTATTTCCTGCAGCGAAACCGGGTTCCTAGGATAAGTCGTTGGGCTAGGAAACGAAAAGTATTATATACACCCGAAAATGATAGCATTTGTTGGTGACGGCGCGGGTAAGAATTTTTACAAAGTTGGAGGTTTGTATGAAGACAACCCCTTAAATTCTAATATTTCTTCAACTCTTGCATATATTAGACGGCTGACCACCCACTCACGAGACTTGTCGCCACAGCTGAAGAGGAGGGAATGGCGTGGTATAGGTCCAGCCAGAGGTTCTTCCGCGGTGAAGCCGGTGGGGACCCTGACGGCGGCGACGATGATGACGATGACGAGGACGGCGACGATGACGGCGGCGGCGATGACGAGGACGAGGCCGTTAACGATCAGGAGCACGGTGGCTTCACCACGGGACATCAGGGATTCCGGGCTCCAACACCACCGGTCCGTTTCTCAGATATGCCCTCTTGGGATTTTCCGTCCGATGACCCGCATTGGGCGCGGGTGGGTCTGATGCATCAGGCTTGTGTTGGGCTTGAGGTGCGTGTTGACGGGATTCAGGCGCGTTTTAATGTAAGTATTTCATTTAACACCGTTTAACATTTTGGTATGCAAACTTACTAACACCGTTTAACATTTTGGTACTTGTACGCAGGAGCCCTCATAGCCACCCCCTCCTCCTTCTTTTACTCATTTGTCCGCCCAATGGTTTACTGATATCTTTTCTCCCGATGTAGGTTTGGCCCCATCTCAGGGGGTGGTCAGCCCGGTAATCTACGTTTTTATTATGTCTTTTGTTTCGTGTGGCATTCCTTTGCCTTTATAATAATTTTATTAAACAGGGAATGGATGCGTCGTTTCGTCCAACAGGATCTACGTTCGTGCCGCAATCTGGCTTTCCCATGGGCACGTCAATGCCGCTTCATGAAGTTGGCGTGGGCACGTCTATGCCGTTTCATGAAGCTGGCGTGGGCATGTCACCCTCGTTCGCCAGTCCTGTCGTTGACCCAACCCCACCTCAGATGGAGGAGCCCCTTGGTAGGGGGCACGCCAGCGTTTCAATTCGAGATGGCAGTCGTCTCCTTATACACAGTGCCTTTCTACTACCCCTACCAGGCCCCGTCCGCCCATGACCAGTAGGCTGCAACTTGATGCGACGAGTGGTCCTTCCACCCATCCACGTTCAGTTGAGGAACTCTACCTCCAAAACCAGTTGCCGGACAGTATGAGGATTCCTTATTTACCTAATCTTGCTGTAGGACCAAGGTTTTGGGGGAAATTATTGGTCTATTTAGACTATGGATGGCTTGAAGACCCGATTAGTACATTCATATGTTATTATAGTCTTACAATGTGAATACCAAAAAAACATCACTGTAGCTTATCATTGAATGGTTTATTTATAGCATATCGAGGCATGGATTCAAATGTTGCTCATTTCACGTTCTCTAGAGAGCGACTGGACGGTTGTCGTCCCAGAGTGGTGGGGAAGGCTGCAACTTGGGAACCTAGATGAGGTAGTTACGCAAATCGACGGGTCAATGACTTTGACGGACAGATTTCCGTGTTGGTCACCTTTTGTGAACAAGGTATGTAATCTAAGTTTCCTTATTTCAAACATTATGAATTTATACCTTCTAACTAATGTTAAATTTATGTTTTTCAGGTTCTTATTCCCATCAACGTCGATAGCTGTCATTGAGTGCTCGGGGAGTACTCCTTACGAACCATGGAACTGATTTTATATGATAGTTATCAGGTCGATTCCATTTCTCCTAGAATTCCTCCGTTGATTCAGAAATTCCAGCGATCTATGTCGTACGTATTCAGGTTTCTAGGAGACCATGAACGAGCTAGGGAGATGGAGCAATTCAGATGGAGATATGCAGAGGATGTTCCCCAGCAGACTGGTGAGCTCGGCGACTGTGGTGCTTTCACGTGTCGATTTTTGACAGATAGGGTTAACATACAACAACCTAACATGAATATCGATATCATGGCTTGGTTGAGAGAAATGGCAAATTTATTTTGGACCTCCGCGTCGAATTAGCTTTTAAAAGTTGTATAACTTTTATTATTTACGGTTTAATTTTTATTGTTTGGTGTTTCACTTTTATTATTTGGTCTTTACTTGCATACATCTTTACCTCAATCAACTTCACAGTAGTTACACAATTCTCACAATAACATAAAAGGAATTCATTGAAACTACAATTCATTGATCTACAACTTGAAAGAACTGATCTACAACTTGAACACACATAAAAATACATACTAAACGATAACCATTTGTGTAGGCTTTATTGTTCACATGATAAAGGAGAATTCAAAGGCTACTTCTTCTTATAATTCAGATTATTCAATTGATTAGAAGAAGTAGCCATTGAATTCTCCTTTACCATGTGAACAATAAAGGCTACATAAACGTTTATCGTTTGATACTACAACTAGAAAGTGATAAACTACATACTGAACGAGACCAATGAACCCGATGCTTCGGTGATCGTTGAATTCGCCACCACTCCATGGGGGTATTTATAGGAAGCCGCATCCGCATCCGCACTTGCGAACCTACCCGCATCCGCATCCGCACTTGCGAACCTACCCGCGCCCGCACTTGCAAACCTACCCGCACCCGCACCCGCATCCGCACTTACGAACCTAGCTTTTTAAATACCCCCCGCTAGATGAATTGTAAAACACGCAGACGAGAAAAATTATTCAATAATGACTTCTGACATGGCATTGCCAAATCTTCACGTTTGGACCTTTAGGTGTTTATCTCAACCCTTTTCAGCCACTGCCAGAGAGTTATACGGTTAGTAAGTTTTAAATTTCGGGTTTTGCTTGTGTGAAACAACATAGTATAACGCTAAGTTTGTTAATTTTCATGAACATATGCACATCCACAATTGTTCACCATAAAAGTCCACCATCAAGGGTACTTCACAGAACCACCTAGAAGACATTACTTCCGTGGTCTAGAAATTTATGTTGACATGTTAGACGTGGATGACCTTTCAATGCAACTGCTTCAACAAATAATGAGAGAACTAGAGTACGACGAACCAAAATATTTAAAGTTGTATTTTAAACGGCCGAATGCAGACTTGTTGACTGGACTGGTAGAATTGACTACCGATGAAGATGTAGCCAATATACGTCATTTTGTTGACGGACATTCCGTGATTGAAGTGTACAGCGAGAAAGTGGAGCTTAGCAACTCCAGACTCGTCTCACCCGAGCATGTAAGAAGTCGGTGGGGATTGCAAAAAACCCAGGCATCGTGTAGCAGAAGTTTGACATTTAAATAATTTTGTACTGCTCATGTGGACTGAAGATTTGATTTGTAGTCGTTTCGATCCCAACGTTTGCTAAAGTGTTACTAAAAACCAAAATCATTTATTCATGACCAAACTATAACATGAAAAAACAACAACATAGAAAATGCAAAGTACAACATGAAACCACAACACATAAACTGCAACAACACTACCACCACCTAAAGATAAAGTGCATTACATTGATCGATGAAGGCTTGCTTCTCGCTTATCTTCGCTTGAAGAACTGCGAACTCTTGTATAATGTTGTGGACGTGTAAGTTTTCTTGACGAATACGGGACTCCTTATCTTTGATTTCCCTCTTCATCCTTTTTATCTCCTTTTCTTCATCTTCCATCCTTTTCAGGTGTCCCTCCTTCCTAGCCAACAACTGTTTCCACTCTACAGTGAATTCCTCGATCTCCTTTTCACTTTTTTTTACCGCCTTCTTTAATCTATCCGGCATTACTTGTGAAGACTGTGGGCTTGAAGAAGATGCATTTCCAGCCATGTGCTTGGTGAAAGATGAGAGTACAAAGTCGTATGAGTGTTGTGAGTCTTAAGTTGGAATTAACATGGGTATTTATAGCCACAACATCGCAAGTGCGAACCTACCTTTTCAGCTCCGCAAGTGCGAACCTACCTTTCCAGGTCCGCAACTGCGAACCTACCTTTTCATCTCCGCAAGTGCGAACCTACATTTTCACGACTATAAGTAGGTGGTCCGATGAATTAGTAGTTTCACAAGTTGCTATCAATCCTTTCTACCATCCACAACGTTTGCAAACCGTCTCTACCATTTCGTGCCACTATTATGGCTGAGGGTTCAAGCTCAAAAGGGAAAAGGTCCACCAATGGGGCTGGAACTTCACGACAAAACGACAACCAACCCTTATATAATGGAGATTACAGGAGTACCTCGTGGGTTCCAGTAACAACAGAGGAGTGGACAGAATGGG
The DNA here is from genome assembly GCA_033807775.1 of Saussurea involucrata. Lineage (NCBI taxonomy): Eukaryota > Viridiplantae > Streptophyta > Magnoliopsida > Asterales > Asteraceae > Saussurea > Saussurea involucrata. The sequence continues at coordinate 37,574,405 of CM066319.1, forward strand.
GTCGAACTAGGGCCGATTATCCATTCACGGAAGAGGAGACAGATCAGTGGAACGCTGCATGGGAGCAATACTACCTCGACCATCGCTTGAATGAACCACCAATGTATCAATCTAACCAGACGGAGGATCTTATAGGAACTCAAAGAATGCCTACCCCCGTCAAAAAGTCCATTGATGACGCGAACGCCCATATCGATAACATAAAACATTTATGGAACCAAAACAAGTCGATTATTCAACAAAAGAAGGAGTGACTGGAGGAGAAGAAAGAAGATCTAGCACAAAGGAAGCGGGAGGTTCGAGATGTGCAAAAATAGATTCGCGAACTAGAAGAGGAGATTACTGAGCTCACAGAGAGCTACACAGGAATGGAGGAGGTTATTGTTGAAAAGGTTGCCTGGATCACCAAAATGCAGGACATCTACCCGTAGTAGTAGATTTCATCAACTGTACTAGTAGATTTCATCAACTGTACTAGTTTCCATGCTTTATGAGTATCAATAAAATACAACTTTCATGTTTACTTTGTTTTACACACAATAACACTTAACAGACACAACAAAGTACATTGAAATCAACAGTAAACATAAGGACAAGAAGCTTGAAAGACAATTGAACATAACGGCCATAAATTGAGACTTCAAACATGTTTACTCGTTCAAATCAATGTTTAGATCGAAAGTATGATGTCTAGAACTTCCGTAATTGGTCTCCTGAGTCACATCTGCTTGAGTTTGCCGGCTACCGGATGCTCTTTCATGTTGGCGACTACCCGGTGCTCTTGGACGTTGGCGGCTACCTGACGCTCCTTGATTCACTGGAAAATCATTATGACAGTTTGACCGATTGTGTCCGCTTTGTTTATACCGAGAACATCTTCTCGGTGTCGGATCCTCGCCACGGGATGGGATACGATCGTGGTTGCTCGGTCTACCAATGCCTTTCTTCAACAACGGAGGTTTAACGGTCATAAGTGGTGGGTCTGGAACAACCCACGTTTCAGGAGGCCCAGCCGGATGTATGACCTCTAAGTATGTTGCTCGCCAGTTAGCCGTCGTGAAGTAACCAAGCGCCAGGTGGGTCACATCTGTACACCGAAGATGTCTTACAACGGCGATTGCATGACTGCAAGGTAAACTGGACATCTGCCACTTCATACAAGTGCAACTACGATTATTGTAAGTCACCTTGGCGTCCCTGCGCATATCGTAAACTTCGTATAAACCATGACCAATTTCATGGACAGTAAACCTCGCCGACTTCATTTGTCTCCTTTTAACTTTTGTCATTGCATATGGGGTTAGAAAATCTACCCATTTGGCTGCAGAAACACAAATAGTCAAAATACTGAAAATATTCTCATTTTTTGTAACAAAAGTAGATTGTATGTAGGTTGATATATGTATAGATGATAACCTGCTTTGTTCCGACGCTTTGCATACCAGTCTTGTTGCATTGATCGAAACTAATCCAAGAGGGACACGACAGGTAACCTCCGAGCGTAACGGGACAGTGCATTGACAGACTTGGCACCGTTTGAAGTCATTATGTTGTAACGAATTCTAGGAAAATGGGCCCTAGACCATCTTTCTGGCGTAGTATCGGATTCCAAAACTTGGACTCCCACAGGTACAGCAGCTCGTAGAGCTGCCATTTTAAGTTCGAAGTCACGCACCGTGTACGTTTTACAGACCTTCCAAAACATAGTCCTCCTATGGTCGATCCTATTATCCCTGGTTCTCATGTTCATCATAAGATGGCGGCAACACATCGCATGATGGGCACGTGGGTACACCGTATTGATAGCTTGGCATATTGAACCCGCCCTATCGGATACGAACACCAACCCTTCGGGTTTGCCGATACATTGCTTCAGGTTTGCCAAAAAATAAGTCCATCCCTCTCCACTCTCAGACCTACCAACTTCGAAAGCGAGCATGAAAATTTGATTATTGGCGTCCATAGCAACAGCTAAGAACATTGTGCCCAAGTAAGGCCCCTTCAAATGAGCGTCGTCTATTATAATGACCGGGCACAAATAGTTCGCAAACGATCGGATCTACGAAAAGTTATGCTGAAAACGTTAGAATACTATTGTATAGTGAAACTGTAGACTGTATAAGAGGAAATAATATATACCGCGCAACCAAGGGCATAAAAACAAAGGTGAAAACGTCCTGTAATATCTCTCTCTATTCGGGAAAAGGTACCCGGGTTATGAAGCTCCAAATTATATAAAAACCCAGGGAGTCGCCTGTAAGAATCGTGGGGGTCGCCCCACACCAAGGCTAGCGCAAAAGCTTTCGCACGCCACGCTTGCGAATACGAGATATCTACGTTGTATTGCTCCTTGATGTCCTTCACAATGTCGGATCCACGGAGTTTACGGCTTTCATCCTGTACTTTAGGCAGGATTATATTACCCAGTACTCTCCTATTGGCGTTATGGTGGTTAGGATGCATCTGGGTCCTTGAACAAACGTGTACATCATTCATCCTGTGTACCTGGAACATAGTGGTATCTTTGACATTTGCAGCATACACACGCCAATCACAGTTAGCATCCCTATACTTCGCTTCGAATCGGGTATTTGAAGATCTCTCCACATAATACTCGTAACCCTCTTCAACAAACTTTCTTCCGAGGGCGAGGGTCAGGTCATCTTTCATGGCGAATATGTTCCCTTCATTCAGTCTGTTACTACGATTATAAGCTACGGGCTCTTGGTTAGGTGTTATGAAATGGTCATCCCGATCTGGAAGGGGAGGAGGTTGGCCAAAAAAATCATTTATTCCACCGTATGATTTAATAGGACTGGTTTCTTCTTCTTCATCTTCTTCGCCGTCTTCTTCATCGTCTTCTTCATTATCTTCTTCATTATCTTCTTCATCGCTATCAATACCAGGAATATCCAAACGGTAAACATGGGACTCGTCTTCTTCTTCTTCTTCTTCTTCTTCTGCTTCTTCTTCTTCTTCTGCTTCTTCTTCAAGTGGTTCTTCTACCGGTTCTTGGGTCTCCGGAACAAATTTGGGGTTATAACCATAATTATCTTGAGTAAGAAAATCAGGATTATACCCATACACATGCTCATCTTCAGACTAAAAATGAGGCACGTAAGCTTGACTCTGCTCAACAGCAGACACATCCGGCTCTCGTATGGTGTTCGAACCACCACTAACATAAAAAGAAGATTGACTCTCCTCAGTAACAGACACATCAGGCTCCCCTACGCTGTTGGAACCACCACCAACATTGTTTGTGTCGAAGCCCGCAAGATCGATATAAACAAAAAGTGTTGGTGGATTTCTTACAACCGCAGCAGATTCCATAAAACCTTGTACATCGTTAGTGTCTCGTAACTCATAAAGTTGGCCAAAAAATTGGTACACTATTTTAGTCGTACCAAAATTAGGGTTGAATCCACATTTGCGTTGAACACACCTAACAAGCTTAGAATGTGTAATGTTGGTTGGCACCATGACTCGCATTATCGGGAGTGTGGAAAAATACTTCCAATCCGTCCTGTTCTGTTGCCAAGAACCCCCAGGCCAAATACGTAGCTTAATTTTATCAGGTAAGGAACTCATTTTTAGAAAAACCAGAAAACAGAGACACAAATCTAGACAATTGAAAATTTTGTTTAAGACAATGTGCACTACGGTTGGGAAAAATCGTATGGAAAAATCAGTGTTATATAGACGTCTGGTTTGTAAAATTAGGGTTTGTAAATTAGGGTTTCGGCTCGGGTCCGCAATTGCGGTGCCACCCTTCCAAAAATCAGATTTAAAAAAAACATTTTTTTGTCGTTTGGTGTGCAAGTGCGGTCCGCACTGGACCGAGTCGGGTCGGAGTGCGGACCCATGGCTATTTGGGTAAAGTGGCAGAGACTTTGGCTATTTTGTCAATACCGGAATCTGATTTGGCTATTTGTGTCAATTTCCCATTTGAAAAGGGGGGTATTGATGGTGGGGAAGAGCAGGAGCCGACCATAAATGTTTGGTAGGTCACTTTTGTTTTATACACAGATACATATACATTCCCTTTACATTTATATATAATATTATAATATTTAATATTTTTAAAGAAAATTAGAGAAATAAATGAAAAGACAAAAATATCCCTACTACTAACAGAAAAAATTAACGGAGTTAATAATGGAAGACCACTTTTAAAGCAAAATGAGAACTACAAGGACGATTTCTAGAGTTATCAAAGTTCAAGTACCACTTTCAAATATTTCAGTAAACCACGAGGATCAAAATTAGAGTTTACTCAAAAAATTTAGTCTACGGTTTAAGAAACATTGCGTAAATCTAACCACTCAAATGAATGTACCGGAAAAATGATCTTTTCAATAAATGAACCATCACACGACATCCCACCTAATTTAATATTATTGTAACTGTTAGTCCCAGATGGCTATAACAAGTATTGTAGAAGGGGGGGGGGGGGGGGGGTTGAATACAATACTCAAAATTTTCACAATTTTAATTCTATTATTGAAAATCTTCAACAAGAATTACACATAGAAACTAAAGACTGTTGCGGAAAAGAACAGATAAACTATTCTAACAATCTTTCACAAAGTATACTAAACAAAACAACTAAGAACACTTAGAACAAAGCTATGAAGTTTTTAAGCAATATGGAGATTTCTTGCACTGAGAGAGATTTCCAGAAAGCATGGTTTGCATGGGAGCCTTCTACTTCCTTTTATAGTGAGGTGAGCATTAAATGCTTGGGACACCTGTCTTCAGGGGACTTGCTTCGTACCAGTAGACTTTTGAAAAGTTGATATGTCATTATCACCTTTTCCTTGGTACAAGGAATAGAACCCATGCTGAAAGAGACTTTATCTAAAAATAGATAAGATGACAGAAAGTCACTTTTACTTGGCAAAAGATATTGTCCCATATTAAATGATCTTCTTGACGTGTATTCCAAGACAAATCCACCGATGAAGTTCCACCGATGTATTTGACTTGAGTCTTTAAAATAATCTTCAAAGAAAACCATTTACACAAAGATTCCACCAATTTGAGCACCCTTATCGGTGGAATAAATCAGGCCGATGTGTGAAGACACAATCGGTGGGGAGGATGTCCACCGATGTGTGAAGACACAATCGGTGGACAATGACTTGTATGCTTCTTGAGAAGATTCTTCTTATTTCCACAATGAGAATTTCTTCAAGCTTGGTTTCGGTTGATCTTCGACTTCACCGAACAGTTGCTATCTTGTACAAGCCATTTAAAGAACCATGCTAAAATATTCTAAGTAAGGTATAGGGAGGAACATCAGTGAGTCAATTTCAAATCTTGGTGACCCAACAATCTCCCCCTATTTGAATTTGAGCTCTATACTTAGAATATTTAAGAGTGACTAAAAGTAAAATGCATTTTGACCCTTTTTACTCTTTTTGGGTTCTTTTCACATAGACCATTCTTTTTGTTCTTTTTTTCTTTTGTATGAGTATGTATACTATAGACAATATTTACAAGTAAAATAACTATGTGCAACAAAGAAATTCAAATAGAAAAGTACTTGCATTACCGAAATTTTCATACATTGGGAGATGAAGAAAGTTTTACAAGTACTTGAGAAATGAAAATGAAAACACATAGATCATTTTCTCATTTTCTGTCGGTGCTGGATCTCGGCAAGGATGTTCTTGTAGAAAGGTTGTGCTTTGGGGATATATGGCATAAGATTGGAAATGCCTTCAAGAAAAATGATGTCGGCCAAGGGGTTTTGAGAAAACCTGAAGAAACGTCGGTGGCCGAAACCATCATTGCAGTAGAGTCCGGGAATCGGTGAAAAACTTATCGTGGTTGATGGATAAGTGGTTGAAGTGGGAAGAGACAAATTTAGATTGTCCACATAGGGAATCCTTCCTTTCGCGGCCAAGTCTTTGAAGATATGATCGGTGACCTTTTGGTTCTTGGTATTCGGTAGGCGGATGTCTTCTTTGAGGGATTGAAGTTTAGCTCTTTCATCGGTGGAGAGGACGATGTTATGTTTCTTTTTCACTTCTTTCATTTTGTCCATCAAGCCTTCAATGTAATCGACGAATACTTCTTTCTTTGGATTTACACTCTTTACTAGAAGTTTGGAGATTTCAAACCATTCAGAGAGGCCGAATTGTTTCAAGCTGTAATCTCTAATACTTCTAGAGATGCCATCTTCTCTTTCAATGATTAATCTTATGTCGGCATGGTTGGCTTTGGAAGTGGCAATTTTGATACCTGTGATTGGAGATCTGTTGTTTCGGTAGTGCATTGCCTTTTTGTACCAGGATATTTCATCATCCTTTTCTTCCTAAAGAGCACTCAGTGCCGATTTCTGAGTTTTGATGACATCGGTAGACTTTACTTTTGCTGCTTCTTCCTTGGCAGCTTTCAGAGAAAGAGCTTTAGTTTCATCCAAAGCTATTTGAGCAAGTCTAGCCTCCTCAATTTCTTGAGGAGATAGAACGAGATCGGTGGATGATATTTGGGATGGAGGCTTGAGTTTTAGAGTTTGAGCATCCTCAGGTCGGGCCCCATACTTGGCTAACTCTTTCTTTTTCTTTTCTTCTTCGGCTTCTTGTTCAGCAGAGAGTACTTTCTTTCCTTTATCCTTAGGGGTTTTAGACACTTGCTCCCCCTCAGATTGTGCAGGGGTTTTCTCCACCGATGGAGATTTCGGTGGTGGTGAATGTATTGGTGGTGGAGAAGATTTCGGTGGTGGAGAAGATTTCGGGGAAGATCTCTCCACCGATTGTTGAATAGAAGGAAAAGAGGTGGTACCAAAATGTTTCGGTGGTGTACCTGAGGTATCGATGGCTTTCTTGGAGATGCGGATGTGAGGATGATCGGTGGAAAGTGAAGGCTGATTGCTACTTGTTCTTTTGACCGAAGGCATTTTCGGTGGTGGTGCAGTTTTCTCCCCCTCAGCAGCAGCCTTAACAGTCAAGCCCAAGAGAGTAAACACCGTATCAAGTTTTTCGTGAAGGAGGCGGATACTGGTAGGATCAACACTAGTCAAGGTAAAGTCACCCAGATCTAACTCCCAATCCAGGCTCCTCTCAAGGAGATCAACATGTTGATGAAGTGATTCAAGGGAGTCAGAGAGACGGGTCCGAAGATTCTGATGCCGACGGGTCTCACTATTAAGACGGAAGAGCTCAACATCTTTAATTGTCGTGGATGCCTTGAAAGCACCAAAAGAAACTGCAAGGTCGGAATGCGAGGTGGTCAAAGATTCCACCCTATTGGATAATAATGCCAAGTTTTCAGAGAGTGGTCGAAGATCTTCACGAAGAGCATCTGCCAAAAGTTGAGGTTGCCGAGACTCGAGCTCAGATATCCTGTCGTTGGATTGAGCCATTAAGGAGACCGTGGCCTGTTTGAAAGTTTCAAATTGGGTACCGACCAACCGACACTGACGAGCACATTCTTGAACCTCCGCTATCAATTCACTCAGTAGTCGAATACCTGTAATGGGAGGAGCACGGTCCTCGTGTAATTGGAATCGGGGATCTTGCGGTGATAATCGGGAATGAGGTAGTATTCTTTCCTTAATAAAATTAGAGGAGGTTGGCTGAGCCCATGAAGGTTCGGGGTAAAGAAACCTTTGTCGGGGAGAGGGCGACATCGGTGGAGGAGAGGGTGGTCGGCGAGGTGAGTTTATGGGGGATCGGTGAGGTGAAGAGATCGGGGTGGGTATTTTCCATGGAGATGGTGGATCGGTGTTAATGGTCTCGTCGATGGGAATCGTGGTTCGGGAAGAACCGGTGTCTTCTAGTATAAATTCAAAGAAGTCCCTTGGGAGGGATTTTTGTGTGGGGGAACCCTCAGCGGGTTGTGCATCATCGATCTCATAAAGATCGGGTGTAAGGTTGTGCAGTGAAAAATCTGAACCCTCGACGGGAGAGACCCTGAGGTCATCTCCACCACCCAAAGAAGCGAGTGGGGAGGTAAGTTGTGGTTCCTCCAAAAGTTCAACTGAAGTCTGTGGAGAGGCAACAGAGGAGTTGGTAGGGGTTGTAACGGATTCCCTTGGCCCGGAGGGGTGAAGTTCAACAACTGGCGATTTTTTAGAATCGACAGTTGGCTTAGTCGGTGGGGCCGAAGGTTTTCGAGACCTCTTTAAAGGATGAAGAGTGCCTCCGCTTATGAGATGGGATTTGAACCGGGGAAGCCTTCGAGGGATCTCTCGGTGGCGTGGTTCAAGAAGCGGGTGTGGAGGTGTCGGTGGCCTTTTGTTGTTTCTTTTTAGCGCCACCCGACGTCACTCGAGGACGGGGAGAGGGGGCCACTACAACTTGGGGTTCCTCGGGAACTTCGGGGTGTTGAAACCCGGGAGCTTCCGCCTCACCCCAGTTAAAATTGGGAGAAAAAGCATAAGAGATCATACCTTGGCGTAGAGGGTGATCAGTAGCGAGACGACCAACAGCAAGAGTCTTTTGGCCAACAATGGGAGATGACCAATCGTAAAAGAATCGAGGAGATTGAGACTTGCGATCCACATCCAAAGCGGAGCCGAGCTTGTGTTAAAGGATCATAGAGATGAAGCGAGGATATGCGACATGACACCATTTCGGATGCTTGATCACTTCAGTCAATTCAGTAAAGAAATACTGGGCAAAGTCGACTTTTCTTTGGAAGATAAGTGCATGGGCCAACTTTGTAATATACGAGGGGGATTGATCCTGACCACTTGTCTTTCGAGAAAGACAATGAATCACGTACGCGAAAAAGAAGTTCCACACACCACCCATTTTGTTGCGAAGGAGAGTACCGGGGCCTTTAGAGGATTTGGAGGCATTGTCATCAGATTGGTGGACATAGCCAATGGTACTAATAACTTGTTCAAGAAAGTTATCGACGTGCATGTCTTCATAAGAGAAGAATTGAGGGCACGACGAACGTCATCAACACCGAATGTGAGATCGTGATCCCCCTCCTCGTCAGTGAGAATGGATGCATGGATGGCTTCGTTGGATGGATCATACACACAGGTGAGCCAAAAGTTGCCAATGAGCATCTTGCTCATTTTAGGATTACATGAAAAGGCATGGAGGAGAGAAGATCGAGTCAAGAATTTTATTACCGTGTTGAATTCGGGATGTGCGGGATCGGACTCAAATTTTATTACCGTTTTTTTTAATTTTCTAAATACAACATGCCAAGTTCACTTATTAGAAAATTGAACCTGGCTTCATCTAAGGGCTTGGTGAACAAATCGGCGAGCTGAAGATCGGTAGGAATGAAGTGTAGCTCAATGTCACCTTTTGAGATGTGGTCCCTGTTGAAGTGATATCTGATGTCAATGTGCTTTGATCTGGAATGTAGAACTGGATTATTTGCAATGGCTATTGCACTTGAATTATCACACAGAATTGGGACTTTGGAGTAGACTTGAGCATAGTCCCGCAGTTGATTTTTCATCCACTGTATTTGAGCACAGCAGCTTCCAGCTGCTACATATTCAGCTTCAACAGTTGAAGTTGAAACTGAGTTTTGTTTCTTGCTGGACCAGCTGACTAATTTTCCACCAAGAAGTTGGCAGCTACCTGTGGTACTTTTCCTGTCAATTTTGGAACCTGCATAATCTGAATCTGAATACCCAATTAGTTCAAATCCTGAGTCTTTGGGATACCAAAGACCCAGGTGCAAGGTACCTTTCAGATACCGGAAGATCCGTTTTACAGCAGCCAAATGAGATTCTTTTGGATTGGCTTGATTACGGGCACACAGACAAGTAACAAACATAATATCCGGTCTGCTAGCAGTTAAATACAGAAGAGAACCAATCATCCCTCGATAATTTGTAACATCCACAGATTCACCATTTAGATCAGCATCAAGTTTTAAGGGTGGTGCCATGGGAGTTTTCATAGGAGAGCAATCTAAAAAGTTGAATTTCTTCAGAAGGTCACGAATATATTTACTTTGATTTATAAAAATTCCTTCTGAAGATTGTTTGACCTGAAGGCCTAAAAAGAATGTAAACTCTCCCATCATGCTCATCTCATATTCACTCATCATGAGAGAAGCAAACTCATCACATAGTGATTCATCAGTGGCACCAAAGATGATGTCATCAACATAGATTTGGACAAGAATGATATTACCTGAGGTCTTCTTGATAAAGAGAGTGTTGTCAATTTTACCTCTGGAGTATCCATTCTTTAGAAGAAAGACAACAAGAGTGTCATACCAAGCACGAGGAGCTTGCTTGAGGCCATAGAGAGCCTTGTCTAATCTGTACACATAGTCTGTATGAGTTGGGTCTTCAAAGCCTGGTGGTTGTTTCACATAGACTTCCTCTGCAAGTTCCCCATTGAGGAAAGCACTTTTGACATCCATCTGAAAGACCCTGAAATTTCGGTAGGCAACATGAGCCAGAAAGATTCTTATGGCTTCAAGTCTTGCAACAGGGGCAAATGTCTCATCATAGTCAATGCCCTCTTCCTGTCGGTATCCTTGAGCAACCAGTCTGGCCTTATTTCTGATAACAATTCCTTCTTCATCTATCTTGTTTCTGAAGATCCACTTGGTTCCAATGATTGTCTTCTTTGGAGGTCTGGGAACCAATCTCCAAACTTTGTTTCTCTCAAATTGGGAAAGCTCTTCTTGCATGGCAGTGATCCAACAGGGATGTGCTAGAGCTTCATCAATTTTCTTGGGTTCAATAAGAGAGAGAAAGTTCACATAGAGACAAATATTTCCAACTCCTCTGCGAGTTTGGACTCCAGCTTGTTGATCACCAATGATTTGATCTATGGGGTGATCTTTGGTCCATTTTGTGGCAGGAGGTAAAGGTGGTGGAATATTTTGTGTGGGATCAGAGGTTCGGAGGAGAGCAGAATTTTCGGTGGTAGGCGTAGGATCGGTGGAATGTTGTGTTTCGGTGGCATGGTACATGTCGGTGGAAGGATGCAAGTTGGTAGGAGTATTCATGTCGGTGGGGAGATGGTCAATTTCGGTGGAAGAGGTGTTAGGCACAATGGAAGGTGACCCAACTTGGTTGTTGGTAGTAGATGGATTTGAATGGATGGGGAATGCATCCGTAGGATTGACAATACGAGCATCACCTATGCATGAAGAGATCCATCTGTGTAATTTATCATCATCATTTGAAAAAGATGATGATCTTAGATCAACGAATTTGACATGAATAGACTCATCAATGCATTTTCTCCTGAGATTGTACACACGATAAGCTTTGGAGGATAGAGAGTATCCAACAAAGATTCCTTCATCAGCTTTGGGATCAAACTTCCCAAGATTATCTCGATCATTTAGAATAAAGCACACACAGCCAAAAACATGAAGAAAGCCAATATTTGGTTTTCTGCCATGGAAAACTTCATATGGGGTCTTATCATGTCTTTTGGAAATCACCGACCTATTTTGGGTAAAACAAGCAGTATTAACAGCTTCAGCCCAGAAATAGGTAGGTAGGTTTGATTCACTTAGCATGGATCTAGCAGCCTCACACAGAGTTCTGTTCTTCCTTTCCACCACTCCATTTTGCTGAGGAGATCTGACAGCAGAGAAGTTTTGAGAAATTCCTTTCTCGTTGAATAAGTCTTCAAGAGCACTGTTTCTGAATTCAGTGCCATTGTCACTCCTCACGGAACGTACAAGTTGTCCATTAAGGACTTCATTTTTCTTGACAAAGTTGATAATTTCTTCAGTTGCATCACTTTTATACCTGAGAAAAGACACCCAAGTATATCTAGTAAATTCATCAACAATTACAAGAATGTACCTTTTGCCTCCTAGACTTGGAGTGCTGACTGGTCCACATAGATCCATATCCAGCATCTGGAGAGGAAGAGTGATGGAAGAGCATTGCTTGGCCTTGATAGAGGTTTTGGTGAGCTTCCCTTTTTCACATGCATCACACAACTTCTCTTTGACAAAGTTCAACTTTGGCATGCCAGTAACCAACTCTTTGTTGGAGATTTTATGGAGTGTTTTGAAGTTCAGATGAGATAGTCGTTTATGCCACAGCCAGTTCCTTTTGGCTGTGTCATCTGATACAAATCATACATTGGAAGAACTGTTGTTTTGTCCCATATCAATGATATAGACATTTCCATTCTTTTTCCGGAAAGAACCACTTTCATGTTTTTGTCAACAATAGTACAGATACAAAGTTCGAAAATAACTTTATATCCTAGATCACACAGTTGGCTAATGCTGAGAAGATTATGCATGAGACCTTCAACAAATGCCACTTTATTGAAGGTGACAGATCCATTAGTGAGAGTTCCATATCCTTTGGTGTAACCTTTAGAGTTGTCACCAAAAGTTACAGATGGACCTTTTCCCGTCACATAGTTGATGAGAAGAGATTTATTTCCTGTCATGTGGCGTGAGCACCCACTATCCAGATACCATATTTGATGGTGCTCAAAGACCTGCATGCATACACATATTAGTTCTTAGGTACCCATTTGGTGGTGGGTCCTTTGGGGTTAGAAGAGGAAGAGTCCTTAGGTTTGATTCTTTCAATTCTTCCCTTTGGACAATCCTTTGCAAGATCAAAAGTGTCACCACAGTTATAACACTTTCTGTAAACAAAGATCTTTTTAGGTTTTTGCAATTTTTCTTTTCCTTTTCCTATGACATTGACTTGAGTAGCTTTAGAACCAAAGGATGAGGAGTGAGGAGGAAAACTTAAAGTCCCATTACTTGAGGTGGAAGCGAATTTGGAAAGATTTCTTGAAGTGTTTTTGAAAAGTTCTTTCCCAAGGTTTGAGGATTTTCCTTTTAAAGAGAGATCGGTGAAGTCAGATTTAGCTCTTTTGAGAGACTTTGATTTTGAAAGATCGGAAGAAGGGACATATTCATCAATCGCTAAATCTTTTAAAAGATCATGGATGGGTTTTGAAAAATCATTGGAGTCCTCTTTTTCCATGTTTTGAACAGACGAAGATTCTTTAGCTTCACCTAGATCTAAAGAGTTTAAGGAAATAGAGTCACAAGAACTTGACTCTGAGGCGTCATCCCATACACTAGAGGTAGGATCAAGAGTTTGAGAAGAGACGTCAGAAAGGGTTTTTCCATAGCCTAAACCAAATTTGTTGTTAACAGAAATTTGATCTTTAAAGATTTGCTCAAGATTCTTTGAAGAACTCGTCCATTTCTTAACAGTCTCTTGTTCTCTTTTTAATTTCTTAAAAAGTTCGTTTTTCTCTTTTGAGATCACATGATTTATGGTTTTCAGATCCTCAAGCTCAGCTTTGATTTCCTCAAACTTTTCAAGTTTAGACATACATATTTCAAGTTGAGAGGTGAGATTTTTAACTTGATCAAATTTTCTTTTCTTACCATCCTTGATAGAATAAAAATCTTTAGTTAAAGATTCATAAGCATCAATCTTTTCACTGTCAGTCATATCATTAAAGGGATGTACCTGAGAGTATGATGTCGAACACCCAGTTGACACCAAAGCCATTGGAGAGGTAGATTTTCAGAATCTTCTACATCTTCTGAGATGTCCATAAAGCACTTGTTGGGAGAGTTGTTGTCACTGTCAGAGATCTCTTCTTCCCAATCATGTATTTCGTCCATGAGGCCCTTTCCTTTTCTAAGGAGACCCTCATTTCTTTCCTTTTCTTTCTTGTATTTGGCTTTGTACTTCTCAGCCCTTTCTTGATGATCTTTGGACGAGGATTGAGTATCTTTCTTGGCAAGGTTTGACTTGAAAGTGTTATTTTTGGGGTTTTCATACTTGGAGGAAAACTTGTCAGAAGATGAATTTCTAGAGTTCATCACACGCTTACTTCTACAGTCAGCTGCGAAGTGTCCTTTCTTTCCACAGTTAAAACATTCCTCATTTGTTTTATCAGACGAGGGAGTTTTTGTAGAAGAGAAGGGTCTTCTAAAAGATTTGGATTTGTTCGAAAAACGAGATTTGTTTTTGAAACCAGCCAACATGGCTATTTCATCAGACAACAGCTTAACCGAGATTTCTTCACCTTCATCCTCAGCATCACTTAGATATGCCTCCGATTGGTGAGAAGAGTTGCTTTAGCTTTCATTGTCAGAATCTGATAAAGGATAGGTGATGCGTGGAACACTTTGAGATTTGTTGGAATTTTCACTAACAAGGGCAATAGAAGTGCCCTTTATCTCTTTAATGAAAGATTTCCTTTGTAAATTGGTTCGTTCAAAGGTGAAGAATGTTCCATATAAAACAGTTAAAGGCATGTACTCAAGGTCCTTGGAAGTTTTGATACAAGTGCACATGTTCTCCCAAAAATCAGGGAGACAATCCATGAACTTGTTTAGAACTTCCTCATTATCATAGACTCTGCCTAGTAACTTCAAATCATTCAGAAGAGAGTTAAAACAATTATAGTAGCTAGGATGAGATTCACCTTTTTCATGAGTGAAAAGCTCATACTTTCTGATGAGAGAGATCTTTTTGCATTTCTTCACTTCCTCTGTACCTTCGTACAGAACACACAGTGTGGTCCACATCTCTTTAGCAGTTTCAAAGTTAACCAGAGAATGATAGACTTCATCAGGAAGTGAGAGAACAATGATTGCTCTAAGCTTTGAATCAAGAGTAACCAGACGTTTTTCCTCATCAGTATATTTCTTAGGATTTTTGAGGATATAACGACCAGTAGCCTTAGAGATCTCTTTGTCAGAATGCTCATCAGAATCATCGGAGTCACTAGAGTCCTCCTTATCAGCAGTTTCTTTACCAGGCCTCTGCGTTTCATAGCGAGCCCAGACTCTAGGGATAATAGGTCCCTCTTTAAGAATGGTTGGATATCTAGTATCCACTCCTTCCATGAATAGCATCATACGGCTTTTCCAAAGAGAAAAGTTGTTAGGATTGAACTTAGGAGGTTTGGTAATGGAACCATTTTCAGAAAAGTTGTTTTGAAAAACATTTTCAACAGTTGAAGATGAAGAGGCAGCCATCGCAGATCAAGTTTATGAGATAAACTTTCTGCTCTGATACCACTTGTTAGTCCCAGATGGCTATAACAAGTATTGTAGAAGGGGGGGGGGGGGGGTTGAATACAATACTCAAAAATTTCACCATTTTAATTCTATTATTGAAAACCTTCAACAAGAATTACACATAGAAACTAAAGACTGTTGCGGAAAAGAACAGATAAACTATTCTAACAATCTTTCACAAAGTATACTAAACAAAACAACTAAGAACACTTAGAACAAAGCTATGAAGTTTTTAAGCAATATGGAGATTTCTTGCACTTAGAGAGATTTCCAGAAAGCGTGGTTTGCATGGGAGCCTTCTACTTCCTTTTATAGTAAGGTGAGCATTAAATGCTTGGGACACCTGTCTTCAGGGGACTTGCTTCGTACCAGTAGACTTTTGAAACGTTGATATGTCATTATCACCTTTTCCTTGGTACAAGGAATAGAACCCATGCTGAAAGAGACTTTATCTAAAAATAGATAAGATGACAGAAAGTCACTTTTACCTGGCAAAAGATATTGTCCCATATTAAATGATCTTCTTGATGTGTATTCCAAGACAAATCCACCGATGAAGTTCCACCGATATATTTGACTTGAGTCTTTAAAACAATCTTCAAAGAAAACCATTTACACAAAGATTCCACCGATTTGAGCACCCTTATCGGTGGAATAAATCTGGCCGATGTGTGAAGACACAATCGGTGGGGAGGATGTCCACCGATGTGTGAAGACACAATCGGTGGACAATGACTTGTATGCTTCTTGAGAAGATTCTTCTTATTTCCACAATGAGAATTTCTTCAAGCTTGGTTTCGGTTGATCTTCGACTTCACCGAACAGTTGCTATCTTGTACAAGCCATTTAAAGAACCATGCTAAAATATTCTAAGTAAGGTATAGGAAGGAACATCGGTGAGTCAATTTTAAATCTTGGTGACCCAACAGTAACCTTCCGATTTAGAAAAAAAATCACAATTCTACTCTAAGAGTATTTTCAATGAATTAAAAAATTATAAATTATAAATTAAAGAATTAAAGTTAAAATCTCTAAAAAAATTATATTCAATTTCAAAAAAATTCTCTTTTTAAAGATGGCATTATTTATTATATTATTAAAATATTTCGTACATTTAATAAAATAGTATTTCTCTGTTCTAAACGTTTCATTTCAAGGTTTTCTTATTGAGGGAATATAATAAAAAAATCATTTCTCATTCATAATAACCATTTTTGAAGAATTTTTTAAATTTAGAGTAATTCACACTCTCTTATACTTTCTCTATACTGTAGAATCTAATAGACCTGGCAAACGTGTCGTGTCATGTCGGGTTCAAAGTTAAACGGGTTGAGAATGTTTGATCCTAACCCGACCCGTTTAATAAACGGGTCAGAAAGTCCCAACCCTAACCCGACCTGCCTAACCTGCCACGACCCGCCTAACCCGTTTAACGCGTTTAAAATTTATAAAACTAAAAATTAAATATAAAAAATTCACAAAAAATTCCAAAATTCAAATGAAAGCATTAAAAATCTAAATTTTAGTTCAAACTTATAAGTTCTAAGCAAATACAAAACATTAAAAATCCAAAACATTAAAAATAAAACTTATAATATATATATATATATATATATATATATATATATATATATATATACATATATATATATATAAACGGGTTATTCGGGTCACTTTCGAGTTGAAACTTTTGACCCTGACCTTACCCGTTTAATTTTCGTGTCGTGACGTGTCAACCCGTTTACTTAAACGGGTTGAAATGTATTATCCAAACTCGTTTATTTCGTGTCGAGTTCGTGTCGGGTTAGCGTGTCGTGTCAGTTTTTGCCAGGTCTATAATCTATTGGAGCAAACAAAATGCCCAAAATCCTCATTTTCTCCATTAAAATTCTATTGGAGATGCTCTAACTAGCCAGGATGCCAAGCTGACTTAACTAAAGGCTTAGGCCTACCAAGTTTTCTATGAATCGACACTTCTTGTTTATGCCCCTAGTCGTTCATCCCTTCTAAAAAGGGGTACTTTTTTACTCTTAAGAGAAACTCTAATCCATCATAAGTTCATATTATCATGAACCTTTGCAGGATTTTAAATATCTATAATTTTCTACTTGTAGCATATGTTATGAACTTTGGTTAATTTCACTAACAACTGAACCTATAACACAAAAGACAATTTTTAACAAAATTCACAATCAATTTTTCAACATATTTCAGCAACATCACACAATCAAACACACACAAAAACTGAGAGGTAATGAAAGCACGTGTTATTAATTTTTTTTTATTTTCAATAACAATTGGGATCTTAATAGTAGAAACAAATGAAAACTTCTTACAAAATTTCCTAGTCAAGTTCCTACATTTTCAATCAACAAGATTTAGCAAGTAAAAAAGACACAATCAAACCACTTACAACATTTGCTAGTTTCACTAATCATTGGGACGTCGAAAAAAGTGAAACAAAAGATCAAAATTTCGTAGAGAAATCC
The DNA here is from genome assembly GCA_033807775.1 of Saussurea involucrata. NCBI lineage: Eukaryota > Viridiplantae > Streptophyta > Magnoliopsida > Asterales > Asteraceae > Saussurea > Saussurea involucrata. Next base: position 37,591,876 of record CM066319.1, read on the forward strand.
TTAATAAACTACAATATTTTTCACCGAAGACAAATTAAACAATCAAAGAACACAAGAAGATAAAATCAAGTAAGATATAAGTACCAATTCACTCTCCTTGTGCTCGTAAGAAGACGATGGAATTGGAATCTTACCACGAAATTGGTATAAAGAAAGCCAAATAAATTCCCAAATCACTAAACAAATACAAGATAATTAATCAACAAAACAGACAAGAACAACTAAAATAAATTAAACTGTCGACAAATTGCTTTAATTGCTCTATCTTAGCGACATCCATATTGAATGTTCACCGGAAAACAAAGGGTTTTTAGACCCGTTTAGATGGAGAACACGAAGGGGCTTTTGGAGTGGTTTTACTGAGACTACTAGCTCTGAACTTCAAGGTTTAAGTCGTTTCTAGTAAATTCTAAACGAAAGAATAGGACGAGACTGGAGTCAAAGACGTTCGCTTTGTATTCCTTTTTCAATGTAAAGTAATACAATTTTGGTCCTTATAATTTACACAAAACTATATAAATTATTCTTAAACTTGAATAAATATATAAATAGTCGTTACAATTTACATTTTTGTATGAAAAGGGTCCTATAACCTAACAACATCTGTTATCTCTGTTATGTTTGGGGACATTTTGGTCTTTTTCTATTCTCTTTTCCATTTTGGCAAACCACAAGGACCAAAACTGAAGTATATAATATTTTATTTTATACATATATACACACACACATATACCCAACAACCCAACCGTATTTCCCCATACCCTCTCCCAACCTCTTTTTTCAGCCTCCTTTTGCTGAGTGCCCTCCGCCAGAATGAATAGATTCACAGTCCTAGAGAATATTCTTATCAAATTAGTCATGGCATCTGTTGGGAACTGAAGATATGCTAAGTATGGTTAGTACTGCCAGAACAACATTACTACTGCCAGATCAATGTTAGTGCTGCCAGAACAAAGATACTACTGCTAGTTCAAGGTTAGTACTGCTGAGTCATTAATGCTGCAAGAACATGATTAGTACTGCTAGACAAGTTACTACTGCTGGTACATGGTTAATACTGCTGAACAAAAGTTAGTACTGCTGGTGTCTTACGAAAACTGTTAGTACTGCTTGGGCATATCGAAGATTATTACTGCTGGAAGATTATTAGTACTGCTTGAAAAGAATGAAGTTAATACTGCTTGGGATCAGAACATGGAATGCGAGATTGAAGGAGATAAAGATGGAATGATTGAAGATATACTTAAAAGAATATTCTGAAGATCAATCTTATTTTGATAGTTATCTTGTAATTATTCAGTATATATATTTGTTGATAGATAGCTATTAAGAAGACGGAAATAATACGATATACAAAATACAATTAGAATTCGATTGTGTTTTAGAGAGAATTAACCTCAAGGTTTAAGAACCCTATTTCTAGAGAAGTAGAAGTCGTCTTGTTGAGCTTGTTCAACGAGATTGAGGTTTGGTTGTTAATCTTGTGAGTCGAAACAGTGAATACAAACAACTGTGTATTTTCTGATATATTGTTCTTTGATTGTGGGAATTAAAGTTCTATTCCGCAGATTCTTTAATTCTGAATTCTAAGTATTGTTAATCTTGTTAAGATTCGATCCTGACAAGTGGTATCAGAGCTTGTGTTTCTTAGAATTCGACAATTATTATGGACAATTCTATTGAATCAAACAGTACTTTTGATTGGAGTGATCAAGCAGAAGAGGCAATCCAGAATCATGCACTCATGGCAGAAGTCTCAGATATTCCTACTGAGGTAAAATCTAATCTCTGTTCTCAAGCTTGTATAGACACTGTTAAAAGGTATAGAGATCACAATCAGGGAATGTGTGATGACCTTAAGAGATTAGAAAAGGACATAAGAGATTATGTATTGATTGTTGAAAGGTTTGAAGAACAAATTAAGGCTTTTCAAGCCAATGAACTTCAACACTCATATGATACAAACTACTGGAAGTGGGAAAAGGGTGGTCTGGAGTTCCAACTGAAAGAGTCTAGGGAAGAGTGTGAGAAACTAAAAGGAGAGCTTGAGAAAGTTAAACTAGATGTAGAAAAGTTTACTTGTGCCTCTAAAGTCATGGACAACATAATCAACTCTCAAATCAATAGTAAGTTGAAACCAGGAATAGGGTACAATGCCACACCCCCACCCTATAACAACAACTACATCCCTCCTAAGTCAGACCTATTAGAAACCAAGGATAGGAAGGACTTACCTAAAGGAGCCACTGAAGTAGATCCAGTAGATAAAGTAGTTGTTGAGGATGAGACTGAAAAAGTAGGATCTGATGAGGAATGTGAAAGTCCATGTGTTGAAAGTCCATGTGTTAAGAACAATGAGATGAAAAGGACTGACAAGGGAAAGGGAGTTCATTATACACAGACCACTGTTGTGAACTCTAAAACTTGTGAACATTGTTCTTGCAAGAAATCTCAAGAGAATAAGCCCCAAAAACATGATAAAAAGAGGGGAAATCAAAGAAATTGGAATAACCAGTGGGCACAAAAGCAAGGAGTTGATCTGCAAAGGATTAACAGACCAAAACCATGTTTCATCTGTGGCAGATTGAATCACCTAGCCAAACACTGTTATTTCAATCCTATTAACCAAAGGATAAATTTTCAAAGACCTTTTCATAAATCCAATGGTTATAGGAAGCCTGCAAGGAACCATGTGGCTAAGAAACAAGCTAAATCCAAAAGCCACATGAGGAAAAAGACTGAAAAGGAATGTGTCAATATGTGGGTCTCCAAAAGCACTAATACCTCAGATAGTACTGCTGAAAAGGATAATGCTGCTAGAAGCAATACTGCTGAAAAGGATAGTGCTGCTAGAAGCAATACTACTGCCAATACTGCTGCTAGCAGTGTTAGTGCTGCTACCTCTGTTAGTGCTGCTAACTCTGTTAGTGCTGCTAACTCTGTTAGTACTGTTGACTCTGTTAGTACTTCTTCTAAGGTTAATACTGCTTCTAGTGTTTATGCTGCTAGACCAATTATATTGACAAAGTACTCAAATTCTGCAGTACCTAAGTTTAAAAACCTCATCAAAACTCAATGCAAGTACTTTGATGAGCAAGGGAGACCCAAGACCACTTCGGCTTGGGTTCCCAATAAAAACTAATTGATTTATCTTATGTGCAGGGCAACCAACAGCTTAAGGGAAAGAGCATCTGGCATGTTGATAGTGGTTGCTCCAGGCACATGACAGGTAACATGTCCTGCCTCAAGAATTTCAAAAGAATTGATGGAGGACATGTTGCTTTTGGGAATAATCATGCAGGAGGTAAAATAAGTGGTAAAAGTAATGTGTCAGAAGGTAAGATGACATTTGAGGATTTGACAAGTGCTGCAAAGTGCAAGTATAGTTACTACTGCTAGTGCAGAGTTACTACTGCTAGTGCAGAGTTACTACTGCTAGTGCAGAGTTACTACTGCTAGTGCAGAGTTACTACTGCCAGTGCAGAGTTTCTACTGCTAGTACATATTTACTACTGCCAATGAGTAGTTCATACTGCTTTGTAGTTAATACTGCTTAGTAGTTAATACTGCTTGTGTAGTTAATACTGCCTCGCAGTTAATACTGCTATGTCGTTGATACTGCTTTTGAAAATCTAGGGCTAATACTGCTATAAATACTCTTTTAGCCCGCCAAAGCTCATAACGTCTCTTTGCATTCAACTTCTCTCTCTCGCTCTAACCCTTTTCTCCCTAGAATCTTTGTGTTTTCTATCAGAAATAACAACGATTATGGAGTTTGTCAACGGGCACAATGAGATTGCGATGCTTCAGAAGACGAAGCAGGCCGCATGATTTCACGACATTGTGGATTTTCTCAAGTCCACTCATATTTCTTATGCCCTAACGGTGAATCCGACTATCTACATCGAGCATCAGACACAATTTTGGGCCAATGCCACCGTGGAATCCGAAGATGGGCAGAAAGTCATCCAAACAAGGGTATGTGACAAACCCTTGAAAGTTTCAGAAGAACTCCTTCGCATCACTCTTCGATTGGATGATGCCTCAGGTATAACCTCTATTTCCAATGAAGAACTATACTCAACTTTACAAAGAATGGGGTATGACGGTCCCATTGGAGTTTTTAAGTTTTACAAGTCTAAATTTCATACACAATGGCGATTCTTTGTTCATACCTTAATGCATTGCATGTCAAAGAAAACTACTGGATGGAGTGAGTTTAGCAGTACCATTGCTTATGCACTGGTCTGCTTGGCCACTGCCAGGAAGTTTAATTTTTCACAAATGATTTTTAATGATCTTGTGTCAAACCTGGAATCCAAAAAGAGGTTTTATATGTACCCAAGGTTTGTCCAAGCAGTGATTACTCAGGAATTGACAGATTTGCCTCAGTTTACTGAGGTATATGTACCTAAACCCCCTAAAGGAAAGGTCTTCTCAAATATGAGAAGAACTTCCAGGGACTCGGAAGGAGTTGACACTCCATTGTTCTCTACAATGATGGTTGTGTCCCACACAAATGAAGGTATGGCATCAGGGTCAAGGCCCTCATTAGACACACCCACTGATGACCAATCCCAACCTTCCATCACAAAAGTAATCCCTCAGTCCATTCTTGTACGACCCACTCCCATAATAACCAAAAAGTTTGAAAGAAGAAAGGTACACAAGGTTCCTTCCCTTGATGTATCTCCTAAGAGCCCGAAGCCTTTAAGCATTCTCCATTAGAGAATATCGAAAGGGAAACCACAGGGGTGTCTCCCAACCCCAAGAAGGTGCTCACTAAGGAGAAGGTTGAGCATGTGAGTCGCAAGGCTGCCACTACTTCTGCTAACAAAGAGAAGGCCAGTGGTAAAATAACTAAGCCCTTCCTCACGGCAACTCAGGGTGAGAAATCAATCAGAGGTCCCAGGTGCCAAGAAACCAAGGGGGTAGGTAGTGCTTTTGCTAGGCAAGAGACACCTGCTAAAACTTCCAATGATCCTGTAAGGAAGGTAAACACTTCTAAACCAGGTGAGGATAGATACACTTATGAGGAATTGATGGACACTATTGCAAACATAAACACAGATGTGGTCAGTCAGAAAAAGGTTGATGAACTCAAGAAAGTGGTCCTCTATCAAAACTCACAACTTGAGAAGCAAAGGAAGATGATCACTAAGTTGATGCACAGAAAGAAGAAAGCTCAGTTTGTCCTTAGGAGAAGAAACCCTACCAATGATGCTCCCAAAAAGGGGGAGTCATAGGAGGAGTTAAACATGGAGAGCACACAGGAACAGGGGGAGAAGGAGAATGAATATGCTGAGGAAAATACAAAAGAAGCAGAAACTGAGATAACAGCAGAAACCACTGAGAAAGCAGTAGAAACAGTTAATGCTGCAGTATCTGAGATTGAAACAGCAGTATCCGAAATTTTGAAGAGTCTTATTGATAAAGCAGTATCTGAAAGTGAGAAGAAAGCAGAATCTGTTCCTACAGCAACTAAAGCAGAGATTGAAGCAGAGATATATTGGATTGTGAAGGATAGTGTTGAAGCAGCAGTATTAAAGGTCATAAAAGAAGCAGTAACAGCTATAGCAGTTGAAATGGTTACTGCTGCTGAAAAACAAAAAGCAGCAGAAACTGTTAGTGCTGCTAAGAGCCACAAAGAAGAAACAGCTGAAACCACTCCTGAAGTTGTTAAATCTTTCAAAAGAACAAAGATGATGTCAACCAAATGGCCAAGAACAAAGTCCATAGCTTCAAAGAAGAAAGATGTAAAGAAGCCAAGGGTGGAACCAACTGTAGAAGAAGCCCAGGACGAAGTAGTAAAGGAGAAATCTGATCCAAAAGTTGCTGAAGAAGAAGTGGCAACTCCCTCAGGCCAACCAAGCAATGTACAATCACTGCCAAATGCTCAATGTGATTTGTATATTACTGTGGTTAATACTAATCCAATCCAAGCTGAACCAATATCTTCTATGGCTCCTGAAATCATATTCTGGGATACTTTGAAAGATCAAAGAAAGGAGTTCATCAGAATCAAAAGGGCAGATGGAAAGTTTGAAGTTTGTCCTACTTGGGGAAAACTTATCAGAACATGCTCTAGATCTGACTTGGAAGAGATGTTCAAGGTTGGAATGAGGCTATATGGAAACATGCTGACAGAGCAAGGTATGTCTATCACCAAGATGGTTCTTGAATACTTGTGCTTAATGTTCAAACCAGAAGCAGTTCAGTATTTGATGGCAAGGAATTTTCAAGTCATTACCAACTGGATGCTCATTGAGAATTGTGGAGTGTATGTCATCTCTCTTGACAATACATTTCATGAATATTATTTGGTGGATGTTGTATACAAGCACAGCATGAAAAAGTTGAATGGAATGCTGCATGCTAAGTTGGTGAGTGACAAAGACTCTAAGATGGCAAGATACCTTGTAAAAAGGATTCTCAATCAAAGTCTGGGATTGGATCCAAATTTATGCGTTGATGATTAGGTTTTGGAAGCATCATCTGAAGAACTTAAGTTCTCATCCTGAAAAGTCAAGTTAGGGGGATATTGTTGGGAACTGAAGATATGCTAAGTATGGTTAGTACTGCCAGAACAACATTACTACTGCCAGATCAATGTTAGTGCTGCCAGAACAAAGATACTACTGCTAGTTCAAGGTTAGTACTGCTGAGTCATTAATGCTGCAAGAACATGATTAGTACTGCTAGACAAGTTACTACTGCTGGTACATGGTTAATACTGCTGAACAAAAGTTAGTACTGCTGGTGTCTTACGAAAACTGTTAGTACTGCTTGGGCATATCGAAGATTATTACTGCTGGAAGATTATTAGTACTGCTTGAAAAGAATGAAGTTAATACTGCTTGGGATCAGAACATGGAATGCGAGATTGAAGGAGATAAAGATGGAATGATTGAAGATATACTTAAAAGAATATTCTGAAGATCAATCTTATTTTGATAGTTATCTTGTAATTATTCAGTATATATATTTGTTGATAGATAGCTATTAAGAAGACGGAAATAATACGATATACAAAATACAATTAGAATTCGATTGTGTTTTAGAGAGAATTAACCTCAAGGTTTAAGAACCCTATTTCTAGAGAAGTAGAAGTCGTCTTGTTGAGCTTGTTCAACGAGATTGAGGTTTGGTTGTTAATCTTGTGAGTCGAAACAGTGAATACAAACAACTGTGTATTTTCTGATATATTGTTCTTTGATTGTGGGAATTAAAGTTCTATTCCGCAGATTCTTTAATTCTGAATTCTAAGTATTGTTAATCTTGTTAAGATTCGATCCTGACAGCATCACAACGATGGCAGTAATATTTTGCATCCAAGCCAATGGTTCCTCCTACAATCGCAACCATGTATGAATGGATGGCACAATCTATGCAACATACTTGTCCACAAATAAACCCATCTTTGACTGTGGTTGCACATATCACGAAACTCTTATCCCCATTTGCTGAATCGATTCTCACAGAGCAAAGTATACAACAACACTCATGGTAGATTTGAGGTTCAAAGTAGCATGTAGCGCAAGCCATCATCTTCGAATGGACCCTTTCAATCTGATGTCAATATAAACATTGTCAATATAGTGATCATTTATGTATATATTAGAACTTAAGAACGATTTTTGTAGCTTTATGTATCTCAAAAGAACCAACATTGTTGTTTACTCATTAATTTAATTACTACGGATATCAATCAAATGATTTGGGAAACTCTAACTAAATCAACACTCAAATTTACTTCATTTAAGATGTGCTTCAACTTCACATCAAATTTGTATCTAAATACATAGGAAAAAATATTATAAATAAATGTATTTTGCAAGTTTACCTTTTAGGACAAAACATGAGTAGGAAACCCTATATGTGAAATGTTATGAACATTGACGGTTTGCTTTCAAATCTCAAGAGAGATCGATGCACGATTTTCATCTCGATGATGACTCGCGACGTGGTTTTGCTCCAACGAGAATGATTATTGATAAGGAAGGGTGTATCTTCTTTGACAAGATACATGCATTGGAGATGATAGTGTAAAAATGATTGTTTAGACTCTGTAATTTCTTTACGGTGAGACATAGAGTCGAAATTAGGGGTTTGCTTCATCTTCGTTGATAAAGTGGTTGTATGGTTGTTGAGGAACCAAATCAAATTCAATTTGTAAGATTAAAATTTGATAAGGGTCGTGTGGCTTGTGGATCTGGATTGATTTGAGTTTTAGAGACAAAAAAGGGCAAGAAAGGCGGCGAATTATGTATATGGAAAATTTTATGTCGCTAAAACATATATGATATGAAAACCCTAACAATCGACGGTCTTAGTTTGATCAATTTAATTTATAGTATGATGGACGTGTTGTTTGTAAGTACACTTCTTACATTAGAATGTTTAGTCCAACCCATAAATAGAAAGATCATAAATGGGTTGGGCATAGAGGTGGCCAAACTGACCCGAACCGAACCGACCCGACGGGCTGACCTGACCCGAAACCGGCCAAGAACCGGTTCTGGCCCGACCCGGTCAAGAACCGGTTTCAAGCCCGAGAGCCGGGACCGGTTCGTGTATTTAAGAATTTTCTCGGCCTGACCCGGCCTTTTTTCAAAAAAATATAGCCGTTATATAGCCGTTTGTGACCGTTGGGAACCCATTTTTGACCGTTTTTTCACCCAAAAATACCCCTCCAACCCCATATAAATACTAGGGGTGTTATGGAGTGATCACCACCTTACAATTGCTTACAAAACGCAAAAAACGCTTACAATTCTCATTTCTCGGCTCTCGTTATATTCGTTTCTCGCAAAAAACGCATACAATTCTCTAGAATTTATGTATTGTAACTTGTAACTTGTAAGTTTGTAACTTAAAATTATATATAAATTATAAAACGTAAAAGTGTATTTTAGTGATATATATTATAAATAAAACGTATTTTTAAAGTGTATTTTACTTATCCAATGATTCCAATCCAATTTTTCTTTGTTAAAGTTTAGTAATTAATTATTATACAAAGAAAGCAGTTAAAAAACAAAAAAATCGCAGGCCCAACTCCGAACCGGTTCTTGGCCCGGCCCGACCCGGTTATATGAAAACCGGTTCTACATACCATTAAACGGGTCAGGGGATTTTGGTTCAAACCCGACCCGACCCGACCCGGTTCTCACGGTTACTGTGTGGAACCGGTTTGTCCCCCGACCCGGCACGACCCGGCCCGAACCTGATTTTTGGCCACCTCTAGTTGGGCATATCCACTTAATTATACAACTAGTGTGTGTCAACTAACGTTGCACGGTGACGAAAAATAGTTAACTGAATTAAGATGAAACATAATTTGGTAACTCTCAACTAATGAAATGTAATATTAGACAATATAGGTATTATGATTTATGACTATTACATACAAATTATATAAATTATTTTCATTGATATTATTTTCGTTAACAAAATAATTTTTTATAAATTTTTTGGTGCAAAATAATGTTTCTATAGTCTATATTGAAGTTAAATTTGTACAAAAATGTCTAGCGTCCTGTACACACAGTATTAACTATTATGATAGATGTATGCAAAGTTAGTCTTCTCGATTTAGATTAAAAAGCTTGTTTAGTTGTTTTGCAACCTAATTTTTTAAATTAAATTTGAAGTGAAATGTACATAGAAAACTATAATTAACAACCATATGATGTAGTTAACTGAATTAAACGATTAGAAAAAAAATAAAAACAATATATTCTAAGAATTTTTTATTATAAATTGATGTCTATATATATAGCCACTTCCATTGACAAGATGTGCCATCAGAAATACAGAATTGTTTTATAGTAAAATTCATAATACAATTAAACAATACAAAATAAGATAAGAGTATTTTAGTAATTATTTAATAAAATGTAACATCCATTAAACATGGAGATGTATAATATAAGGTATATAAGTTATGACGTGCGTTAAGGTCCCATTTTTTAAGCCACAACTACAAGGGCCATATGTTTTCAAAGTGAATAAACAAAATACCATGATGTTTTCTCTCTCTCTCGCCTTTGAGTGCAGCTAGGGTTTGCAGCCGCTGAAGGCGCCTCCGCCGGCGCCTCTGCCGGCCGCCGGTTCTCCGGTCATCTTCCTCATCACTGACGCCGGCTCTCTCTTGAAGACAAAGCTCTCATCTTCTCCATTGGATACTCTCTCTCTCTCTTCTCTTAACCTAGCCGCCACCACCTCCACCACCTCACCACCTCCATCTCGCCACCACCAACACCACCAGCACCTACTGGGTGACAGAGAAAGAGAGAGAGAGAGTGCCGCCGCTGCTCCGCCCGCCGCCGCCGCCGCTTCGACAACGCCGTCGCTTTGCCGCCGCTGCTAGGCAGCCGCCGGTGCTTCGATCCCTTAGTGGCTCTTTATCCCTTTGTGGCTCTAATTCTCTGTGTGGTTCTAAACCCTTGTGGTTTTTTGTCTCTGTTTCCAGGCATAAGCAACATATAGGAAAACACAACCAAGTAGAGTGGTTCATACCCACTTTCATCAAGGAGAATAACTTCAAGTGGCACCTTCCCACTTTTTCTTTTACCTTCCGCTGTACTTATGCAAGAAAGTCAATGAATCAATTTTTTGATTGCCTCCTGTTGGAACTGTTGGGGACTGGTCCTTGCGGTGGAAAGACGAACCTACGAAGCGGCTTCTGAGTCACTTTTGTTTTTTCTTGTCTTTAACTTTATGTTGTATTTCAGTCCTTTCATTTCAGGTGTTTTTCCTTGTTATGTAACGTTTTTTTCTTTAATGATAGGATTGTTCCGTTCGGGTGACGGTTAGGCCGTTACACGTTCGTGATGCAATCATTTCCCTTCAAAAAAAAAAGTTATGACGTGCGTTATCTCAAAAGACGGACTAGTTTATGTGCATCATAAATGAGAATAATGTAGTTTGGCAACTGATTATTATAAACATATACAACTGAATATTAAGCTATGTTACAACGAAATAGGACTCCAAAACGGAATATAAGAGGCCTAACTTTATCATCCAACTCTGAAGAATGTAATTTCCCGTATATCTTACACATGGCTAACTTTGTAAGTAGTAATAACATACAATACTTTTATCACAATATGCAATAGTACATCGAACCTTTATCAAAAAATACCTTAAATCCAAAAATAGAATAAATAGAAAAACCAATTGAGAGCAAGAGATTGAGAGATATAGAGAACGATAAGTGGAAAAACAAACTTGTGGTTCCATAGCACTTATGCCAAAGCAGAATGGAGAGATGAGGAGATGGGGATCATGAAAAGATGAAAGTTGAATGGTTTGTACTTGAGGTCAACTTAAGTTGTAAGCAAAATTCTCACTTAGAATTTGTATATAAAGACATAAAATTCTTTAACTTATTTAACATTTTAAAAAATAAAAAAACGAGAAAATTCATATAAAGATTTTTTAATTCACCAAAATACCACATCATTGTCTTTGGTTTCGGTTTTAACATATAATAGAAACTTTCAAATCACATCTAAAACTTGTAAACATAAGAGATGAAAAGAGAAAAAAAAGAGTGAGTGAGTGTGAGAGAGAGAGAGAGGGGGGGAGGGAGGGAGAGAGAGAGAGAGAGAGAGAGTAAAGTGATCAAATTGACTCTTTATATGAGTTTTCTTTTCTTACTTACATGATGAAAGTACAACTATTTATACGACAAACAAGACAACTTTCAACAACTAGCCACCATTTTTGTAACACCTGGAATTTTAAGGTAAGCTAAGAATCTCACATTAACCCCTAGCTTGTTTATGTCTTCCATATTTGGCATGGTAGTGAATTGTTAAAGTTTAGTCTTGATTCATTAAATCTGTGCAATCAATTTAACCGATGAGTCAATTTAGGAATTCGGGTCTCGGGTCGGTGTGTGCGAGAGTGCCCTGGGGCGCAGTCGCGTGTCATAATCTCCAGTGAATGACCCCTCTCGGTACACTCTGGGCGAGAGTGACAGCGAGAGTGCCCTTGGGCACAACAGTGAGTCACAATCTTTGTCAGTGCTCGGTACAATTCATGCAAAAATGTCGGCGAGAGTGCCACTCGGACAATCGCCAGACACAATCATCCTTGTTCTGTCTTAGGGCATTGTTTGGGTAAAAATTTACTAACCTCGACCACGACCGAAAAAGGAAAAAATATTTCTTACACGACACATTTCATGATAAAATAAAACACACTCAGTATTTTTGTCGTCGGACCTAAGTACTGGTCGAGGATTACTCACGACACTTGAGCATGACGTCGTCCAACTCACACGACCGTCATAGACAAACACGATTAACTAACGATACAACAGTTATCTTTTCTCTGTTTAATGCAGGACCAACGCCATCAATGACTAACGACCATAACCGACAAGAGCCATTATGAGCATTAAATCTCCGAAGCTGTTAGGACCGTTACTCAAGCTTTTATAGGGTCATTTAAAGCTGCGAAGGCTATATAAACAAGGATCCCACCTCATTTGCGCACATCTGAACTCGGTATCACCTACGGCATAAGAAAAAGCATTCGAAGCAGAATTTCTCTCTCGAACAAGCGACGCACGACGCATTATTTTATACACGACTCACACCTTTTATAGTGTAAGTTCTTTTTATTTTACAACTGTAATCGTTTGTATTATCATCATCTGTACTCTCGACGTTTGAAACACAAGGACGTCGCCCCTGTTTGGCGACTATAGTACAACGACGATCATCACTGTCGTCCGCGGGTTTTTTCCTCGTTGAGGTTTTTCCCGTGTCACCAAAATCCTTTCGTCTCATTTACTTTTTTATCTCTATCGCCCTATTTATCGAACGATTTCCATTCTTTAGTTGTTAAGCTCCACAATCAACCTTATGTTATCCTTTTGGACGATTTTTGGCATTAACAGTTTGGCGTCCACCGTGGGGCCCCATCTAGAGAAAGTCTTTGACAAACGTGCGTCCTACTAACAATTTCTTGGAGTTTCCTCTTTTTTCTGTTTCAGGAAAATGGCAGGTCATGGAAATCAAGAGCAGATCATCGTTGTTTGGGCAAAATTTCACCAGCCTCGACCACGACCAAGACAATGAGAATATTTATCTCGACCTCGACCGTCGTGTAAAAACACACGACCTCGACCAACTAACGTACAACTCTTCTGTTATGATTTCATCATTTAATGCAGGTCAACGTCATTTATTACCAACGGACGAAACCGACAGAGCAGTTATGAACATTAAAACAACAGAGACCGTTGCGACCGTTACTAGAGGAATTCATGGAGTCATTAAATGCATTCGAAGACTATAAATACGAAGGCAAAGTCATCATGGGGGGGGGGGGGGGGTCGAATTCTGGAATCACACTGCGTACTCAAGAACATCCGAAGCAAATAACTTTCTTTCAAAGTGATCGCTCTCGACGCACGACTTACACCCTCGACCCACAGTTCTTACACACGACGCACATTGTTTTTACATTCAAAACACTTGTTACTTTACATTTAAAGTATTTCCTTTCATTCGTATTGTAATCTCTGTACGATCGACACCCAAAACATAAGGATATCGCCCCTGTTTGGCGACCATAGTGCAGCGACGACTTCCACAGTCGTCCGCGGGTTTTTTCCTCGTTGAGGTTTTTCCCGCGTCATCAAAATCTTTGTTTCATTTACGTTTCTGTCTTTGTCGCACGCTTTGTCAAAAGATTCTTTTCTTTAGTTGTTAAATTCCACAATCAACCTTAAGTTATCCTTTTGGACGATTTTTGGCATTAACAGTTTGGCGCCATCCGTGGGACCCCATATAGAGAAAATCTTCGACTAACGTGCGTCTTACTGACGGTTTCTTGTAGTTCCCTCTGTTTTCTGTTTCAGGAAAATGGCAGCCCTGGAAATCCAGAGCAAGTCATTGCCCAGATGTATCAGGAGTTGGAAGTTGCACGAAATCAAATCAATGCCATGGTAGAGCAAAGTCGAAGAGCAGCTAAAGAAATCGCCCGACTGAGGAACCCCTTCGGACCACAGAATGGTCGAAGAACGTTCATCCAGAATCCAGGTCAAGGATCGGTCGGTCAGAACCCAGGATCCGCTCCGTTCGTTCGAAATCCAGGACCAGGTCCATTCATGCAGAATCAGCAGCCAGGTCCATTCATGCAGAACCAACAACATGGGAAGTTCAACCCAAATCCCCAGTTCGGGACGGTTCCTCCTCAGTATATAAGGCCGCCACCCATGCAAAATGGATCGCAGCCGTTTCAGAACGGGTCGCAGCCGTTTCAGAATGGGTCGCAACCATATTTCGTCCCTTTCAATGGGGATGCCAATGGCTCATCGTACGACAATGGCACCAATTCGGGAGTTGATCCGTTGGCAGGTGCGAATCCCGATCCTAACGACCCCGTCGCCCAGCGATTGAAAATGCTAGAAGATCAGAATGAGCGTGTCTTATCTTTGCTCGCTAAGCTGCCAGGGGCAGCCATGCCGGTCGATGTCGAGCCTCGCTCAGGGTATCAGGTGTCACCTTTCATCGACAAGATCGCGACAATCGACGTCTGTTAATGCCAAAAAGCGCACCAAAGGGACAACTTAAGGTCGATGTGGACTTAATCAACTAAAGAAAGGATCTTTCGACGAGACGTGCGATGAGGAAAAAAATAAACGAGACAAGGGATTTGATGACGCAGGAAAAACCTCAATCGAGGAAAAAACCTGCGGACGACAAGGGATGTCGTCGCTACACTATGGTCGCCAATCAGGGGCGACGTCCTTGGTACTGGCGTCGATCGTACGATGATTACAATACAAATGAAGTAAATACTTAGAAATGTAAAGTACAAGTGTTTGAATGTAAAAACAGGTGTTTGTCGTATGTGAATACAAAGTGTGAACTTCTGGTCGAGGGCTGTTTGTCGTGCGTCGAGAGCGATACTTGAGCTTTCCCTCGAGTGTTCTTGAGTTCGCAGTAGGGTTCTGGCTTTCAGTACTTGATCTCCAGAGTTTGAATGTTCTTTGCTATGAGTTGGGATGATTTTCTCTGCTGTTTGGTGATGCTCGCAGATGTATATTCGATGTTAACTGATGTCCCCTGTAATGAAGCTTTAGCTTGTCTTTTATAGTCCTCGCGTCATTAATTAGCTTCATTAATAATTTGATCAACGGCTGGAAACGGTCGCCGGAGTGATTATCCATAATGCTCTTCGTCCGTTACGGCTGCTTGCTGTTAATGGCTTTGACTCCTGCATTAAATACTTAACAAACGTAATAGTCAGGGTTAACGTTAGCTTTGGTCGAAGGTACAATGATCTTACGCGGTGGTCGTACGGGACGGGCGATGCTATGGTCGTGCGTCATGGGGGATGTACGACTTACCTTTTACGGGAGACGACGGATGTTTTATGGGTTCTTGTCGAGACCTTATCTTAATATAAGATTTGGATTATAACGCGCGTCTTACCTGCTCTGGTCGTGGTCGTACGACGTGATTTTTTGCCCAAACAGTTTGCCCCCAAAATTTGAAAGAAGGATGGCAAATTCGAGTTTAAATTTTGTCAATCAGACGTGTAGAAAGTAAAGTAAGGGTCAGAAAAATTTACTTTGATCGCCTTGGAATTGGACTGGTTCGTCTTTATCTGAACGAGAAGTCGGGGTTGTGATGTCATGCTGTCGTATGATTATGCTTACCAGCCGTTATTTTAGGAATGTCGACGGAGCCCAGAGGTGCTATTAGAAATGAAAAAGATCTCGATGACTTTAGAAGTCTAGCGAGGATTCCCATGAGGATTACCATAAGAAAGGTTGGCAAGGTTCGACCGGAAATGTGCCCTGAGAGGTACGTCGTTATATACGAATACCTGTTTTAAGATGGGCTTCCACTAGCCGTATTTGCCTTTGGCCAAGGCAATTCTGTGCGAGTTTTACCTATCGTCAGGGCAACTGATGCCCCAGTTTTGGCGAGTCATTCTAGTCACCGAGCGAATTACTTCGCACTGGGAGTGGCGTATAAAGTCATGAGCGACCAATATCGTCGTTATAGTTTACTTTAAAGGTGATCGTACCTTAGTTTTGAACACTGCGGTCAATGATCGTAAATGGAGGACGAAGTATGTACTTGTGCGGACAATTATTGGATTATATTCGTAGGTACTGACGATGTCTCATACTGCGCAACTGGCGACGATGTCTCATACTGCGCATCTGGCGACGATGTCTCATACTGCGCAACTGGCGACGCTGTTTTCTGCTGCCACGTCGACCCTTTTGTCAGCCGACAAAGGCGAGGGTGTAAAGACGGGAGAGAATGAGGGAGAGTTTATGGCGACGAACAACTTTGCGTTGTCGTCAACCCTCCTAATTGACTATGTCCTCGTCAAGGCAGAGTCACTTCCGCATCTGGGGAAATATCAGCTCTTATCTTTCAAGGAGCGTTTTCGAAGAATCTCTGTTGAAGAGATTGGACTGTGTTTAACCGAACTGGCGTTCTTTGTAAGTTTTTCTTTCAAAACTTGTGTTATTGATGTTCTTTCGCTGAGCACTTAGTATGTTTCTTTTGTAATTTGTAGATGCTTCTGTTTCCTCTCATTGAATATGTGAAGGCAGAGGAAATGTTGGAGTGGAGGTCGATCGTTGAGAAGGATATATTCCTTCCTCCAACCTTAGCATTAATCTTAAGATCCACATTCTCAGAAGGTCGAGGCGTAAGGAGTTGGAAGACCGCTCCTAATATACTCGTTTGATCCTTGCATCGGTTCTTCGGGATTGGCAGGGCTTCGAAGGTCGAGACTTTTGGGCAGAGCTTGCCATCAACGCTCCTTTCTAGATTTAGGATATGCTATGTCTTTTCATGTCTCGATCATTGGTGGTCGAACCGTCTGTAGTCGAGTTCTTTTGAATGTAATCGACAGTTCTGTAAATGAAACTTTGAACTTTTGTTTGAACTTGCATTTTATATATTTGGTAAACAAATACCATATCAATTATGAAATTGAATCTGGAAATCATGCGACTAAGGCATTCATTGTAACACAGTAACTGGTACGTAAGCCATAGGACTTTTAAATCGTGTGTATAAACATAAGCACATGCGACTAAAGCATACTTTCGGAGTATGAAATTTCTCTAAGTTGAGAGGCTTAGATCATGAGATCGTTAGACTTCGCAATCGTACGACTAAGTCGTGCGATTAATTTGAATCGTATGTCCCTGTAAAGGATGATCAAGTCATAGAATTGGTCGTTTATGTCGTGCGACCTTGTGAATTTAAAGTCATATAGTAGACTTAATGACTACTGTCGTGCGATCCTGCGATAAGCTGTCGTGCGATTCTGCGATAAACTGTCGTGCGATTCTGCGATAAAACGATGTCAAGGGTTGGTCGTTGGCTAACCAATGACCCTCCGATGCTTAAGTCAGTAGTCGCTTTGTGAAAAAATGAGAAAAAATCGTATGAAAAAGAGTTAGAGAACGTACCATTTCAGACTCTCTCTGCCCCCTGTCATTTATTACCTTATTCTCTTTGGCAGGAAAAGATAGGTTTTAAATGACAGAATGACACGACGATCCTGTGAAATATTGTCCTGCGGTCGACTATGTTGTCGTGCGACGAGGCACCATAGTAGATTTATCCCTGTGGAAAAGATATTAATTTAGGGATAGAAGAAACAAACCTGTCGAGAGCCTGATCTTGTGACTCTAGTTTATTTTCGCGGCTTCAAGGTAGACTTGTAGCACTCACGAGCGACTTTTGGCTCACTCTTGATTTCCTGGATTCCCCATGGCGTCGGGAATTTCAACATTTGATGATACGTCGAAGGAACAACTTTCATATCATGGATCCATGGTCGTCCTAAGATGATGTTATAGGCCGACGCACAATCGATGACACTGAACTTGGTCTGCTTGTTGACTCCTCCGGCATAGACGGGCAAGATTATCTCTCTGAAGGTGCTCGTCGCTTCTCCATTGAAACCGACCAAAGTCATCGAACGTCGGGTGATTTCCGAGCGATCGATTCCCATGGCTTTAATAGTGTTGAGAAAAATGACATTTGCTGAGCTGCCCCCGTCGATCAAGACTCGACGCGTTCTGATACGAGTCGCCAAGGTCGACATGGTCGAACACAATCTTCATGGCTTCTAGCTCCAAATCTCATTTGGGTCTGGACGAGCGAGGAATAGGCCGATCATCGGGTGCCTGACTGGCATGATGCTTGGCCGCAGAATACGTCAGACCACATACGTCTGAACCACCGGTGATGCAATTGACGACTTTCGCGTGTTCAGGGGTCGACGGTCGATTGCTATTAGCTAGAACAGCGACATCGTCGATGATATCCTTGAGATTTCCTTTTGGGAAATGATATGCTAGTTCCTTCTTCAATGTGATACAGTCGTCTGTCATATGACCATGATCGGCATAGAAGTCACACCACTTTGATTTGTCTTTCTTAGCATCGTCCAGGCCGGACTTCTTTGGCCATCGAATGGTAGCTTGGGAACTTCTCAGAGCTTCGACTAGGTCCTTTGTAGATCCTTTGAATCCGTAAGAGGATATCTTGGGGTACTGAGCGAACTTAGTCACGGTCGTGGCCTCTGCTTTCGTCTTGAAACGAACATTTGAAATTTGGCGCGCTGACTCTATTCTGGATATAGCCTTTGTCTTGAATTCCGGCTTTTTGACGCCTAACGACTTCTTGTCGTCAGTGTGCTTGCGACGAAAGGCTGCATCGTCTTCGACCCTCATATATGCTAAGGTTCGAGCTCGGACGTCTTCAAAATTCTCCAGGGGATATTTGGTCAGGTCGGTGTATAAACCCGAACTATCGTCCAGACCACGCTTATAGGCTTCGATCGCGATTTTGACGTCGCAATTGCGGATGCTGATCATTTCAACATTGAATCTATTGAAATAACTTCGAATAGACTCATTATCTTTCTGCACGACGTAATATAGGTCGATGGTCTGCTTCTCCATCTTACGACTGCTGGCGAATTGCTGGGAGAACTGATTAACCAACTTAGCAAACGACCCGATGGACTTGGGTTTGAGATTGATTAACCATTGGAGAGCTGGACCAGTGAGAGTTGCTCCGAAACCCTTACACATGCATACTTCCTGGTACATAAATGGGATCGAGATCGTCCACATGAGCTGTTTATACTGCACGACATGCTCAGTCGGATCAGTCACACCAGAATATTTGGGAGTGAAGGCAGGAATGTTATACTTTTTTGGGACCTCGACGGTGGCAATCTTGTCGATGAAAGGCGAAGCCTGATATCCCGAGCGAGGCTCGGCGTCGATAGACACGGCTGCCCCAGGCAACTTGGCGAGCAAGGACAGGACACGCTCATTTTGGTCTTCCAACATCTTCAAACGCTGGGCGACGGGATCGTTAAGATCAGGATTTACCCCTGTCGAGGGATTGGTCTCTGGACTAATTCCATTACCATGCGACGAACCATTGGTGTCCCCGTTGAAAGGAACAGAATATGGCTGCGACCCATATTGGAATTGCTGCGGTCCGTTCTGAAACGATTGTGGTCCCTGCTGGAAAGGCTGCGATCCACCATGGAATGGCTGAGATCCACCTTGAGGTCCGTTCTGAAATGGCTGCTGAAATGGTTGCGACCCCTGCTGGAAAGGCTGCGACCCTTGTAATGGCTGAGACCCATTATTCATGGGTGGTGGTCTTATGTGCTGAGGAGGAACTGTCCCAAACTGAGGATTTGAGTTGAACGGCCCTGGCTGTTGATTCTGCACGGATGAACCTGGATCCGGGACAAATGGTCTAGGGCCATTCTGGTCGAACGATCTTGGAATTGGGTTCTGCACGAACGGCCTAGGACCATTTTGAGGCCCAAGAGGATTTCTTAACCGCGCGATCTCCTAAGCTGCTCTGCGATTCTGCTCTGCCATTGCATTGAGCTGATTCCTGGCGACTTCGAGCTCCTGATACATCTGAGCAACAGCTTGCTGCGGATTTCCAGAGGCTGCCATTTTCCTGCAACAGAAAATAGATGAAACTCCAAGAAACTATTAGTAGGGTGCACGTTCGTCGAGGATTTTCTCTAGATGAGGTCCCACGGATGGCGCCAAACTGTTAATGCCAAAAATCGCACCAAAGGGACAACTTAAGGTCGATGTGGACTTAATCAACTAAATAAAGGATCTTTCGACGAGACGTGCGTTGAGGGAAAAAATAAACAAGACAAAGGATTTGATGACGCAGGAAAAACCTCAATCGAGGAAAAAACCTGCGGACGACAAGGGATGTCGTCGCTGCACTATGGTCGCCAATCAGGGGCGACGTCCTTGGTACTGGCGTCGATCGTACGATGATTACAATACAAATGAAGGAAATACTTAGAAATGTAAAGTACAAGTGTTTGAATGTAAAAATAGGTGTTTGTCGTATGTGAATACAAAGTGTGAACTTCTGGTCGAGGGCTGTTTGTCGTGCGTCGAGAGCGATACTTGAGCTTTCCCTCGAGTGTTCTTGAGTTCGCAGTAGGGTTCTGGTTTTCAGTACTTGATCTCCAGAGTTTGAATGTTCTTTGCTATGAGTTGGTATGATTTTCTCTGCTGTTTGGTGATGCTCGCAGATGTATATTCGATGTTAACTGATGTCCCTTGTAATGAAGCTTTATCTTGTCTTTTATAGTCATCGCGTCATTAATTAGCTTCATTAATGATTTGATCAACGGCTGGAAACGGTCGCCGGAGTGATTATCCATAATGCTCTTCGTCCGTTACGGCTGCTTGCTGTTAATGGCTTTGACTCCTGCATTTAATACTTAACAAACGTAACAGTCAGGGTTAACGTTAGCTTTGGTCGAAGATACAATGATCTTACGCGGTGGTCGTACGGGACGGGCGATGCTATGGTCGTGCGTCATGGGGGACGTACGACTTACCTTTTACGGGAGACGACAGATGTTTTATGGGTTCTTGTCGAGACCTTATCTTAATATAAGATTTGGATTATAACGCGCGTCTTACCTGCTCTGGTCGTGGTCGTACGACGTTATTTTTTGCCCAAACAACGTCCCGAAGAAATTCAACATCCCCGCCTTCGCGCCCAAGTATTCGGGGGTGACCGATCCGACGGAGCACATCGTGCAGTATAAGCAGCTCATGTGGACGGTCTCGATCCCACACATGTATCAAGAAATACATGTGCAAGAGTTTTGGGGCAACTCTCACTGGTCCTGCCCTCCAATGGTTGATTAACCTCAAACCCAAGTCCATCGGGTCGTTCGCTGAGTTAGTCAATCAATTCTCCCAGCAATTCGCCAGCAGTCGCAAGATGAAGAAGCAGACCAGCGACCTGTAATATGTCGTGCAGAAGGCTAATGAGTCAATTCGAAGCTATTTCAATAGGTTCAACGCAGAAATGATCAGTGTCCACAACTGTGATGTCAAGACCGCGATCGAAGCTTACAAACACGGTCTGGACGACGGTTCGTGTTTATATACTGATTTGACCAAGTATCCCCCGGAGAATTTCGAAGATGTTCAAGCCAGAACCGTTGCGTATATGAGGGTAGAGGACGACACTGCCTTTCGTCGCAAGCATACCGACGACAAGAGGTCGTTAGGTGTAAAGAAGCCAGAGTTCAAGACAAAGGCAATATCCAGGCCAGACCCGCGCGCCAAATCTCCAATGTCCGATTCAAGACAAAAGCGGAAGCCAAGACCGCGATCAAATTTCCTCAGTACCCCAAGATATCCTCATACGGATTCAAATGGACCACTAAGGACTTGGTCGAGGCTCTGAAGACCGCCCAGGCGACCATCCGGTGGCCAAAGAAATCTGATCAGGACGATGCCAAGAAAGATAAGTCGAAGTGGTGCGACTTCCATGTCGACCATGGTCATGCGACAGATGATTGCATAGCTCTCAAAAAGGAGCTAGCGTATCATGTCCCGAAAGGAAATCTCAAAGATATCATCGATGATGTCGTTAATCCAGCTAACGATCGTCGACCACCAACTCCTGAGCATGCAAAGGTCGTCAATTGCATCACTGGTGGTTCCGACGTGTGCGGTCTGACGTACTTCGCAGCCAAATGTCACGCCAGTCAAGCACCTGACGATCGACCTATCCCGCGTTCGTCAAGACCCAAAGAAGATCTGGAGTTGGAAGCTATGAAGATCGTGTTCGACCAAGACGACCTCGGCGACTCGTATCAAAAGCATCATGACGGGTTGATCATTCAAATCACGATTGGTAATTGTTTAACCCTACGAGTCTTGGTCGATGGAGGCAGTTCAGCGAACGTCGTCTTCCTTAACACCATCAAGGCCATGGGAATCGACCGATCGGAGATCACTCGACGCTCGACAACCTTGGTCGGTTTCAATGGAGATGCGACGAGCACCTTCGAAGGGATTACCTTACCTGTCTATGCAGGTGGAATCAATAAGCAAACCAAGTTCAGTCTTATTGACTGTTCGTCGGCCTATAACGTCATTTTAGGCCGACCATGGATCCATGAAATGAAAGCATTCCCCTCGACGTACCATCAGACCATGAAGTTCCCTACGCCGTGGGGTATCCAGGAGATCAAAAGTGAGCCAAAAGTTACCCGTGACTGCTATAAGACCACCCTGAAATCGCGAAAGTAGGCCATCTTGCAGTTACAGGTCGACAAAGGCATCCTAGATCAAAGCAAGCACGACCGAAAAGTCTCGACAGGTTCGTCTCTCGATCCATACTCTAAAAACAAACTAATATCTTTCCTACATGAACATACCGACTGTTTCGCCCGATCGCATGGTCGACATATACCTTGGCGTCAATTCCCAAAAATTCGTGTCAACCCGTCATTTAAACCTATTCGCTCCTAAAAGGAATAAGGTGATAAATGACGAGGGGGCAAATCTCCCTTTAAGGGTCTGAGAAGGTATTTTCTGAAATTCTTTTCCTTCTTTCATGCAATTTTTTATTACGACGATTACTGACTTAAGCATCGGAGGGTTGTTGGCTAGCCAACGACCAACCTCTGACATTGTTTTATCGCAGATCGCACGACATAAGATTGCAAAGTCTACTACACGACTTTAATCTCATAAAGTCGCATGACATAAGTGTTCAGATCTATGACTTAAATATTCTATCACAGGGGCATACGACTCAAGTTTCGTCGTACGATCTAGTCGTACGATCGTCTGGTCTAGCGATCCATGATCTAAGTTTCTTAACTTAAACAAATTACATGTTCTGAATGAATTCTTTGATCGCATGTACTTATGTTTGCCAATATAATCTTAAAGTATGAAAACCCTATGACTTATGTGCTAGTCTTGGTAATTACAATGGATGCCTAAGTCGCACGATTCCTTGTTTGTTCTATACTTAATGAGTTTCACCGCTGATATTACATCTATCTACGACATGTGTAAATCGACATCGTACATGAGTTCGACGAAAAAGTAAAATTTCATTCATGAAATATACGATTACATCTAAACAGCTCGACCACCAACGGTCGAGCATTCAAAACTAAGACAAAAACAAACAAAATCCTCTAAGGATTAGAAGGAGCGTCAGCAGCATCCTTTCCCGAAGCTTCGCCCTGGAGGCCCTCGTCCACAACCTCTTCTTCCTCAGCCTCCTTCTCATCGTCGGAGTCGAGATCCCTGTCGGTCCCGACCTTGGCTAAGAAGAAGGCCAGCTCCTCAGTCGCAGACGCAATGGGGTTCTTCCCCGACAGATGCTGCCGCATGATCGCTGCCCGAGCTGTCAGACGAGCAAGAGCAAAAGTCGACGCGGCTTCGTCTTTGAGCTCCCTCACCTCCTTCTCCAGGACCGCCACCTTAGACTTGGACTTGGACTCCTTGACCTCTTTCTCCTTCATGTCCAAGGACGCTTGCATCCTGTCCATCTCCTCTCTCTGATCTGCAATCACAGAGAAGGACTCCTTCAGATGAGAATTCACGTCGTCCCACGCATGACTGACGGCTTCTAGCTCATCCAAGGCATCGTCAAGTTTTACCGACATCTCCTCGACACGCGCCAGGGCAGACTTCTCGCTCGCCAGCGCCGCATCCTCTTTTTTAATAGCAGAGGACACTAGACCATCGAGCTTCATCATCTCGGCCTGCAGGGCCAAGGAAGACTGGAACGTCTGAAACATATGAAAACTCGTTAGTAAAGATAAACGACAACGACAACGATAAACGACAAACAAAGTCTTGAAAGATAGACTTACTATAAACGCCATTCCGGCGACATAAGCCCCCCGAGCTCTCGATAGAGCACCCGTTGAAACGCTCACTGAAAGAGGGGAACTGAAACTTATCCAAATGGGGGAACAAACTCGTCCCATCCAGGACATTATCCGTCATGAAATCCGCCGGCAACATAAAGTTCACCGTCGTTTCCTCTCCCGTCCACGCGCCCTTGCCCTTGTCGGCCGACGCGGGGCCTGACGCGACAGCAGGAGAACTCGTCGATTTCGCCGGATACGCAGGATCGACGGGTGTCGTGTCGACCGTGTCGGAAGTCTTCTCGACAGATGCAGTCGACACCTTCGCCTTCTCAAGCGAGACGACTCTCGATGAGCCGCCCGTCTTCAAAGACGGTTCCCTCCAGACGGACGTCCTCGTCCTCTTGAGGACTCCCGACCCAGTCGTCGGAGCCTCTTTTCTCTTAAGGACCCCCGACCCAGCTGTCGGGGCTTCCTTCCTTCTTTCCCTCGCCTTGCGAGCTAGTTCGGCCAGAGCCGCCTACTTAGCCATCACATACGACATTTTCGGCTGTGGCTGTTAAGATTCCTGTTGGGATTCCTGTTGGGATTCTTGTCGGGACTTTCCTGTGAAACAAAGAAAAAAAAGGCAGTTAGGCGACTGAAACAATGGAAGAAGCATGTCGAACAAAGAAAGGTACACTTACCGATCATCTCTACCTCTATCAACTCTTCCTCCCTCCCTTCTTCCTCAGCCTCCTCCTCCTCATCTTCTTTCTCTTCCTCCTCTCGATCTCTCTGTAGCCTGTCACTCAGGAAAACCACGTCGTCGTCTTCGTCAACTTCTCGATTTTAGTCCCGAAATCGTCGTTGGGCTTCACGACGTCAAAATTGATATCGGAAGATACAGAGAAAGGAGGTTAGTCAAAAAACAAAGCAATAAAGATAAAAAAACGTATCTGGTCCAGCGTCGCTATCGGGATCCACCCAGACCTGATCCAGTCACTATCGGGATCCAGCGGCTACCCGCATAAAGACGTATCTGAGTCTTCCATTTGCGATCGTTGACCGCAGTTTTTAGGACTAGAGTACGATCGCCCTTATGCTTTGAAAATAAGCTGTAGCGACGATATGTGTCCGGCTTGACCTGGTAAGCGGTCAAGAGATCTTTTACGTTCATCGGAGACTTCCAGTGCGAAGTAAGCCGCTCGATAACCAGAATCACATGCTAGAACTGGGGCATCAGTTGCCCTGGCGACAGATCGAACTCACACATAAACGCCTTAGCTAAAGGCGAATATGGCCAGTGGAATCCTATCCTGAAAGGGTACTCGTATATTACGACGTACCCCTTAGGGCACATCTCCGGCCGAATCTGACCGGCTTTTCTCACTACGATCCCCACAGGGATTCTCGCTAGATTCCTAAAACTATCAAGATCATCTTGATCTTGAATGACGCTCCTAGGCTCCGTCGACATCGA
This sequence comes from Saussurea involucrata, assembly GCA_033807775.1. Lineage (NCBI taxonomy): Eukaryota > Viridiplantae > Streptophyta > Magnoliopsida > Asterales > Asteraceae > Saussurea > Saussurea involucrata. The sequence continues at coordinate 37,617,554 of CM066319.1, forward strand.
CAAACCAGTTTACAAGATTTGACGCTCTGAAAAGCCCCAGATATCCCAGTTCTTCCTAGGTTTCCTAGCGATTGACTTACAACGCATACAAAGACTAGAAAGTTGTACCTTTTATAGGTGCCTAAAACCTCGAAATCTCTAACAAGTCGAAGATCCCTTGCAGATTTGGAAAAGATTCGGCGAACAACAGCAAAGAAATCAGGGAAAATCTCTCTTAAAAACTCTCTAAAATCATAAAAGGAAAAGACCCGTCGAAGGTCTCTATTTATGCTAATGATCGTGTCAGGTCAAGCCTCTCGATTGTCCACACGTGCCCCTGCCTTTTCGAATACTCGACAGATTGTCGACACCTGGCGTTTACAGATGTTATGCACGATCGTGCGTCAGCATGATGTCACGACGTTGTCCTCTTTTCGACTTCCTCTTTAGTTGGAATTGGACCGATTCAGTGCCAAAGCAACTGAAAATATTTTTTGACACATTTCACATCCCTAGACGTCCGACTAACATTCAAAATTCAAAATTGCTTTCTCATTTTAAATTTTGGGGGCAAACTGTTTGGGCAAAGTTCACCAGCCTCGACCACGACCAAGACAATGAGAATATTTATCTCGACCTCGACCGTCATGTAAAAACACACGACCTCGACCAACTAACGTACGACTCTTCTGTTATGATTTCATCATTTAATGCAGGTCAACGTCATTTATTACCAACGGACGAAACCGACAGAGCAGTTATGAACATTAAAACAACAGAGACCGTTGCGACCGTTACTAGAGGAATTCATGGAGTCATTAAATGCATTCGAAGACTATAAATACGAAGGCAAAGTGTTAGCTTTATTAGCCCCTAATTATATAAATGTTTTATAAAGAATAGTGTCAAGGACTTATTTGTATTTGTTGAGTGTCAAGGCTAAAATTGTAAATAACCAATTGTTGTATTGGTTATAAAGTCATGGTTTAGAGTAATTTTAGGTTAAGCCTCTATTATCAATATTGATACATACGCAGAAAGCAAGAGAGCTTCAAAGAGAGAATGTTCATCAATCTTATCAAGTAAACTCTTCTCTTTATCAATCAATACAAAGATTATTGCTATTATTATTGTTACTTGTTATATCTGGGTTCCAACAATTGGTATCAGAGCCAAACAGATTCGAATTTGTGCTTCAATCCACTGTTTTTTTTATCAATTTTCGGAGTTTTATTTTGCTGCACTCTGTTTTGCTTCAGAAAACCACTTTCTGTTGGTTTTTGGACAAAACACCAAGCATTAAAGTTCCTTAGAATAGAGTCACGAACCTGTGTACCAAATTTCAGCTCAATCCGATCATTTTTGAAAAATTTGACTCAAGAACATTTGAATCTTCATCCTTAACTTTTATTTGCTGCACAGCTCAAACCATTTTCTGTCGGTTTTTGGACAAAACGCAAAGAATTAAAGTTGCCCAGAATATTCTCGTGCACCTACCTACCAAATTTCAGCTCAATCCGAAAAGATTTGAAAAATTGACTCAAGTGCACAAATTCTACTTCTCACAAAGTATCTGTTAACGATCATTTTTTTCAAGTAACAATATGTCAAGACTAAAATTTAATGCTGATGCTGATTTTCATTATTATTCTAAACTCAGTACTAATTTTCGCAAAATTATTCCTAATCTTGAGAAAGAGTTGGAAGAAAGGAGCAAGAGCATTCTTATTGATTCTGATAAAATTACCAAGCTAGAAGAGGCAGGTAAACTCTTAACCAATGAGAATATTGAACTGAAAAAGAAACTATTTGAGTCTGAAAAGTTTTGTGAAAAGAAGAAAGAGAAGTTTGACGAAGATAAGAGTGTTTTTGAAAAAGAGAAGAAACGACTTGAACTTAAATGTTTAAGTTTTTCTAAACTGATTTCTGATTTTGAAAAACTTGTGATTTGTGAAAGAGAGAAGATTGAAAAGGAGAAAACTACTTTTGAAACAAAATCTATGGAATTTTCTTGTAAAATTTCAAAATTACAGAAAACTCTTGAAAAGGAGAGGAAAGAGCATGATTTTGAAAGAAAAGAGTCTGAAAAGTTGAAGGTTGAAGGATTTCAAACAAAGTGTTTGAAAGATGATTTTGAGAAAGAAAGAAAGGTTTTTAAAGCTGAAATGTCCAAATTGACAAAAAGACTTTCTCTTTTGTCAACTAAGATCATGTTGGAGAAGAGGTATAAATCTGATCTTCAAAAGATGTTTGATATGAATTTAAAAGAAAATGAAGTTTTAGCTAATAGGATTAAGGATTTTGACTTAGCAAACTCTTGTGCTGATCAATCAGTTAGTCAAGTTTTTAGAAGAGTAAAAATGGTTTGGATAGTCAAAGGCTCTTCACTAGTTCAAAATGTTCGAAAGCCATATGTTTATGTTGAACATAACAAGATCAGCAAAGCACTTCATGAAAATGGGTACCAAAAATTGTTTGATATGTCTTGCAGGTACAATGGACTCCTTAATACATCTGTTAAGGACTCAGGCTACAAAGTTCAATATGGACTCTTAAACACTCAGTTTAAGACTCATCCTTCAAAGGAAATTGATTTATGTGCACAACAGTACAGAACTCAGTCCTAAATGGCTTATTGGATTTCTGCACATATCTGGATTCAGATCAAGACAGGGTTTTATTGTTCATAACTGTTTATAAATCAATTTGTTGATTTTAAGAAAATTTTCTCGAAAAAGTTCAGTTTACTGTGGTGTGATCGAACTCATACTTGTAGGTGTTTTTAGTAGAAAACATTTCAAGAGAATGTGTTCAGAATCACATTTCAAGTAACCTTGTAAAATTTCTTTGAAAAATTCTGATTTTTGAGCAAGTTATGGTCTTTTGAAGTTCTGAAAGTTCAAAAATCGCAACCCAAGTTGTAAAATGATTTGTTTACTGCTGTTTGCTGTTAAATGATTTTATCTGTTGCTTGCTGTTGTAATAACAGATTTAATGTTTCTATAACAATTAATTTGTGCAGGTCACAGATAAGCCATACAGACCTGCAGTGCTTAATGTGCAAGTAGGGCGCTGATGTACTTAATAGAGTTCAAGGTGCAGCAGAATTAAGCTGCTGCTAGAAAGCTTCTGTTGATTAAGCACTGCTGTATGGAACAAGAATTGTGCAGAGTCTCTGCAAGGCTGTCGAGAAGACGAACCAACCTCTACCGCACGAGACAAACCTCTGCCGCACCCGACCAAACCTCTGCCGCACGAGACCAACCTCTGCCGCACGAGACCAACCTCTGCCGCACGCGACCAAACCTCTGCCGCACGAGACCAACCTCTGCCGCACGAGACCAACCTCTGCCGCACGCGGCCAACCTCTGCCGCACGCGACCAAACCTCTGCCGCACGCGACCTCTGCTGACCAAGCTCTGTGGATCTGTGTCAAAGTCAATAAACGTTTGCTGGATCGAAAGCAACACTTCACTATCTCTATTGCCATAATCAGATCAGATTGAGGTTGCTTCTATACACATCAGTATAGAACCAGGACTTCAACTGAATGATGTTTCTACATAAATCAGTGTAGAACCAGTACCTCACCAGAATGTGCTTCTACACACATCAGTGTAGGACCAGTACCTCAACAGATCAGACTTTGACTGGTATTTCTAATCTCTAACCCCCAGCACCATGTTTCCTTTTCATTTGAATTAACTGTGCTTCTAGATATTCCTAACAAATGTGGAATCATCAAAGATGATGATTACCAACACTTTTTGATTCTTACAGGATATCTGATTACAAATTGAGCCTAAATGAGATTTATTGCTCAATTTGAGGGGGAGAAAACAAATCAAATCTGACCATGTTCGTGTAAAGGTAAAATTTCTAAATCTTTAGATTCATCATTTTTATAGAATGGCCATCTTTAAAATGATAAAACATGGGATCAAATGGTCAAACCACTTCTAGATGCCAAAATGCTTTTTCAAATATAGAAGTTGGATTTTAAATGCTTTTATGAGACATCAAATGGTCAAATGTGTGGAACAATGCAATAATTAGGACAACAATTTCACGAGATCAATGTGTGAGCTTTATAGAACTTCTATGGATCACTTAAACCTGTGTTTCCTACCCAAGAAGTAAACCTTGAGTGATTGAGAGGTGAAGGGTCTACATCAAAGAGTGGGGGAGATAACTATATGAGTTTTTCTCATTGTGCTTAAGAGGTAAAATTTAAAAAGAGAGTTTGGTTAGATGTGAGCTACATGATAAAAAGAAAGAGGGTGTGAGAACAGAGTCAAAAGAATTATACAACTCTGCACCATCTCTTTTCTGAGCCGGACAAACCACATTTCTGATTTATCACAAATTTTTGGTGATTGTAATTGAAACAGGCAGTGAGCCCATGCCAACTCTTGTCTTAACCCCACCAGCTACTCATTTCCTTCTCCACAAGGAACTGTTTCACTTTTCCACGGGGAAGCATCACATATGCTATCTGATCTTTGTTTGGAAGGTTGGATATTGAAAAGAAGGAAAGTTGCCCCACCTTCACACTTCACTCATGCACATTGAGTCTGTGGAAACCTGTTATGTCCAAACAGTTTACACACTTTTGAGCTTAATAGATAATATTCTATTTTCTTCCACACAATATCACGAATCTTTGTGATTCCACATGCTTATCTATGTGATATTGCCAAGAACAGTTTGAGAAGTTTATTTTTTAATTTACTTCAATGATAACTGAAAGTCCTGTCAGAGCTTCATAATTGCCAACTCTGAGCATAGGCCACACATTTTTTTATAAATTGTTGTGATAATAGTTGCTATTGTGCTTCTATGTTAGATGATTACCCCTGGTTACTTATTCTTTAATGCAGATTCTCATGAGCCGAATATGCTTACTACTCAACCATCTTATCAGTTTATCTACCAACGACTATTACTCAAACTGGTTATACAAGCTTCCACACTTTAAATCGTTCTCTGATTGTTTGAGTTTAATCTATGGGAGATAACTGGGATTTGAAAAGCAAAGCAACATTCAAGGGGGAGTATGCAACGATCTAGGGGGAGTTAAAGAAGAAATTGAAGCAACTGACATTGTGAAAGATCAGGAAAAGAAGACTCTCACAAGACTTGAAGATTGACACTCCAACGCCTCTAAAGAAAGCAAGGGGGAGACTACAAGATGATGCTTTCTTTATAAATCATTAGGGGGAGATTGTTAGCTTTATTAGCCCCTATATATATAAATGTTTTATAAAGAATAGTGTCAAGGACTTATTTGTATTTGTTGAGTGTCAAGGCTAAAATTGTAAATAACCAATTGTTGTATTGGTTATAAAGTCATGGTTTAGAGTAATTTTAGGTTAAGCCTCTATTATCAATATTGATACATACGCAGAAAGCAAGAGAGCTTCAAAGAGAGAATGTTCATCAATCTTATCAAGTAAACTCTTCTCTTTATCAATCAATACAAAGATTATTGCTATTATTATTATTGTTACTTGTTATATCTGGGTTCCAACACAAAGTCATCATTGGGGGGGATCGAATTCTGGAATCACACTGCTTAGTCAAGAACATCCGAAGCAAAGAACTTTCTCTTAAAGTGATCGCTCTCGACGCACGACTTACACCCTCGACCCACAGTTCTTACACACGACGCACATTGTTTTTACATTCAAAACACTTGTTACTTTACATTTAAAGTATTTCTTTTCATTCGTATTGTAATCTCTATACGATCGACACTCAAAACATAAGGATATCGCCCCTGTTTGGCGACCATAGTGCAACGACTACTTCCACAGTCGTCCGTGGGTTTTTTCCGCGTCATCAAAATCTTTGTTTCATTTACGTTTCTGTCTTTGTCGCACGCTTTGTCAAAAGATTCTTTTCTTTAGTTGTTAAATTCCACAATCAACCTTAAGTTATCCTTTTGGACGATTTTTGGCATTAACAATCGCCCAGATGCATTGGGAGCTGGAAAATGCGCGCAGTCAGATCGACGCCCTTGCCGAGCAAAGTTGAAGGGCAGCTGAAGAAATCGTGCGGCTGAGGAATCAGAATCCGAATGGATCATTCGGATCGCAGAACGGTCCAAGGCCATTCGTTCAGAATCCAGGATCAGGTCCATTCATCCAGATTCTAGGTTCAGGACCATTCGTTCAGAATCCAGGATCAGGTCCATTCGTTCAGAATTCTCAGCAGGGGTCGTTCGTCTATAATCCTCAGTATGGGCCAATTCCCCCTCAGCATCTGAGGCCACGTCCTCTGCACAGCGGGTCTCAGCCGTACTTCTTCCCTTTCAATGGGGACGCCATTGGTTCGTCGTACGGAAACGGCACAAATTCAGGGATCAACCCTCCAACGGGTGTGAATTCAGACCACAGTGACCCCGTCGCCCAGCGACTGAAGATGTTGGAAGACCAGAACGAGCGTGTCTGGTCCTTGCTCGCAAAATTGCCAGGGGCAGCCATGCCCGTCGATGTCGAGCCTCGCTCAGGATTCCAAGCATCACCTTTCATCGACGAGATTGAAACTGTCGACGTCCCCAAGAAATTCAGTATCCCGACCTTCACACCCAAATATTCTGGTATTACGGACCCCACAGAACACATCGCACAGTATAAACAACTGATGTGGACTGCGTCGATCCCTTTTCGGTACCAGGAGGTTTGTATGTGCAAAAGTTTTGGGGCGACCCTCACGGGTGCCGCCCTTCAATGGTTGATTAACCTCAGGCCTAAGTCAATCGGGTCCTTTGCTGAGTTAGTCAACCAATTCTCCCAGCAGTTCGCCAGTAGTCGCAAGATGGAAAAGCAGACCAGCGACTTGTATTATGTCGTGCAGAAGGCCGGTGAATCTATCCGGAGCTATTTCAATAGATTCAATGCGGAGATGATCAGTGTCCGTAACTGAGACGTCAAGACCGCGATCGAAGCCTACAAACGCGGTCTGGACGACAGTTCGGGTGTATACACTGACCTAACAAAGTATCCTCCAAAAAATTTCGAAGATGTCCGTGCAAGAACCCTAGCTTATATGAAGGTGGAAGACGACGCCGCCTTTCGTCGAAAGCATTATGACGACAAGAGGTCGCTGAGTGTAAAGAAGGCAGAGTTCAAGACGAAGGCGGTACCCAAGTCAGAGCCTGCACGACAAATCTCGAATGTACGATTCGGAGAAAAAGAAGACCGTGACCCCGACCAAATTTCCTCAGTATCCTAAGATATCCTCCTACGGATTCAAAGGAACTACTAAAGACTTGGTCGAGGCCCTGAAGACCGTCCAGGTGACCATCCGGTGGCCGAAGAAGACCGACAAAGATGATGGTAAGAAAGACAAATCAAAATGGTGCTACTTCCACGTCGACCTTGGTCACATAACGGACGATTGCATAGCCCTAAAAAAGGAGCTAGCATACCACGTCCCGAAGGGCAATCTCAAGGATATAATCGACAACGTCGTTACCCCAACTAACGACGTTCGACCGCCATCTCCCGACCACGCAAAGGTCGTTAATTGCATAACTGGTGGGTCAGACGTCTGCGGTCTGACGTATTCCACGGCCAAGCGTCATGTCAGCCAAGCATCTGACGACCGACCTACCCCTCGCTCATCGAAACCCAAAGAAGATCTGGAGTTAGAAGCCATGAAGATTACATTCGACCAAGACGACCTCGGCGACTCACATCAAAATCATCATGACGGGTTGATCATTCAACTCACGATTGGTAATTGCCTGACCCGACGAGTCCTGGTCGATGGAGGCAGTTCAGCAACGTCATCTTCCTTGACACCATCAAAGCCATGGGAATCGATCAATCGGAAATTACCCGACGTTCGACAACCTTGGTAGGTTTTAATAGAGACGCGACGAGTACCTTTGGAGATATTACCCTGCCAGTCTATGCCCGAGGGATCAACAAGCCAACAAAGTTCAACGTCATCGATTGCTCATCGGCCTATAACATCATCTTAGGTCGACCATGGATTCATGATATGAAAGCCGTTCCCTCGACGTATCACCAGACCATGAAGTTCCCTACGCCGTGGGGAGTCCAGGAGATCAAAAGTGAGCCGAAGGTCGCCCACGACTGCTACAAGACGACCTTGAAGCCGCAAAAGCAGGCCATCTAGCAATTACATGTCCAGGATGCTCCTGGGACAGCCGACGACTATCGCCTGGAGGAAGTCATCCTGGACCAGAGCAAGCCTGACCAGATCGTCTTTATAGGTTCATCCCTCGACCCCTGCCTTAAGGAAAAGCTAATATCTTTTTTGCAGGAACATGCCGACTGCTTTGCCTGGTCGCACGAAGACATGGTCGGCATATACCCCAACGTTATTTCTCATAAGCTCAATTTCGACCCGTCATTCAAACTTGTCAAGCAAAAGCGATGGAAATTTGCTCCTGAACGGAATAAGGTGATTAATGACGAGGTCTACAACCTCCTCAAGACAAGGAAGATTCGAGAAGTAAAGTACCCTGACTAGCTTGCAAATGTCGTGGTCGTGCAAAAGAAAAATGGCAAATGGAGGGTCTGTATCAACTTCACAGATCTCAACAAAGCTTGTCCAAAAGATCCTTTCCCATTGCCACATATTGACGCCATGGTCGATGTTAATGCCAAAAATCGTCCAGAAGGATAACTTAAGGTTGATTGTGGAACTTAACAACTAAAGAAAGGAATCTTACGACAAAGCGTGCGATAAGGACAAAAAATTGTAAAGAGACAGAGATTTTGATGACGCGGGAAAAACTTCAATGAGGAAAAAACCCGCGGACGACTGTGGAAGCCGTCGCTGCACCCGCGATGTCCTTTGTTTCAGGTGTCGATCGTACAATGATTACAATACAAATGACTTGAAATATAAAAATAACAAGTGTATCGAATGTAAAACTAGTGCGTCGTGTGCTAAAACTCTTGGTCGAGAGTGTGAGTCGTGCGTCGAGAGCGTTCACTGGAGAGAAATTCCTTTGTTTCGGATGTTCTTGAGTACGCAGTGTGATTCTTGAGTTTTCTAGTGTTAGATGATCTGTAAATGATAGCTTTGTCCTTGTATTTATAGTCTTCGAGTGCTTTAATGATTTCATGATTTCTTCTAGTAACGGTCGTACCGGTCATCGTTGTTTTAATGCTCATAACTGCTCTGTCGGTTTCGTCCGTTGGCTATGAATGATGTTGACCTGCATTGAATGATGAAAACGTAACATAAATGTCGCGTGTTAGTTGGTCGAGGTCGTATGTTTCTACACGACGGTCGAGTGTCGAGAGGTACTTTCGACTATGGCTTCGGTCTAAGGTCAAAGTGTTGACGATTTAACTTTGTTACAAGAGAAGTGTAATAAATGTTTTTAACGTCTCGGTCGTGGTCGAAGCTGGTGGATTTTTACCCAAACAGTTTGCCCCCAAAATTTGAAAAAGTGGAGTGACAAATTCAAATTTCAAAAGTTTTTAAAATTTTGCCATTGATACGTGTAAAAAACCCTTTCAGTTGCCTTGGAACTGGATCGGTCCAATTCTAACCGAATGGGAAGTCGAAGAGAGGATAAGGTCGTGACGTCAGGCTGACGCATGATTATGCTAAGCAGCTGTCATTGTCAGGTGTCGACAATATGTCAAGCATTCGAAAAGGCAGGGGCGCGTGTCGATCATCGGGTGACTTGACCTGACATGATCGTTTTCATAAATAGAACCCTTCGACGGGTTTTTTCTTTTTGGGATTCCAGAGTATTTTTAAGAGAGTTTTTCCGCGATTTGCTTACTGTTTCTTCGCCGAATCTTTCCAAAACCTGCAAGAATCTTCGACCAAGTTAGAGATTTCGAGGTTTAGAACGCCCATATAAGGTACGATTTTATTGGTCTTTGTCTTAAAACTTTGAGAAACTTCTAAGTTTTTTACGAAACTTCTAAAACTTCTGAGAAACTTCGTGGTCATTTACGAATACCCCTTTAGAATAGGTTTTGAATGGCCTGACTCGCCTTTGACCAAGGCTTTTATGACTGAATTCGGCCTAGCGCCAACCCAATTAATGCCCCAATTCTGGAGGGTAATCCAGGTGATTGAGCGCCTTACGAAAAAATGGGAATCACCGATGAACGTACGCGACCTCCTCTTGGCTTATCAAGTCAAGAAGGACAAATGTCACCGCTATAGCCTGTTCTCTAGGTATAAGGGCGATCGAACCTTAGTCTTAAATACCGCTGTAAACGATCGTAAGTGGAAGACTAGGTACGCTTTTATGCGTAAGTCGACCCTTGACTCCGAGAGTTGCTGGATTAGGGCTGGCTGGAATACGTCGGGTGAGTTATTCTTGTCGTACGTCTTTCATATTATTCGACTGATTTCTAACCTGCTTTGTATGTATTGGCAGATATAAAATTTGAAGACGTGAAGCCCTACGCTAACTCTCGAGCAAAAATTAGCGCGTTCTTGGAGTTCAGCATTGTCGAGAGATCTTTTCTTACGCGACCATCAGTGGACGAGGACGACGAAGACTTGGTGTTCTTAGGGGAGAACTGGGGAGGAAAAGGCGAGGGGGAAGAAGAGGAAGAAGAAGAAGAGAAAGAAGAAGAGTCAAGAGGAGAAGAAGAAGAGATGACCGGTAAGTGTACCTTCTTATTCCCTTCTGTTTGATTATGATCTTTTGCTCTTTCGTTCACCTTGTAATGCTTCTTCTTATTCGTCTTCAGGAGAATCGCAGACGAAGGTGCCGACCATCTCTGCTAAGAGAGCGGCGCAACTTGAGCTTGCCCGTAAAGGCAGTGAAAGGAGACAGAAGACCTCGACCACTGAGTCGGGGGTCTTACCAAAGACGAGGATGACGGTTCCAAGGAAACCGACTTCGAAGGTGAAAGTTCAGGATCTTATCTTACAATCAATGTAGAAAGCAGTAATTGAGAATTTGTATGATCAAGACCAATTGTATTCAATGATGAACAGAATTACAGATCTAAGAGAGAGAGAATCTCAAAGATTACAAAGAATGAATACAAAGTTATACGGGAAAAATCAATCTGTTAGCAACGAAGAGCTAACTACTATTTATACTGCAACGGACATCTTAAAGCTATAGTACAAATAAGAAAGACTAATAAGAACATAACACGTGTCCTAATTAGTTTATAAAACACTAAGTAAAGTATCTCGTCATAAGTTCTGAACAGGTAGTTCAGAACTTCTGAACATTCTTCGGATAACGCATCTCATATCTTCTGACTCCTTAACTCAGACATCTGACTTTTCTTCCCAGACTTCTGATTTCTCTTATCAATACTTCTGAGCTTTCACAGTCAGACCTCTGACTTCTCTACTCAGAACATCTGAGTCTTCTTATCAGATCTTCAACACTTGGTTTATTGACAAAACTTCAGATCTAACAATCTCCCCCTTTTTGTCAAATAAACTTAAACTTTGCATCATCCAGTTCTTTCAGAGCAGGAACAATTTTCTGAAGTAGCACATTTCTCAGATTAAGCCTCTTATCAATTTTGTCAATGATTTCTTGAATAATTTCAACTTGCTGATTGATTACTTCTTGAGTCATGTTTGCTTCCTTCACTTTCAGCATCTTTTTCTCCAAATTATGCTTTATGATTCTTAAAGTTCCAGAACAGTATTTTGCAGTTTCCTTTGCTCTGAAGAAGATATTTCCACTTTTGTTTTTCAAAAATACTCCCAAATCTGGATATTTGTGAACACTTCCAGTCTTTAACACCTTTTTCTGTTCATGATCTGTGTTGGGATTTGCCAGATAAACACATGACTTTTGTAAGTACAAAGCTATTTGAAAATCTATATAACAGTGCCACCTTAAGATGTAGAACATGGCCTCAATTACCACACTTCTTGCCTTCCTTTCATTTCTGTCTTTGCTCGACTCTTTGAAGCATAGAAAGCTGTGTAATCTGTAGAAGTCAACCACTGATAGTTTCTCAAAATCTGCATCAGTAAAGTAATAAACCTTGCCATCTTCTCTCAGAACTTCAAAGGATAAGTACTCCATCTTTCTGAATTTCTTAACCCTCAATTCTCTGATTCCAGTAATTAAAAAATCTGAGTAAACGGCTTGCTTTGTTTTGCCAAGACATCTTGATTTTTCAGCCAACCAGATCTGAGTCTCCTTAGGTCTATCATAATACACATCCAAGAATTGTACTTCTTTTGGTTTGAAGAACTCAGGCAAATCAAATTCAAGAAAGTATCCATTTAGATCAATGGATATTTCATCTTCTTTGGGTTCAGACTGTTCAGCTTGATCAAAACTAGTTATCTGCACATTCTGAGATGTTGTGTTCTGCACTTCTTCAACTTCATCTGACAGAATTTCATTCACTTCATACTCAGCAGGAAACACAAAATCATTATGTAGAATCTTTTTGGGATTCACCTCAGATAGCAACCATTCACTACTGTTTCTGATTTTTCTTCTAAGATCCAACCTCCTCTTCACACAGTTTATACATCTCTTCTTTAAACTCTCTCTTTCAGTTTCCACACATACTTCCATTTTAATCAATAACCAATTCAGAGTTGCATCACTGTACTTCACCAACTTTTTTAATCTGAACATTTCAAGCCTTTCGTGAACTGTATATGTGAACTCTTCTGTCTCCATTCCTTCATTCACAAATCCCTTCAAATGCAAACCAACTTCTGTTTTCTTTGTGGGAGAACTCAGATTACACTTTTCTTTTCTTTCTTCAATAGCTAATTGGAAGTCATACAAGTATATATTTCTGACATAGATACCCAGAAGTCTTCTGCATTCAATTTCCATCAAGGCTTCTTCAGTGCTGGCAAAGAACTTCACTAGAAAGATCTGATCATCAAGAGTCAATCTGTGAAAATCAAAAGTAGACATGGAAACCTTTGTATTTCTTTCTTTCAGTACTTCCATTCTAACAAACATTAAACCATTGAATTCATCTTGTTGAAACATCAGAACTTTCTCAATTCTTTTCTGAATATGCAGTTTTGAGTCAGGAACTCTGAACCTGTTAGAAGCTTCTGAGTAGACCATCTGAGCTCTGTCATCCATAAAACCATCAATGTTACTTTCCAAAGGCTCATACTCTCCTTCTGTGTAGTAGAGATTATCATATACTTCCTCAGGAAAAATATCATCATGAAATTGTCTGGCTAATGGCACATCACTTAACTCTAGAATGAAATCACATACAGGTTCTTCTAGTCTTTGCAAGTTAATCTTTGGGATCTCAATTGGTTTTCTGAATACATACTCAGAAGGCATAAAGAAGTCTTTCACTTTCACATACTCTTCTTTCGTATTTAACTCATCACAAAAGTTAAATATAAAATCATCTTCAAAATCCTGAGTATAATTCACAGTTCTGTCTTCTTCTCCCATTAGATCAATAGGTCTTACCATTTTTATTCCTTGCTGAACTTTTTGAACATTCAAAGCTCTGACTAAATTATTATGCATCCTTCTGATCAACTCTTCACTTAACCTCCTTTCTTCTAATTTAGAATCCGTCATATTTTCTTTGTTATACACCACAATATCTGTACACATGTTGACCACTTCACTTTCCACTGTCTTTTCTGATCTCAATACAGATTCCTCAATAGCTTCAGTTTCATCTGAGTTTCCTTCCTTTTCTATGTCTAAGTTCAATTCCTCTGTTTTATCTGAATCACCACCATCTGTACTTTCCAACTCCATTTCCTCTGTATCTGAGCTATCAATCTGAACTATCTGAGTTATTGCCTTTAAATTTTCCTGTGTTTGATCTTCTGAACTTTTTGTACTAGCTAATTGCATATCTGCCATCTCAAAATCTTCTATGCCAATATCATCATCAGAACTTAACCTTTGTCTTTTCTCCCCCTTTTGATGATCATGAGGCTCATTATCATCAAACTTTCTTTTCAAGTTCTGATTAAAAGTAACTTCAGGTTCAGCTTCTGCAATAGGAACAGGATCAAGAGGCTTTTAAGTAGAAGCCAATGATACACTCAGTGCTTTCAGTATAGATTCCTGCATACCTTGCATTTGTTTTAACATATCTTTTTGAAAACCAGACATTATATCCATGATCTCCTTTTTGTGAGAATCCAAGGATTTCTTTACATCATCTACTTTGGTTTCAACAGAAATCAACTTTTTCTCCAACACAACTTTCAAATCTGACATCTCATCATTCAAATCCTCCACCTTCTTCTCCAAATTTTCTACTTTTTCCCCCATCTTCTTGTTTTGTTTCTGAATCTTTTCAAATTCAGAAGTTTCTAACAGTGAACCTGAACCAACAGATGGTCCAGTTTTCATGTGCCCAGAGGGTTCATGGCCTGTAGATAACACACAGTCATCTTGTACAACAGATGTACGTTTGAATGAGGCTTTTGTAATGTTCACCTCACCAGGACTTCCATCCAATCCTCGACACCCAACATTAGGTATGTCTATGAATGTTGTTTCAGGAATACGAAATTCCTGATTTGTGAAAGTGTCAGAAGGAATTTCAGGCTCAATATGAATAGGACTGTGATATTCAGACTCAATGTGTTGAAAAATAGATTGGGATTTATCACCTCCCTCCAAATGAGTTTGGGATGGTTCCCCGGATTTGTGTGAAACAATAGCATGTTGAAATGCTTCTGAGTGGATATGGATGGGTTGTTCAAGATCCACCACTAGGTCCATGGTGTTTGTTTCAATATTGGACACCAAGAGATGTGAACCAATAGCATTTGTGGTTACCTGGTCAAGATTAGCTGGTTCAGAGGCATCTCTTTCTGTTTGAACCTCTGTTGACAATCTCTCATCCTCATCACTCTCATTCTGTTTTTCCTCACCAAATCTAACCAAGCTCTCAGAATTTTCCCTCTCAAGTCTCTCAGAATGTTCACCCATCTGAACATCCTCCCCCTCTCTAATTCGACTAGACCCCTCACCTCTCTTCTCAGGTTGGTCCTCTTGGGTAGAGATTTGAGGTAATTCAATTCCCATAGAGGTGCAATAAGCTTTTAAAATCTCACTCTCCCTTGGAATATAATTCCTAAGTGATTTTGGCAATAGTTTATGATTAGGATAGTTTTCAAGTCTTGTTACCGAGGTCATCTTACCCAAATAAAATGTAGGACCATGCTCTTCATTTGTTCTTCTTGAGATTGTTCTGTTTTCCTGCATGGCATACCAAATAACAATTTTCCAGTACCTTATATAAGGAATGTATGTCAGTGGAGCATCCTTTGTTTTCTTCTGAATTGCTTTCTGATTCTTCTCAAATGTATTCTTCATGTCTTCCCAAAGTATTAAAGTATAGTCATAATGCCTATTCTTCACTAAGCCCTGAAAGATCTGAAGAATTTGTTTAGAACCTTGATCAGCAGAACTATTCTTCCCTGACACACATTTATTTACCACATGAAAGAAGCAAGCCCAAATAGGTGGTAATTTGTTTCTTCTGAACAAACTGAGAGTCCTCAATCCTTCATTGTATCCCAACTTCATAAACTCTGCTATTAATTCCTCTGTTAAGGGTGAGTCCTCAAAATCTGTCCTTCTTTGTACATCATCTTTCTCTGGTAAATTCAGCATTTCTCTTAGTGCAGAGATAGATAAGGCAAATGTCACTCCTCCAATTTCAGACACAAACTTATTATCTTCTAACCTAAGATGTTTCCACCATTGTTGTATGTACTGAACAGGCACATTTTTACTTCGTGTAAACCATTTTCTGTACGGATGGTGTTTGAATAACTCCATGATAATTCTGTGTTCAGGCTTAAACCGGCTTTCCTCAAATAATATAACACAGTTATTTTCAGATAATTTCAGCCATTCACTCTCAGGAACAATTCTTTCCACTAAAATAGGTCTATCTGACATAATAGAACCTGCAGCACTCTGTTCATGTTCAATATTAACGTTTACCTCATCCGCATTTCCTTCAGATTCATCCATTTGTTCATCTTCTCCATCATTTCTTATTGCTTCTTCCTCTACAGCTCTATTCTGTACTTCATCATTATCCGAATCAGATGAATCCATTATCGATTTTGTAGAGTGTAGCGAAATTTGACCACTCCTTCGTATTCTAGACATGATTTAAGCAGAAAACAAATTCAAAGAACTCTGGATTTGATTCGTATCTCACTTTTCGCTCTAGAATTTGAAAAGATTTGAAATAGGGATTTTAAGACCTATTTAAAATCCGCGAAGTTGAAAGGTTTAACGGAAAAGCGAAATCAATGTTATAACGGAGTCAACACATTTGAAATGCCACAGAGGATTTAAATGAAATGCGTGGCATAATCAAACAAATATGAAGCTGACACGTGTTAGTGGATAGAATTTTGACTCAAGTCAAAGATCTGAATAACACGCTCAGATGTTTTGACTTTTCTTTATCAGATATCTGATTGTTCTTCTCAGAAGAATTTTACCTTGTAACCAAAATGTCATTTAAAATCAACTTCTGACAAATATAAAACATTTTGATTATTCAGAAGAGGTTTGAACAGATAGAAACATTTTTTATCATCAAAATTCTGTTCATATTATGATGAATTAAAAAATCATTTAAAATCTTATATCTGAATATGATTTTTTTTAATTCAGATATAGTTTGAATAACAACAAAATTTATCATGAAAAGCTTGTTCTTCTTAGAATAATCAGAGATAGAAAATGAAAGCAAATCTTTTAAGCATCACAAAATGATTTCCAAAGGAATTTTGATGCTCCCCCTTGACTTGAGCATGCATTTGACTATTAATGATACATAAAGATTAGATGAAAAGATAATAGAAGAAGCATAATCCACACAGTTGAAGTATTTTTATTTTTAAATAAATTTTTGAAAGCTAGATTGCTGATGTATTGACTCAGAATCTCTGACCGTAAGATTCAGAGGTTCTGATCTCAAGACTCAGAAGTTCTGAACTCAAGACTCAGAAGTTCTGACCTCAAGACTCAGAAGTTCTGACCTCAAGACTCAGAAGTTCTGAACTCAAGACTCAGAAGTTCTGAACTCAAGACTCAGAAGTTCTGATCTTAAGACTCAGAAATTCTGATTCTTAAGACTCAGAGTTCTGAGTAAACTACTCAGACAATTTTACTTAGAAAAATTTAGCATTTTTAAGAAAAAAAATATTTTCAATTAGGCAGATTAAGCATTCCTATTTTACATATGAGAAAAGAAAACCTTTTGTGATCAAGAGGCTTTGTGAACAAGTCAGCCAATTGATACTTTGTATGCACAAAGTGCATCTCTATAGTTCCTTTTTCCACATAGTCCTTTATAAAATGATACCTCACATCTATATGTTTAGTCTTCGAATGTTGAACAGGGTTCTGAGTAATGGCAATTGCACTTTCTGAGTCACAATAGATGGGAATCTTGTTAAGCTGATATCCATAGTCCATGAGTTGTGTTCTCATCCACAATATTTGAGAGCATGAAGCAACAGCAGCAACATATTCTGCTTCAGCAGTTGAAGTGGACACACAATTCTGCTTCTTTGATGCCCAACTCACTATTTTATCTCCCAAAAAGTGACAAGCACCAGATGTACTCTTTCTGTCCAACCTACTTCCTGCATGATCAGCATCAGTGAAAGCAGTCAATTTGAAGTCAATTTCTTTTGGATACCATAAACCTAGATCAGGTGTTCCTTTGAGATATCTTAAAATCCTTTTGACAGCCAACATATGTGATTCTTTCGGGTTAGATTGAAATCTAGCACAGAAACAGGTAGAAAACATGATATCTGGTCTACTTGCAGTCAAATAAAGTAATGACCCAATCATGCCTCTATAGAGTTTGATATCTGCTGAAACACCTTTGAGATCAGCATCTAACTTTATGTTAGTTGCCATAGGTGTTCTCATAGAAGCACAATCAGACATTTTGAACTTTTTCAGAATATCTCTGACATATTTTCCTTGATTTATAAAAATACCTTTTGGTAATTGTTTGACTTGAAGACCAAGGAAAAAATTCAGCTCACCCATCATGCTCATTTCAAATTCAGATGACATGATTTTTGAAAAATTATCACATAATTCTGGACTGGTAGAACCAAATATTATGTCATCAACATAAATCTGAATCAAAATCAAATCATCACCCTATTTCTTTAAAAACAAAGTTGTGTCAATCTTACCTTTCTTGAATCCTGAACCTAACAAGTGTTTAGTAAGAGTGTCATACCAGGCTCGTGGTGCTTGTTTTAGACCATATAAAGCTTTGTCTAAAATATAAACATGATCAGGGAATTCTGGATCAACAAAACCTTCAGGTTGATGGACATACACCTCTTCATTAAGTTTGCCATTTAGAAAGGCTGATTTGACATCCATTTGATACACCTTGAAGTTTTTATGTGCAGCATAGGCCAAAAATATTCTGATTGCCTCTATTCTTGCCACTGGTGCAAATGTCTCATCATAATCAATTCCCTCTTGTTGATAGTATCCCTTAGCAACCAATCTTGCCTTGTTTCTGATGACAACACCTGATTCATCCTTTTTGTTTCTGAACACCCATTTAGTTCCAATAATAGATTTACCTTCAGGCTTTGGAATGAGTCTCCAAACTTTATTTCTTTCAAATTGAAGCAATTCCTCTTGCATTGCTGAAATCCAGTCTGGATCCTCTAGAGCTTCATTAGCTTTCTTTGGTTCAATCACACTCAAGAAACCAGCAAACATTGCTTCATTTGCTGTAGCTGATCTGGTTTTTACTCCTGCTGAAAGATCACCTATTACTTGATGAATAGGATGATTTTTAGTCCATTTATTTGCACTAGGGAGTACATCAATCTCTGAATAATTGTTGTTTGCATCATTCTCATCAATGATTGCTTGTAATTCTGAACTGTCCCCTTGTTCTGATGTATGAATAGGAGTTATATCCAAGTTTGGGTTCTGATTAATAAAGTCAGAATTCTGAGTGACTTGTTCAGAGTTCTGAGTACAAGAATCAAAATTCTGATTACAAGGTTCAGAATTTTCACCACTTGTATTTATTAGATTTGGGCATTCCTCTGATGGACCTTTGTCAGAAATTACAGTTGATTGAACTATTTCTGGAGTCTTATTTTTCATCTCTTTGACCATATTTGGGTTTTCATATTCTGCATAAGAATCAGAAATTAGTTCACTAAAAGCATCCTTAAACAGTAAATTGAGTTCTGAACAAATAGGATTAGAATTTGTATCAGAAGTCATTTTTGTCTTGTTCAGCATGAGTTCTGAACTGTCTTGTTCAGAAGTCCGCATTCTGGCTTCATCAAAAGTTACATTTATGCTCTCCATCATCCTCTTGGTTCTTCTATTGTAGATTCTGAATGCTTTGGAAGTTAAAGAATAACCCACAAAGTATCCTTCATCTGCCTTTTTATCGAATTTGGCAAGATTTTCTCTGTCTCTAAGAACATAGCACCTGCAACCAAAAACATGAAATAATTTGATTAATGGTTTTCTTTTATTTATCAGTTCATAAGCAGTCTTATTTAATCTCTTATTGATTAAAGTTCTATTCTGTGTAAAACAAGCAGTTGCAATTGCTTCAGCCCATAGGAAAGTAGGAAGATTTGCATAAGCCAGCATTGTTCTCGCATCTTCAACTAGAGTTCTATTCTTCCTTTCAACAACACCATTTTGTTGAGGAGTTCTGACAGCAGAAAAATTGTGAGAAATCCCAGAACTTTCTAAAAAATTCTGAAGAGTCTCATTTCTGAACTCTGTTCCATTATCACTTCTGATTTTCTGAACTGGAAGTTATAAGAGAACTTGAATCCTTTTGATAAAATTTATCAATATAGTAGCAGCTTCTGACTTAGCTCTTAGGAACTCAACCCATGTGTATCTGGAGAATTCATCAACAATCACAAGCATATATTTCTTTCCTCCCACAGATTGAACTGAAATTGGACCACAAAGATCAGTATGAATCATTTCTAATGGTGCTTTGCAAGATGAGTCCATTTTTAATTTGTGAGAACTCTTTTTCATCTTGCCCATTTCACAAGCTGAGCATAATGATTCTTTTTCAAATTTAAGCTTTGGTAAGCCTTTAACCAGATGTTTTGCAACGAGATTATTAAGATCTTTGAAATTCAGATGAGAACATCTTCTGTGCCAAAGCCAGCATTCATTTGCAGTTGATTTTGATAAAAGACAAACTGTATTTGATGTTTTCAATTTTGAAAAATTAACTACAAATAAGTCCATATGTCTTTTGGCCCAGAAGACTTTAACATCATTTTCAGTTAAAATCATGCAACCTGTTATTTGAAACTTAATTTGACAAAGACTGTCTAAAAACTGACTTATGCTGAAAAGATTATGCTGTAATCCTTCAACATAGAAAACCTTTTGGATAGTCAGATCCCCTTTAGTTAAATCCCCATAACCTTTGACTTGTCCTTTGCTGTTATTTCCAAAGTTTACTGCTCCTCCAGCCTTTTCTGTGAAGTTTGATAGAAAAGACTTCTGACCTGTCATGTGTCTTCAAGCTCCTGAATCTAAAAACCACACATGACAGCCCTGCAAAAGGATCAGTTAGGTTTAGGTACCCATTTTGGAATGGGTCCATCTTTGTTAGCTTTGTCATTGGATTTAACATTAGTACCTTTTACTCTCCACTCAAAATCTTTCTTCAAACACCATTTTCCTTGAACTTTTATGAAGTCAGAACATTTTCTGCTTACAAGCTTGTTCAAATTCTTTTTGAGAGTTGTAACTTTTGGTTTTGCTATATTTTCAACTTTCTTTTCTTTTATCTTTTCTTTCTTCTGAGTCTGAGGAACAGAAATTTTCTTCTTTTCTGTATTTTGAGGAACAGAAACTTTCTGAATATCTTTTCTTATGTATGAAACAGAAGTTATTTTGACTTGACATTGATGAGAATATTGGAATGAATCATTTTTACATCTAACACAAACAAGATTTTTCTTTGCAAGTGACAATAAATCTGAAACATAGGTCATTTCATTTTTATTGATACTGTTCAGAGTACAATTGCCCTTATTACAAGATTTTCTAGCTTTGAGTTCAGAAGTAGATTTCATTCTAAGCTTCTCAAGATCCTTTTTCAGATCATTCAACTTTGCAAGATCATCTTTCCTTTTGCTTTCTTCTTTTTCTGAAAAAGTCAAGTTCTTTTTGTTAGAAGAATTAGATGATTCACCTTTTTCATATGTACTTGATTCATTAAAGAATTTATCATTTTCTCTTGAAGTATTAATTTTAAAAAGATCATACTCAGTCTTCAGTTTTTCAAGCTCTGTTATTTTCTGAATAAAAATATTCTTTTCTTTCAAAGCTTCTTCAAGTTTAATATCCACCTCACAGAAATCATTTTCAAGTTCATCATAAGCTTTCCTTAAGTCCTCAAGTTCTTGACTCACAAGATTAAATCTCTTTTCAAGTTGCAAAAATTCATCTGATTTTGTTTCAGAAAATCCAGTTGAATCAGACTTCTGACTACCTAAGTCAGAGTTCTGATTTACAGACTCAGATGTCTGATCTTTAGATTCAGAGTTCTGACTACAAAGTTCAGAATCCTGACTAGAAGTTTCAGACTTCTGATTGACTGTTTCAGAATTTTTACTTATGTCAAATATGCTTTCAATGTCATGATATGAAAAACTTGGTTGTTTATTTTTGTAACTGACATTTAAAGAATCATACTTGAATTTAGTATCATTGTATCTTGGCTTCTCATATGTTGGTTTAGAAGCTTCTTTCTTAACCTTTTCTTCTGACCCCACTGACTTTTCTGTTTTAGACTCAGAAATTTTCTCATCTGACTTTTTAGAGTTTGGTCTTTGCAAATTGTCAGAACTTGTTATAGAACTAGCAGGTCTTATGAAAACTTCAACAATTTCTGGGATTTTTGGCTTAGAAACTTGAAGTTTTTCATACAAGTTTATTGGAGCTCTTTTTAAAGTGACATTTTCTTCCAATCCCAATCCCTTCTTTGGGTTGTAAAATCTTGTATCTTTAACATTGCTTAATAAAAGATTTAGTGTTTGCTGAGTCTGACCCCTTTTCAAATTCAGATCTTCTAATTCTTTAATTTTGGTGTATAAATTCTTTCTTTCTTCAAATAACATATCAAATTTTATTTGTAAATCACCTTTTTCATCCTTTATTTTTGAAAACTCAACTTTTAGTTCAGAAAGCCTTTTCATCAATTCAGAATTTTCATCTTTAACTTTCTGTTTCTCAGCCTCAGATTCTTCATATTGTTCTTTTATTACTTCTTTTTCAATTCTGAATTTGTTAACCAAATTTCTTTCTCCTTTTATCTGTTTTCTTAGATTAGCAAGTTCAGTTTTCATTTCACCAATCTGTGTCATTAACTCTAATTCAAGTGAAGAATGTACCTCAGTAGATGACTCAGAATCAGAATCAGCATCTTCATAATCAGAATCATCCGCATTCCTCATTTTTGCCATATAGCTTTGCATCTGTGGAAAGTTGATATGATCATCTTCATCAGAAGTGTAGTACAACCAATTCTCCTGTTCAGCCAATAAAGCAATTTTATCATCTCTCTTCTTTGCAAGCTGAGCCTTCTTGGTGTAGTACTCATAGTCTTTCACAATTTTAACTCTGCAATCCTTAGCATAGTGGCCAGATTTTCCACATTTGAAACACAGATTCTTTTCTTTTCTCTCATCCTTCTCTTCTTTGTTTTCTTCACTTCTCTCTACTCTCTTTTCAAACTTATTTTCTTCTCTGTCTTCTTTCTTCTTATAATCTGAACTCCCAACTCTCTTATAATTTCCTTGAAATCTACCCTTCCCATACCTTTTGTTGAAAGTATTTGTCAACAAAGCTAGTTTCTCAGCCATTATCTTGATATCTTCATCATCTTCTGATCCTTCTTCCTTGTCAGATTCTTCCAGATTAGGTATCTCTGATAGATATGCAGTCTTTTTGGGTGCTTTGATTGCTTTGGACTTTGATAAGAATGCTAACTGATCAGCAACATTTTTATTCTCTTCCACAACTAACTTGACAGAATCTTCATGTTGATTAAGAACACAGAACAGATCATTTAAGTCTTCTTCACACATATCCTTGTTCATTTGCAGACTTATGGCAAATGATGACCATTCTGAATTTAGACTGTTCAGAAATTTGTAATTTATTTCTGACTTCGTTTTCTTCAGTCCATTTCTTCTCAAGTCATTTAGAATAGTGCAAAATTTACTGTATGTCTGTGTCAAACTTTCTGACTCTTTTGCTTTGAACCTTTCATAAGCATTTATGCTTTGATTTAACTTTGCCTGAATAGATCTCACAGTTCCTAGCATCTGCCTTTCCAATTCGTCCCACATTTCTTTAGCTGATGATCCACTATCAATCCTGTTAAGAACCTCATTTGGGACAGCCAAAGTCATCAAAGTAATTGCTCTTTTGTCAATAGCATGCCTATTCTTCTGTTCAGCTGTGTATTGGGAATAACTCTTTTTCACCCTGGTCGCTGGAATTTCTGGAGTTGTCTCTGTAGCAGGAGTTGCAGCAACATCGATGTACACTTCAATTGGACCTTCTCGAATAGAGATTATAAGATTTTCATCAATGTTGTCTAGGAATTGGATCATACGGATTTTCCATTGCTGATACTCTTCTGGTATAAGAACAGGCGGTTTGGTTTCAGATCCCATGGCTAGATATTCTTTAGAAGACATGATTGTAAGAAAATTCAACAGAAAGACAAATTCGAGTTTCTTGATCGAAATGTAACAGGTAATTCAAGAATTGCCAAGAATTCAAGAACTAGCCCTAGCAGCGGAATCGATTTTTGAATGAATCAAGAAATCTTCAAGAAATTGATCAATCGATCTTCGCGATAACAATCTTGAACGAATTTGTTTGTTGATTGGCTCTGATACCAATTGAAAGTTCAGGATCTTATCTTACAATCAATGTAGAAAGCAGTAATTGAGAATTTGTATGATCAAGCCCAATTGTATTCAATGATGAACAGAATTACAGATCTAAGAGAGAGAGAATCTCAAAGATTACAAAGAATGAATACAAAGTTATACGGGAAAAATCAATCTGTTAGCAACAAATAGCTAACTACTATTTATACTGCAACGGACATCTTAAAGCTACAGTACAAATAAGAAAGACTAATAACAACATAACACGTGTCCTAATTAGTTTATAAAATACTAAGTAAAGTATCTCGTCATAAGTTCTGAACAGGTAGTTCAGAACTTCTGAACATTCTTCGGATAACGCATCTCAGATCTTCTGACTCCTTAACTCAGACATCTGACTTTTCTTCCCAGACTTCTGATTTCTCTTATCAATACTTCTGAGCTTTCACAGTCAGACCTCTGACTTCTCTACTCAGAACATCTGAGTCTTCTTATCAGATCTTCAACACTTGGTTTATTGACAAAACTTCAGATCTAACAGAAGGTTGACGACTCATCGAGAGTCATTACGCCTGAGAAGGCGAAGGTCGCATCGCCTATGAAGACGAGGACGCCTGCGATTGCTGTGACACCCGTTAGTTCTACGCCACCGGCGAAAACGACGTAGTCCCCCACTACCACGTCGATCCCTTCGTCGGCCGACAAGGGCAAGGACCATGCGACGGGAGGGGCTAAAGTCACGGAGGTTAACTTTACGTTGCCTTCGGACTTTATGGTCGATGACGTCTTGTCTGGGACGGATTTGTTTCCTCATCTGGGGAAATATTTGCTCCCTTCTTTCAGAGAGCGTTTCGAGGGATTCCCAGTCATGGAGACGGGATCCCATGTTGCCGGTCTGGCATTCCTTGTAAGTTTTTCTTTCAAAACTTTATGTTTCGATGTTTTCTTAGCTTTTGTCGAATGTTTACTGACATGTTTCTTTGTACAGACACTTCAATCTTCTCTTGCCTTGCGTGCGGAAACAGAGAAGATTAAGGATCTGGTATCTTGTGCCTATGAGAGGGGGAACGCGACATTGGCCAGGGCGAACATCGCCGTGGAACGTGAAGAGTCTATGTCCCGGCAACTCGATGAGGCCAAAAAGGAAGTGGAGATCGTTGGTCGTGCGAAGGACGAGGTAAACAGTCGTCTAAATCAATCCTTGTCAATGATTGATGGTCAAAGGGAGGAGCTGATTAAGGTGAGGGAGTCCTTGGTCACGAAGGAGAAGGAAGTTGAGGACTCCGAGGCTAAGGTGGTCAGTCTGGAGAAGGAGGTAGGAAAACTAAAGGAAGATGATGCGTCTACCTTTGCTCTGGATCGACTGATCTCTCGAGCTGTCATAATGAGGCAACACTTGTCGGGAAAAAACCCTATGGCCCAGGCGTCGGTCGAGCTTGCTTATTTTCTGCAAGAGGTCGGGTCCGCAAGAGATCTCGACTCTGACGACGAGAAGGAGGTCGAAGAGGAAGAGGTGGGCGAGGCCTCGGGAGAGGATGCGACCGATGCTCCTCATGCGACCGACGTTCCTCCTCAACCTTAGGATCAATTTGTATAACTTCTATCTTCCTGCTCGATCGTTAGTGATCGGGTTATCTGATGTAATCGTTCGTTTATGAATGAAATTTTTTGTTCACACATTGCTTCAATCCATACGATTTGCTAATAAGTATAGTATTAACTTGTAGAATTCGCTAGGTAAACAAGGAATCGTGCGACTTAGGCATCTATTGCAGTTACAAAGACTGGCACACAAGTCTTAAGGTTTTCGTACTTTGAGATCACATTGGCAAGCATAAGTATATGCGATTAAGGCATTCATTAAGATATAAGTCATGTATCTGAATCGTATTAGAAAACATATGTAATCAATGTGCTCATACAGAACATACAAATTTTTCTAAGTCCATAAACTTAGATCAGGCGTCTGTCGAGTATTACGATTATATAATTAAATCGTACGATGTTCCTGGATCGTGCATCCCTGTGACAGAACACTTGATCATTTTTATCATGCGACGAGATTTAAAGTCGTATAGAAGACTTAATAACTAATATCATGCGATCCTGCATTAACACGATGTCAGAGGTTGGTCGTTGGCTAACCAACGACCCTCTGATGCTTAAGTCAGTATTCGTCGTTGTGAAAAATCGTATGAAAAAACAGAAAAGGGTTTATAAGACGTACCTTTTCTGATGCGTCGTGTCCCAACTACGCAGGACGTCTTAATTATTGCTACCATCTTGCCCCCTTGTGGCGATTTTAAGACGATACACTAAATGCCGTCGTAAGTCGCCACAATAGAAGGTCTATTTCCGCGGCTTCAGAGTGGTCTTATAGCAATCACGAGCGACTTTTGGCTCACTTTTTATCTCCTGGATTCCCCACGGCGTAGGGAACTTCATGATCTGGTGATACGTCGAGGGAACGACTTTCATTTCGTGGATCCATGGTCGACCTAAAATGATGTTATAGGCCGACGCACAATCGATGACGCTGAACTTGGTCTGTGTGTTGATTTCTCCGGCATAGACTGGCAAAATGATCTCTCCAAAGGTATTTGTCGCTTCCCTGTTGAATCCGACCAAGGTCGTCGAGCATCGGGTGATTTCTGATTGGTCGATTCCCATGGCCTTAACGGTATCAAAAAAGATGACGTTCGCTGAACTGCCTCCATCGACCAGGACTCATCGGCTTAAACAATTACCAATCGTGAGTTGAATGATTAACCCGTCATGATGTTTCTGATACGAGTCGCCGAGGTCATCTTGGTCGAACGTGATCTTCATAGCTTCTAACTCTAGATCTTCTTTTGGTATCGACGAACGCGGGATATGCCGATCGTTAGGCGCTTGACTGGCATGACGTTTGGCTGCGGAATATGTCAAGCCGCATACATCAGAGCCACTAGTGATGCAATTGACGACCTTAGCATGCTCGGGGGTTGGCGGTCGAACGTTGCTAGCTGGAGATACGACATAGTTGATATTTTCCTTGAGGTTTCCTTTCGGGACATGATATGCTAGCTCCTTTTTGAGAGCTATGCAATCATCTGTCGCAAGACCATGGTCGATATGGAAGTCGCACCACTTCGACTTATCTTTCTTACCGTCGTCCTGATCGGATATTTTTGTCCAACGGATGGTTTCCTGGGCGGTTTTCAGCGCTTCGACCAAGTCCTTAGTAGACCCTTTGAATCCATAGGAGGATATCTTGCGGTACTGAGGAAATTTGGTCGCGGTCTTGGCTTCCGCTTTTGTCTTGAATCGGACGTTCGAGATTTGACGCGCGGGCTCTGGCCTGGATACTGCCTTGGTTTTGAACTCTGGCTTCTTCACCCCTAATGACCTGTTGTCGTCGGTATGCTTGCGACGAAAGGCAGCGTCGTCCTCTACCCTCATATACGCTAAGGTTCGAGCTCGGACATCTTCAAAATTCTCTGGGGGATACTTGGTCAAATCAGTATACAAACCTGAACTGTCGTCCAGACCACGTTTGTAAGCTTCGATCGCGGTCTTGACGTCACAATTGTGGACACTGATCATCTCTGCATTGAACCTGTTGAAATAACTTCGGATAGATTCATTAGCCTTTTGCACGACATAATACATGTCACTGGTCTGCTTCTCCATCTTGCGACTGCTGGAGAACTGCTGGGAGAATTGATTGACCAACTCAGTGAACGACCCGATGGATTTGGGTTTGAGATTGATCAACCATTGGAGGGAAGGACCAGTGAGAGTCACCCCAAAGCTCTTACACATGCATACTTCTTGATACATGTGTGGGATCGAGACCGTCCACATGAGCTATTTATACTGCACGATGTGCTCCGTCGGATCGGTCACCCCCGAATACTTGGGTGTGAAGGCAGGGATGTTGAATTTCTTCGGGACATCGACGGTCGTAATCTTATTGACAAAAGGCGACGCTTGATATCCTGAGCGTGGCTCGACGTCGACGGGCACGGCTGCCCCGGGTAGCTTAGCGAGTAGGGACAAAACACGTTCGTTCTGATCTTCTAGCATCTTTAATCGCTGGGCGACGGGATCATTAGGATCGGGATTAGCACCTGCCAGGGGATCAACTCCTGAACTGGTGCCATTGCCATATGACGAACCATTGGCGCCTCCGTTGAAAGGGATTGAATATGGTTGCGACCCATTCTGAAATAGCTGCGATCCATTCTGAAACGGCTGCGATCCATTCTGAAACGGGTGCGATCCATTATTGATGGGTGGCGGTCTCAAATGCTGAGGAGGAACCGTCCCGAACTGGGGATTTGGATTGAATGCCCCCGGTTGCTGATTTTGCATGAATGGACCTGGGTGCTGGTTTTGAACGAATGGTCCTGGTCTTGGATTCTGCATGAAAGGAGCGGACCCTGGATTTTGCCCGTGCGATCCTTGACCCGGATTCTGAACGAATGGTCTAGGACCGCTCTGGCCAAACGATCCTGGACCTGGATTTTGGACGAATGGCCTAGGACCGTCCTGAGGCCCAAAGGGATTTCTTAACCGCGCGATTTCCTCAGCTTCTCTTCGACTTTGCTCAGCTATGGCATTGATTTGATTCCATGCAACTTCTAACTCCTGATACATTTGGGCAATAACATGCTCTTGGTTTCCAGGGGCGGCCATTTTCCTGAAACAGAAAACAAAAGAGACTGCAAGAAACCGTTAGTAGCATGCACGTTTGTCAAAGATTTTCTCTAGATGGGGCCCCATGGTGGGCGCCAAACTGTTAATGCCAAAAATCGTCCAGAAAGATAACTTAAGGTTGATTGTGGAGCTTAACAACTAAAGAAAGGAATCTTACGACAAAGCGTGCGACAAGTAAAAAAAATTGTAAAGAGACAGAGATTTTGATGATGCGGGAAAAACCTCAACGAGGAAAAAACCCGCGGACGACTGTGGAAGCCGTCGCTGCACTATGATCGCCAAACAAGGGCGATGTCCTTTATTTCAGGTGTCGATCGTACAATGATTACAGTACAAATGACTTGAAATGTAAAAATAACAAGTGTATCGAATGTAAAACTAGTGCGTCATGTGCTAAAACTCTTGGTCGAGAGTGTTTGTCGTGCGTCGAGAGCGATCACTGGAGAGAAATTCCTTTGTTTCGGATGTTCTTGAGTACGCAGTGTGATTCTTGAGTTTGCTAGTGTTAGATGATCTGCAAATGATAGCTTTGTCCTTGTATTTATAGTCTTCGAGTGCTTTAATGATTTCATGAGTTCTTCTAGTAACGGTCGTACCGGTCATCGTTGATTTAATGCTCATAACTGCTCTGTCGGTTTCGTCCGTTGGCTATGAATGATGTTGACCTGCATTGAATGATGAAAACGTAACAGAAATGTCGCGTGTTAGTTGGTCGAGGTCGTATGTTTCTACACGATGGTCGAGTGTCGAGAGGTACTTTCGACTATGGCTTCGGTCTAAGGACAAAGTGTTGACGATTTAACTTTGTTACAAGAGAAGTGTAATAAATGTTTTTAACGTCTCGGTCGTGGTCGAAACTGGTGGATTTTTACCCAAACAGTCGACACGACAGCAGGACATGAACTATTGACGTTCATGGATGCTTATTCTGGATACAATCAGATCCTTATGCATGTCGAGGATCAAGAAAAACCTGCCTTCATGACAGATCGAGGTATTTATTGTTATAAGGTTATGCCCTTTGGTTTGAAAAATGCAAGTTCTACCTACCAACGTCTGGTGAACAAGATGTTCAAGAATCATCTTGGCGACACAATGGAGGTGTATATTGACGACATGCTCGTCAAGTCGAAGCAAGCATTCGACCACATCGAGCATTTGAGGCAGTCGTTCGACATCCTCCGAAAGTATAGCATGAAGCTAAACCCGACGAAGTATTCCTTTGGTGTTAGTGCCGGGAATTTTCTGGGTTATATGGTCACTCGACGAGGAATCGAGGCCAGTCCCGATCAAAGCAAAGCCATTATCGAGATCAAATCTCCAAGGAATATTAAAGAAGTCCAAAGGCTCACTGGTTGGGTGGCAGCTCTGAACAAGTTTATCTCTCGATCATCGGATAGATGTCATCTATTCTACAACGTCCTCGGAAAAAATAAAGGCTTCAACTGGACCGACGATCACGAGAAAGCGCTGCAGAAATTGAAGGTCTACATGACGTCGCCGCCTCTGCTATCAAAGCCCCACGATAATGAGATATTGCAGCTATATTTGGCTGTCAGTCCTAATGCAGTAAGTGCCGTCCTGACACAACTGCCGATCTACTATGTAAGTAAATCCCTTTTGGACGCCGAAACCAGGTATTCCTCTATGGAAAAGTTACTTTTGTCGTTAGTTACAACTGCAAAGAAATTGCTACATTATTTCGAATCGCATCTTATTACTGTCGTGACTAACTTTCCTATTAAGTCTGTCTTAAGGAAACCTGAGTTGACAGGTCGATTGGCGAAATGGAGCATATATCTCAGTAGTTACGACATCGATTTCAAGCCCAGGACAGCAATTAAATCGCGAGCATTGGCAGATTTCATCGTCGACTTCAGTCCTGAGCTGGAAAAAGAAGCAGAGCTCGAAGTGCTCACTATGGCGACTCACGACGACGTGCCTTGGACCCTACATGTCGATGGGTCATCCAACATTAAGGGTTCAGGACTAGGCGTCGTCCTAAAGTCGCCACAGGGGGGCAAGATGGTGTATTCCGTACGATGTGACTTCAAAACCACCAACAATGAAGCCGAGATCAGAATGGACCATTTTTGAAACTTTTGAGCGTCTATATAAGGTATAGTTTTTCAATCTTTCTCAAGTCTCCAAAGGTTGATGACACATTGAGAGTTATTATGTATGAGTTGGTGAAGGCATTGATTGCGATAGACGTGACATTCATGGATCCTGCGCAACTGGCGACGATGTCATCTGTAGCCACGTCAACCCTTTCATCAGCCGATGAGGGCAAGGGTGAAAAGATGGGAGAGGGTGAGGAGGACGTTATGACGATCAACTCTATGTTGCCATCGGTCTTCCTGATTTACTATGTCCTTGATGGGACGGAGTCACTTCCGCATCTGGGGAAATATCAGCTCCTATCTTTCGAGGAGCGTTTTCGAGGGGTCTCCGTCGTAAAAACGGGACTGCATATAGCCATACAGGCGTTCGTTTGTAAGTTTTTCGTTCAAAACTCATGTTTTCGATGTTTTTCTTAGTTTGACATATTCGTTTTCACAGATGCTTCGATCTCTGCTCGTTCGATATGCGAAGACAGAGAAGTCGTTGGACCGGAAGTCGATCGTCGAGAGCGTCATATTCCTTCCTCCAACCTTAACATTAATTTTAAGAGCCATATTCTCAAAATACTGCAGACTCTTCTTTATCACCTGTCGCGGCAAAATGTTGGGAGACAGCCCTGTCATACTCGTTTGATCCTTGCATAAGCTCCTTAGCGTGCGTCGAGGATTCAAAGGTCGAGACTTCGGACTGAGTATGCGATCGACACACTTCCCTATTTTTAAACTTCGGTTTTATGAACTATGTTTTTCATGCTCGTCCGTTGGTGGTCGAGTTATTGGTATGTAATGAATCTTGACTTTGTTTTTGCTTTTGAATACTCGACTGTCGGTCGTTCGTATGTAATCGTTTGTTTCGTAAATGAAGTTCATCCTTTTGTTGAACTCGCACTTTTATCTTGATTTACATATGCCGTGGATAAATGTAAAATTCGCCAAGTATATAATGAGCGGAGAATCATGCGACTTAGGCATTCATTGCAATATAATGAGGAAAACATAAATTATTTGAATTTCATTGATAAACTCGAATATACGTCATCGATGTGTACAAAATTTTCTAAGTTCAGAAACTTAGGTCGAGGGGCCGTTTAGACCTTGCGATCGTGTAACTAGATCGTACGCTGAAACTTGGATCATGTGCCACTGTGATAGAACGATTAAGTCCTATACTTGGGCACTTATGTCGTGTGTTCCTGCGATAGAATTTTGTCAAAGGTCGGTCGTTGGCTAATCAACGAACCTCCGATGTTTAAGTCAGTAATTTATCGAGATGAATAGAAATTTGTATGAGAGGAAAGTGAGTTCAAAAGAAATACTTTTTAGGTGCGTCGCATTCCAACTACACGGAATTTCTAGATTGTCTAGGGTCTGGAGCCGATAGGCTCCCTTACCAACGACTTCGGAGATGCGGTAAGGACCTTCCCATTTAATGGAAAGCTTCCCTGCATTGAGCTCTTGAGTGTTTTGGAACACTCGACGGAGGACGTAGTCGCCTTCTTGAAAGATTTTGGTTTTGACGTGTTTATTGAAATGTCGCTCGACTGCTTGTTTCTGCGACGCCATTTTGATCAAGGCTGACTCTCTGAGCTCTTCGAGGGCGTCGAGGTCATAACTTAAATCAACAAGGTTATGGTTGACGAAAGTATGCCTCGAGGTTGGGAGCTGAACTTCGATCGGCAAGACTGCTTCGCAACCATAGAAGAGAGAGAAAGGGGTTTGACCTGTGGACGTGTGCGGCGTCGTGCGATTTGCCCACAGGACTGAAGGGAGTTCTTCGACCCATCTTCCCTTTGCAACTTTTAGCCTTTTCTTGATTGAAGCTACAATGGTTTTATTGCTTGACTCGGCGAGTCCGTTGGCTTGGGGATATCTGGGGGTCGAGGTCGTCAGCTTGATGCTCCTGTCTTCGCAGAATTGTTGGGTCCTGTCGCTTATGAATTGGGATCCGTTGTCACAGACGATTTCAGATGGAATCCCAAATCTACATATGATGTTAGTCTGGATAAAAGAGATGACTTCTTTGTCCCTTACTTGGGAAAAAGCAGCCGCCTCAACCCATTTGGAAAAATAATCGGTGAGTACAAGGAGGAATACCTTTTGTTCCGGGGCCGGGGGTAGCTTGCCGACAATATCCATTCCCCATCTCATGAAGGGCCATGGGATAAGCGTCGCATGCAAGGGTTCAGAGGGTTTATGTGACATATCTGAGTGTCGTTGACAAGGATCACAGTTCTGGACATACTGGACGGCGTCTTATCACAATGCTGGCCAAAAATACCCTTGTCAAGAGATACGATTAGCCAAACTGCGACCACCTGAAAGATTGCCACATTCCCCGTCATGCGTCTCTTGAAGGATTTTCTGGACCTGTCTCTTGCTAATGACGCATCTTAGGTTTAAACCTGTCGATGATCGTCGATAGAGCTTATCCCCAATTATGACATATTTAGATGACTTGAATCTGATCTTCCGGGCTTCCATCTTGTCTTCTGGGAGTTGGTCGTGCGCGAGGAAATTTCGGATGTCGTACGACCAATCATCTTCTTCCTTTTCGATCTGGGCGATATCGATGTTTCCGATGGACGATGTCGCCAGATGGATTATGGGAATAACGTCGAATATAGGTTCGACCAAAGCATACCCGAGATTTGCTAAAGCGTCGGCTTGAGTATTCTGGTGTCTCGGGATTTGTTCGATAGAAAAAGATTTAAATTTTTCGGAATTTTCTTTTGCTACCTTTAAGTACGCTGTCATTTTTGAATCTTTGGCCGTGAATTCTCCATTGATCTGGTTTACCACCAGGAGAGAATCGCTTTTGACGTGTAATGCGGTTGCCCCCGAGTCGTAGGCCATATTCATTCCTATGATCAGGGCCTCGTACTTTGCTTCGTTGTTGGTGGTTTTGAAATCGCATCGAACGGAATACACCATCTTGCCCCCCTGTGGCGACTTTAAGAAGACGCCTAGTCCTGAATCTCTAACGTTGGATGAATCGTCGACATGTAAGATCCAAGGCGTGTCGTTGTGAGTCGCCATAGCTGACACTTCGAGTTCTGCTTCTTTCTCCAGTTCAGGGCTGAAATCAGCGATGAAGTCTGCCAAAGCTTGTGATTTGATCGCGGTCCTGGGTTTGAAATCGATGTCGTAACTGCTGAGATATATACTCCATTTTGCTAGGCGACCTGTCAACTCAGGTTTTCTTAAGACAGACTTAAGAGGAAAGTTAGTTACGACAGTAATAAGATGCGATTCAAAATAATGTCGCAGTTTTTTAGAAGCTGTGACTAGCGACAAGAGCAATTTTTCCATAGAGGAATACCTGGTTTCTGCGTCCAGAAGAGATTTACTTACATAGTAGATTGGCAGTTGTTGCTTTTCATCTTCTCGTGTTAGGACAGCACTTACCGCGTGTGGACTAACAGCCAGATACAGTTGCAAGACTTCCTGATCGCGAGGTTTCGACAATAAGGGAGGTGACGTCATGTACTCTTTAAGCTTTTGCAATGCCTTCTCATGGCCGTCGGTCCAATCAAAGCCTCTATTTTTCCTGAGGACATTGTAAAACAGATGTCATTTATCTGAGGATCGAGAGATAAACCTGTTTAGCGCTGCTACTCGACCAGTGAGCTTCTGGACCTCCTTGAAATTTCTAGGAGATTTTATTTCGGTAATCGCTTTTATCTGGTCTGGATTAGCCTCAATTCCTCGACGAGTGACCATGTAGCCTAGGAACTTTCCAGCGCTGACACCGAAGGAACATTTCGTCGGGTTAAGCTTCATGCTGTATTCCCGAAGGATGTCGAACGATTGCCTCAAATGCTCGACGTGGTCGATAGCTTGCCTCGACTTGACCAACATATCGTCGATATACACCTCCATCGTGATGCCAAGTCGGTCTTTGAACATCTTGTTCACCAGGCGCTGGTAAGTAGATCCTGCATTTTTTAGACCGAAAGGCATAACCTTGTAATAGTAAATACCTCGGTTTGTCATAAAAGCGGTTTTTTTCTTGGTCTTCAACGTGCATTAGGATTTGATTATATCCAGAATAGGCATCAATGAACGTCAGTAATTCATGCCCCGCTGTCGCGTCGACCATGGCATCGTTGTGAGGTAGTGGAAATGGATCTTTTGGACAAGCTTTATTGAGGTCTGTAAAGTCGATACAGACTCTCCATTTGCCATTTTTCTTCGCGACAACTACGACGTTAGCCAGCCAATCGGGGTACTTTACTTCTCGAATCTTCCCTGTCTTGAGAAGGTTGTCGACTTCGTCATTTATCACCTTATTCCTTTCAGGAGAAAACTTCCTTCGCTTCTGTTTGACAGGTTTGAACGATGGGTCGACGTTGAGCTTGTGGGAGATGACATCAGGATCTATGCCAACCATATCTTCATGCGACCAGGCAAAACAGTCAGCATATTCCGGCAAAAAAGATATTAACTTTTCCCTGAGACAGGGACTGAGGGATGATCCGATAAAGATTTTTTGCTCAGGCTTGCTTTGATCTAGGATGACTTCCTCTAGGCGATAACCATTGACGGCTACAGGAGCATCTTGTGCATTTTCGAGCCCCTCATGCGCTGGGATGGCGGTTTGTTCTGGGTTTCCGTTATTCGCCATTTTTCTGAAACAGAGAACAAAAGAAACTCCAAGAAACCGTTAGTAAGACGCACGTTCGTCGAAGATTTTCTCTAGATGGGGTCCCACGGATGGCGCCAAACTGTTAATGCCAAAAATCGCACCAAAGTACAACTTAAGGTCGATGTGGACTTTAACAACTAAAGAAAGGAATCGTTCGACAAAAGCGTGCGTTTAAGACAGAAATATAAATGAGACAGAGATTTTGGTGACGCGGGAAAAACCTCAACGAGGAAAAAACCCGTGGACGACAGTGGAAGTCGTCGCTGCACTATGGTCGCCAATCAGGGGCGATGTCCTTGTGTTTCTAGTGTCGATCGTACAGAGATTACAATACAAATGAAGGAAAGACTTCGAAAATGTAAAGTAACAAGTGTTTTCTAATGTAAAACAGTGTGCGTCGTGTGTGATTGTCGTGCGTCGAGAGCGATTCTTCTACGAGCGATTTCTGTGCTTCAGGTGTTCTTCGGAGTTCGAGTGCTTGTCTCTGTATTCTATTTTGTATCTGTGTTCCGTCCCTTGAAATGATGGTTCCCCTTGATATTTATAGTCTTCGGGCACTTTAATTGGATCATTAAGGACTTTGATAACTGCCGTAACGGTCGCCGTCTTTAATGCGGTATTAAATGTTCTTAACTGACTTCGTCGGTTATAGCCGTTGTCCTTAAATGGTGATGACTCCTGCATTAAACACTGAACAAACATAACAGTCGTATAGGGCGTTAGTCGGTCGAGGTCGCATGGTTTTATGCGACGGTCGTGTGAACTATGCGACGTCGAGGTCGAGTGTCGTGAGGTAAGAGATTTTCGATTTTATCTTTAATCATGAGAGAAAGTACTATGATTTTACCTTCGTTATGGAAAAAGGGAATAGGTGTTTTCCTTACCTTGGTCGTGGTCGAGACTGGTGAAATTTTGCCCAAACAGTCGTCCAGATCGAAGACCAAGAAGACGATTGGTCGTGCGACATCAGAATTTTCCTTATGCACGACCAACTCCCAGAAGACAAGATGGAAGCTCGGAAGATCAGGTTCAAGGCATCCTGGTATATCGTGATCAGAGATAGACTCTATCGACGATCATCGACGGGCTTAAACCTGAGATGTGTCACCAATAAAAATCAAGTTCAAGGAATCCTGCAAGAAATGCACGATGGGGAGTGTGGCAATCACTCAGGAGGTCACAGTTTGGCCAATCGTATCTCTCGACAAGACTACTTTTGGCCAACACTGCGACAAGACGCCGTCAGGTATGTCCAAAATTGTGATCCTTGTCAACGACATTCAGGTACGTCCCATAAACCTTCTGAACCTTTACACTCGACACTAATCCCATGGCCCTTCATGAGGTGGGGGATGGATATTGTCGGCACGTTACCACCTGCCCCCGGGCAAAAGGTATTTCTCCTCATACTTACAGATTATTTTTCTAAGTGGATAGAAGCAGCCGCCTTTTCCCAAGTCTGGGACAAGGAGGTCGTCTCTTTTATCCAGACTAACATCATATGCAGGTTCGGGATTCAATCCGAAATTGTCTGCGACAACGGATCCCAGTTCATAAGCAACAGGACTCGACAGTTCTGCGAAGACCGCAATATCAAGCTGACGACT
Organism: Saussurea involucrata; assembly: GCA_033807775.1. NCBI lineage: Eukaryota > Viridiplantae > Streptophyta > Magnoliopsida > Asterales > Asteraceae > Saussurea > Saussurea involucrata. Next base: position 37,654,501 of record CM066319.1, read on the forward strand.
TCGACACCCAGGTATCCCCAGGAAAGCGGACTTGCTGAGTGGAGTAATAAAACCAATATTGCTTCGATCAAGAAAAGGTTAAAAGCTGCCAAAGGAAAGTGGGTCAAAGAAATACTTTTTTAGGTGCGTCGCATTCCAACTACGCGGAATTTCTTGATTGTCTAGGGTCTGGAGCCGATAGGCTCCCTTACCAACGACTTCGGAGATGCGGTAAGGACCTTCCCATTTAATGGAAAGCTTCCCTGCATTGAGCTCGTGAGTGTTTTGGAACACTCGACGGAGGACGTAGTCGCCTTCTTGAAAGATTTTGGTTTTGACGTGTTTATTGAAATGTCGCTCGACTGCTTGTTTCTGCGACGCCATTTTGATCAAGGCTGACTCTCTGAGCTCTTCGAAGGCGTCGAGGTCATAACTTAAATCAACCAGGTTATGGTCGACGGAAGTATGCCTCGAAGTTGGGAGCTGAACTTCGATCGGCAAGACTGCTTCGCAACCATAGACGAGAGAGAAAGGGGTTTGACCTGTGGACGTGCGCGGCGTCGTGCGATTTTCCCACATGACTGAAGGGAGTTCTTCGACTCATCTTCCCTTTGCAGCTTTTAGCCTTTCTTGATCGAAGCTACAATGGTCTTATTGCTTGACTCGGCGAGTCCGTTGGCTTGGGGATATCTGGGGGTCGAGGTCGTCAGCTTGATGCTCCTGTCTTCGCAGAATTGTTGGGTCCTGTCGCTTATGAATTGGGATCCGTTGTCACAAACGATTTCGGATGGAATCCCAAATCTACATATGATGTTAGTCTGGATAAAAGAGATGACTTCTTTGTCCCTTACTTGGGAAAAAGCAGCCGCCTCAGCCCATTTGGAAAAATAATCGGTGAGTACAAGGAGGAATACCTTTTGTCCTGGGGCCGGGGGTAGCTTGCCGACAATATCCATTCTCCATCTCATGAAGGGCCATGGGATAAGCGTCGCATGCAAGGGTTTAGAGGGCTTATGTGACATACCTGAGTGTCGTTGACAAGGATCACAGTTCTGGACATACTGGACGGCGTCTTGTCGCAATTTTGGCCAAAAATACCCTTGTCGAGAGATACGATTAGCCAAACTACGACCACCTGAATGGTTGCCACATTCACCATCATGCATCTCCTGAAGGATTTTCTGGACCGGTCTCTTGCTAATGACGCATCTTAGGTTTAAACCTGTCGATGATCGTCGATAGAGCTTATCCCCAATTATGACATATTTAGATGCCTTGAATCTGATCTTCTGGGCTTCCATCTTGTCTTCTGAGAGTTGGTCGTGCGCGAGGAAATTTTGGATGTCGTATGACCAATCATCTTCTTCCTCTTCGATCTGGGCGATATCGATGTTTTCGATGGACGATGTCGCCAGATGGATTATGGGAATAACGTCGAATATAGGTTCGACCAAAGCATACCCGAGATTTGCTAAAGAGTCGGCCTGAGTATTCTGGTCTCTCGAGATTTGTTCTATAGAAAAAGATTTAAATTTTTCGGAATTTTCTTTTGCTACCTTTAAGTACGCTGTCATTTTTGAATCTTTGGCCGCGAATTCTCCATTGATCTGGTTTACCACCAGGAGAGAATCGCTTTTGACGTGTAATGCGGTTACCCCCGAGTCGTAGGCCATATTCATTCCTATGATCAGGGCCTCGTACTCTGCTTCGTTGTTGGTGGTTTTGAAATCGCATCGAACGGAATACACCATCTTGCCCCCCTGTGGCGACTTTAAGAAGACGCCTAGTCCTGAACCTCTAACGTTGGATGAACCGTCGACATGTAAGATCTAAGGCGTGTCGTCGTGAGTCGCCACAGCTGACACTTCGAGTTCTGCTTCTTTCTCCAGTTCAGGGCTGAAATCAGCGATGAAGTCTGCCAAAGCTTGTGATTTGATCGCGGTCCTGGGTTTGAAATCGATGTCGTAACTGCTGAGATATATACTCCATTTTGCTAGGCGACCTGTCAACTCAGGTTTTCTTAAGATACACTTAAGAGGAAAGTTAGTTACGACAGTAATAGGATGCGATTCAAAATAATGTCGCAGTTTTTTAGCAGTTGTGACTAGCGACAAGAGCAATTTTTCCATAGAGGAATACCTGGTTTCTGCGTCCAGAAGAGATTTACTTACATAGTAGATTGGCAGTTGTTGCTTTTCATCTTCTCGTGTTAGGACAGCACTTATCGCGTTTGGACTAACAGCCAGATACAGTTGCAAGACTTCATGATCGCGAGGTTTCAAAAATAAGGGAGGCGACGTCATGTACTCTTTAAGCCTTTGCAATGCCTTCTCATGGCCGTCGGTCCAGTCGAAGCCTCTATTTTTCCTGAGGACATTGTAAAACAGATGGCATTTATCTGAGGATCGAGAGATAAACCTGTTTAGCGATGCTACTCGACCAGTGAGCTTCTGGACCTCCTTGAAAATTTTAGGAGATTTTATTTCGATAATCGCTTTTATCTAGTCTGGATTAGCCTCGATTCCTCGACGAGTGACCATGTAGCCTAGGAATTTTCCAGCGCTGACACCGAAGGAACTTTTCGTCGGGTTAAGCTTCATGCTGTATTCCCGAAGGATGTCGAACGATTGCCTCAAATGCTCAACGTGGTCGATAGCTTGCCTCGACTTGACCAACATATCGTCGATATACACCTCCATCGTGTTGCCAAGCCGGTCTTTGAACATCTTGTTCACCAGGCGTTGGTAAGTAGATCCTGCATTTTTTAGACCGAAAGGCATAACCTTGTAATAGTAAATACCTCGGTCTGTCATAAAAGCGGTTTTTTCTTGGTCTTCGACGGGCATTAGGATTTGATTATATCCAGAATAGGCATCCATGAACGTCAGTAATTCATGCCTCGCTGTCGCGTCGACCATGGCATCGAAGTGAGGTAGTGGAAAGGGATCTTTTAGACAAGCTTTATTGAGGTCTGTAAAGTCGATACAGACTCTTCATTTGCCATTTTTCTTCGCGACAACCACGACGTTAGCCAGCCAATCGGGGTACTTTACTTCTCGAATCTTCCCTGCCTTGAGAAGGTTGTCAACTTCGTCATTTATCACCTTATTCCTTTCAGGAGCAAACTTCCTTCGCTTCTGTTTGACAGGTTTGAACGATGGGTCGACGTTGAGCTTGTGGGAGATGACATCAGGATCTATGCCAACCATATCTTCATGCGACCAGGAAAAACAGTCAGCATATTCCTGCAAAAAAGATATTAACTTTTCCCTGAGACAGGGACTGAGGGATGATCCGATAAAGATTTTTTGCTCAGGCTTGCTTTGATCTAGGATGACTTCCTCCAGGCGATAATCGTTGACGGCTACAGGAGCATCTTGTGCATTTTCGAGCCCCTCATGCGCTGGGATGGCGGTTTGTTCTGGGTTTCCGTTATTCGCCATTTTCCTGAAACAGAGAACAAAAGAAACTCCAAGAAACCGTTAGTAAGACGCACGTTCGTCGAAGATTTTCTCTAGATGGGGTCCCACAGATGGCGCCAAACTGTTAATGCCAAAAATCGCACCAAAGTACAACTTAAGGTCGATGTGGACTTTAACAACTAAAGAAAGGAATCGTTAGACAAAAGCGTGCGTTTAAGACAGAAATATAAATGAGACAGAGATTTTGGTGACGCGGGAAAAACCTCAACGAGGAAAACCCCCGCGTACGACAGTGGAAGTCGTCGCTGCACTATGGTCGCCAATCAGGGGCGATGTCCTTGTGTTTCTAGTGTCGATCGTACAGAGATTACAATACAAATGAAGGAAAGACTTCGAAAATGTAAAGTAACAAGTGTTTTCTAATGTAAAACAATGTGCGTCGTGTGTGATTGTCGTGCGTCGAGAGCGATTCTTCTACGAGCGATTTTTGTGCTTCAGGTGTTCTTCGGAGTTCGAGTGCTTGTCTCTGAATTCTATGTTGTATCTGTGTTCCGTCCCTTGAAATGATCGTTCCCCTTGATATTTATAGTTTTCGGGCACTTTAATTGGATCATTAAGGACTTTGATAACTGCCATAACGGTCGTCGTCTTTAATGCGGGATTAAATGTTCTTAACTGACTTCGTCGGTTATAGCCATTGTCCATAAATGGTGTTGACTCCTGCATTAAACACTGAACAAACATAACAGTCGTATAGCGCGTTAGTCAGTCGAGGTCGCATGGTTTTATGCGACGGTCGTGTGAACTAGGCGACGTCGAGGTCGAGTGTCGTGAGGTAAGAGATTTTCGATTTTATCTTTAATCACGAGAGAAAGTACTATGATTTTACCTTCGTTATGGAAAAAGGGAATAGGTGTTTTCCTTACCTTGGTCGTGGTCGAGACTGGTGAAATTTTGCCCAAACAGTCGTCCAGATCGAAGACCAAGAAGACGATTGGTCGTGCGACATCATAAATTTCCTTATGCACGACCAACTCCCAGAAGACAAGATGGAAGCTCGGAAGATCAGGTTCAAGGCATCCAGGTATATCGTGATCAGAGATAGACTCTATCGACGATCATCGACGGGCTTAAACCTGAGATGTGTCACCAACAAAAATCAAGTTCAAGGAATCCTGCAAGAAATGCACAATGGGGAGTGTGGCAATCACTCAGAAGGTCGCAGTTTGGCCAATCGTATCTCTCGACAAGATTACTTTTGGCCAACACTGCGACAAGACGCCGTCAGGTATGTCCAGATTATGATCCTTGTAAACGACATTCAGGTACGTCATACAAATCTTCTGAACCTTTACACTCGACACTAATCCCATGGCCCTTCATGAGGTGGGGGATGGATATTGTCGGCAAGTTACCACCTGCCCCCGGGCAAAAGGTATTTCTCCTCGTACTTACACATTATTTTTCTGAGTGGATAGAAGCAGCCGCCTTTTCCCAAGTCCGGGACAAGGAGGTCGTCTCTTTTATCCAGACTAACATCATATGCAGGTTCGGGATTCCATCCGAAATTGTCTGCGACAACGGATCCCAGTTCATAAGCAACACGACTCGACAGTTCTGCGAAGACCGCAATATCAAGCTGACGACTTCGACACACGGGTATCCCCAGGCAAATGGACTTGCTGAGTCGAGTAATAAAACCATTATTGCTTCGATCAAGAAAAGGTTAAAAGCTGCCAAAGGAAAGTGGGTCAAAGAACTCCCTTCGGTCCTGTGGGCGAATCGCACGACGCCACGCACGTCCACAGGACGAACCCCTTTCTCTTTGGTCTATGGTTGTGAAGCAGTTTTGCCGGTCGAGGTCCGGCTCCCGACCTCGAGGCATATTTCCGTCGACAATAACTTGGTTGATTTAAGTTATGACCTCGACGCCCTCGAAGAACTTAGAGAATCAGCACTGATCAGAATGGCGTCGCAGAGGCAAGCGGTCGAGCGACATTTCAACAAGAACGTCAAAGCTAAAGTCTTCCAAGAAAGCGACTACGTCCTCCGACGAGTGTTCCAGAGCACTCATGAGCTCAATGCAGGTAAACTTTCCACCAAGTGGGAAGGTCCTTATCGTATCTCAGAAGTCGTGGGCAAAGGTGCTTATAAACTGCAAACCCTCGATAATCGAGATATCCACGCCGCTGGAATGCAACACATCTGAAAAGGTATTTCTTCTAAACCCTTTTTTCTCATACGATTTTTTATTCATCACGACGATTACTGACTTAAGCATCGGAGGGTCATTGGTTAGCCAACGACCAACCTCTGACCTTGTTTTATCGCAGGATCGCACGATATAAGTTATTAAGTCTATTACACGACTTGAGTGCATTTTTGCAGGATCACACGACATAAGCAACCAGGTCTATCATACGACTTGATTGCACGGTTGCAGGAACGCACTGTTAATGCTAAAACTTGCACTAAACTGTTGTTTGGGTAAAAATTCACCAGTCTCGACCACGACCAAGATATTAAGAACGTTTATTGAACTTCTCTTGTAACAAAGTCAAATCACAAAGCCAGACCGTTTACTGACTTCTCCGTCTTTTGACCAAAGCCAGACCGTCGTGTAGAAACACACGACCTCGACCAACTAACATATGATTCTTCTGTTATGTTTTCCTCATTTAATGCTGGTCAAACGTCATTTATGGCCAACAGACGAAACCGACAGAGCAGTTATGAACATTAAACAACAAAAACCGTTGCGACCGTTACTAGAAGAATTCATGGAGTCATAAAATGCATACGAAGACTATAAATACGAAGACAAAGTTGTTTGGGTAAAAATCCACCAGCCTCGACCACGACCAAGACGTTAAAGACATTTATTACACTTCTCTTGTAAAAAGGTTAAATCGTCAACACTTTGTCCTTGGACCGAAGCCATAGTCGAAAGTACCTCTCGACACTAGACCGACGTGTGGAAATACACGACCTCGACTGACTAACATGCGACATTTCTGTTATGTTTGCATCGTTTAATGCAGGTCAAACTTCATTTATGATCAACGGCTATAACCGACGAGGTAAGTTATGATCATTTAAGTCAGCAAACCGTTACGACAGTTACATGAAGCATTCAACGAATCAATTAAAGCACCCGAAGACTATAAATACGAGGACAAAGCTATCATCTCAGATCATCTATCGCCATCGAATTCCAGAAGCACACCGCGTACTCAAGAACATCCGAAGCAAAGGAATTTCTCTCAAGTGATCGCTCTCGACGCACGACTTACAGTCTCGACCAGCAGTTTCAGCACACGACACACTTGTTTTACACTCGATACACTTGTTATTTTTACAATTCAAGTCATTTGTATTGTAATCATTGTACGATCGACACCTGAAACAAAGGATATCGCCCCTGTTTGGCGATCATAGTGCAGCGACGACTTCCACAGTCGTCCGCGGGTTTTTTCCTCGTTGAGGTTTTTCCCGCGTCATCAAAATCTCCGTCTCTTTACAATTTTTTGTCCTTGTCGCACGCTTTGTCGTAAGATTCCTTTCTTACACAATCAACCTTAAGTTATCCTTCTGGACGATTTTTGGCATTAACAGTTTGGCGCCCACCGTGGGGCCCCATCTAGAGAAAATCCTTCGACAAACGTGCGTCCTACTAACGGTTTCTTGTAGTCTCTTTTGTTTTCTGCTTCAGGAAAATGGCTTCCCCTGGAAATCAAGAGCATGTCATTGCCCAGATGTATCAGGAGTTAGAAGTTACGCGGAATCAAATCAATGCCATGGCTGAGCAAAGTCGAAGAGCAGCTGAGGAAATCGCACGGCTAAGAAATCCCGTCGGACCTCAGAACGGTCCTAGGCCATTCGTCCAATATCCAGGTCCAGGATCGTTTGGCCAGAGCGGTCCTAGATATTCGTTCAGAATCCCGGTCAAGGATCGCACGGGCAGAACCCAGGGTCTGCTCTTTTCATGCAGAACCCAAGACCAGGACCATTCGGTCAAAATCAGCATCCAGGTCCATTCATGCAAAATCAGCAACCGGGGACGTTCAATCCAAATCCCCAGTTCAGGACGGTTCCTCCTCAGTATCTGAGACTGCCACCCATGAATAATTGATCGCAACCGTTTCTGAATGGATCGCAGCCGTTTCCGAATGGATCACAACCGTTTCAGAATGGGTCGCAGCCATATTCAATCCCTTTCAACGGGGATGCCAATGGTTCGTCGTATGGCAATGGCACTAGTTCAGGAATAGACCCTCTAGCAAGTACAAATCCCGATCCTAGTGACCCCGTCACCCAACGGTTGAAAATGCTAGAAGATCAGAACGAGGGTGTCCTGTCCCTGCACGCTAAGCTACATGGGGCAGCCGTACCCGTCGACGTCGAACCTCGCTCAAGATTCCAAGCGTCGCCTTTCATCGACAAGATAGCGACGGTCGACGTCCCAAAGAAATTCAACATCCCCGACTTCACACCCAAGTATTCGGGGGTGACCGATCCGACGGAGCACATCGCACAATATAAGCAGCTCATGTGGACGGTCTCGATCCCACACATGTATCAAGAAGTATGCATGTGCAAGAGTTTTGGGGCAACTCTCACTGGTCCTGCCCTTCAATGGTTGATTGATAGGCGGGTTTACACCCCCCTAAATCTACCGCAAGTGTACGGGTCGAATCAAGTAATAGTACTTTAACAGGGATGTATAGGCCGTTTTCAAGATAGTAAGGCATAGTAGGGTCTACACCTTCTAAGAAGAGTGTCATCCTATTTTTCCATAAGTTGAAGTTATCTCTGGAAAATCTAGGGGGTTTTGCAAGAGAACCATTGTCTATATAATTGTGTTTGTGTTGGTGGCCATTTTCAGATAATAACAAGGAAAAGAAATATCTTAGATTAGATCTTGTTTATGAGATTAAACAAATCCGCTCTGATACCACTTGTTGGTCCCGAAGGCCTATACAAGTTTGTAGAAGGGGGGGGGGGGGATTGAATACAAACACACATATTTTTCTTTTCTAAATTGTTTATTGATAAATCATTAACAATTTACAGCTTGTTGCGGAAACAAGATTAAGGATAAACCTAAATCTAAACAAGTTGGAACACTAAGGTTTCTTGCACTAAGAGAGATAAGGAAATTACTAATAATAACTTATCTTGAGATAAGAGATTTGAACTTGTCCAGAGTTAGCAAGTTACTTCAAATGAAGTGAGTTCATCTCTTTATATACTGCATGCATTTAATGCAAGTCAGTATACACTTTACACGTGTCATCAGCTGGTTGGTTGTATGTCATTGACCTTTGTTGACAACCTTAGTAGCCGCATGGATGAACAGTGTAGTATCAGAGTGGTTGTACGATTTCAGATATTCGGAGGTTCTTTTCTGACATTTCGTACGGAGTCGTGCAAGGGGGGTTAAGACAAAAGTACTTTGTACGGAGGACTTCATGATCAGCTTTCGTTGATTCAGCGATCTATCATTTCATATCAGCGAATGATAGAGTTCAGCGATAGCTGAAGTCTTGTATTTGATACTTCACGTTGAGTGGACAAATCTGAGTCTTCGCTGATCCGCATCAGTTCATTAGGAGACTTGTCACTGGTTCTTGAGCTTGATCTTCGACTTCAGCGTAGAACCTTTGTTGACGTGAAACCTGTCTTCAGGGATCATAAGTAAACAACTAACTTATCAGCGATCATCAAAATGACTGAACAGACTCAGCGTTAATGATGAACAGTGTTCGCTGAATGTTTAATCTAAAGAGCGAGAGTTCCTATCAGCGGTACTGGAAGATCTTAGTACTTATCAGCGATAGTGAAACTCTGATACATATTGTTTACTTACAATTTTCACTAAGTATATAAGAAAGGGTCATTATCAAATCACTGAGGGTTTGGATCAACAATCTCCCCCTATTTGATTATGACATAGCAACAAAGAAAATTGCTATTTAATGAAAACATAAGTATAAAAAGAACTCATAAAATATTTGTCCCTTTTACTGTTTTCTGGGATCTTTCCAGTACTGATGGAGTAAAGTACATTCGCTGAAATCTTTCTTTAAAACTTTGAAACAGGTTACAAAGAGAAATGGAAAGATTACAAGTACGAGCGAAATAAATTACAAGTACAAAAGGATAACTGATAAAATAAATGAAAGAGGCGATCCTATCAGTTTACAGAGGTTCTTCCTTAATGAGAAGTTCATCAAGGGTCTTTTCAGTGGGGATCATCCAGTCAAGAACCGTTACACCTCGTTTTCTTTTGTTCAACGCTTCTTCAAAAATCAAGGGTTTTAGGTGTCGTGCCTGAATGTCTTTTTTGAAGTCACACCAGTAGATGAGATATCTGAGCTGTTCGATTGGAGTGATTGGAAGCTCAGCGATCCGTTGAAAACATTTACGTCCGTCGTAGTCGAGAAAGAATATTCCATAAGGATTACTGATGACTTTACCAGGGACGAAAAGTTCACATGGTGGCAAAGAAATGTCAAGGGCAGATAGATCAGGGTCAGGACCAAGCACTTCAGCGCGAGAGAAACCAATTCCAGTTTCATTTCGTATGACAGGACCTGAGTTTGAATCTTGACGTTTCTTCTTCGGAGAGGCCCTTTTTCTTTTCAGCTTAAGATTAGGAAGAGGAGGAATGTCCACACAGGAAGATATCAAATCGATCTGTCTGTTTATCAGCTTTTCGAAATGATCCTTGTACTTAGATTGTGACGGTTGGATAGCTAACCTCATCTCTAGCCATTCAGAGAGACCATGCCTTTTTACAGTGTCAGCGCGAAAGGTTTCAGTTTGGCCATCTTCTCTGAAACGTTTGATGTCAACAATAGGTGCTCCGATAGTGGTTCTTCCAGAGATGAATACCTTGTTGATCTTCGCTGGATGATATCTGAAGTGTATTTTCTCTTTACACCAGATCAGGGTGGTCTGAGAAACTTCAGTTTTCTTTTCCACGATCTTCGGGGCTTGTTCCCAAAGCTTTCGTTGGACTTGAATGGGAACACGTTTCAGCTTGGGGTCTTTGACAGATTCTTGAGTAAGCTTGATGGCGTATTCTCTGTCTTTTTCTTCAGCTTCCTTTCTTTCAGCGATGAGGCATTCAGCTCTGAGGTGTTCCTTGTATTCAGCTTTTGAAATTCTGAACTTTGGAGGAACTGAAGGCAGTTGATCACGCCTTAGAATGATTCGCTGATCCTCGAATCGCTTTATTATTTCCTCTCTTTTCTTCTGTTCTTCTTCTCTCAGCTTTTGAGGAGCTAAGGAAGGTCTGTGTCTGTGTGAGAGAGTCTGTTCTTCAGTTTCATCAGTCTCAGAGATCAAATCCAAGACTGGGATTATTTCTTCAGCGGCAGCTGGTATTATTGGTGAAGTCGCAGTTGTGGATCCTTCAGCGATATCCTCAAACAGGGGAGAGGACTAGCTGAAACACATCGATCTTACAAGTAAGAACTTTGGGTAGAATCAGATAGAGAGAATTGGTTCAAGTGTATAGGCTTGGATAGAGGAACTGATAGTGTATGATAGAGGGATGGAGTAAGAGATGTTTAGTGTACCTGACAAACCGGCTTTTCAAGCAAGATCGTCAGATTGTCATCTTCAGCGACGCTTTTGCCATTGCCTTTCTCAGCTCCAGAGGCTGAGGGCTTTGTCTTTCTCCGCTCCCCTGAAGGTTCATTTATCGAGATTCCCTTAAGAGCTTTGATCTTCGGAGCAGGCTTGACGATAAAGAAGTCATCGTCATCTTCATCATCATCATCATCATACTTTGGAGAAGAAGATGGTTCATTATCAGGGATGTCGACGGCTTCATCATCTTCTGTATCGGATTCTTCAGCGTCTTCTTCGAGTTGCTCCCCCTCAGATACAGAGGCGAGCTTCTCGGTTCCCTCAGGGTGTTCATCTCCCTGAGGTCCAGCGGCTGCTTCAGCTTCAATAGTCTTCTCACCCTCTTCAGTGAAGGTGAGGTCTTCGTTCTTCTCTCCCCTGATAGATTCATCATGGGAAAGGTCTTCAGCGCTCTTGGAAGGGTTTTCAGCGCTCTTATCCCCCTCTTTTTAATGATGACTGGGGGAGGAATGGGTAGATTCAGCAGCGTGGGTAGGGTCTCTGTCTTCTTGGCCAGAGAGACCTACACAAACTTCAATCTTTGCTAATCTGTCTTCAAGGCCAGAAATAGCAGGATTGATCTTTTCCAGCTCTTTGCGATCCGCCGCTGTAAAATGTTCAGATTCAGGGACAGGGGTAGGAGCAGGAGTATTCACCTTGTGCAGCAGCTGTTCGATCATAGTCTTCATCGAACCAACGTCAGTCTTTACAGAGCTTAAGTCAGTCGTCAGAGTGTTGACATTTGTCTTCATAGCAGACATATCTCCCTCTAGTGTTCCAACCGATGTCTTCAGCGTTGTTACCTTGCTGGACATGGACGAAACTGAGTTTTTGAGAGAGGTGTAGTCTGTGTAGATATCAGCGAGCACCTTGGCGAAGTCGCTGAGAGTCTTGTCAAGCTGCTTCATGTCATCTGTGGAAGCCTTCTTCTCCACCACCGTTGTCAGCTTGTTCAGATTATCTCCAGCGTTTGTTACAGCTGAAGAGTTGTTGGAGAGAGTGGTGGTGAGACCAGTCAGCTTTGTTTCCACGGATTTCAGATACGCGTTGATGTCTCCCAAGTTAGGACCTGTAACAGATAAGAACTTATGAACAAAGGAAATCTCAAAAGTTTGGGGTTTAGTCACAGTGTTTATGGGTTGTTGATTACCTGCAGGAGGATTGGTGAACTCATCAAAGTCACGGGTTCCTGAGTAAAGTTCCATGTCGTCTTCGAACGTGCCCATGGATTGTCTTGCAGGTCCTGTCTTCATCATTTCTGGATTATCAGCTAAAGCTTCCGTAGAAATGATGGCATCTCCAGTTATAACTGGAGGAGAGACCAAATAAGTGGATGGAGAAGCGAAGGATAAGATTGGAGGTTGGGTTCTGAGTTCAGCGTTGGAATCGCTGAGAATCACTTCATCAGTCTTTTGAGAGACTGAGGGAGGTTGGGAAGTTTCCAAGTCTGTAATCTCAACGTTTAGAGACGCTGAGATTGGGATTGAAGGGATGGTTTGTTTAGGTGTGGCAGAGCGTACCACTGAACTTTCCTTCAGCTCTGAAGAAAGAGCTGAGGAGTCTTCAGCATGAGATTGCTGGGGTTGCTCCTTGGTTTTCTTGATCCTTTTAGAATCAAGTGGGGTGTGAGAGTGTTTCCTTTTAAGAGGAATAGAGGTAGCAGCTGGGGTATCAGCGGTGGGTTTGTCCGCTGAAGGAGCTGCAGAAGTAGAAGAAGTATGAGGGTTAAGAAGAGTTAAGAGAGTAGAAAGATGTACCTCATTTACGGTTGGTTTAAAGTCGAGTATCTTTGGACCGACCTGAGAAAGTTTCAGGTCACCATCAGTTGGGTAGGTTTCCTTCAGGCCACATTGGAAGATGGCACTGATGAAACGTGGGTAAGGAACCCATGGAGGTCTATCAGCGACGGTGTCCACTCGTAGAACCAGGTCATCATAGATGATCGATGCCCAGTCTATGTTGAGACCTTTCAGCAGTGCATAACCCATTGCTTGCTGAGGTTTAGCGGCTTGGTCGGAGGAGCCACTCTTTGCAGTCATGCAGCTTATCAGATGAGCGAAGATGAAATTCATCTCGCTGGGCATTTTCGATTTCTTGATGATCGTCAGCTTCTTCTCGGGCTTCATGTCTCCGCCTATTTCCCATACATAGCCCATTGCATCGAAGAATGCAATGATGGCTTCCCTGTCTGAGTTTTTCTTGGGGTCAGGGAGGGGAACAAAAGGTTTTTCCTTGGTGGCGATGGGAAGGCTGAGAGCTTTGCGAATAATGGCTGGGGTGATCTTTATGGTTCCATATTCAATATCGCAGAGGATGCAATCTATTATTTTGGAGGGGTCTTTGGCTGAAGGTAATTGAGTGTATCTCGCTGACTACCAGAATTGTGAGAGCAAAAGCTGATGTGCAGGAGGTGTTATGGTCAGGGCTGTGGAGATGCAGCAATTCTTCAGAAAATTCACAGCATCATCTAGATGTGTGACTTGCTTTCGAGGAGGAAACTCGAGAAGCGCAGAGAGGTTGTTCACCTTAGTCCAATCCAGTTTGTCAAGTTCAAACTTGACTTGTGGAGCCTTGAGGATTTCTACTTCTCCAGAGTCAGTGGAGATGTTCTCAGCGGTAGTAGGAATGTTCGACGTTGCCATTTCCTGTATTTTCAGTTCAACCAAAGATGTTAACAAATAAGAATAATCTTATTGTGGAAATATTTTCCATTAAGATGGTTCGAATTTTGTCCATTTCATTCAGACAAAATGTCTTAATGAAGATTAGGGGTTTTCTTGATTTTTGAAAACGAAAATTTCAAACCCAAAAAAAATCTTGTTTTCCAGTTTTCTTTGAAGATTGAGATTCTGGAAAAACGAATGTGAAGAACAAGTTTAAGATTTTTGCATTTAAACTTGAAGAACAACCATGAAATGGTTGTGTTCATAAAATCATGAAAGAAAATGATTTTATTTTAAGAAGTTCTTTTGTTTGATCTTGTTAAAACAAAGAGTAGATCACAAACAAGTTATTTTGCATTAGGTAATAAATAAGAACATATTAACCTTGATGTTTGATGAAGAAGATGATGAACAGTTCTTGAAGTTTGAAAGCACAAATGCAACAGTGAATTCTTTCTTGCGGAGGAAGATTGATCGCGTAAAAGACAAATATAAACAAAGAATTTGTTTATATAGAGATATTCAGAAAGAGAAAATCTTGAGCGGGAAAAGATTTTCATCATGACACGGACACGTGTTTGCATTTGATTGGAAGTTTGAACGAGACGTGCAAAAGTGTGTTAGGAAGAGAAAACGTGCCGGGGTTTTATCCGTTGTAATGACGTCACAACTGTCCTTTCATATTCTTGGTTGTCTCTGAGGTTTTGAAAAACTCAGAGATACTTTTGAAAACATGAAGCACTGAATGAAAATATTCAGTAAAGGTTTTAAGAAATTTCAAACATATCGCTGTTAAGGAAGAGATATTCAGCGATGCATTTTGTTTTGAAATCTTGCATTTTCATGCGTTTGTCAGAGAGAGAGAACATACCTTGATATCAGTTAATCAAGTTTATTCAGAGAGAAGATGATAGAATGGGTTATACAAGTTGATTTTATCCTTTCGCTGATCAATGTGAACCGCTGAAGATTTTATCCTTCAAAGTTCAGCATTCCAAGCTCGCTGATGAGAAAGTTGAATCTTGTCTCATCAAGAGGTTTGGTAAATAAGTCAGCTAACTGATAATCAGTTGGGATAATATGAAGTTCTATATCACCATTCATCACATGATCTCTGATAAAATGATATCTGATTTCTATATGTTTGGTCTTTGAATGTAGTACTGGATTGTTTGCTATAGCGATGGCACTTGTGCTGTCGCAATAGATTGGAATTTTGGAGAGCTGAAGATCATAGTATAGTAGCTGATTTCTCATCCACAAGACTTGAGAACAACAGCTTCCAGCAGCTACATATTCAGCTTCAGCTGTGGAAGTGGACACTGAGTTTTGCTTCTTACTTGTCCAACTTACCAGCTTTCCACCCAGGAGCTGACATCCTCCTGTGGTGCTTTTCCTATCCATTTTGCAACCTGCAAAATCACTGTCTGAATATGAGGTTAGATCGAATCCTGAATCTTTGGGATAACAAAGACCTAGATTCGCTGTACCCTTAAGATATCGAAAGATTCGCTTTACAGCTTTCATATGAGATATCTTAGGTTCAGCTTGATATCGTGCACACAAGCATGTTGCAAACATAATATCGGGTCGACTAGCTGTAAGATACAAAGAGAGCCGATCATCCCACGGTACAGCGTGACATTGACAGGAACACCCTTAGTGTCCTTATCAAGTGTCAGCGGTGGTGCCATAGGGGTTTTCATAGCTGAACTTTCAGTTAAGTCGAATTTCTTCAGCATATCTTTAACATACTTTCCCTGATTAATGAAAGTTCCTTTCTCAGTTTGCTTAATCTGAAGACTAAGGAAATATGTTAGTTCACCCATCATGCTCATTTTATACTCATCTTTCATTCTATCAGCGAAACGAGTACAACGCTCAGGGTTAGTAGAACCAAATATAATGTCATCAACATATATTTGAACTAGAATGATATGACCTTTCACTTTTCTAAAAAATAGAGTTTTGTCAATCTTACCTCGCTCAAATTTTTCAATATGGAGATAAGTAGAGAGAGTGTCATACCATGCACGAGGAGCTTGCTTCAAGCCATAAAGTGCCTTATCCAGTTTATAAACATAACCTGGACGCTTAGAATCTGAGAATCCTGGAGGTTGTTCCACATACACTTCTTCATTCAGCTTTCCATTTAGAAATGCTGACTTAACATCCATCTGATGTACTTTGAAGTTTTTGTGTACAGCATATGCTAAGAATAGACGAATAGATTCAAGTCTTGCTACTGGAGCAAATGTTTCATCATAATCTATGCCTTCCTCTTGTCTGTATCCCTGAGCAACAAGTCGAGCTTTGTTGCGGGTTACAGTACCATGTTCGTCCAACTTATTTCGATAGACCCATTTAGTGCCTATCACAGTTTTGTCAGTTGGTCTTCGAACAAGTTTCCAAACTTTGTTTCTTTCAAATTCAGTCAGCTCTTCTTGCATGGTGCTGACCCAGTTTGGATCTTTGAGGGCATCATCTACTTTCTTTGGTTCAGTTAGTGAAATAAAATTTACAAATAAACAAATATTACCTGCACTTCGTCGAGTCTGAATCCCAGCGTTTGGATCACCAAGAATTTGATCAATTGGGTGATTTATAGTCCATTGCTGAGCCGGAGCGTGAGTCGCTGACTCAACTTGAACTGGAGGAGCTGAAGATGAAGCTTCAGCGACGTCAGGAGTATCAGCCAAGAGAGGAAAGGATGCAGTTGTCATTATATTCACTGATTGCTGAGAAGTAGATGGAATGTCTGAGACATTTGGTTCAGCGTTAGGTATAGTGTTTATAGGAACAGCTGAGACCCATGATGTTTCAGCTTCACTATTCTGCATGTTTGGAATGATAGTCGGACTATCATCTTCTACTGGATGAGCATGAGTGGGAATAACTTCTGAATCACCAAGATGAGAAAACATCCATTGATTCAGTTCTTCAGTATCAGCGGACGGTTTAGAGTTCGTTGCACGGGATTCGTCAAACGTGACGTGAATAGTTTCTTCTACAGTTTGTCTTCTTCGATTGAAGACTCTGAAGGCTTTGGAAACTGAGGAGTATCCAAGAAAGATTCCATCATCAGCCTTAGGATCAAACTTTTCAAGAGCATCTCTGTTGTTCAGTATAAAACACTGACATCCAAATATGTGAAGAAAGCTGATTGAAGGCTTTCTCCCATGAAAAAGTTCATAGGCTGTCTTTTTGAATCTTTTAACTATCAGCGACCTGTTTTGCGTAAAACAAGCAGTGTTGACAGCTTCTGCCCAAAATTGAGTAGGCAGGTGAGAATCGCTGAGCATTGAACGTGCAGCTTCAATAATTGTTCTATTTCTTCTTTCAGCGACTCCATTTTGTTGCGGTGTTCTCACTGAAGAAAAGTTGTGAGAAATACCCTTACTCTCAAAGAAGGAATCAAGAGAACTGTTTTTGAATTCAGTCCCATGATCACTCCTTATTGAGCGAACGGTCAAATTGTTCAGGGTTTCCATCTTCCGAACAAAGGTGATGAGTTCTTCAGGGGTGTCACTCTTAGAACGGAGAAACATTACCCAAGTGAAGCGAGAGAATTCATCAACTATGACCAGCGTATATTTCTTTCCAGCGATGGATTGTTTGTTAATAGGGCCAAACAAATCCATATGGAGTAGTTGTAGAGGAGATGACACTGAAGAAACTTGCTTTGATTTAAAGCTTGCTTTGGTCTGCTTCCCTTTTTTCACACGCTGAACATAAGGACTCTTTGGCGTATGAATGCTGAGGTAGACCAGTGACTAACTCTTTTGAAGAAAGAGTGTTCAGTGTCTTGAAATTTAGATGAGATAGCCTCTTATGCCATAGCCAGTTGACATCAGATGAGGCCTTTGAGAAGAAACAGGAGTTCTCAGTGGTTGTTGAGTCCATGTTTATTACATAAACATTTTCCAAACGATAACCGCTGAGAGCTATCTTCTCCTTTTTGTCAGAGACAAAGCAGGATTCCTTAGTAAAGATTACTTTGTTATCCATGTCGCAAAGCTGACTGATGCTTAGAAGATTATGCTTCAGCCCTTCAACATATGCGACTCTTCTGAAGGAGGTTGTACCATTTGAAAGTACACCATACCCTCAGGTATGTCCTTTTCCATTTCCACCGAAAGTCACAGAGGGACCTTTCTCTTCCTTGTATTCAGCGAGCAGGCTTTTCTTACCAGTCATGTGTCTAGAGCATCCGCTATCGAGATACCAGATACCCTTCTTAACCTGCAATACAAAGGAAGATTAGTTTTTCTTAGGTACCCACTTAACCATGTATACGCGTTTGTCAGTGGAAGTAGTTGGAATGGAAGGTTCAGCAGTCTTCGCAGCATTTGAAGATTCAGCTTTGTCTTTCTTCACTTTGGTTAATTTCTTAACCTAAGTGGTAGAATTCACCTTGACCTGATTTGCACCAGGGTTGGTCTTCTTTGCCTTGGGGGCAATCTTCACCTTAGCTATCTTTTCAGCTTTGGTGGCTGTGGGGCACTTACTAGCAATATGATCAGTGAGTCCACAGTGATAACATTTCCTATAGCTAAAAATAGTTCTAGGACCATTTGTATGCTGAGCTTTTAATTTAGAATTAGAAGTACCAGCACCAAGTAAGCTATTTGCTTTAGAAATGGGATGAACATTCAGTTCTTCAGATTTCCTACCAAGGACATCCAATCTGAGTCTAGGAGTAGATCGCTGAATAGATTCAGAGATCAGCTTCCTTGATCCAGAGGGATGGGTCACTGAAGCTTTAGAAGCATTCAGCTTTGGTACTAAAGTACCCTTCTGAGGATTTTGATAAATAACAATTCCTTTACCTTTGTCTTTAAAGACAGAGGTAGGTTTTGAATAAACCATTTTCTCCTTGCCTTTTGAGGAAGTAGGAGTTTCCTCAGGGATTGGTGTAATGGACGAGGAGCACTGAGAAGATGAAGTATCAGCGACTGAGGATACGAACGTTCCAAATTTAAGCATTGAACGCTCAGTGGTTGGTTTTGAAGGTTCATATTTGTAACCCAAACCACGTTTATCACTCAGTGGAATTTGAGACTTTATTATCTCAGTGATCTTTGTTGAAGAATTACACCATCCTTCAACAGTAGCTTTTTCAGCTTTTAATGCAGCGATAGCTTCTACTCGTTCGATTTTGACTAGCTGATTTAAATATACTTGATCTTTAAAATCTTCTTCAATTTTAGAAAGCTTTTCTATTTGAAGGTGGCAGTTTTTAAGCTTTTCAGCGAGATCAAGATTTTGGTTTTCAACCACAGTTTTGCCGTTCATGGCTTCGTATAAACTTCTAGTCAAGAGATCGATCTTACGGAGACTATCAGCTTCATCAATATTTGCAATATTGGTAAAGAAAGAAGGTGATACCTGAATTGCAAAGGTTGAAGTGGAGGGAATGTCTGAACTTTCTTCCTCTTCTTCAATCTTGGCCATGAGACATTGATTTGCTTCATCATCTTCAGAGTCAGATAATGATGCTTCTTCATCAGAAGCAGCCCAATCATAGTCAGCCATCAGGCCTTTGCCTTTTTTCTTAAATCTTTTCAGATACGCATATTTTTCTTTCAGCTTTGAGTATTTGTCATCTTAATTCCTTGGAACAAAGGATTTCTTTGTAAAAGCTGAGGGTCTAGAAACTTTCTTAGACCTGCACTCGTTAGCGAAATGTCCTGTCTTTTCGCAGTTAAAACAAGTAGCAGTAGCCTTATCAACAAAAGCTGATGATCTAGGCTTGTCAGTTATGGAAAGAGGTTTGTTCTTTCTAAACATTTTCTTTTTGGTAAATCTCCTGAACTTCTTAGTTAGGAGAACCAAAGATTCATCATCTGAAAAATCAGAATCTGATGAACTTTCAGAGTTACTTTCTAACTCAGTGATAGTGACCGAGGGTCGCTGAGTATAAGGTTCCTCTGAGATTAAAGCAACAAGGGTGCTTCTGGAATCTTTAACAAGATTCTTCTTAAGATGGCTCGATTGCTCATGATTCAGCAACGTGCCATATAAGGTAGCAAGGGTCATTGATTTTAGATCCTTTGACAGCTTGAGACACATAGAATAATTGTCCCAGCTTTCAGGTAAACATTCCAGAAACTTTGTCAGCACCTCAAAGTTTGAATATTCCTTACCAACAGTTTTCAGATCTATAATTAAACAATTAAAACGTTGGTGAACTTCAGAGAGAGATTCATTCTTACCAGAAATGAAGCTTTCGTATTGTCTTACCAGGTTGATCTTTCTTGAGTCCTGGACTTCAGACGTTCCTTCATACTGAACACATATTGTGTCCTACATGGCCTTTGATGTTTTCAGATACATGACGGAATGGTAGACTTCGTCAGGAAGGGCCATGGATAGTATGGATCTGGCTTTTGTATCTATAGCCACTTTCTTCTTATCTTCGTCGGTCCACATGTGTATTTCCTTAGGAATCAGCCTTTCTGGAATAGCAGGTCTATTTGCAGTGGCTTGAACTGAAGGATCAATTGTTACAGGGATGTATGGGCCGTTTTCAAGATAGTAAGGCATAGTAGGATCTACACCTTCTAAGAAGAGTGTCATCCTATTTTTCCATAAGTTGAAGTTATCTCTGGAAAATCTAGGGGGTTTTGCAAGAGAACCATTGTCTATATAATTTGTGTTTGTGTTGGTGGCCATTTTCAGATAATAACAAGGAAAAGAAATATCTTAGATTAGATCTTGTTTATGAGATTAAACAAATCCTCTCTGATACCACTTGTTGGTCCCGAAGGCCTATACAAGTTTGTAGAAGGGGGGGGGGATTGAATACAAACACACAGATTTTTCTTTTCTAAATTGTTTATTGATAAATCATTAACAATTTACAGCTTGTTGCGGAAACAAGATTAAGGATAAACCTAAATCTAAACAAGTTGGAACACTAAGGTTTCTTGCACTAAGAGAGATAAGGAAATTACTAATAATAACCTATCTTGAGATAAGAGATTTGAACTTGTCCAGAGTTAGCAAGTTACTTCAAATGAAGTGAGTTCATCTCTTTATATACTGCATGCATTTAATGCAAGTCAGTATACACTTTACACGTGTCATCAGCTGGTTGGTTGTATGTCATTGACCTTTGTTGACAACCTTAGTAGCCGCATGGATGAACAGTGTAGTATCAGAGTGGTTGTACGATTTCAGATATTCGGAGGTTCTTTTCTGACATTTTGTACGGAGTCGTGCAAGGGGGGTTAAGACAAAAGTACTTTGTACGGAGGACTTCATGATCAGCTTTCGTTGATTCAGCGATCTATCATTTCATATCAGCGAATGATAGAGTTCAGCGATAGCTGAAGTCTTGTACTTGATACTTCACGTTGAGTGGACAAATCTGAGACTTCGCTGATCCGCATCAGTTCATTAGGAGACTTGTCGCTGGTTCTTGAGCTTGATCTTCGACTTCAGCGTAGAACCTTTGTTGACGTGAAACTTGTCTTCAGGGATCATAAGTAAACAACTAACTTATCAGCGATCATCAAAATGACTGAACAGACTCAGCGTTAATGATGAACAGTGTTCGCTGAATGTTTAATCTAAAGAGCGAGAGTTCCTATCAGCGGTACTGGAAGATCTTAGTACTTATCAGCGATAGTGAAACTCTGATACATATTATTTACTTACAATTTTCACTAAGTATATAAGAAAGGGTCATTATCAAATCACTGAGGGTTTGGATCAACAATTAGACTAACGCAAATTGATTTGGGTTGTTGAATATCGAAACACGATTAAAAACTTTAATTAATTTACCTAAGAGAAGGAGTTGGAGGGTTGGATTCCTCAGGTAAACAATTACTTAACTCACAAATTTGGCACGATTGACATAACTCCAGGATGACTGGTATAATCACAATCCATCACTATACTCTATCAAGCTATAGCAACATTCATTTAACATTTTGTATCATCATTCGATCTCAACAAAGGTAATTGAACAAACAATTATTAAAAACCCACAAAGTACGAATTATCATATTTCTATCTCAAATTCGACTAAGACATGAAGGATTAGATAAACCTCAAAACTTTTCTCAAACGTTAAAAGATTCATTAAATCAAATAATAGTTGATCGGACTATTACAAGCATTAAGAACAATCCCACATGTTTCATCCATAAGAATCAAATCGATCGTATCTACTGTAAAGCTAAATAATCATCCAACCATGATTCAAACCAACCCTCCAACATGAACGGATTAGTTCATATTGGGGGTTCCAAAACTCAGAAACGACATAACAAAAATGAAAGTAAACATGTTTGGTTCTAAAAGAAATGAAATTTAAAACTCCCTGAAAAGCTTAATCCCTCGATGAATGAACTCGATTCGCCTTTTGATTCTCGTATCTTGATGTTTCTAGTCCTCTTCTTCTCTTCAAAAATCGTCTTCTATCTCCCAAAATCGCCCAGAGAGAGTCTCCAAACGTAACTCAGATCAGATGCCCAAACCCTAGGTGAAAAAGGCTTTAAAAACGTATCAGGGCTTTGGCGCGTTTGGCTGCGCGTTTGGAGGCGCGCTCAGAGGCGCGCAGAGCACTGGAATGTTTTACAAAAAAAGGCAGTGCGTTTGTGGGCGCGTTTGGAGGCGCGCAGAGCACTGTTTGGTCCAAAAATATGATTTTTCTCCTTTTTTTGCACTGGACTGTTGTAGACTTGCTCTGATTGCTCCAAAACTCTTCCAACATCAATTATTAATAAAAATCTGTACTTTCTCATCAAAACCATTAAATTCTACTATTTTTACTCGGGAACTTACAACAAACAGAACGAGTTCGGGATCAAATTAATGTCGGAAAACGACATTATCAACAACCCCAAACCGAGCGTTGCTTGTCCCCAAGCAAAATAGCGACACAAATAAGCATTCAACTACTACCCAAACAATCACAATTTCGTGTTGTCGAGAATATCATTAGCGATCTCTAGTCAACTCAACAACCACCATGAATTACCTGTGAAATGGACGAACAGTGAGCAGACCTAGCTATGGAATTCTAAACAGCAAAACCTTGGGAACTGGATTTATCAGGGACCACACCACACTTAAGTGCACCAAGACTAAACACACATAGAGAGGATTTCGCCTTGACCCTACCTCACGGTTTTCTCTCCTCATTCGAGTCCTAGGTTTCACACATGTTGTCATGCTTTCAGAAGTGGGGTACAAGAATTCACAATGCATGCATGAACAACAATTAAACAATAACGCACAGTTGTACACAAATTGATCTCAGAAGGAATCCATTATCAAGACTAGAACATAGAAACGTTGCTTCGCCACTCTTTACAAACTCTCCATGCTGAATTCAGATCTTTAAAAAGGTATGGTTGTTGCTTCTGGGTGGAGGTCAAAGGATTTATGATGATATTTGGTGATCCTCCCTTCTTTCTTTCGTTCGGGCTTCCTAACACTTCACTCAAATTCTTTAAACTGACCCCTCAATTTTATTTAGCTCTTTTTTTGGCAAAACCCTTTATGACTGATTTACTGGGTTTGCGTTTTTTTTTACTGAGGGGGTTACAACGAGTTTTCATTTGAGAAACTTGAGTAGTGAAAAGCAGTGGAATTAGCAGCAACCAATAAGCTCGATGAGTTCTCACATGGTTTGTTCACAAGGGTAGGTAGAAGCTTCACTTCTATTCCTATGGATGTCTTTGATAATGGATGCAAGTTATAGCGAGATCAGCTACAACAACGATCAAAGGACTAATGAAAAGTGTATCGAGTAGTGTGTAGTCTCTCATAATCAAAGTTAGCACGTGTATGGCTCAACAAACTTACGGGTGGTCTCCACTAATGTCTCTATGTGTACAGTCGCCCAGGTCCACCTTTGTGCTATATTATCCTTTCTAAATCCTTTCCCCAAAATCAGTGTCTTCGAACTCTCACACTAAATCATGCTCAACTGGTCGCCCATTCCTCACTATAAACAAGGTGATTATTCAATCCACTGAGATCAACCAATGATAGACTCGACAAATCACCCCAAACCAGATATAAACATTGTCCCCAATGGAAACAAATGGCACACAAAAAAATAATCACGAAAAGGCGATACAGTACAACCAACAGTAATTATGCCACCCCAAACCTAATCTCTAGATTAGGTTTGTTTTCTCAACAAGGGATCATAAAACGATAAAGTTCAAGTGAAAACAGGGACCCCAAACCATGGTGAAACTGAGGTTTGCAAAGAGGTGTTGTGTAGATACCTTTCAGGATGCATGCGCGGATCACCGTTCACTTATTTCTGCCCTTCCTTCTTCTGCCTTGCTCTTGGTCATATCGGAATTGCCATCAGGGATCAAAAACTAAACACAAGCACACAAAACACAAAACAACACACAAAACAAAAGGAAGCACACAAAAATAAGAAACTGCCCAAAATAAAAATTAAGATTTAACCTATGGTGGGTTGCCTCCCACCCAGCGCCGTATTTTCTGTCGTGGCACGACTTTCTTTCCGATCACTCCTTCGGCTTTTCTTGCTCACCAAATTTCTCTTCTTGGACAAGATATCTTTCATGAACTTGAGATAACTTGGCATTTTTGCCAGTGCCTCCGCAAATGGAATATTGATGTGTAATTTCTTGAAAATGTCAAGAAAATTATGGAATTGTTCCTCATCCTTATGTGCCTTCAGCCGATTCGGAAATGGTAGCGGTGGCACATACGGGTTGACTGGTGGTTGCTTCTTCTTCTTTTCTCCATCCTCCGGGTTTTCCTTCGTCATACCTTCTTCACCGGCTTCCTTCCCCTTATCTCTATTCTTTGACATTTCACTCTCTATCTCCTCGTCTACCTTGATGGGACCCATTTCAGTACCTTTAGCTTTAGTGTCATCAGTTAAAGGTTCTCGGGTAGGGTCTATAATCAACTTCTTTCCACTTCTCAGATAAATAGCCTTGCACTCCTCTCTTGGTATTCGTTCAGTCTGACTAGGGAATTGACCTTGAGTCCGGGATTGTAGTGCTTCAGCTATTTGTCCGACTTGTCTTTCTAACATTCTGATTGAGGCAGTGTTCTGTTATGTGGTTGACTTCACAGTGTTCACAGTACCTGCCAATCCTTCCACTGCACCTTCTATCTTTGACATGAATTTCATCATCATGTCTTCTAACCCCTGCTTCTTTTCTGAAGATTGCCCCTCATCATATTTCCTCTGATTGTAACCTGGGGGACGATAAACATTGTTAGACGAAAAAGAATTCGAAGAGTTAGAATGGTTACCATACTGCTGCTGCTGTTGCTGTTGTCCCATTGTTTCTTTAGCTGGGCCTTGTTGAGGTTGACTCCAAGAAAAGTTAGGACGTCGCTTCCATCCCTCGTTATAGGTGTTAGAGAATGGGTCATTCCTCAGCCGATTATTTTGATTCTGAACGAACTGGACTTGTTCCGGCGATTGATAGTCTTGAGAATTCTGAACATTCGGTTGCATAGTCGCTCCTCTCATTTGATTAGTCAACGTAGTCAACTGTGCCTTTATAGCCTTCAACTCTTCTGTTTCTTGCACGCTTGCCACTTGTCTAACAGCGGATCTTGGAGTGGAATAGCTATGTTCTGCCAAGTTTTCTATCAATTCGACCGCTTCCTCAAAGGACTTGTTCATTAAGGCTCCACCTGCAGCAGCTGTGAGGTCATTCTTAAACTGAGGATTCAATCCCACATAGAATGTTTGGATGATAATCCATTATTGTAACCCATGATGTGGACACTTCGTGAGCATCGCTTTATATCTTTCCCATGCTTCGTACAACGACTCCTGATCCCATTGCGAGAAATGCGTTATGTCGGATAACAGTTGAGCCGTTCGCCCTGGTGGAAAGAACTTGTTGAGAAAAGCTGTAACCATGTCGTTCCAAGTTCGAATTGACCCCGGTGGTATATTCTCTTCCCAAGTAGTGGCTCGATCCCTCAATTAAAATGGGAACAACCGTATCTTGATCGAGTCTTGATCAGCCCCATTTACCTTGAAGGTATTGCATATCTTTTCAAATGAGCGCAAATGTGCATGAGGGTCTTCAGTTGTTGCACCTCCAAACATGTTCGATTGCACCAATTGGATAGTGCCAAGCTTGATTTCAAAGTTGTTGGCAGCTATCGGTGGTGCGTATCCACGTTGTGCAGCGCCCATGTTTGGGTTGGCGAAATTCCTCATTGGTACCCTTTGTGGTGGCGGTGGTGGTTGATTGACATTATAATTGATCCCATTGTTAACACCATTGTTGACGTTGTCATTGACGCCATGATTAACATTGTAGTTGTTGCCAACACCGTGATTGACATTATTGTCGGTGTTATGATTAAGATTCTAATTGATCCCGTTGTTGACGTTCTGATTGTTCGCATTTGCATTAGGAGGTGGTTGAACCTTGTTCAATGGAGGACCATTGTTCATGGGCATCCCCTCTTCCCAATCATCGTGAACGTGGACGTTTTCAGCCATTCTGTCTCGTGTTTGTCGTCTCAGGTCTCTGACGATCCGTTCTATTTCCGGGTCGATTGGTACTAACTCCCGAAATAGTCTCCTTCTTGGCATAAACCAGGAAGTAACCTGAAATGGAAAAGATAACAATCTCAAGACCCAAAAATATATGAACTTTCAAAGTAAGATAAAAAATAAAAAATAAAACAGGGTGTCTAATGTAATAATTTCAACAGCTGGTAGTGATATTCACACAAAACAGGTTCCCCGGCAACGGCGCCAAAAACTTGATAGGCGGGTTTACACCCCCCTAAATCTACCGCAAGTGTACGGGTCGAATCAAGTAATAGTACTTTAACAGTACGAGTATCGAACAAAAGGAACCAGGTGTAAAGTACCACAATGACTGTATAGACTATTAATTAGACTAACACAAATTGATTTGGGTTGTTGAATATCGAAACACGATTAAAAACTTTAATTAATTTACCTAAGAGAAGGAGTTGGAGGGTTGGATTCCTCAGGTAAACAATTACTTAACTCACAGATTTGGCACGATTGACATAACTCCAGGATGACTGGTATAATCACAATCCATCACTATACTCTATCAAGCTATAGCAACATTCATTCAACATTTTGTATCATCATTCGATCTCAACAAAGGTAATTGAACAAACAATGATTAAAAACCCACAAAGTACGAATTATCATATTTCTATCTCAAATTCGACTAAGACATGAAGGATTAGATAAACCTCAAAACTTTTCTCAAACGTTAAAAGATTCATTAAATCAAATAATAGTTGATCGGACTATTACAAGCATTAAGAACAATCCCACATGTTTCATCCATAAGAATCAAATCGATCGTATCTACTGTAAAGCTAAATAATCATCCAACCATGATTCAAACCAACCCCCCAACATGAACGGATTAGTTCATATTGGGGGTTCCAAAACTCAGAAACGATATAACAAAAATGAAAGTAAACATGTTTGGTTCTAAAAGAAATGAAATCTAAAACTCCCTGAAAAGCTTAATCCCTCGATGAATGAACTCGATTCGCCTTTTGATTCTCGTATCTTGATGTTTCTAGCCCTCTTCTTCTCTTCAAAAATCGTCTTCTATCTCCCAAAATCGCCCAGAGAGAGTCTCCAAACGTAACTCAGATCAGATGCCCAAACCCTATGTGAAAAAGGTTTTAAAAACGTATCAGGGCTTTGGCGCATTTGGCTGCGCGTTTGGAGGCGCGCAGAGCACTGGAATGTTTTACAAAAAAAGGCCTGTGCGTTTGTGGGCGCGTTTGGAGGCGCGCTCAGAGGCGCGCAGAGCACTGTTTGGTCCAAAAATCTGATTTTTCTCCTTTTTTGCACTGGACTGTTGTAGACTTGCTCCGATTGCTCCAAAACTCTTCCAACATCAATTATTAATAAAAACCTGTACTTTCTCATCAAAACCATTAAATTCTACTATTTTTACTCGGGAACTTACAACAAACAGAACGAGTTCGGGATCAAATTAATGTCGGAAAACGACATTATCATTGATCAATCTCAAACCCAAATCCATCGGGTCGTTCGCTGAGTTGGTCAATCAATTCTCCCAGCAGTTCGCCAGCAGTCGCAAGATGGAGAAGCAGACCAGTGACCTGTATTATGTCGTGCAGAAAGCTAATGAGTCTATTCGAAGCTATTTCAATAGGTTCAACGCAGAGATGATCAGTGTCCGCAATTGTGACGTCAAGACCGCGATCGAAGCTTACAAGCGTGGTCTGGACGACAGTTCAGGTTTGTATACTGATTTGACCAAGTATCCCCCAGAGAATTTTGAAGATGTTCGAGCTCGAACCCTAGCGTATATGAGGGTAGAGAACGATGCTGCCTTTCGTCGCAAGCATACCGACGAAAAGAGGTCGTTAGGTGTGAAGAAGCCAGAGTTCAAGACAAAGGCAGTATCCAGGCCAGAGCCCGCGCGCCAAAACTCGAACGTCCGGTTCAAGACAAAAGCGGAAGCCAAGACCGCGACCAAATTCCCTCAGTACCCCAAGATATCCTCATATGGATTCAAAGGGTCCACTAAGGACTTGGTCGAAGCGCTGAAAACCGCCCAGGCGACTGTTTGGGCAAAATTTCACCAGTCTCGACCACGACCAGAAAAGGTAAGACACATGTTATGAGCTATATCTTGTATTAAGATAAGGTCCCGACAAAGACCCAAAAAACCTCCGTCGTCTCTCCTAAAAGGTAAGTCGAGAGTTCCTCACGACACTCGACCTCGACGTCACCCGTTCCGCACGACCACCGCACAAAACCGTACGACCTTGACTAACTCGATATACGACTGTTACGTTTGTTCAATGATTAATGCAGGAGTCAAAGTCATTAATAGGCAACGGTCATAACCGACGAAGAGCAATTATGAAGAGTTACAACTGGCGAACGTTACAACAATCATCAAAGATCTTAATGATTCAATTAAAATCATCCGAAGACTATAAATCCCAAGTTCAATCCTTAGTTTCAGGACATCGAATAATACTGGAAGAGAGATAGAACAAGAGGACTGAACACTGAACGACCGAACATCGAACAACAGAAGCAAACGCAAACACTCGAAGAATATTCATTCGAAGCAAAGAGATCATTCATAGAAGATCGCTCTCGACGCACGACTTTCACTCTCGACCACCAGTTTACACATTGTTTTAACACACGACGCACACTGTTTTTACATTTCAAACACTTGTACTTTACATTTCGAAGTCTTTCCCTTCATTTGTATTGTAATCTCTGTACGACCGACACCCGGAACACCAAGGACATTGCCCCTGATTGGCGACCATAGTGCAGCGACGACATCCACTGTCGTCCGCAGGTTTTTTCCTCGTTGAGGTTTTTCCTGCGTCATCAAATCTTCTGTCTCATTTACATTTTTGTCTTTGACGCACGCCTTTGTCGAACGATTCCTTTCTTTAGTTGTTAAAGTCCACATCGACCGTAAGTTGTCCCTTTGGTGCGATTTTTGGCATTAACAGCGACCATCCGTTGGCCAAAGAAATCCGATCAGGACGACGCCAAGAAAGATATGTCGAAATGGTGCGACTTCCATGTCGACCATGGTCATGCGACAGATGATTGCAAGAAGGAGCTAGCATATCATGTCCCGAAAGGAAACCTCAAGGATATCATTGACGACGTCGTTACTCCAGCTAGCGACGTTCGACCGCCAACCCCCGGGCATGCTAAGGTCGTCAATTGCATCATTGGTGGTTCCGATGTATGTAGTTAGACGTATTCCGCAGCCAAACGTAACACCAGTCAAGCGCCTAACGATCGGCCTATCCCGCGTTCATCGAGACCAAAAGAAGATCTGGAACTAGAAGCTATGAAGATCGCGTTCGACCAAGACGACCTCGGCGACTTGTATCAGAAACATCATGACGGGTTGATCATTCAACTCACGATTGGTAATTGTTTAACCCGATGAGTCTTGGTCGATGCGTCATCTTCCTTGATACCATTAAGGCCATGGGAATCGACCGATCGGAAATCACCCGACGCTCGACGACCTTGGTCGGTTTCAATGGGGAAGCGACAAGTACCTTTGGAGAGATCATCTTGCCAGTCTATGCCAGAGGAATCAACAAACAAACCAAGTTCAGCGTCATCGATTATGAGTCGGCCTATAACACCATCTTAGGTCGACCATGGATCCATGAAATGAAAGTCGTTCCCTCGACGTATCACTAGATCATGAAGTTCCCTACGCCATGGGGAATTCAAGAGATAAAAAGTGAGCCAAATGTCGCTCGTGATTGCTATAAGACCACTCTGAAGTCGCGGAAATAGACTGTCTATTGTGGCGACTCACGACGACATATCCTAGATTTCGTGTATCGTCTTAAAATCGTCACAAGGGGGCAGGATGGTATCAATAATCAAGACGTCCCACGTAGTTGGGACGCGACGCATCAGAAAAGGTACGTCTTCTAAACCCTTTTCTATTTTTTCATGCGATTTTTCACAACGAGAAATACCGACTTAAGCATCGGAGGGTCGTTGGTTAGCCAACGAGCAACCTCTGACATCGTTTTAACGCAGGATCGCACGATATTAGTTACTAAGTCTTCTATACGACTTTAATCTCGCAAGGTCGCACGACATTAATGCTCAAGTCTGTGACTTGCTTATTCTGTCACAGGGACACATGATCCAGAAGCATCATACGATTTAATTATACGATCATAATACTCAACAGTCACCTGATCTAAGTTTCGGGACTTAGAAAAATTTGTATGTTCTGTACGAGCACATTGATTTCATATGTTTTCTAATACGATTCAGATACATGACTTATATCTTAATCGTTACATTACAACGAATGCTTTGGTCGTATGTACATACGTTTGCCAATGTGATCTCAAAATATAAAAGCCTCATGTCTTACATACTAGTCTTTATAATCACAACGGACGCCTAAGTCGCACGATCCCTTGTTTATTGTATACTTGATGAAATTCACAGTTGATGATGTATTTATCTATAGCCAAATACGAATACGCAAGTTTAACAGAAGAACAAAATTTCATTCAAAAACAAACGATTACATCAGATAACTCGATCACTAACGATCGAGCATGAAGATAAAAGTTATACAAATTTATCCTAAGGTTGAGGAAGAACTTCGGTCGCATGAGGAGTCTCGGTCGCATCTTTTCCCGAGGCCTCGCCCACCCCTTCCTCTTCGGCCTCCTTCTCGTCGTCAGAGTCGAGATCTCTTGCGGACCCGACCTCTTGCAAAAAGTAAGCAAGCTCGACCGACGCCTGGGCCAAAGAGTTTTTTCCCGACAAGTGTTGCCTCATTATGGCAGCTCGAGCGGTCAGTCGAGCTAGGGCAAAGGTAGACGCAACCTCTTCCTTTAGCTTTCCTACCTCCTTCTCCAGACTGGCCACCTTAGCCTCGGAATCCTCAACTTCCTTCTCCTTCGTGACCAAGGACTCCCTCACCTTGATCAGCTCCTCCCTTTGACCATCGATCATTGACAAGGACTATTTTAGACGATTGTTTACCTCGTCTTTCGCACGACCGACGATCTCCAATTCTTTTTTGGCCTCGTCGAGCTGTTGGGACATAGCCTATTCGCGTTCCAGAGCGACCTTCTCCCGTTCCAACGCCGCGTTCCCCCTTTCATGGGCAGAAGATACCAGATCCTTAATATTCTCTGTTTCCGCACGCAAGGTAAGAGAAAATTGAAGTGTCTGTACAAAGAAACATGTCAGTAAACATTCGACAAAAGTTAAGAAAACATCGAAAACACAAGTTTTGAAAGAAAAACTTACAAGGAACGCCAGGCCGGCAACATGGGATCCCTTCTCCTCGAGAAGGAATCCTTCAAAACGCTCCCTGAAAGAAGGGAGCAAATACTTCCCCAGATGGGGAAACAAATCCGTCCCGGACAGGATGTTATCAGTCATAAAGTTCGAAGGCAACGTAAAGTTAACCTTCATAACTTTAGCCCCTCCCGTCACATGCTTCTTGCCCTTGTCGGTCGACGAAGGGATCCACGTGGTAGGTGGAGACTTCGAAGACTTCGCTGTCATCGCCGATAGCGCAGAACTGATGGGTATCGCAGCAATCGTACTAGAAGACGTCTTCTTCTTCATAGACGATGCGACCTTCGTCTTCTCAGGCGTAACGACTCTCGACGAGTCATCAACCTTTGAAGACGGTTCCCTCGGGATAGTCACCTTCGTCTTCGGTAAAACCTCCGTCTCGGTTGTCTTTTGTCTCCTCTCCTTGCCCTTACAGGCGAGCTCGAGTTGAGCTGCTCTTTTAGCCGAGATCGTCGGCACCTTCGTCTGAGACTCTCCTAGAAACATATGAGACAGAAATATTACACGACGAACATAGGAGAAAAAGATCAGAATCAAGCGATATGAAGGTACACTTACCAGTCATCTCTTCTTCTCCTTTCGACTATTCCTCTGTCTCTTCTTCTTCCTCCTCTGTACGTGTCTCTCCCCGGTTCTCTCCTAGGAATACCATATCCTCGTCGTCGTCCACCAATGGTCGTGCGATGAACGATCGTTCGACAGTACTGAACTCTAAAAACGCTTCAACCTTTGTTTGAGAGTTGGCGTAGGGCTTCACGTCCTCAAATTTTATAGCTGTTGGCACATAAAAAGCAAGTTAGAAATCAGTCAAAGATTACAAACGACGTACGACAATACAACTATAAAACCTCACCCGACGTATTCCAGCCATCCCTAATCCAGTTGCTCTCAGAGTCGAGAGTCGACTTGCACACAAACGCATATCTAGTTTTCCACTTACGATCGTTCACAGCGGTCTGTAAGACCAAGGTTTTATCACCTTTATACCTAGAAAATAGGCTATAACGGTGACATTTGTCTCTCTTGACTTGGTAGGCTAAGAGAAGATCGCGCACGTTCATGGGAGATTCCCATTTTTCAGTGAGGCATTCGATCACTTGTATCACCCTCCAAAATTGGGGCATTAATTGAGCTGGTGACAAATCGAACTCGGTCATGAAGGCCTTGGCCAAAGGCGAGTAGGGCCATTCAAACCCTATCTTAAAAGGATATTCGTAGATGACTACGAACCTATCGGAGCATAAATCAGGTCGAGTCTGACCTGCTTTAATCAATGTTATCCCCGTAGGGATTTTGGCTAGACTCCTAAGATCATCAAGATCTTCAATAGAACTAACAGGTTCTGTCGACATTTCTAAAACCTAAAAAGTTTCTCAAAGATTTCTAGCGATAAACTGATGAAAGACTAGAGAATAGTACCTTATATAGGTGCCTAACCTTCGAAATCTCTAAACCAATCGAAGATCTTTCACAAAGTTTAGAAAAGATTCGGCGACGAACAAGCAAGTGAATCCAGAAAAATCTCTCCTAAAAAGCTCTTCGAAATCGTAAAGGGAAAGGACCCATCGTAGTCTCTATTTATATAAAGGATCGTGTCAGAATGAATCCCTCGATGATCGACACGGGTCCTCGTCTTTTCATATGACACACGGATCGCAGACACCTGGCGTTTACAGCTGTTTTGCACCATTATGCGTCAGTGTGACGTCATGATTATATCCCCTTTTCGAATTCCCATTCGGTTAGAATTGGACCGATCCAATTCCAAGGCAACTAAAAGGATTTTTTACACGTGTCACTGGCAAAATTTAAAAAACTTTTGAAATTTGAATTTGTCACTCCACTTTTTCAAATTTTGGGGGCAAACTGTTTGGGTAAAAATCCACCAGCCTCGACCACGACCAAGACGTTAAAGACATTTATTACACTTCTCTTGTAACAAGGTTAAATCGTCAACACTTTGTCCTTGGACCGAAGCCATAGTCGAAAGTACCTCTCGACACTCGACCGACGTGTGGAAATACACGACCTCGACTGACTAACATGCGACATTTCTGTTATGTTTTCATCATTTAATGCAGGTCAAACTTCATTTATGATCAACGGCTATAACCGACGAGGTAAGTTATAATCATTTAAGTCAGTAAACCGTTACGACAGTTACATGAAGCATTCAACGAATCAATTAAAGCACTCAAAGACTATAAATACGAGGACAAAGCTATCATCTCAGATAATCTATCTCCATCAAATTCCAGAAGCACACCGCGTACTCAAGAACATCCGAAGCAAAGGAATTTCTCTCAAGTGATCGCTCTCGACGCACGACTTACAGTCTCGACCAGCAGTTTCAGCACACGACACACTTGTTTTACACTCGATACACTTGTTATTTTTACATTTCAAGTCATTTGTATTGTAATCATTGTACGATCGACACCTGAAACAAAGGATATCGCCCTTGTTTGGCGATCATAGTGCAGCGACGACTTCCACAGTCGTCCGCGGGTTTTTTCCTCGTTGAGGTTTTTCCCGCGTCATCAAAATCTCTGTCTCTTTACAATTTTCTGTCCTTGTCGCACGCTTTGTCGTAAGATTCATTTCTTTAGTTGTTAAGCTCCACAATCAACCTTAAGTTATCCTTCTGGACGATTTTTGGCATTAACAAAAGCCATCATTTGGACAATCGAAATCTGGAATCACACTGTGTACTCAAGAACATCGGAAGCAAAGAACTTTCTGTCAAGTGATCGCTCTCGACGCTTGATTTACACTCTCGACTAGCAGTCTTAGAACACGACACACTTGTTTTACATTCGATACACTTGTTATTTTCACATTTCAAGTCATTTGTATTGTAATCATTGTACCCTCGACACCATAAACAAAGGATATCGCCCCTGTTTGGCGATTATAGTGCAGCGACGACATCCACAGTCGTCCGCGGGTTTTTTCCTCGTTGAGGTTTTCCCGCGTCACCAAAATTCATGTCTCTTTACGATTTTATGTCTTTGTCGCACGCTTTGTCATAAGATTCCTTTCTTTAGTTGTTAAGCTCCACAATCAACCTTAAGTTATCCTTCAGGACGATTTTTGGCATTAACAGTTTGGCGCCATCCGTGGGACCCCATCTAGAGAAAATCTTTGACAAACGTGCGTCTTACTAACGGTTCCTTGTAGTTTCCTTTGTTTTCTGTTTCAGGAAAATGGTAGCCCCTGGAAATCTAGAGCAAGTCATTGCCCAGATGTACCAGGAGTTGGAAGTTGCGCGAAACCAGATCAACGTAATGGCTGAGCAGAGTCGAAGAGCAGCCGAGGAAATCGTGCGACTAAGGAATCTCTTTGGATCACAGAACGGTCCAAGACCATTCGTCCAGAATCCAGGTCAAGGATCGTTCGGTCAAAATCCAGGATCTGCTCCGTTCGCCAATAATCCAGGTCCAGGTCCGTTCGTTCATCACCCTGGACCAGGACCATTCGGTCAGAATCAGCAGCCAGGTCCATTCACACAGAGCCAGCAGCCGGGATCATTTATCCCGAATCCCCAGTTCGGACCAGTTCCCCCTCAGCATCTGAGGCCTCCACCCATGCATAATGGATCGCAGCCGTTTCAGAATGGACCGCAGCCGTTTCAGAACGGGTCGCAGCCATATTTTGTCCCTTTCAACGGGGACGCCAATGGCTCGTCATACGGCAATGGCACCAGTTCAAGAGTCGACCCTCTAACAGGTGTGAATCCCGATCCTAGTGACCCCATTACCCAGCGATTAAAGATGCTAGAAGATCAGGGCGAGCGCGTCTTGTGTTTGCTCGCTAAGTTGCCGGTGGCAGCTGTGCCTGTCGACGTTGAGCCTCGTTCGGGGTATCAGGCGTCGCCTTTCATTGACAAGATTGCGACGGTTGATGTCCCGAAGAAATTCAACATCCCCGCCTTCACGCCCAAGTATTCAGGGGTGACCGATCCAACGGAGCACATCGCGCAGTATAAGCAGCTTATGTGGACGGTTTCGATCCCACACATGTATCAAGAAGTATGCATGTGCAAGAGCTTTGGCGCGACTCTCACTGGTCCTGCCCTCCAATGGTTGATCAATCTCAAACCCAAGTCTATCGGGCCGTTCGCTGAGTTGGTCAACCAGTTCTCCCAGCAATTCGCCAGTAGTCGCAAGATGGAGAAGCAGAACAGAGACCTGTATTATGTTGTGCAGAAGGCTAATGAGTCTATTCGAAGTTATTTCAATAGGTTCAATGCAGAGATTATCAGTGTCCGTAATTGTGATGTCAAGACCGCGATCGAAGCCTACAAACGTGGTCTACACGACAGTTCAGGCTTATACACTGATTTGACCAAGTATCCCCCAGAGAATTTTGAAGACGTCCGAGCCCGAACCCTAGCGTATATGAGGGTAGAGAACGACGCCGCCTTTCGACATAAGCATTCCGACGACAAGAGGTGGTTAGGTGTAAAGAAACCAGAGTTTAAGACAAAGGCAGTATCCAAGCCAGAGCCCGCGCGCCAAATCTCCAACGTCCGGCTCAAGACAAAAGCAGAGGCCAAGACCGCCACCAAATTTCCTCAGTACCCCAAAATATCCTCTTACAGATTCAAAGGGTCCATTAAGGACTTGGTCGAGGCTCTGAAGACCGCCCCGACAACCATCCGTTGGCCAAAGAAATCCGATCAGGACGACGCCAAGAAAGATAAGTCAAAGTGGTACGACTTCCATGTCGACCATGGCCATGCGATAGATGATTGTATAGCTCTCAAAAAGGAGTTAGCATATCACGTTCCGAAAGGTAACCTCAACGATATCATCGACGACGCCGTTACTCCAGCTAACGACACTCGACCGCCGACCCCTGAGCATGCTAAGGTCGTCAATTGCATCACTGGTGGTTCCAACGTGTGCGGTTTGACATACTCCGCGGCCAAACGTCACGCCAGTCAAGCACCTAACGATCGACCTATTCCACGTTCATCAAGACCAAAAGAAGATCTGGAGTTAGAAGCTATAAAGGTTGTGTTCGACCAAGAAGACCTCGGCGACTCGTATCAGAAGCATCATGATGGGTTAATCATTCAAATCACGATTGGTAATTGCTTGACCCGACGAGTCTTGGTCGATGGAGGCAGTTCAGCAAACGTCATCTTCCTTGACACCATCAAGGCCATGGGAATCGATCAATCGGAAATCACCCGACGTTCGACAACCTTGGTCGGTTTCAATGGAGAAGCGACGAGCACCTTTGGAGAGATAATCTTGCCTGTCTATGCTGGAGGAATCAACAAGCAGACCAAGTTCAGCGTCATTGATTGCTCGTCGGCCTATAACATCATCTTAGGTCGACCGTTGATCCATGAAATGAAAGTTGTTCCCTCGACGTATCACCAGACCATGAAGTTCCCTACGCCATGGGGAGTTCAAGAAGTCAAAAGTGAGCCAAAAGTCGCTCGTGACTGCTATAAGACCACCCTGAAGCCGCGGAAATAGGCCATCTAGCAATCATAGGTAGAGGAAATCATCTTGAACCGAAGCGAGAATGATCATAAGATCTTGACAGGTTCGTCTTTCTATCCATAACCTTCGAGACAGACTAAATTCTTGTTTATAGGAACACGTCGATTGTTTTTGCCTGGTCGCATGAAAAGGTCGACGTGTCTACTGTGGCGACTCACGACGACATATCCTAGATTTCGTGTATCTTCCTAAAGTCGCCACAGGGGGGCAAGATGGTATCAATAATCAAGACGTCCCACATAGCTGGGATGCGACGCATCAAAAAATATATGTTTTCTAAGTTCTTTTCTATTTCTCATACTATTTTTTACAACGACGATTACTGACTTAAGCATCGGAGGGTCGTTGGTTAGCCAACGACCAACCGCATGACATTGTTTTATCGCAGATCGCATGACCTCGTAAAAGTCTACTCTACGACTTTAGTCTCGCAAGGTCGCATGACATAAGTATTCAAATTTGTGACTTGCTTATTCTGTCGCACGCACAATCCAGAAACGTCGTACGATCTAATTATACGATCGTAAGGTCCCACACTATTTAAGTCTCTGGACTTAGAAAAATTTGTATGTTCTGGATGAATATATCGATTACATATGTTTTCTAATATGATTTAAATATATGACTTATGTTTTAATCGTTATATCACAATGAATGCCTTGGTCGCATGTACTTGTGTTTGCCAATATGATCTCAAAGTATAAAAGCCTTATGCCTTATGAGCTAGTCACTTGTAATCACAAAGGACGCCTAAGTCGCACGATTCCTTGTTTAAACTATACTCGACGAATCTCACAGTTGATGATATATCTATCTATGGCAAATGCGATACAACAGAAAAACAAAATTTCATTCATAAACAAACGATTACATCTAAAAATGGCTCGACCACCAACGGTCGAACATTCAAAACCATTCAAAAGTCAAAAAATGATAAAAAAATTCTCTAAATATTAGAAGGAGCGTCGGCAGCATCTTTGCCCGGAGCTTCACCCTGGAGACCCTCGTCCACAACCTCTTCTTCCTCGGCCTCTTTTTCGTCGTCGGAGTCGAGATCTCTCTCAGTCCCGACTTTAGACATGAAGAAAGCTAGCTCCTTAGTCGCGGATGCAAGGGGCAGCTGTGCCTGTCGACGTTGAGCCTCGTTCGGGGTATCAGGCGTCGCCTTTCATTGACAAGATTGCGACGGTTGATGTCCCGAAGAAATTCAACATCCCCGCCTTCACGCCCAAGTATTCAGGGGTGACCGATCCAACGGAGCACATCGCGCAGTATAAGCAGCTTATGTGGACGGTTTCGATCCCACACATGTATCAAGAAGTATGCATGTGCAAGAGCTTTGGCGCGACTCTCACTGGTCCTGCCCTCCAATGGTTGATCAATCTCAAACCCAAGTCTATCGGGCCGTTCGCTGAGTTGGTCAACCAGTTCTCCCAGCAATTCGCCAGTAGTCGCAAGATGGAGAAGCAGAACAGAGACCTGTATTATGTTGTGCAGAAGGCTAATGAGTCTATTCGAAGTTATTTCAATAGGTTCAATGCAGAGATTATCAGTGTCCGTAATTGTGATGTCAAGACCGCGATCGAAGCCTACAAACGTGGTCTACACGACAGTTCAGGCTTATACACTGATTTGACCAAGTATCCCCCAGAGAATTTTGAAGACGTCCGAGCCCGAACCCTAGCGTATATGAGGGTAGAGAACGACGCCGCCTTTCGACATAAGCATTCCGACGACAAGAGGTGGTTAGGTGTAAAGAAACCAGAGTTTAAGACAAAGGCAGTATCCAAGCCAGAGCCCGCGCGCCAAATCTCCAACGTCCGGCTCAAGACAAAAGCAGAGGCCAAGACCGCCACCAAATTTCCTCAGTACCCCAAAACATCCTCTTACAAATTCAAAGGGTCCATTAAGGACTTGGTCGAGGCTCTGAAGACCGCCCCGACAACCATCCGTTGGCCAAAGAAATCCGATCAGGACGACGCCAAGAAAGATAAGTCAAAGTGGTACGACTTCCATGTCGACCATGGCCATGCGATAGATGATTGTATAGCTCTCAAAAAGGAGTTAGCATATCACGTTCCGAAAGGTAACCTCAACGATATCATCGACGACGCCGTTACTCCAGCTAACGACACTCGACCGCCGACCCCCGAGCATGCTAAGGTCGTCAATTGCATCACTGGTGGTTCCAACGTGTGCGGTTTGACATACTCC
Source organism: Saussurea involucrata (assembly GCA_033807775.1). Taxonomy (NCBI): domain Eukaryota; kingdom Viridiplantae; phylum Streptophyta; class Magnoliopsida; order Asterales; family Asteraceae; genus Saussurea; species Saussurea involucrata. The sequence goes on from CM066319.1 coordinate 37,693,799, forward strand.
GCGGCCAAACGTCACGCCAGTCAAGCACCTAACGATCGACCTATTCCACGTTCATCAAGACCAAAAGAAGATCTGGAGTTAGAAGCTATAAAGGTTGTGTTCGACCAAGACGACCTCGGAGACTCGTATCAGAAGCATCATGATGGGTTAATCATTCAAATCACGATTGGTAATTGCTTGACCCGACGAGTCTTGGTCGATGGAGGCAGTTCAGCAAACGTCATCTTCCTTGACACCATCAAGGCCATGGGAATCGATCAATCGGAAATCACCCGACGTTCGACAACCTTGGTCGGTTTCAATGGAGAAGCGACGAGCACCTTTGGAGAGATAATCTTGCCTGTCTATGCTGGAGGAATCAACAAGCAGACCAAGTTCAGCGTCATTGATTGCTCGTCGGCCTATAACATCATCTTAGGTCGACCGTTGATCCATGAAATGAAAGTTGTTCCCTCGACGTATCACCAGACCATGAAGTTCCCTACGCCATGGGGAGTTCAATAAGTCAAAAGTGAGCCAAAAGTCGCTCGTGACTGCTATAAGACCACCCTGAAGCCGCGGAAATAGGCCATCTAGCAATCATAGGTAGAGGAAATCATCTTGAACCGAAGCGAGAATGATCATAAGATCTTGACAGGTTCGTCTTTCTATCCATAACCTTCGAGACAGACTAAATTCTTGTTTATAGGAACACGTCGATTGTTTTTGCCTGGTCGCATGAAAAGGTCGACGTGTCTACTGTGGCGACTCACGACGACATATCCTAGATTTCGTGTATCTTCCTAAAGTCGCCACAGGGGGGCAAGATGGTATCAATAATCAAGACGTCCCACATAGCTGGGATGCGACGCATCAGAAAATATATGTTTTCTAAGTTCTTTTCTATTTCTCATACTATTTTTTACAACGACAATTACTGACTTAAGCATCGGAGGGTCGTTGGTTAGCCAACGACCAACCGCATGACATTGTTTTATCGCAGATCGCATGACCTCGTAAAAGTCTACTCTACGACTTTAGTCTCGCAAGGTCGCATGACATAAGTATTCAAATTTGTGACTTGCTTATTCTGTCGCAGGGACGCACAATCCAGAAACGTCGTACGATCTAATTATACGATCGTAAGGTCCCACACTATTTAAGTCTCTGGACTTAGAAAAATTTGTATGTTCTGGATGAATATATCGATTACATATGTTTTCTAATATGATTTAAATATATGACTTATGTTTTAATCGTTATATCACAATGAATGCCTTGGTCGCATGTACTTGTGTTTGCCAATATGATCTCAAAGTATAAAAGCCTTATGCCTTATGAGCTAGTCACTTGTAATCACAAAGGACGCCTAAGTCGCACGATTCCTTGTTTAAACTATACTCGACGAATCTCACAGTTGATGATATATCTATCTATGGCAAATGCGATACAACAGAAAAACAAAATTTCATTCATAAACAAACGATTACATCTAAAAATGGCTCGACCACCAACGGTCGAACATTCAAAACCATTCAAAAGACAAAAAATGATAAAAAAATTCTCTAAATATTAGAAGGAGCGTCGGCAGCATCTTTGCCCGGAGCTTCACCCTGGAGACCCTCGTCCACAACCTCTTCTTCCTCGGCCTCTTTTTCGTCGTCGGAGTCGAGATCTCTCTCAGTCCCGACTTTAGACATGAAGAAAGCTAGCTCCTTAGTCGCGGATGCAAGGGGATTCTTCCCCAACAGATGTTGCCGCATGATCGCCGCCCTAGCTGTCAAGCGAGCGAGGGCAAAGGTCGACGCAACCCCTTCCTTAAGCTCCTTCACCTCCTTCTCAACGTCCGCCACCTTGGACTTTAATTCCTCAATCTCCTTCTCCTTCGTGTCCAAGGTCGCCTGCCTTCTGTCTAGCTCCTCTCTTTGATCAGCAATCACAAAGAAGGATTCCTTCAGATGAGAGTTCACGTCATCCCTCGCATGCCCGATAGCTTCTAGCTCATTTAAGGCATCGTCGAGATGCACTGACATGTCCTCGACACGCGCTAGGGCGGACTTATCCCTCGCCAATGTCGCATCCTGTCTCTTAATAGCGGAGGACACTAGACCCTCGATCTTCATCGTCTCGGCATGCAGGGCCAATATAGACTGAAACGTCTTAAATACATACCAAAACTTGTTAGTAAAAACATACGACAACGACAATGACAACGACACCGACACCGACAATAATAACAACAAACAAAGTCTTGAAAGATTGACTTACCATAAACGCCATTCCGGCGACATAAGCCCCCGAGCTCTCGATAGAGCACCCGTTGAAACGCTCCCTGAAAGAGGGGAGCTGAAATTTATCCAAATGGGGGAACAAGCTCGTCCCGTCCAAGACATTGTCCGTCATGAAATCCGCCGGTAACATAAAATTCACCATCGTTTCCTCTCCCGTCCACACGCCCTTGCCCTTGTCGGCCGACGCGGGGCCTGACGCGCCAACAAGAGACCCCGTCGATTTCGCCGGATGCGCAGGATCGACGGGTGTCGTGTCGACCCTGTCGGAAGTCCTCTCGACAGATGCGGACGACACCTTCGCCTTCTCAGGCGAGACGACTCTCGATGAGCCACCCGTCTTCAAAGACGGTTCCCTCCGGACGGACGTCCTCGTCCTCTTGAGGACTCCCGACCCAGTTGTCGTAGCCTCTTTTCTTTTAAGGGCCCCCGACCCAGCTGTCGAGGTTTCCTTCCTTCTTTCCCTTGCCTGGCGAGCCAATTCGGCCTGAGCTGCCCTCTTAGCCATTGCAGACGACATTTTCGGTTGTGGCTGTTGGGATTCCTGTTGGGATTCCTGTAGGGATTCTTGTGGAGATTCTCCTGTGAAACGAAAAAAGAAAAGATAGTTAGGCGACTGAAAAGTTGGAAGAAGCATGTAGAACAAAGTATGGTACACTTACCAGTCATCTCTACCTCTGTCGACTCTTCCTCCCTCCCTTCTTCCTAAGTCTTCTCCTCTTCTTTTTCTTCTTTCTCCTCCTCCTTTCGACCTCTCCGTAGCCTGTCGCTCAGGAAAATCATGTCATCGTCCTCGTCGATCAAGTAATGTGTGACGAACGATCGATCGTCAGGATTAATCTCCAGAAACTTTTCGATTTTAGTCCCGGAATCGTCGTTGGGCATTACGGCGTCAAAATTAATATCTGAAAAGATAGAGAAAGAAAGTCAGCCGAAAAGCAAAGCAATACCGATAACATAAAAAATGCTCGACCAGAGCCAAAATCTTACCCGCCATGTTCCACCCGGACCTGATCCAATCACTATTGGGGTCCAGCGTCGCTACTCGTACGAAGACGTACCTGGTCTTCCATTTGCAGTCGTTGACCGCAGTTTTTAGGACCAGAGTACGATCGCTCTTATGCTTTAAAATCAAGTTGTAGCGACGATACATGTCCGGTTTAACCTGGTAAGCAGTCAAGAGATCTTTTACGTTCATTGGCGACTCCCAGTGCGAAGTAAGTCGCTCGATAACCAGAATCACATGCCAGAACTGGGGCATCAGTTGCTCTGGCGACAGGTCGAACTCACACATAAACGCCTTAGCTAAAGGCGAATATGGCCAATGGAAACCTATCTTGAAAGGGTACTCATATATTACGACGTACCCCTCAGGGCACATCTCCGGCCGAATCTGACCGGCTTTACTCACTGCGATCCCCGCAGGGATTCTCGCTAGACTCCTAAAACTATCAAGATCATCTTGATCTTGAATGGCGCTCCTAGGCTCCGACGACATCGATAAACCAGTTAACAAGATTTGACGCTCTGAAAAGCCCCAGATATCCCAGTTCTTCCTAGGTTTCCTAGCGATTGACTTACGACGCATACAAAGATTGAGAAATCGTACCTTATATAGGCGCTCTAAACCTCGAATCTCTAACCAATCGAAGATCTTTCACAAGTTGGGAAACGATTCGGTGAAGAACAGCAGTCAAATCGAGGAAAATCTCTCTCTAAAAACTCTTTGAAATCGTAAAGTATAAAAGATCCATCGAAAGGTCTTTATTTACGCAAATGATCGTGTGAGGTCGAGCCTCTTGATCGTCGACACGTGTCCCTGTCTTTTCAAATGCTCGACAAATCGTCGACACCTGGCAAATACAGCTGTAAATGCACGATCGGGCGTCAGCGTGACGTCACGACCTTATCCCCTTTTCGACTTCCCATCCAGTTAGAATTGGACCGATCCAATTCCAAGGTAACTAAAAAGGTTTTTTACACGTGTCACGACCCTAGACGTCCGACTAGCAAAATATAAAAAACTTTTGAAATTTGAATTTGCCATTCCACTTTTTCAAATTTTGGGGGCAAACTGTTTGGGTAAAAATTCACCAGTCTCGACCACGACCAAGATATTAAGAACGTTTATTGCACTTCTCTTGTAACAAAGTCAAATCACAAACACTCCGTCTTTGACCAAAGCCAGAGTCGAAAGTACCTCTCGACACTCGACCGTCGTTTAGAAACACACGACCTCGACCAACTAACATATGATTCTTCTATTATGTTTTCCTCATTTAATGCAGGTCAAACGTCATTTATGGCCAACGGACGAAACCGACAGAGCAGTTATGAACATTAAACAACAAAAACCGTTGCGACCGTTACTAGAAGAATTCATCGAGTCATTAAATGCATACGAAGACTATAAATGTTGGTTTTATATGCTCAAGAATTATTATAAAATAATATTACCGGTAATATATGATCTTATAGGGTAACACCGAACAACAAGTAGACACTAAATTGATATTTATAAGAATTTGATTCTTGATAAATATTAATTCTTGATGAATATTATTAATTATATTAATAAATATAATTCTTAATATAAGATGCAAATAAGAATTCTAGTTTATTAAATTATGATGATTTTAATAACTAGAGGCAACAAGGAGGGACTAATTATAGTAAGTTTAAATAGTTAAAATATAGATTTTAACAAATTTAAACTAGAGGGGTTTCAAGTATAACTTTGAATGAAAGGCTTAATAGTTATTGGGCCATTTTTTGGCCAAATGAGAAAAAAGTATTGCATGCATATCTTGGGAACAAGAGGAGAGAAATGATACACTTGAAAGATACACAAAATAAGTTTTTTTTTGCTCTCTCTCTCCCTCTCCTTGAGTTCGGCCAAAAACACACACTTGGTGTGTGTTTTTGTTCTTCCAAAATACAAGTATATTGTATACTTGTTTAAGAAGTTCTCTTTTGCATCAAACATCAAGAAGGTACTAGCATACTCAAAGTGTTGGAGCTTGTTGGTGGACATCTCTAGAGGAACTCTTGGTTGGGTTCTTGCCATCTCCATCTTCTCCAAATAGAAGGTTTTATCAAAGGACAACAAATGTTGTATTTTCTAAAAACCCCCTATGGTTGTTTTAATCTTTCATGTTCATGCAAATGGATCCTTGATGGGTGTTATTTTGTTTTAATGTTGTTCAAAATTTTAAGCTTCCGTTGCAAATATTTTGATTATTGAAATCTTGTTTTGAACAAAACCCAACAAGTGGTATCAGAGCCATCTTTGCATGCATGTTTAGATTTTTCCTTTGTTATGAAATTTTGGTTTTTGGAAGCCATGGATGAATTTCATATTGCATGAAAAGTTCATACATGTTTTTTTTGCAACTTGTTGATTTATAGTTAAAATGTATGATTTTCTGTGACCAAAATTTTGCATGCATTTTGGTCATAAAAGTTGCCTTTAAAATAAAATACAAAGAGATATTTTTTTGTGTTTTTTATTTTTGTGATTGTTTGTGCATAAACAAGTCATGGACCCCTTGTTGTTGGTTGTGTTGTTTTATTCAAAAATATGTAATATTTATTATTCATAAGGTATGTAATAGTAAATAGGTATTTTTCATCTTTGTATTTTTTTATGTAAAAGTTGATGTTAGATTAGTATTTTTACATAAATGTACAAAGATTGAAGAATGGAAGCCTCTTGGTGAAGTTCACTACCATTTCTCGGTTTCGAAGAGGAGCAACACAACACTTCATGGAGTCTCGAAGATTTTTGCATGCATTGGATGTTTTTGCAAGTGGGAGCATGAAGACTTATTTTTCTTGGTCCCTTGTCCCTTAGGAATGGACTTGATGATTCATGCATATGGCTTGCATGGATTGTCATTAGTTAAAATGACTTGTTTATTGCACTTTTACATTATGATTGTTGGTTGTTTGCTTTATTATTATCTTGCGTGGTTGAAATAGGATTTTAATTGCTAGATAATAATTTATATGCAATTGGAAATCAACATATGGAGTTTGTTTTGCAAATGGTAACATTTAAAAAGTAAAATGTTTAAAATGGGTTTTATAAATAAAATGAGTTTTATTCTAAAACCCGTAAAATTTTGAAATATCAAAGTAAGTTAAAATGGCGATTTTAAAACTCATACAAACTCCAAGTGTTATGTATTACTAGTTGCATGCAATATACGTGACATAATATGTTCTTTCTGATGCGTTAAAATATAGGATATTGCATGTTAGTAAAGAACATAAAATTGGTTCAAACACGCTTATTTAAAATTGTATAAAACAAAGCGACGACTTTTAAAATTAGATTTTAAATGAACCTAGTTTTAAAATAGAGATTTTAAATTAACCAATTTTTAAAATATAGATTTTAAATTTTGAGAAATAGTTTCTTAAAAGAGAACCTTGAATATTGGATGCATACAATAATATGGTACTAAAAGTTTTATATAAATAAATTGAGATTTAAAATAGGATTTCAAAACTCATACAAACTCATAGTCTAAATTAATAAAAATGTTTACTAATAGACTATAAATGGTTCTTATAGTGCTCAAACTCAAATATTAATATTTGATATTAATAATTGATGACACATAATTAGTTGATAAAATTGAGATTTTATCTAAACTAATAGGAACCATTTGAGGAGAAATAAGTTTCAAATTATTAAAGTACCATGTATTATTGAATGCATACAATAAAATGGTTTCAAAACTAGAATTGTAAAACATTAATAAACCCCTTTTCAAAATGCAAGTCTATGCCGTCCTTTTGAGAAACACTCAATACGTCACTATGACACCCTTGTGGGATAAAGGTCACCTAACCACTTGGATTGTCTAGAGATGGATGAGGTGATTCTTATGTTTTTGTGGGATAAAGGTCACCTAACCACATGGATGTGAGTTTCACACCTTGTCTCAAGTAGGATGACTTGATTGGGAATCTTTTGTGATAAAGGTCACCTAAGCATTAGAGACCCAAGGCATAGATGGGATCAAACATGCCAATTAACAAACAAGTTGTTAAGGGATCCTATATCACTAGGAATTACATTCGATGTAATTGATAAACGTTACCTACCTCGTTGGATCAAATGAACGGGATAAAGGTCACCTAACTGTTTCCTTTTGTTTTGCAACGTTGGATCCTAGATTTTATGCAAATTAAATGTTTTTAGAAAACTAAAGGGTAATTAATTTGCTAAAAATTAAATATTGAAAATACTATATTAACTTTGTTAAATTTTGTAGATGGCCCAAAATGCAAACACTACAATTCATTCACCCCTAAGAGCTTGGCTTAACGAAGAAAAGTTAACCACTCAAAACTTCCCGAGTTGGTTTCACAGATTGAGACACGTTCTCAAAAGTAAACACATATCATATCTTCTTAACGTACCTCTTCGTCAAGAACCTCCTCTTACCACCACTGAAGATCACAAGGCTTGGTTGAAACATAATGATGATTCAATCGACATATCACGTCTTATGCTTAAGACTATGGATCCAATCTTACGAGAAGATGTGGAGATATACTCATATACGGCACTAGAGATGATGATTCACTTAGGGGAGCTTCATGCAAGTTATGTGTTCTCTGAATACTTGAGAACTCATGAGCACTTTATAGAACTAAGATGGAGGAAGGCCAAGATGTAACCACACATGTTCAGATGATGAGGACGTACCTTGATTATTTGGATAACCTTGGTCATCCTTACCCCGAACTGTTGGCCATAGACATGATCCTTAGATCACTGACCCCAAAATTTAATACCTTTATCAAAAGGTTGGGCCTCAAAGTTTTTTCGGTCTCACAGTTTCATACAATGCTAGAGACGTTTGATAAAGATCTTTCTATGGAAGCATTTACATGTGGTAAATGTGGTTACCTTGGTCATGGAAGAGATAATTGTCATCTGAATGTTTTCTAAACGAAGGAATGTCCTTCAGGTATCTATTCGTTAGATAGAACTTTTTCCTTTCTATCTTACATTTGTGTATTTGATACTAAGTGTAAAAATCGCTTTTGTAATATGTTACAGATAATCAAGAAAGGCAAATGACTAAAAGACAAGCAAGATGGTGTTCCATATAAGCAAGGAAGCAAGATTGCGTACCAAGCTTATAGGAGATTTTGTTATGAAACCATATGGCTTGTATTGTAAACAAGATTGTTCCGAACAATATTTAAATTTAGTTTGACTAAATTATTATTTTTCAGTCACATGTTTATTGATTGAATGAAATTCACTTAACCGTTTTGGAAACGATTATATTCATATTCAAAATGAATTATTCTATTTCGAGAACTAGTCCTCTTAATTGAATAATATAGTGAATCTCAAAAACCTTCTAAAACATAGTTCTATATAAACACCATAAGACTCAAATATGATTTAAATCAAGTCTACACATGAAATAGTCAACTTAATCAAGTAAACATTAAACGCATATCTAAATTTCAAAACTGTGGTATTTTGAAACTAAATATAAATATTTTCATTTGATATATGCGATCTTGATAAAGTTGAATATAGCCTTTTTTCTCTTATTCATAAAGAAGGAGAAAAAGTTTTTTTTGTTAGAATTGATACATGTTGATGTATATGGTCTCTCAAAAACCAAGTCTAGATATGGTGATAGATAACACCTTCACTGACGATTTCAAATATTGAAGTTTATGGAACATAAAGATGAAGCAATTGATGTAATTCAAGTTGTTTCAAAGTGAAGATTAAGAAAACAACTCAACAGGACCATTAAAGTTTTTTTTTTCTAATATATAGGAGGATAGTGACTAAACCAATAACTCTTGGATCATCTTAGAAATTGTGTATATCCGAAAGGATGAACCGAACCTTATTCAATATGGTTCGCTCTATGATGAGTAGAAGTACTATTCCTATATCAAATCGGAATTTTATGCCCTAGTTACCATAAACCATATGTTATGGCACCAACCAAAAGGTAGACAAAACACCTTATAAGATTTCGTATGAAAGGTTTTCATCCTTAATCTTAGTTGAAGGCGTGAGTTGATGAAGCTCATGTAAGACAATAAGCTTCAAGTAAACTCGACCCAAAATCTACCAAGTGCATATATTGTAGAATATACTATAAATTGTTTTATATACCGATTCTACAATCCCACAAACAATAAAAATGTTTATTGTTCCAAAGCCAAGTTCTTAGAAAGCAAGTTTTTAATGGGCAAGGCAAATGGGAGATTTAAGGAACTTGAAGGGAATCAAGAACCTCATAACCTAATGCACTTATTGGTTGGCACTAGTTATCAAACAAAGGTTGTTGAAACTGAGCAATATGATTGATCAGAAACTTAGTAAAAACACCAAGTGTTAGCAAATCTAGTAGAATCATTCAGAAATTCGAGAAATATAGATTTCTTATAACTAATAAAGAATGATGTATGACCGGGTTCTAGTAAACCCATCAACTGCTAAAGTGCTATGTCAGATTCTGAATCTGGTGAGTGGCTTAGAGTTATGAACACTTAGATACAATCCGTTCATGGATCAGTACAAGTATCACAAAGCAGAAGTCTTCATTTTGACAGGAAAATTAAAAGTTTAATTTTCATCAAAATAAAAGATGACTCGTGCATTTACTAAAACTAGTGGGAGCGCAGTAAAATTCCTAATCCTGTATGTGCAAGACATACTAGTATTTGGAAATTAACTTTCCGACATAGCAAAACATCATGTTTTGGCTCGGACAGTATTTCCTCAATAAAAGACTTAGAAAAGGATAATTTTGTTCTTGAAATAAAGATCTTTAGAGTTAGATCAAGACGACTTATAGGTTTAAGTCAAAGTGCATATGTCGACATTATCTTGAAAGGTTCAAGGTGCAAGGCTCTAAAGGTAGTTTCTTGCAAGTATGATATCTCATCATTTTGAACATGTCTCAATGTTCTAGCATAAAGGTTGAGCTAGATAAAATGATTTGTGTTCCATATGCTTCGGCAATTGGATCTATCATATATACCATGACATGCACTAGATCGAGTGTATCATAATGCTTTAGAGCATTAGAAGGAGATACCAACGAAATACGAGGGAAGGTCATTAGATGACTATAAAGAACGATTTAAGGTACATACAAAGAACCAAGGAAGTATTCCTTAACAGAGATTTGGAAGAAGATCATAGTAAAATGTTACACTGATGATAGCTTCCATAAAGATCGAGAAGGTTCTCGATCACAAAAGGGGAAATGTCTTCATTATGAATGAAGAAGTAGTTCGTTTGAAAAGGTTCCAAACGAAGGTAAAATTGCATAATACACTACAAAATAAGAATACACTGCTGTTTTAGAAGCTGCAAAAGAAAGATGCTTGGATGAAAGAGTTCATTGAAAAGCTAGGTAGATGCCTCCCATTCAGGATCATCTAGAAATCTTTGTGAGAATGTGGGTGCCATTACGCAAGCTAAAGGACCCGATGTCACATCAGAGTACCAAGCACCTACTCCAAACATTTAACTATATTCGGAATAAAGTTAAAAATGGAGAAGTTAGTATTCACAAAGTTCACACAAATCAATTTGATTTGGAATTAGTATTTGGATATTGGAACAAGTTAAGCAACAAGTATATTGTTTAAGTTACATATATAGTATATGATTATTTACATACTTGTTGTGTTCTATATTAGCATGTTTTTAATCCATGAATAAACCAGTTATTCTAAAATGTCCATAGTCGATCATAGTCGTGGGAGCAACCATGAATACTAATATGAATTGGATTGGTTGACTTTTAAAAGTAAAAGTGGCAAAGTGTTGCATCCAAGTTCATATGTACTTGTTAGGGAACGAGTACTGGACCTGACCCGCTTCAAGATCACTTCATGGATCGTCGGCATAAGTGATTCTTGAATAAAAGGTAGTATCTTTGTATCCTTCGACCTGAGATGCATATTTGGGACTCAAGTGTAGGGAGTGTTATGCTTTGATATGGTTAACCGTTGTTCTTGAAAAAGGCATCTATAAAGGCCATCTTTGGGCATGGCATGAACTGCATGAGAGGCGTATGTAATCAAGATGGGATTTGTTTCTCTAAATATGTTAAGAGTGAGACATCTAAGACGCCTTACCAAAAGTTGAACAATAGATGAGAATGATAGTGATCCATGTCTCATGTTCAACATGATGTCTAAACAAAGGGATAACTGATACCACACCTTATACGTCAATTGAAGCTATGAGCTTATGGGAATTGGATGTTGTTGAATGGCACTTACAGTCATACATTGCTTGGGGCAGTGAGATGTTGATAGACGTCCACCACTGTCTATATCATTCTATAATCCAATCTTAAGCAAGTGGGAGATTGTTGGTTTTATATGCTCAAGAATGATTATAAAATAATATTACCGGTAATATATGATCCTATAGGGTCACACCGAACAACAAGTAGACACTAAATTGATATTTATAAGAATTTGATTCTTGATAAATATTAATTCTTGATGGATATTATTAATTATATTAATAAATATAATTCTTAATATAAGATGCAAATAAGAATTCTAGTTTATTAAATTATGATGACTTTAATAACTAGTGGCAACAAGGAGGGACTAATTATTGTATGTTTAAATAGTTAAAATATAGATTTTAACAAATTTAAACTAGAGGGGTTTCAATTATAACTTTGCATGAAAGGCTCAATAGTTATTGGACCATTTTTTGGCCAAATGAGAAAAAAGTCTTGCATGCATATCTTGGGAACAAGAGGAGAGAAATCATACACTTAAAAGATACACAAAATAAGTTTTTTTTGCTCTCTCTCTCCCTCTCCTTGAGTTCGGCCGAAAACACACACTTGGTGTGTGTTTTTGTTCTTCCAAAATACAAGTATATTGTATACTTGTTTAAGAAGTTCTCTTTTGCATCAAACATCAAGAAGGTACTAGCATACTCAAAGTGTTGGAGCTTGTTGGTGGACATCTCTAGAGGAACTCTTGGTTGGGTTCTTGCCATCTTCATCTTCATCTTCTCCAAATAGAAGGTTTTATCAAAGAACAACAAAGGTTGTATTTTCTAAAAACCCCCTATGGTTGTTTTAATCTTTCATGTTCATGCAAATGGATCCTTGATGGGTGTTATTTTGTTTTAATGTTGTTCAAAATTTTAAGCTTCCGTTGCAAATATTTTGATTCTTGAAATCTTGTTTTGAACAAAACCCAACAATAAATATGAAGACAAAGCCATCATTTGGACAATCGAAATCTGGAATCACACTGCGTACTCAAGAACATCGGAAGCAAAGAACTTTCTCTCAAGTGATCGCTCTCGACCAACAGTCTTAGCACATGACACACTTGTTTTACATTCGATACACTTGTTATTTTCACATTTCAAGTCATTTGTATTGTAATCATTGTACCCTCGACACCAGAAACAAAGGATATCGCCCCTGTTTGGCGATCATAGTGCAGCGACGACATCCACAGTCGTCCGCGGGTTTTTTCCTCGTTGAGGTTTTTCCCGCGTCACCAAAATTCTTGTCTCTTTACGATTTTATGTCTTTGTCGCACGCTTTGTCATAAGATTCCTTTCTTTAGTTGTTAAGCTCCACAATCAACCTTAAGTTATCCTTCTGGACGATTTTTGACATTAACAACTGGCTTATCCCGAAAATTGTATAAAAATACGATTTAAGGTTTGGTTTCGGACCTTATCAACTAAAGATTGAACCATTGAAATAAACAAGAAAAATAACGAAGTAAATGTAGACGAAACAAGAGATTTTGGTGACGCGGAAAACCCCGAAACGAGGGGAAAAACCGCAGTCGACTTGGTTAGAGTCGACAGTGCACTATGGTCGCCAAACAGGGGCGAAATTCCTTGTGTTACAGGTGATTTATGTACAACAGATTACAAATAAATGTGAATATAAACTTAGTCGTGTGCAAATGACGTGTGTCGTGCGTAAATCATGCGAAAAAGTATGCTTGTCGTGCGGTTTGAACTGCCGTCGTCGGGTGGTTTGAAATGCCGTCGTGCGGAACTTTGCGTAAGCGAGGTATGTTCGAATGCCTTGAAAGAAATGTAGAATTGAGTGTTCAGATGAATGTAGCTTGATCTCTCCTAAATTGATCACCGGGGGCATTTATATAGCTTCCGTTGGTAATAAATGTGCTTTAATGGTTGGTATTCTAACCGCCGTGGGCATTAAATGCGCTTTGATGATTTGGTTTTGTAACCGCTGTCGAGTCTTTAATGTTATTAAGAGCTCATCCGTTACTGACCGTTGTACCATAATTGCTTGTAGACCTGCATTAATGAACAAAAGAAACGGTTGTTGACCATTAATGGTTAGTGTAATCGTAAGACCATCTTAAGTTCTGGACGTCAGTCTTATAGAGCATACAACCGTCGCTAAAATATAAGAGCATGTATATGACTGTAAATGTCTTGTAAGACCTTATCTTAATATAAGAATGGTCTTATGAAAATGTCGTAAGACTAGGATGAAAATGTCGTAAGGCCAGGTCGTAAGACCACTAGGTCGTATGACCAAGATGATGATGACGTAGGACTAGGTCGTAAGACCAGGATGTCAGGACGATGCTTTCGCAGGACCAGAGCGATATAAGACCGACGACAGGAGACTGTCGACGTAAGAACCGACGAGTCGTAACTGGCGACATAAGACTAGTAACGTAAGACTAGTAACATAAGACTAGTAACGTAAGACGTAAGACTAGTAACATAAGACTTGTAACATAAGACTAGTAACGTAAGACTAGTAACGTGTGACGTGCGACGTGCGACGTGTAACATGAGACACGTGACGTGCGATCACGAGATGTAAAGACACTATCTTGAACGACTATTGACGCAAGATGTCTTTTAATAACCAACTATCGTATGTCGGGGATACGGCAATAATAGGTATTACCCTTGTCGGTCGGGGGTATGTGTAATAACCGGGTATATTATTGATTTATATAATTTTATTATTTTGGTTTTAAGATAAGTTTGGGATTAGTTTTATGGAGTTATAAGTTAAGGGGTAAGTTTTAATTTTAATATAGAAGTTAGAGGGTATGTTTTGCCAATTTAAAGGAGTGTGGGGTTTGTTTGGTAAATGTGAATATACTATTCACATCCACCGCCACATTTAGAACAAAAGAAATGAAAGTACATAAAGGTGAGTCATCACCTTTATCAACACCTCACTTTACTTCTATATTTGTTTACCATAAAAAAAATGTTTATGTGTGTGTGTGTGTGTTGTGTTTAGAAGAGAAAATCGCAGGAAGAAAAGAGAGTTTGGGATCTTCTTTTCTTCAAAGTTCCAAGGTATCATTCTTTTCTCTAATTTTGTCATAAGTTGGTTAGCTCAAAGTTTCTATGTAAGAATGATGAATCCAAAATTTTAAACTCATTCTTGTGGTTTAAATTTTCTTGAGTTCTTGGATTGATTTTAGTTATTTGTTATTACTCTAGTTTTACAAAATTTTAATATAGGTTAATAATCTCCATGAATGGAGTATTATGGACTTTTTGGTTTTTGTTATCTTAATTAGAAAAATTATTTGAGTTTAACAATTTACACATACTTGGGATTGCGAATTTGTAATTTTAAAATTAGGTTTACAAGAAATGAGTATATGTTGGTATAATGGAGGTTGTAAATGATGGAGTTTTTATAATATAAATAGAACTATTTTGTTCATATTAATCTTAAAAATCTATTTTTTAATTAATGTTCTACGATTTGTTGTATTTATTTGGTTTTAATCCTTTTCTTTTAGTAATCTCAAATGATGTGAGGTGTCAAATTCTTACTTAATTGTTTCTTGAGTAAATTGATATTATAGGTTGCGTAAGCCACATTTATGTGGTTTTCAAGACTTTTTGTTTCGTATTATTTTGGGGTCTTTTGAAGTATCGTTTAGGCTTCTTAGGGATTGTTTAGAGTATTCGAGTGGGTTAAATTAGTTAGATTGTAACTCTGATTCCTTAATTCAGATTCACGTTCGATTTCGAGATTCATTATCGGTGAAGAATTTAAGAGTATCATCGTGATCAAGGTGAGTTTTCTTTCAATGATGTGAGTTTTGCTTTAAAACGTTTTTGAACTGGGATACATATATATGTGTATATATATATATATATATGAGATGATTATGTGGTAGGAATATGATTATGTGTATATAAATGACAATATGATGTAATGAGATATATATTGTATTTATATAAGTTTTGCACTACACGAGTGCACTTTTTGCCGGGTTCTGCGAACCGGTGTATTGCCGGGTTCCGGTGTGCGGACCGGTGAGGTGTCGTAGTTGTTGTACGGCGTTGATGTGTCGTAGTTGTTGTACGGCGTTGATTTATTAGTTGGCTTGCTACCAACTAATATGGCCATGGTAACGAGGAATGAGGAGGAGTTGAGCACGATGCGCGAGTCTTGATGTGGTATTTAAATACGTATGGCATGTTTATATTTACGAAAGGATTACCAAAGGTTTATGTAAACTATTTTGAAACAAAGGATTTACTTAAAAGGTTTTATAACGATTTTGGAAAGGACCGGGATTAACTCACTAGACCCGTTTGGTCTAACCCTCATTTTGTTTTCAAAAATATGTTTTCCAGGTTAAGGATCGGCAAAGGATAGGATAAAGTGAAGGAAGCTTATATATATATATATATATATATATATATATATATTTTGTAATTTAGGAGACCGAAGGGACCGTACTTGGTTTGTTATGTAACTTTCGTTGTAAATCAATGATATATATGCATGTTATGTTATATGTTGTATGTTATGGGAATTGGGTCGTTACAGATGGTATCAGAGCCCTAGTTTAAGAGATTTAGGTATTTGGATTTATACCTAGACTTAAACTGCATGTGAAGTAGGATGTCCCTATTATTTTAGAACCTTGGGATGTTAAGTATAAAAAGGTAGAAGGAACATCATGTAAGGTAATTTCGAATTACACCTGGCTAGTGTAATTGTGGACTTACAAGTACATGTTGGAACTGGAATACCTTATTATATGGGGAATGTGCTTATGTGTATATTAACCCTGTGAAAATCAACAAAATGGCAAGTCGGACTCGATGTATGGATAGAGGCGAAGACAGGTATATTTTTATAAACTCTACACGTGCTAAAGTGCTATTTGACTTCAGTGCAAACCGATCAATTGTGTCTTCATTCTTTTATTGCATATCTGCATTAGAAAAATGTTTATTAATTATGTTAAGAGATATAGATGGGTGCGCTTAATTACTGTTGTTCTGATCTTGTTAGTATGTGGAGTGTGATGGCTAGATTACAAAGAATAATAGTAGTGTGTGGAACGTGATGAGTATGTGTGGAGAATAACGGTAGTGTGTGAAGTCTTGACCTTGTCATGAAGGCGACAATTTAGTGTGTTGTGTCGATTATACTTAGTGGGATTGTTGACGCTATCTAGAAGGGTGATTGATTTAAAGTTTTCGTTTGTTAACAAATATTTTGGGAGTGTATGATTTATTTTTTTGAGAAGGCTTAGTAAGAGTGTAGGTTTGGAAGCATTTGGTGTGAAAAGAGGTTGGTTCTAATTTAGCAATAGTGTAACAAATATTTTGGAATGATATTGAAATTGGTATGTTTATTCATTATGATATTGTTTGGAATAAATTTAAGTGAGAAATCAAGGATGATCGAAACTAGAAAGTGAAGAGTGTTATTGGGAATGATTAGTAAGGAAAAGCTATTAGTAATCAAAGCTGATAATCCGTTATCATATGTGTTTGGATTTGAAAGATTGTTCAAAGTGGTAATAAAATTTATTTTTATGAAAACGAATGTGGTTGGTAGTTTAATTTGGAATGAATGATCTAACACTTGCAATTGTTAGCAATTTTTAAATTGAAGGTGCATGTTAGAATTTTGGAAAGATATTGCGAAAGTGTAGAATGTGGCGTTGTGTATAATTCAGTATTTCAAACGCTAGGTTATGCCTCAAAATGTTAAAGTTTATGTTATGAATAAAATTTCAATTGTGTTAGATGATTTGTGATATATATAAATATATATATATATATATATATATATGTATATATAATTGTGTGCTGAAAGAGGCATGATGAGATATTTTGTGCTGAAAGAGGCACGGTGAAATATTGTATGTTGAAAGAGGCACGATGACATATTTTGTGCTGAAAGAGGCACGAGGTGAAATAAAGATGTACTGATTTTGTTAAATAAGATGTTTTTATGGTTGTTATATTTTTGGGGATGGGTGTATAGTGTGGATTCAATTTGTTTATTATCGTTTTGAAAGAAGATGTTAATGATATTTGAGAAATGAAAAGTGTGTGGTTGTTTCGAGCATTGAGTGTGACTTCGGATTAACTCGGTTAAGTTCCTGATATGAGGTGTGGTGAAATTGTTGGTTAAGTATAGTAATTGTTGAAATTGGGTGCGTACGATTGGTTTGGAGGTGAAAGAAAGCTAGCTCATAGGATCGGTCTAGAGTGAGCACCTCCTAGTGAGCTATCCTTGAGGAAACGTGTTTTATGTTGAGAAGAGAGTGGAAGAAAGTAGTCGAATGTAATGATCGGGGTGGAGGACCATTGGATAGGACGTGGTAGTAGTACGAGAGTGATGTTGTGGCAAGTGTGGAAATCAATTGTTATATAAGAATCGTGGTCGGTGTAATTAATGCAAGAAAGTGTTGTCTGTCTTAGACATATTTTGGGTTAGAGAAGTGACGGTAGAGTTAGGTGTAGTCTATAGAGAAAAGTTTAACTACGAGTTAAGGTGGTACTCCAAGTTGATTCTGTAATCTATTGGAGAGTAGAATGTCGTTATTTTTGGGGTGTGGAATTGTTGGGACGTTAGGTGAAATGCGTTCTTTTAAGAATAGTAAAATTATGTGCGAAACCATTAGTTTGGGACATGATCTAAAAATCTGGAGTCTAGATGTATGAAGGATATTGGTATGATTGATTTGAGATATTATACCTTGTTTGTATCACGCGGGTTTCTTCTTGAAGTAAGAGTTATTGTAGTCAGGAGGGTACTAAATTGTTTGTATGCGCCTTAGTAATGAAGGGTTACGCATAATGAGAGTTCATTCGACCTTTCCCGTGTCGATCCTGCGGAAGGGCTTAGCCGAAGCAAGTATGGTTGTACCGTTAGAAAACACCGGATTGGATCAAAGGTGGAATGATGTGGGGGAAGCGTTGGCGATAGTAGGTCACAAGGTTAGAAAACTAGGTTGCTGATAACCTAGACTCAAGTTGAAAGAGAATATTTATATTGTGTTAATAATGTATAAGAAATTGATGCTTGAGAGTTTTTCTTGGTATAGAAAAATGGTTCAATGGGTTGGGTGTTTACCTAATACTTCCCTTGGATTGGAGGATTTAAGTTGTAAAAGGGATTTATATTATTAGTGTTATGATTAGCGGGAATAAAGCATTGCTCAATAAATATTTTGATGGTCGTGTGATGAACTTTCTTTATGAAGTTGTTTAAATTAAAGAGTTGTTTTAGACTTTATGCTAGACTTTGTATGTTAAGCCGTTAATGAGTTATATGATGAGTAACAAGATTTTTTTTTTATAATTTTGACGGAGTTGTAATGAATTCTTTTCGGCTTAGCTTTGTAGTGGAATTATTATGTGATGAATTGGTAATTATATCAGTTAGGTAATGTGAGACCGGTATTGATGAATTTCATTTGCAGAGCGGTTTAAGTGAATCAAATGTTTAAGGATTTGTGTTAGTATTTTTATGCTAAGTTGGAGATGTAAGAAATTGATGTGATAGCGAGTTTGTTATTTTATTAAGAAATGAATTGGTATTGATATTATTGGATGGAGATCGGTATGAGTTATGGTGGTGAGGTTATTGAGATAATTGAAATGTTTGAGATTGTGTTTTGTTGATATTCGAGAAATTTAGTTGCTATTTAGACTTTATTTTAATTTGATGAATGATTTGGTGTCAAGTGCAATTGAGTATTGATGTGTGATTATCGTGGTTATGCTATGCTAGCATGAGAAATGGAAATGGTAGGATGAAGTATACGGGTTTGATAAAATTGAGAAATTTATCCGTGATATAAAAGGATTTTTTTGAGTATATTTTATTCCATGGAAGAGTATAAGAAATAGGTTGTAATTGCTAAGAAAGTTTTATATTGAAAATGTATGATTATGTTTTCGAGTTAGTATTGTAAAAGTGTAGAACACGACGTTTGTAGTGAAAGGTCGGTGGAGTTAAAAGTAGTATTAGCGTGGTAATTGTTCCGAGTAAGCATAAAATGTTGTGTTATTTGGATTAGATTCATACAAGTATAAGTTATTTCTTTTTATGATATAAGTGAACTTTCGAGTTATTTTGAACCTTCGTGGGATTTGATTATTGAGTGATTATCGTTGTTTTAAGAGGGCGGAATTCTTGTGAGGAATTAAAATTCTTGATGTTCTGGGTTGAAATATTGAAGTGGGAACAAATAGTAAACTTCAGGCAGTAAAGCGGTTGGCCTAGTGAAAGTTTCTTTGGGAGTTCCGTAAACACATTGATGTGTTCAAAGAATTTGAAATCAATTTGATAGTAGTTACCATAGTTGGTTGCTTGACTGAATTCCGGGACGGAATTCTTTTAAGGGGGAGATAATGTAATAACCGGGTATATTATTGATTTATATAATTTTATTATTTTGGTTTTAAGATAAGTTTGGGATTAGTTTTATGGAGTTATAAGTTAAGGGGTAAGTTTTAATTTTAATATAGCAGTTAGAGGGTATGTTTTGCCAATTTAAAGGAGTGTGGGGTTTGTTTGGTAAATGTGAATATACTATTCACATCCACCTCCACATTTAGAACAAAAGAAATGAAAGTACATAAAGGTGAGTCATCACCTTTATCAACACCTCACTTTACTTCTATATTTGTTTACCATAAAAAAAATGTTTATGTGTGTGTGTGTTGTGTTTAGAAGAGAAAATCGCAGGAAAAAAAGAGAGTTTGGGATCTTCTTTTCTTCAAAGTTCCAAGGTATCATTCTTTTCTCTAATTTTGTCATAAGTTGGTTAGCTCAAAGTTTCTATGTAAGAATGATGAATCCAAAATTTTAAACTCATTCTTGTGGTTTAAATTTTCTTGAGTTCTTGGATTGATTTTAGTTATTTGTTATTACTTTAGTTTTGCAAAATTTTAATACAGGTTAATAATCTCCATGAATGGAGTATTATGGACGTTTTGGTTTTTGTTATCTTAATTAGAAAAATTATTTGAGTTTAACGATTTACACATACTTGGGATTGCGAATTTGTAATTTTAAAATTAGGTTTTCAAGAAATGAGTATATGTTGGTATAATGGAGGTTGTAAATGATGGAGTTTTTATAATATAAATAGAACTATTTTGTTCATATTAATCTTAAAAATCTATTTTTCAATTAATGTTCTACGATTTGTTGTATTTATTTGGTTTTAATCCTTTTCTTTTAGTAATCTCAAATGATGTGAGGTGTCAAATTCTTACTTAATTGTTTCTTGAGTAAATTGATATTATAGGTTACGTAAGCCACATTTATGTGGTTTTCAAGACTTTTTGTTTCGTATTATTTTGGGGTCTTTTGAAGTATCGTTTAGGCTTCTTAGGGATTGTTTAGAGTATTCGAGTGGGTTAAATTAGTTAGATTGTAACTCTGATTCCTTAATTCAGATTCACGTTCGATTTCGAGATTCATTATCGGTGAAGAATTTAAGAGTATCATCGTGATCAAGGTGAGTTTTCTTTCAATGATGTGAGTTTTGCTTTAAAACGTTTTTGAACTGGGATACATATATATGTGTATATATATATATGAGATGATTATGTGGTAGGAATATGATTATGTGTATATAAATGACAATATGATGTAATGAGATATATATTGTGTTTATATAAGTTTTGCACTACACGAGTGCACTTTTTGCCGGATTCCGGTGTGCGGACCGGTGTATTGCCGGGTTCCGGTGTGCGGACCGGTGTATTGCCGGGTTCCGGTGTGCGGACCGGTGAGGTTTCGTAGTTGTTGTACGGCGTTGATGTGTCGTAGTTGTTGTACGGCGTTGATTTATTAGTTGGCTTGCTACCAACTAACATGGCCATGGTAACGAGGAATGAGGAGGAGTTGAGCACGACGCACGAGTCTTGATGTGGTATTTAAATACATATGACATGTTTATATTTACGAAAGGATTACCAAAGGTTTATGTAAACTATTTTGATACAAAGGATTTACTTAAAAGGTTTTATAACGATTTTGGAAAGGACCGGGATTAACTCACTAGACCCGTTTGGTCTAACCCTCATTTTGTTTTCAAAAATATGTTTTCCAGGTTAAGGATCGGCAAAGGAGAGGATAAAGTGAAGGAAGCTTATATATATATATATATATATATATTGTAATTTAGGAGACCGAAGGGACCGTACTTGGTTTTTTATGTAACTTTCGTTGTAAATCAATGATATATATGCATGTTATGTTATATGTTGTATGTTATGGGAATTGGGTCGTTACAGTATGACCGTCGTAGATATCCTTGATCATGGGTCATGTCGAGGGAATTTTCCAAGTCGGTCGAGTGTGTGATTTTTTACCCAAACAGTTAGCCCCCCCCCCCCCCCCCCGAGATCTGAATTTCAAAGCCATTTGAATTTCAGATCTCGCACCAATGTAAAATGATGAGCCGTGTCATTTCTGCTAATTGGATCATTCGAAGAAAACCGACTTGGTCAGCTAAAATTGTGAGACCAGTCGATAGTGTTAAGTAAGTTGCGATGATCGAAAGATGATCTTTAATGCACAAGATACTTGTGGTATTTATCCACTAATGTGAATGATGAAAAATTTAACGACGATCGTAAGACGATCTTAAAATATAAGGAACTGACGATGATCGTAAGACGATCTTTATCAAAATGAGACGTATGGGACGGGAGACAATCGTAAGACGATTGGGCCGAAATAAAGCTTGGCGACGATCATAAGATGATCGAACCAAGAAAAAATTTAAGAATATTGCGATAAAGTCGTTAGAGACTTATGTTCTGGCGTTCCGAGCCGATACGGTCGTTATAGACTTGTGATCTGGCGTTCATAGCCGACATGGTTGTTAGAGACTTATGATCTGGCATTCATAGCCGCTATGGTCGTTAGCGACCTGTGATCTGGCATTCGCAGCCGATATGGTCGTTAGAGACCTATGATCTAGCGCTCGCAGCCGATACGGTCGTTAGTGACCTTTTATCTGACGTTCATAGCCAATATGGTCGCTAGAGACCTAAGTTACGTTGTGTCTAGCATTTTTAGCTAGTTGTAAGTTTTGATAGTAGGTAAATTTTTTTACCTTACTCGTGATTGCTTTTATTGGCGATCCTGAGATTAAAACGTGCGAGTCGCATTTATTGGCGACTTTTGCGTTTTGACATGCGTCTTACCATGACTGGTGATTGTGAGATTCAATGTACAAGTTGTCTTTATTGACGACAATGCATAGGTCATGACTAGCGATCGTGCGAGTCGCTTCTATTGGCGACCAAGAATTTTTAATATGCGTTTGCCGTGACTGGCGATCATAAGATTAAAAAATGTGAGTTGTCTTTTATCGACGATTATAAACTGCAGCTTGCGTTTGCCATGACTGGCAATCATAAGATTTAAAATGTGAGTCGTCTCTTATCGACGACTATAAATCGCAACCTGCGTTTGCCATGACTGGCGATCATAAGATTTAAAATGTGAGTCGTCTCTTATCGACGACTATAAATCGCAACCTGCATTTGCCATGACTGGTGATCATAAGATTTAAAATATGAGTCGTCTCTTATCGACGACTATAAATCACAACCTGCATTTGCCATGACTGGCGATCATAAGATTTAAAATGTGAGTCGTCTCTTATCGACGTGTAACAACCCGGTTCCCAAACATACAACAAGTAACATATATTTCATAATGTCGTTACATAACAAAGATACATTATATAACAAATACGGTCCCCTAGTCTTTACAAACATTCAATACATCATTACAAACGTTTACTTAGTAAATTTACATCATTACTAATAACATGCTATATCTACTAAACACATCATAGTCTTCAACTACATAGTCCTCCAAAAGCTATTCGCGGTTTAACCTTCTTATTTGCTCTTACTCGATCCACGACCTGGAATACATATTTTTAAAACAAAATGAGGGTTAGACCTTGAGGTCTAGTGAGAAAATCCTCGTTAGTTAAAAAACCATTTGCACAACATCATACACATAATTCACATAGGAATACCAACTAAGACTCATGCATCATGTATCTTTCCATCTCGTTCTCTTGGCCATATTAACTGGTTGCGAGCCAACTAATCAATTTACACCACTGTACTAAATACAACCAACACCACTGTCCCTCTGTACAGCCAACCCCACCGGTCCTAAGCCCGGCCAACTAGTACTCATGCAGTGTAATACTCATATAACATAATATGCACATTATTACACTCATTCACATATATGTATTCCAGTTTGAAAACATTTTAAGTAAAAACTCACTTGTTTGCTTATCCAAAACTCTTTCCAGTCTTCCACAAAGAACTCAGCTTTCACCTTCGATTCACAGTATCTGAAACAATTGAATACAAATATCTCTTTACCAAATAGAACACACAAGTCTTACTAAAGCTAAGAACTCTAGATAACTCTAATCCTCAAATGTTACCCCCAAACCCGAACTTAAGTCGAGTCCATAATGCATTCAGTCCTCATTCATTCCCCCTCCAAGAATTAACAAGACACAGGTTACTGGATACTCAAAAGCATCTAAACTCTCAAATTTAATCAAACAGCTAAACTATCCGAACAACACAAAACTATCCGGACAACACAGACTATCCGGACAACACACACAATCCGAATAACACCACTTTCCGGGTAACACCCGGACACTAAAGTAATCCGGATACCATCCGGTGTCTCATTTTAACCGGAAACTTAAGGAAAAGAGGAACTTACCGGGTAACTTGACTTGTCCGGACACCACTAGAACAGTTTCCGGACACTATCAACAAAAACTACCGGACACTCTCATCTTATCCGGAAACCTCTGATTGTTCATCAATTTTCTACCCAGAATCCGACTGAATCAATACCAGATGTGTAATTGACTATTCTAATCCAATAGAAACCTTCCAATAGCAATTACAAACATAAAATACAAAGGAACATACCTCAATTCCTCTTCCAAGTACACCAATTTGAGTCTTTAACCACAAACCCTTCTTTCTTCTTCTTATTCTGTCAAAACACACACACACACTGATTGTTTCTGGATATTTCATAATTATGAAATATCTGATTTCATTTAGGGATATTATCAAACCAAGTTACCACTTTAGTCCCTAAACTATCCATTAATGACCAAAACACCTTTAACTCCTAACTTAACCCAAACTTACCTTTAACTTCCAATTTTAAAGTTAACAAAATTTAACGGAACTAGCATTTAACTAACGAACTTACCCGGGGTATTACATCATCTCCCCCTTAAAAGAATTCCGTCCTGGAATTCGGTTAGGCAAAAAAGTACGGGTACTTAGATCTCATTTCTGATTCTGAGTCCCAAGTAGCATCCTGACCCCTATGATGTCTCCACTGAACTTTCACTTGTCTGATTACTTTGTTCCGCAACACTTTAACTTTGTGGTCAACTATGGCTTCAGGTTCCTCCACATAATTCAGATTTTCATCAACTTGTATATCTGGTAGAGATACTTCCTGATCCGGCGAAACCAAACACTTTCGGAAATTCGATACATGAAACGCGTTATGAATCCTGCTTAACTCTGGCGGAAGATCCAATCTGTAGGCTACTTCACCGATCCTTTCTACAATTGCAAACGGTCCAATGTATCTCGGGCTCAGTTTACTTTGCTTGCCAAATCGAATGACTCCTTTCCAAGGCGAGACTTTTAACATTATGAAATCTCCAACTTGGAATTCTAGCGGCTTTCGACGTCGGTCAGCGTAGCTTTTCTGTCTATCTTGAGCTACTTTCAAACGTTCCCGAATCTGAGTAATCTTATCCACGGTTAACTGAACTATTTCTGGCCCCGCTAACTGCTTCTCTCCCACTTCATTCCAACACAGAGGTGTTCGGCATTTTCTACCATACAGTACTTCAAACGGTGCCGCTTGTATGCTGGAATGATAACTGTTATTGTAAGCAAATTCAATAAACGGTAAATGCTTATCCCATGATCCCCCAAAATCAACAACGCAAGCCCTGAGCATGTCTTCTAAAGTCTGAATCGTCCGTTCACTCTGACCGTCAGTTTGAGGATGATACGCAGTACTTAGCTTTATCTGTGTACCCATTACTTTTTGAAAGCTCCTCCAGAATCTTGAAGTAAAACGACTATCACGATCAGAAATAATCGAGATTGGAACCTCATGTCGAGTTACTATTTCAATGATGTAGAAACTTGGCTAATCGTTCCAAAGAATCAGTTTCTTTTATTGGTAGGAAGTGAGCAGACTTCGTCAATCTGTCAACGATCACCCAAATGGCATCAAATCCCTTCAGAGTCCTTGGTAGCTTCGTGATAAAATCTGTAGTAATCTGATCCCATTTCCACATAGGTATTTCTAACCGTTGCAACTGACCAAACGGCTTTTGATGTTCAATCTTTACCTTCTTACAAGTAGTACAACCTTCCACATGATGAGCAATGCTTCTTTTTATTCCAGGCCACCAATAAAATTGTTTCAGGTCTTTATACATCTTATTCGTACCTGGGTGAATAGAAAAACGAGATTGATGAGCTTCTTGTAGTACCCGATCACGTAAACCACCCAAACGAGGCACCTAGATTCTGTTTCCCAAACACAACAACCCACGATCATCTTTTACAAGCAATGCTGATATACCCACTAACCGTTCTGGTTTCAAGTGTTCTTCTTGAAAATCTTCTATTTTACACTTCTGCAATTCGTCAAAGATGTTAGGTAGGAGTTCAGCTCGTAGTGAAATAGCTTTTATTGTTCCACTCCTTTCTTGACGACTTAGTGCATCAGCTACCACATTCGCCTTTCCCGGACGATAAAAGATTTCACAGTCGTAATCATTCACCAATTCTAGCCATTTTCCTTGCCTCATATTTAGTTCCTTCTGATCGAAAAGATTTTGGAGACTCTTATGATCAGTATAAATTTGACATTTAGAGCCGTAAAGGTAATGTCTCCAAATCTTCAACGCGAAAACAACTGCTGCCAGTTCCATGTCGTGTGTAGGATACTGTCTTTCATGATCTTTTAACTGACGAGAAGCATAAGCAATAACCTTTCCACGCTGCATTAGTACACAACCCAATCCCAATTTGGAAGCATCACTGTAAACAACAAAATCATCGGAACCTTTAGGTAATGCTAGTATCGGTGCGCTACAGAGTTTCTCTTTCAATATTCGGAATGCTTCATCCTGTTCTGCTTTCCATTCGAACTTTAGATTCTTCCGGGTTAGCTTAGTGAGAGGCGTAGCGATACGAGAAAAGTCTTTTATAAACTTTCGATAGTAACCGGCTAAACCCAGAAAACTTCGTACTTCCGTTGGCGTCTTCGGTGGTTCCCATTTTTCAATTGCTTCTACCTTCGTTGGATCAACTTGAATACCTTTCTCGGAAACTACATGCCCAAGAAACTGAACTTCCCGTAGCCAGAATTCACACTTAGAGAACTTAGCGTATAACTGTTCCTTCTTTAACAATTCCATAATTAACCGAAGATGTTGTATGTGATC
The DNA here is from genome assembly GCA_033807775.1 of Saussurea involucrata. NCBI lineage: Eukaryota > Viridiplantae > Streptophyta > Magnoliopsida > Asterales > Asteraceae > Saussurea > Saussurea involucrata. The sequence goes on from CM066319.1 coordinate 37,720,927, forward strand.
CTCTTTGGATCGGGAATAGATAAGTATATCATCGATAAATACAATAACAAATCTATCGAGATACGGCTTACATACCTGATTCATTAAATCCATAAAAGCAGCTGGAGCGTTCGTCAATCCAAAAGGCATCACTAAGAATTCATAGTGACCATACCGTGTGCGAAAAGCAGTTTTCAGTACGTCTTCTTCTTTAACCTTCAGTTGATGGTAGCCAGATCTTAGATCAATCTTGGAGAAATAACAAGCTCCAACTAATTGATCGAAGAGGTCATCAATTCTGGGAAGCGGATATTTGTTCTTGATCGTGCGCTTTTTCAGTTCCCGATAATCAATACACATCCTCATCGAACCATCCTTCTTTTTCACAAACAGAACCGGTGCTCCCCACGGCGAAGAACTGGGTCTGATGAAGCCTTTATCTGAAAGATCCTGCAGTTGAGTCATCATCTCTTTCACCTCTGGAGGTGCCAAACGATACGGTGCACGGGCAACAGGAGCGGCTCTAGGAATCAGATCTATACCAAACTCTACTTGTCTAACGGGCGGAAGGCTAGTCAGATCTTCTGGAAAAACTTCCGGAAATTCACGAACAACCGGAATATCTCCCAGCTTATTCTTTTCTAGCTTAATATCTATCACATAAGCTAAGTAACTTGAGCAGCCTTTATTGATACACTTACGAGCTTTCAACAAAGAGATAAGGCAAGACTGATGATTTCTACGGTCACCATAAATCACTACTCGTCCCTTCTCAGGTAAGACAACATTTATCAACTTCTTATCACAAACTATATTAGCCTGATTCTCGGCTAACCAATCCATTCCCACTACCACATCAAATTCGATCAAGGCTATAGGAAATAAATGAATAGGCACTCCACAGCCATCTATGTTTATCACACAACTATCAAATACCTCATTAACCGGTACTTGATTATCATTAGCCGTATCTACCATTAACGCATGATCTAACACTTTAGGCTTTAAATGCATATAAGCAGCAAAAGAAGGCGACACAAACGATCGGTTTGCACCGGAATCAAATAACACTTTAGCACGTGTAGAATTTATTAAGAATGTACCTGTAACCACATCGGGAGTCTCATCTGCTTCTTGCTCTGTTATCTGGAAGGCACGGCCCCTTTGTAAAGCCCGTATTTCAGTAGGTATTTTCTGTTATTATCTATTTTCCCTTAAATTTATTTAAGTGTGATTTTTTTGTTAGCGGGGTTAGAAGAGTCGAACCTAACTGTAAAATTTTTTCTGGTAGGGAGCTTAGGGAACTATTATGGGTTCTCGAGGGACCAAATCTGTTTTGGGCTAAGTTGGCATGGGTGGGGCCGGCCCATGCAAGTAAACCAAACACTTTTGTGTTTTTGGAATTGTTTTTGAGGATAGCAAATCATACGTGTCCGGGAAGTAAACCCACATTTGTGTTTTGGAGTTAGTATTTGGAGAATAGCAAAATCATACAAAAAAAAGGGAATTAAGTTTGAAATTTTTTGAAACCGAGAGAGAAAAGTGAGAGGTCCCTCCTACCGCCGGTGACCCCTTCCCCTACCCCTTTTTCTGTTTTGTCGACTTGGTTTCTGGCAGCATCATCAAGAGAGAGAGAGAGCAGTATACGAGAGAGAGAGAGAGAGCATAATCGAGAGAGATAGAAGTGATCGAGAGAAAGAGACGCCGAAACTGCTGCTACCTCGCCGGAAAATTGCTGCTGCTTCGCCGGAGCAGTTGCTGTGTCGCCGGAATTGTGCTGTGCCGCCGGAGTTCTGGCTGTTGTCGCCGGGAAGAGAGAGAGAGCAGAGGTTCGGGGTGTGGCGGTGGCGATCGCGAGAGGTAAGCGTTTCTTTCTTTTTCTTTTTCGTGGTCGTTCCGATCGCCATCAACGGCGGTGGTTGCCGCCGCCGCCTGCCACCACTGCCGGGGGCGGCAGTGGGTGGTGTTTGGGGGTTGTATCGTAGTCTTTAACGCTTGTTAGTTAAACCGTAACTCGGATCGTTTAAATCAAACGCGTAGACCGTTTTTCTTTAGATCGTCATTTTATGTGAATATTAGCTTCCTGATCAGTTTTGTCTCGCGCGTAACGTTTCCATCATAACTCCGATTGAGCCGAAACTGGCGTCCACGCTTCGAGCTCGGGACCGGGCACGTTTTCTGTGTTTTAGCGGAAAACTGGTTCGGCCTCGAGCTAGGAGAAAAAGTGGCCGCAAGTTCAGCGGTTCGTCATTTCATGTGAAGGATTCTGGAATCTGCCCAGTTCTTGCGTAGCTTATAACTTTTTACTCGTAGCTCGGTTTGGGGTGAAATTGGTGCCAAAAGTTCCCTTTTCGAGTCTAGCAACTTTTCTGTGTTTTGTGCAAAACCCAGTTCGGACTGTAAATAGGGTCGAATTGCTGTTTTATATCGAACAGTGCGGTTTTTCGCTGTGCAGTTAACCGGACTTGTAAAATCTATAATAAATTGTAGAAAAATCGTTAGAGCGCGTGCGATATGTCCTTGGAACCGTAACTCAGAGCACTTTCTGGTGATGTAAAATGTTTGAGGATTTTCTGGGTTTAAGGGGGGTCGAATCAGGTCCCGAACAGACCCGTTTAGTTAGGTGAAAAAGTCATTTTAGTGACGGTTGTAGCGTGCGTCGCGTCTTTAGGTCCGGGTCTCGTATTAATGCATGTTAACGTTCGTTTAGGTATTGGGAAGTGATGTTTGGATTGTGGAGCTTGGACTTTTGATTACGAGCTAGACGCGCTTTTGAGGTGAGTTCTTTCACCGCGTAGTTAGGTATTTCATGTATGTTGTTTTTGTGTTATTGGTTGTTACGTGTAATTATGTGGTTGCATGAGATAATTGGTATGTGGTAACTGTTAATGATTGGCGATTTGTATATTTATATTTTTCTCACTCGGTGGGACCGAGGGCTTGGTGGGACTAAGCTTATTTGTATTGTTTACTCGGTGGGACCGAGGGCTTAGTGGGACTAAGCTTAGTTATATTTTGTTTTACTCGGTGGGACCGGGGGCTCGGTGGGACTGAGCTTATAATTAATTTATCTAGTTGCTCGGTGGGACCGAGGTTTGTCTTTATATGATAATTGATTGTGGCTGTATTCAAGGTGATAGTGATGTGGCCTACTTGCGAGTAGGGGCGATATACGTGGGTTACTACCTACGTGTGTGTTTGAATTCACTAAGCTTCAGCTTACCCTTTTCCCTTATGTTGTGATCTCAGGTGCGAGGGGCAGACAGGCTTGACGGTACACACAAGCGCGGGGTGATGATGATGTTTTTTTATTTTTACTTTTAAACCTCTAGACTTTGTTTATAACATTTTCCGCTGCATAATTTTTTGGATGGTTGGTAAACGAAGTATTTCAATTTGGTTTGCAAATTATTAGATTGGGGGAATTTTTATAATGAAATGTATGTTTTAAATTTTTTTAAATTCCTTGTAAATTTTGGGACGTTACACCCTTGCTCTTGGTACTTCTGGCCTTGGTACTACCGGTCTAACACCCGTTGGTCTTACTGACGTACCACCCGGTTGTATTCTCCCTAGTGGACAATCGGACTGAAGGTAATCAGGAGAATTGCACGAGTAACAAAATCTAACTACTCGACAGTCCCTAGCAATATGACCGATCTTTCCACATTTATAACAATTTCGTGGATCAACCTGACAACTCCCTTGATGAAAACGGTGACACTTTGGGCAAGGTCTTTCAACTGGCCGGAAAGGCGTACGACTATCAGACCTCCGAAATCTGGACTTCTTTGGATCATATTGTGGTCCTTCCTACTTTCTCTTCCCCGCACTCTTATCACTAGCATCTCTCCCTCTATCTCGTTCCACGGTTTCCACGACGTCTACTGCGGTTGAGAACGTTTCTGGTCCTTTAGCAATCACCAGACTTCTGACTTCTGAATTCAATCCAAAGATAAACCTTTCATACTCCATTGCCTCTGTGGCAACGTAGTATTCTGCGAAGCGAGACTTTTCCAGAAAACGAGCGGTATAATCTCGAACTGATAAATTCCCTTGTTGCAAGTTCATAAACTCTCCTTCCAATTGTTTAATTGCTGCTTGGGGACAAAACTGTTTCCTGAAAGCTATCACGAATTCTTCCCAAGAGTAAGTAGAATATATATCAGATCCTCCCGAGGAAATATGAGCTTCCCATCAGTATAGGGCATCGTCTTTCAACATTGCAGTTCCATAGAGTACTCTATCTTCTTCAGCGCATTTACTAGTCTTGAAGATAGCTTCTATTTCTTTCAGCCACCTCATAGCTTTCACGGGGTCCCTGTCTCCTGCGTAGGTTGGAGGCTTACAACTTAGGAACATTTTATAATCACATTTCTTCACCACTGGTACGACAGTAGGTGTAATGGGCATCTCCTCTTCATGAGTAGGATCTGGTCTTTCTGTTTTAGTATTATGAGTTTGGTTAAACATAGCTTGGATATTGGCTTGTAATCTTCCCAATTCAGCTGATAAGTCGTCTCTTATAACAAACTCCGTGCCGCGCCCATGAACTCTGCCTCCAGTTCTGCCTCTACCTCTTTCTCCCCCTCTTCCCCTTACCCCAACTGTTGGATTTGTCCTATTAGGATTTCCTCCTCCCTAATTCGTTTGTCTAGTACCGCTTGCCATTCTGTAGATTCAAACAAGGTTAACATACACATAAGCACATACCACATATAACAAGGTATTCCAGTTCAAACATGTACCTGTAAGATCACAATTACACTGGCCAGGTGTAATCTGAAATTACCTTACATGATGTTCCTTCTACCTTTTTATATTTAACATCCCAAGGTTCTACAATAATAAGGACATCCTACTTCACATGCAGTTTAAGTCTAGGTACAGATACAAATACCTAAATCCCTTAAACCTGGCTCTGATACCATCTGTAACAACCCGGTTCCCAAACATACAACAAGTAACATATATTTCATAATGTCGTTACATAACAAAGATACATTATATAACAAATACGGTCCCCTAGTCTTTACAAACATTCAATACATCATTACAAACGTTTACTTAGTAAATTTACATCATTACTAATAACATGCTATATCTACTAAACACATCATAGTCTTCAACTACATAGTCCTCCAAAAGCTATTCGCGGTTTAACCTTCTTATTTGCTCTTACTCGATCCACGACCTGGAATACATATTTTTAAAACAAAATGAGGGTTAGACCTTGAGGTCTAGTGAGAAAATCCTCGTTAGTTAAAAACCATTTGCACAACTTCATACACATAATTCACATAGGAATACCAACTAAGACTCATGCATCATGTATCTTTCCATCTCGTTCTCTTGGCCATATTAATTGGTTGCGAGCCAACTAATCAATTTACACCACTGTACTAAATACAACCAACACCACTGTCCCTCTGTACAACCAACCCCACCGGTCCTAAGCCCGACCAACTAGTACTCATGCAGTGTAATACTCATATAACATAATATGCACATTATTACACTCATTCACATATATGTATTCCAGTTTGAAAACATTTTAAGTAAAAACTCACTTGTTTGCTTATCCAAAACTCTTTCCAGTCTTCCACAAAGAACTCAGCTTTCACCTTCGATTCACAGTATCTGAAACAATTGAATACATATATCTCTTTACCAAATAGAACACACAAGTCTTACTAAAGCTAAGAACTCTAGATAACTCTAATCCTCAAATGTTACCCCCAAACCCGAACTTATGTCGAGTCCATAATGCATTCAGTCCTCATTCATTCCCCCTCCAAGAATTAACAAGACACAGGTTACTGGATACTCAAAAGCATCTAAACTCTCAAAATTAATCAAACAGCTAAACTATCCGGACAACACAAAACTATCCAGACAACACAGACTATCCTGACAAGACACACAATCCGAATAACACCACTTTCCGGATAACACCCGGACACCAAAGTAATCCGGATACCATCCGGTATCTCATTTTAACCGGAAACTTAAGGAAAAGAGGAACTTACCAGGTAACTTGACTTGTCCGGACACCACTAGAACAGTTTCCGGACACTATCAACCAAAACTACCGGACACTCTCATCTTATCCGGAAACCTCTGACTGTTCATCAATTTTCTACCCAGAATCCGACTGAATCAATACCAGATGTGTAATTGACTATTCTAATCCGATAGAAACCTTCCAATAGCAATTACAAACATAAAATACAAAGGAAGATACCTCAATTCCTATTCCAAGTACACCAATTTGAGTCTTTAACCACAAACCCTTCTTTCTTCTTCTTATTCTCTCAAAACACACACACACACTGATTGTTTCTGGATATTTCAGAATTATGAAATATCTGATTTCATTTAGGGATATTATCAAACCAAGTTACCACTTTAGTCCCTAAACTATCCATTAATGACCAAATCACCTTTAACTCCTAACTTAACCCAAACTTACCTTTAACTTCCAATTTTAAAGTTAACAAAATTTAACGGAACTAGCATTTAACTAACGAACTTACCCGGGGTATTACACGACGACTATAAATCGCAACCTGCGTTTGCCATGACTGGCGATCATAAGATTTATAATGTGAGTCGTCTCTTATCGACGACTATAAATCATAGGACCTGTGTTTTAAGTCGTAGAGACTTTGGTTTCTCACGATGTAAACCGTAAAACCTATATTTATATGACCTTGCGAGCCTGCAATATAAAATCGGGGGTGGTCGTTGGTTTGACCAATGATCCTTTGATGCTTAAATCAACATTTATATATTAGATCATAATAATTGAACGATGAGAATATACTTAGAATATATATATATATATATATATATATATAGAGAGAGAGAGTTGTTCTAAGTGGGAGGTCACAGTTACCCGTAACATGGAGTCGATAAGCGCCCTTTTCCGAGAACTTTTGAAATCAAATGTGGTGTTTCCCAATTTGTGGAGGGTGTTCCAAACTCTCGGATGATGCGATATATTGTTGGTTTTATATGCTCAAGAATGATTATAAAATAATATTACCGATAATATATGATCCTATAGGGTCACACCGAACAACAAGTAGACACTAAATTGATATTTATAAGAATTTGATTCTTGATAAATATTAATTCTTGATGAATATTATTAATTATATTAATAAATATAATTCTTAATATAAGATGCAAATAAGAATTCTAGTTTATTAAATTATGATGATTTTAATAACTAGAGGCAACAAGGAGGGACTAATTATAGTAAGTTTAAATAGTTAAAATATAGATTTTAACAAATTTAAACTTGAGGGGTTTCAAGTATAACTTTGCATGAAAGGCTCAATAGTTATTGGACCATTTTTTGGCCAAATGAGAAAAAAGTCTTGCATGCATATCTTGGGAATAAGAGGAGAGAAATCATACACTTGAAAGATACACAAAATAAGTTATTTTGCTCTCTCTCTCCCTCTCCTTGAGTTCGGCCGAAAACACACACTTGGTGTGTGTTTTTGTTCTTCCAAAATACAAGTATATTGTATACTTGTTTAAGAAGTTCTCTTTTGCATCAAACATCAAGAAGGTACTAGCATACTCAAAGTGTTGGAGCTTGTTGGTGGACATATCTAGAGGAACTCTTGGTTGGGTTCTTGCCATCTCCATCTTCTGCAAATAGAAGGTTTTATCAAAGGACAACAAATGTTGTATTTTCTAAAAACCCCCTATGGTTGTTTTTAATCTTTCATGTTCATGCAAATGGATCCTTGATGGGTGTTATTTTTGTTTTAATGTTGTTCAAAATTTTAAGCTTCCATTGCAAATATTTTGATTCTTTAAATCTTGTTTTGAACAAAACCCAATATATATATATATCGCTAGTTTGTTTCTCCATCTTGTGACGAAGATTTATATGTTCTTGTTGCGCTTTAGAGTTTTGCTCAATTGACTGAGCATTTTTTGATCAATGTCTTCCAATTCCGCTTGCATCTTCGTCGTGTGGTCAAGACTCGAAGTAGACAAAAACGAAGATCTACATAAGAGGATACGTTAGTAATACGATGTTTATTTCGAAGGAAATCCTTAGTTGGGTCCCACGGATGGCGCCAAACTGTTAATGCCAAAAATTGCACTAAACTGTCTTATGCCGAAAATTGTATAAAAATACGATTTAAGGTTTGGTTTCGAACCTTATCAACTAAAGATTGAACCATTGAAATAAACAAGAAAAATAACGAAGAAAATGTAGACGAAACAACATATTTTGGTGACGTGGAAAACCCCAAAACGAGGGGAAAAATCGCGGTCGACTTGGTTAGAGTCGACAGTGCACTATGGTCGCCAAACAGGGGCGAAAGTCGTGTGCAAATGACGTGTGTCGTGCGTAAATCGTGCGAAAAAGTATTCTTGTCGTGTAGTTTGAACTGCCGTCGTCGGGTGGTTCAAACTGCCGTCGTGCGGAACTTTGCGTAAGCGAGGTATGTTCGAATGCCTTGAAAGAAATGTAGAATTGAGTGTTCAGATGAATGTAGCTTGATCTCTCCTAAATTGATCACCGGGGGCCTTTATATAGCTTCCGTTGGTAATAAATGTGCTTTAATGGTTGGTATTGTAACCGCCGTGGGCAATAAATGCGCTTTGATGCTTTGGTTTTGTAACCGCTGTCGAGTCTTTAATGTTATTAAGAGCTCGTCTGTTACTGACCATTGTACCATAATTGCTTGTGGACCTGCATTAATGAACAAAAGAAACGGCTGTTGACCATTAATGGTTAGTGTAATCGTAAGACCGTCTTAAGTTCTGGACGTCGGTCTTATGGAGCATACGACCGTCGCTGAAATATAAGACCATGTATATGACTGTAAATGTCTTGTAAGACCTTATCTTAATATAAGAATGGCCTTATGAAAATGTCGTAAGACTAGGATGAAAATGTCGTAAGACCAGGTCGTAAGACCACTAGGTCGTAAGACCAAGATGATGATGTCGTAGGACTAGGTCGTAAGAACAGGTCGCAGGACCAGGATGTCAGGACAATGCTTTCGCAGGACCAGAGCGATATAAGACCGACGACAGAAGACTATCGACGTAAGACCGACGAGTCGTAACTGGCGACATAAGACTAGTGACGTAAGACTAGTAACATAAGACTAGTAATGTAAGACGTAAGACTAGTAACATAAGACTTGTAACATAAGACTAGTAACGTAAGACTAGTAACGTGTGACTAGCGATGTGTGACGTGCGACGTGTAACATGCGACACGTGACGTGCGATCACGAGATGTCTTTTAATAACCAACTATCGTATGTCGGGGATATGGCAATAATGGGTATTACCCTTGTCGGTCGGGGGTATGACCGTCGTAGATATCCTTGATCATGGGTCATGTCGAGGGAATTTCCCAAGTCGGTCGAGGGTGTGATTTTTTACCCAAACACGCACGACTCAAGTTTGTCGCACGACTTAATTATTGTTAATGCCAAAAATCGCACAAAAGTACAACTTAAGGTCGATTGTGGAGCTTAACAACTAAAGAAATGTATCTCAAGTGAAAAAACACAATCACGAGGAAAAAGTAAAAGAGACAAGAGATTTGGTGACGCGGAAAACCCCAAAACGAGGGAAAAAACCGTGGTCGACTCTGTTAGAGTCGACAGTGCACTATAGTTCGCCAAACACGGGTGAAAGTCCTTTTGCGACAGAACGACCCGATGGACTTGGGTTTGAGATTGATCAACCATTGGAGAGCAGGACCGGTGAGAGTCACACCGAAGCTTTTGCACATACAGACCTCCTGATACATGTGTGGGATCGATATCGTCCACATGATCTGCTTATACTGCGCGACGTGCTCTGTTGGATCGGTCACTCCCGAATACTTAGGCATGAAGGCGGGGACGTTGTACTTCTTCGGGACCTTGACAGTCGCGATCTCCTCGATAAAGGGCGACGCCTAAAATCCTGATCGAGGTTCGACATCAACGGGCACGGCTGCCCCAGGTAGCTTGGCGAGCAAAGATAGGACACGTTCGTTCTGATCTTTTAGCATTTTCAATCGCTGGGCGACGGGGTCACTAGGGTCGAGATTTGCCCCTACTTATGGATTGATTCCGGAACTGGTTCCATTGCCATGCGATGAGCCATTGGTGTCTCCATTGAAAGGAACAAAATACGGCTGCGACCCATTCTGAAACGGCTGCGATCCATTCTGAAATGGCTGCGACCCATTCTGCATGGGTGGTGGCCTTATGTGCTGAGGAGGAACCGTCCCGAATTGGGGATTTGGGTTTAACGGCCCCGGCTGCTGGTTCTGCATGAACGGACCTGGATGCTGATTCTGAGCGAACGGACCTAATCCTGGACCTGGATTATGCGCGAATGGTCGAGGACAATTCTGACCGAACGATCCTTGGCCTGGATTCTGAACGAATGGCCTAGGACCATTTTGAGGTCCAAAGGGATTCCTTAGTCGTGCGATCTCCTCGGCTGCTCTGCGACTTTGCTCTGCCATGGCGTTGATTTGATTTCGAGCGACTTCAAGCTCCTGGTACCTCTGGGCAATGACATGCTGATGATTTCCAGGGGCTGCCATTTTCCTGAAACAGAGAACAAAGAAAACTCCAAGAAACCGTTAGTAAAACGCACGTTTTTCGAAGATTTTCTCTAGATGACGTCCCACTGTTGGTCCCGAAAGGCTTAAACAAGTTTGTAGAAGGGGGGGGGTTGAATACAAACACACTATTTTACTTTTCTAAATTGTTTATTGATAAATCATTAACAATTTACAGCTTGTTGCGGAAACAAGATTAAGGATAAACCTAAATCTAAACAAGTTGGAACACTAAGGTTTTCTTGCACTAAGAAAGATAAGGAGATTACTAATAAAATCCTATCTCGAGAGATTTGAACTTGTCCAGAGTTAGCAAGTTACTTCAAATGAAGTGAGTTCATCTCTTTATATACTGCATGCATTTAATGCAATCCAGTATATACTTTACACGTGTCATTAGCGGATTGGTTGCATGTCATTGACCTTTGATGACAACCTTAGTAGCCGCATGAATGAACAGTGTAGTGTCAGAGTGGTTGTACGATTTCAGATTTTCGGAGGTTCTTTTCTGACATTTCGTACGGTGGCGTGCAAGGGAGGTTAAGACAAAAGTACTTTGTACGGAGGACTTCATGATCAGCTTTCGTTGATTCAGCGATTATCATTTACTATTCAGCAGATGATAAAGTTCAGCGATAGCTGAAGTCTTGTACTTGATACTTCACGTTGAGTGGACAAATCTGAGTCTTCGCTGATCCGCATCAGTTCATTAGGAGACTTGTCGCTGGTTCTTGAGCTTGATCTTCGACTTCAGCGTAGAACCTTTGTTGACGTGAATCTTGTCTTCAGGGATCATAAGTAAACAACTAACTTATCAGCGATCACCATAAGGACTGAACAGACTCAGCGATATGGTGAACAGTGTTCGCTGAATGTTTAATCTAAAAGTGCGAGAGTTCCTATCAGCAGTACTGTAAGATCTTAGTACTTATCAGCGATAGTGAAACTCTGATACATATTGTTTACTTACAATTTTCACTAAGTATTTAAGATAGGGTCATTATCAAATCACTGAGGGTTTGGATCAACAATCTCCCCCTATTTGATTATGACATAGCAACAGAGAAAATTGCTATTTAATGAAAACATAAGGATAAAAAGAACTCATAAAATATTTGTCCCTTTTACTGTTTTCTGGGATCTTTTCAGTACTGATGGAGTAAAGTACATTCGCTGAAATCTTTCTTTAAATCTTTGAATCAGGTTACAATATGAATAAGAAAGATTACAAGTACAAGCGAAATAAATTACAAGTACTGAAGGATGACTGATACACTAGAGAAAATGGTGATTGTTGTCAGCCTTCAAAGGGTTCTTCCTTAATGAGAAGTTCATCAAGGGTTGTCTTTTCAGTTGGAATCATCCAGTCAGGAACCTTTTCTCCTTTATTCTTTAGCTTCAGAGCAGCTTCAAAAATCAAGGGTTTTAGGTGTCGTGCCTGAATGTCTTTTCTGAAGTCGCACCAGTAGATGAGATCTTTGAGCTGTTCGATTGGAGTGATTGGAAGCTCAGCGATCCGTTGAAAGCATTTACGTCCGTCGTAGTCAAGAAAGAATATTCCATAAGGATTACTGATGACTTTACCAGGGACGAAAAGTTCACATGGTGGCAAAGAGACATCAAGGGCAGATAGATCAGGATCAGGACCAAGTACTTCAGCGCGAGAGAAACCAATTCCAGTTTCATTTCGTATGACAGGACCTGAGTTTGAATCTTGACGTTTCTTCCTTGGAGAGTCCTTTTTTCTTTTCGGTTTTAGATCAGGAACAGGAGGAATATCCACACAAGAAGATATCAAATCGATCTGTCTGTTTATCAGCTTTTCGAAATGATCCTTGTACTTAGATTTTGACGGTTGGATAGCTAACCTCATCTCCAGCCATTCAGAGAGACCATACCTTTTTACAGTGTCAGCACGAAAGGTTTCAGATGAGTCATCTTCTCTGAACAGTTTGATGTCAACAATAGGTACTCCGACGGAGGTTCTTCCAGAGATGAATACCTTGTTGATCTTCGCTGGACGATATCTGAAGTGGATTTTCTCTTTACACCAGATCAGGGTGGTCTGAGAAACTTCAGCTTTCTTTTCCACGATCTTCTGGGCTTGTTCCCAAAGCTTTCGTTGGATTTGAATGGGAATACGCTTCAGCTTGGGGTCTTTGACAGATTCTTGAGTGAGCTTGATGGCGTATTCTCTGTCTTTATCTTCAGCTTCCTTCCTTTCAGCGATGAGGCGTTCAGCTCTGAGATGATCTTGGTATTCAGCTTTTGAAATTCTGAACTTAGGAGGAACTGAAGGTAGTTGATCGCGCCTTAGGATGATTCGCTGATCCTCGAATCGCTTTATCATTTCTTCTCTCCTCTTTTGATCAACTGAGGAAGGTCTGTTTCTGTGCGAGAGAGGTTGTTCTTCTGGTTCATCAGTCTCAGAGATTAAATCTAAGACTGGGATTATGTCTTCAGCGTTAGCTGGAATTATTGGTGAAGTCGCAACAGATCTTTCAGCGATATCCTCAAACAGGGGAGAGGACTAGCTGAAACGCAGCGATCTTACAAATAAGAACTGGGTAGAAGAACTTGGGTAGAAAAGATAGAAAAAAAATGTGGATGTGTATGGTGTTTGTGGAATGGATAACTGATTTTTCATAGATGATCAGGGAAGGAAAAATAAGTTTAGTGTACCTGACAAATCGGCTTTGCAAGTAGGATCGCCAGATTATCATCTTCAGCGATGCCTTTGTCTTTGCTTTTCTCAGCGCCAGAGGCTGAGTGCTTTGTCTTTGTCTTCTCCCCTGAAGGTTCTTTTATTGAAATACCTTTAAGAGCTTTGGTTCGAGGAGCAGGTTTGACAACAAAGAAATCATCGTCATCTTCATCATCATCATCATCGTTCCTTGGAGAGGAGGATGGTTCAGCTTCAGGGATGTCGAAGTCTTCGTCTTCTTCTGCTTCAGATTCCTCAGCATCTTCATCGAGTTGCTCCCCCTCAGATATAGAGGCGAGGTTCTCGGTTCCCTCAGGGTTTTCATCTCCCTGAGGTCCAGTAATCCGATCTTCATTACCCTCTCCCCTGATAGATTCATCATGGGAAAGGTCTTCAGCGCTCTTCTCCTGTTCAGCGCTCTTCTCCCCCTCTTTCTCATGATGGGCGGGGGAGGAATGGGTAGATTCAGCATTGGTGTTGTCTCTGTCTTCTGGGCCAGAGATTTTCACACAACCTTCAAGCTTAGCTATTCTGTCTTCTAGGCCAGAAATAGCAGGCGTGATTTTCTTCAGCTCTTGGCGATCCTCTGCGGTGAATGAGTCCAAAACAGGTGCAGGGGCCGGAGCAGGAGCTGGATTATTTGCCTTGTTCACCAGCGTCTCGATCATTGTCTTGACGGAACCAAGGTCGGTCTTCACTGAGCCCAAGTCGGTCTTGACCACTGACATATCACCTTCGAGTGTACCAACCGATTTCTTCAGCGTTGTAACTTCGCTGGAAATGGTGGAAACTGATGATTTGAGGTTGGTGTAGTCAGTGTAGATGTCGGAGAGCACTTTGGCAAAGTAGGCGAGAGTTTTATCAAGATCTTTGATGTCATCAGAGGAGGCCTTCTTTTCCACCACAGTAGTCAGCTTCGTCAGATTCTCTCCAGCGTTTGTTACAGCTGTAGAGTTATTTGATAGACCGGTGGTGAGATCCGTAAGTTTCATCTCCATAGACTTCAGAGACTGGTTGATATCTCCCAAAAAAGGACCTGTAACATATAAGTACTTGTGAACAAAGGAAAGCTCAGAAGTTTCAGGTTTAGTTACAGTGTTTAAGGTGGGATCTGTACCTGCAGGAGCGTTGACGAACTCATCAAAGTTTCGAGTCCCTCCATAGTGTTCCATATCTCCCTCAAAAGTTCCGTGAGGAATGGAGATCTCTGCAGGTCCTTTCTTCGTCATTCGCTGAGAAGCTTCAACGGCTTCTTGAATGATGGCATCTCCAGTTTTGACTGGAGGAGTGTCCAAAGAAGTAGAGGGAGGAGCGAAGGATAAGAATTGGGGTTGGGGTTCAAGTTCAGCGTTGGATTCGCTGAGAAGTACTTCATCAGTCTTTTGAGAGACTGACGAAGGTTGGGTAGATTCCAAAGTTCTAACCTCAGCGTTTAGGGACGCTGAAGTAGGTTTAGAAGGGATGGCTTGAATTGGTGTGGCAGAGCGTACCACGGAACTTTCCTTCAGCTCTTCAGAATGAGCTGAGGAGTCTTCAGCATGCAACTGCTGGGGTTGCTCCTTGGTTTTCTTGATCCTTTTGGAATCAAGAGGGGTAAGAGATTGTTTCCTTTTCTTAGAAGGAATGGATTTTGTGGTCGGGGTATCAGCGATGGGTATTGTCGCTGAAGGAGCCACAGAAAGCGGAGAATTAAGAAGAGTGAGAAGAGTAGAGAGACGTACCTCGTTGGCGACAGGCTTGAAGTCGAGAACTTTAGGGCCAATCTGAGAGAGTTTCAGATCACCCTCCTCAGGATAGTTGTCCTTCAGGCCATATTGAAAGATGGCGCTGATGAATCGCGGGTAAGGAACCCATGCTGGTCGGTCAGCGGCAGAATCAACACGTTGAATGAGGTCTTCATAGATGATGGAGGCCCAGTCAATGTTGAGACCTTTCAGCAGTGCGTAACCCATGGCCTGCTGAGGTTGAGCGGCTTGATCAGAAGATCCGGATTTCGCTGTCATGCAGCTGATCAGGTGAGCGAAGATGAAGTTCATCTCGCTGGGCATCTTGGATTTCTTTATCAGCGTCAGCTTCTTCTCAGGTAGCTTGTCTCTTCCAGTCTCCCAGATGTAACCCATCGCATCAAGGAAAGCAATGATTTCTTCCCTGTCAGCGTGCTTCTTGTGGTCAGGAAATGGAATGAAAGGATTTTCTGAGGTAGCGTTAGGGAATTTCAGAGCTTTACGGATTATTGCGGGGGTTATCTTGATGGTGCCATACTCAGTATCGCTGAGTATGCAGTCGATGGTTTTAGATGGATCTTTGGCTGAGGGTAGGTTGGTGTGTCTGGCAGAGTACCAGAATTGGGATAATAGACGCTGACTGGCAGGAGGTGTGATTGTCAGTGCTGTGTATATGGGGCTATTCTTCAAAAAAATCACAGCGTCGTCTAGATGGGATACCTGCTTCCGAGGAGGAAACTCGAGAAGCGCTGAAAGGTTGTTTGCCTTTGTCCAGTCTAGTTGATCCAGCTCAAACTTAACCTGAGGAGCTTTGGTGATTTCCAGTTCCTCAGAATCACTGGAGATGGACTCAGCGGTAACATTCAGCTTTGAAGTTGCCATTTCACTGTATTATCAGTTCAACCAAAGATGTTAACAAATAAGAAATATCTTAATGTGGAAAGAGAATTTCCATTAAGATTTTTCGAATTTTGTCCATTTCATTCAGACAAAAGAGTCTTAATGAAGATTAGGGTTTTTCTTGTTTTTTTTAAAAAACGAATATAACACCTATAAGCCTTGTATTCCAGTTTTTTTTTAAAAAATGGATACGAAAGAAGAACAAGTGTAAGATTTTAGATTTAAAACTT
The DNA here is from genome assembly GCA_033807775.1 of Saussurea involucrata. Lineage (NCBI taxonomy): Eukaryota > Viridiplantae > Streptophyta > Magnoliopsida > Asterales > Asteraceae > Saussurea > Saussurea involucrata. The sequence continues at coordinate 37,737,073 of CM066319.1, forward strand.
GAAGAACAACCATGAAATGGTTGTGTTTATAAAACCATGAAAGAAAATGATTTTATTTTTGAGTTCTTTTGTTTGATCTTGTGTAAAACAATGATAAGATCGAAAACAAGTTATTTGCATTTGATAAAAGATAAGAACATATTGACCTTGAGTTTGATGAAGAAGATGATGAACAGTTCTTGAAGATCGAGAGCACAAAATGCAACAGTGTTCTTTTCTTGCGGAGAGATTGATTCGCATAAAAGACAAATATAAACTTTGAGAGAGTTTATATAGGAAGAGAGTAGAGAGAGAAAAACTTGAGCGGGAAAGTTTTTCATCATGACACGGATACGTGTTTGCATTTGATTGGATAGACAACGAAACGTGCAAACGTGTGTCAGAAAAAGAAACGTGCCTGGTGTTATCCGTTGCAATGACGTCACAACTGTCCTTTCACATTCTTTCGTTGTCTCTGAGGTTTGGAAAGAAAAACTCAGGGACTCTTTGGAAAATATGAAGCACTGAATAGAAATATCAGTGAGGGTTTTAAGAAATTTCAAAATATTATTCAGCGATGAAAGAATTTGAAATCTTGCATTTTCATGCGTTTTGTCAGAGAAAACATACCTTGATATCAGTTTAACCCAATTTATTCAGAGAGAAGATGATGAAATGGATTGTACTAGTTTATTTTATCCAGAGCCTATACAAGAATGTATAAACGTATCGCTGATTAAATGTGAACCGCTGAAGATTTATCCTTCAAAGTTCAGCATTCCAAGCTCGCTGATGAGAAAGTTGAATCTTGTCTCATCAAGAGGTTTGGTAAACAAATCAGCTAACTGATAATCAGTTGGGATAAAATGAAGTTCTATATCACCATTCATCACATGATCTCTGATAAAATGATATCTGATTTCTATGTGTTTTGTCTTTGAGTGTAGCACTGGATTGTTTGCTATAGCGATGGCACTTGTGCTGTCGCAATAGATTGGAATTTTGGAGAGCTGGAGATCATAGTCTAGTAGTTGATTTCTCATCCACAAGACTTGAGAACAGCAGCTTCCAGCGGCTACATACTCAGCTTCAGCTGTGGAAGTGGACACCGAGTTTTGCTTCTTACTTGTCCAACTTACCAGCTTTCCACCCAGGAGCTGACATCCTCCTGTGGTGCTTTTCCTATCCATTTTGCAACCTGCAAAATCACTGTCTGAATAGGCGGTTAGATCGAATCCTGAATCTTTGGGATACCAAAGACCTAGATTCGCTGTACCCTTAAGATATCGAAAGATTCGCTTTATAGCTTTCATATGAGATATCTTAGGTTCAGCTTGATATCGTGCGCACAGACATGTTGCAAACATAATATCGGGTCGTCTAGCTGTAAGATACAGTAGTGAGCCGATCATCCCACGGTACAGCGTGACATTGACAGGAACACCCTTTGTGTCCTTATCAAGTATCAGCGGTGGTGCCATAGGGGTTTTCATAGCTGAACTTTCAGTTAAGTCGAATTTTTTCAGCATATCTTTAACATACTTTCCCTGATTTATAAAAGTTCCTTTTTCAGTTTGCTTAATCTGAAGACCAAGGAAATATGTTAGTTCACCCATCATACTCATTTTATACTCATCTTTCATTCTATCAGCGAAACGAGTACAAAGCTCAGGGTTAGTAGAACCAAATATAATGTCATCAACATATATTTGAACTAAAATGATATGACCTTTTATTTTTCTAAAAAACAAAGTTTTGTCAATCTTACCTCTCTCAAATTTTTCAAGGTGGAGATACGTAGAAAGAGTGTCATACCATGCACGAGGAGCTTGCTTCAAGCCATAAAGTGCCTTATCCAGCTTATAAACATAACCTGGACGCTTAGAATCTGAGAATCCTGGAGGTTGTTCCACATAAACTTCTTCATTCAGCTTTCCATTTAGAAACGCTGACTTAACATCCATTTGATGTACAGTGAAGTTTTTGTGTACAGCATATGCTAAGAAAAGACGAATAGATTCAAGTCTTGCTACAGGAGCAAAGGTTTCGTCATAATCTATACCTTCCTCTTGTCTGTATCCCTGAGCAACAAGACGAGCTTTGTTGCGAGTTACAGTACCATGTTCGTCCAACTTGTTTCGATAGACCCACTTAGTGCCTATCACTGTTTTGTCAGTTGGTCTCCGAACAAGTTTCCAAACTTTGTTTCTTTCGAATTCAGTCAGCTCTTCTTGCATAGCGCTGACCCAGTTTGGATCTCTGAGGGCATCATCTATTTTCTTTGGTTCAGTTAGAGAAATAAAGTTAACAAATAAACAAATATTACCTGCACTTCTACGAGTCTGAATACCAGCGTTGGGATCACCAAGAATTTGATCGATTGGGTGATTTACAGTCCATCGCTGAGCCGGAGCATGCGTCGCTGACGCAGTCTGAACTAGAGAAACTGAAGATGAGGCTTCAGCTACTTCTGGATAATCAGCTAAGAGAGGAATGCTTGCATTTGTCACTTCATTCACTGATTGCTGAGAAATAGATGGAATTTCTGAGACATTTGGATCAACTGCGGGTATAGTATTTATAGGAACAGCTGAGACCCAAGATGTTTCAGCTTCACTATTTTGCATATTGGGAATGATAGTAGGACCATCATTTTCAGTTGTATGAGTATGAGTAGTGGGAACATCTTCTGAATCACCAAGATGAGAAAACATCCATTGATTCAGTTCTTCTGTATCAGCGTTCGGTTTAGAGTTCGCTGAACGGGATTCGTCAAACGTGACGTGAATAGTTTCTTCTACAGTTTGTCTTCTTCGGTTGAAGACTCTGAAGGCTTTGGAAACTGAGGAGTATCCAAGAAAGATTCCATCATCAGCCTTAGGATCAAACTTTCCAAGGGCATCTCTGTTGTTCAGTATGAAACACTGACAACCAAAGATGTGAAGAAAGCTGATTGAAGGCTTTCTCCCATGAAAGAGTTCATAGGCTGTCTTTTTGAATCTTTTGACTATCAGCGACCTGTTTTGCGTAAAACAAGCCGTGTTGACAGCTTCTGCCCAAAACTGAGTAGGCAGGTGAGAATCGCTGAGCATTGAACGTGCAGCTTCAATAATTGTTCTATTTCTTCTTTCAGCAACTCCGTTTTGTTGTGGTGTTCTCACTGACGAAAAGTTATGAGAAATACCCTTGCTCTCAAGGAAGGAATCAAGAGAACTGTTTTTGAATTCAGTTCCATGATCACTCCTTATTGAGCGAACAGTCATATTGTTCAGAGTTTCCATCTTCCGAACAAAGGTGATGAGTTCTTCAGGGGTGTCACTCTTAGAAAGGAGAAACATTACCCATGTATAACGAGAGAATTCATCAACTATGACCAGCGTATATTTCTTTCCAGCGATGGATTGTTTGTTAACGGGGCCAAACAAATCCATATGGAGTAGTTGAAGAGGAGATGACACTGAGGAAACTTGCTTGGACTTAAAGCTTGCCTTGGTCTGCTTCCCTTTTTCACACGCTGAACATAAGGATTCTTTGGCGTATGAATGTTGAGGTAGACCAGTGACTAACTCTTTGGATGAAAGAGTATTCAGTGTCTTGAAGTTGAGATGTGAGAGTCTCTTGTGCCATAGCCAGTTGACATCAGAAGATGCCTTTGAGAAGAAACAGGAGTTCTCAGTGGTTGTTGAGTCCATGTTTATAACGTAAACATTTTCCAAACGATAACCGCTGAGAGCTATCTTCTCCTTTTTGTCAGAGACAAAGCAGGATTCCTTGGTGAAAATCACTTTGTTATCCATGTCGCAAAGCTGACTGATGCTCAGAAGATTATGCTTCAGCCCTTCAACATATGCGACTCTTCTGAAGGATGTTGTACCATTTGAAAGTACACCATACCCTCGGGTGTGTCCTTTTCCATTTCCACCGAAACTTACAGAGGGACCCTTCTCTTCCTTGTATTCAGCGAGCAGGCTTTTCTTTCCAGTCATGTGTCTAGAGCATCCGCTATCGAGATACCAGATACCCTTCTTAACCTGCAATACAAAGGAAGATTAGTTTTGCTTGGGTACCCACTTCACCATGTATACGCGTTTGTCAGTGGAAGTGGTTGGAATGGGTTCAGCAGTCTTCGCAGCATTTGAAGATTCAGCTTTGTCTTTCTTCACTTTGGTCAATTTCTTGACCTCAGCGGTATGAGTCACCTTGACCTGACTTGCAACTGGTTTGGTCTTCTTTGGTGCTATCTTCACCTTAGCTATCTTATCAGCTTTGGTGGCTGTGGGACACTTACTTGCAATATGATCGGTAAGTCCACAGTGATAACATTTCCTATAACTAAAATTAGTTCTAGGACCACTTGTGTGCTGAGCTTTTAATTTGGAATTAGAAGTGCCAGCACCAAGTACACTATTGGTTTTTGAAATAGGACGAACATTCAGTTCTTCAGATTTCTTACCAAGGACATCTACTCTGAGTCTAGGAGTAGGTCGCTGAACTGATCCAGAGGTCTGATTTCTAGAACCAGATGAATGAATCACTAAGGCTTTGGAAGCATTCAGCTTAGGTACTAAAGTACCCTTCTGAGGATTTTGATAAATTACAATTCCTTTACCTTTATCTTTAGAGACAGAGGTAGGTTTTGAATAAACCATTTTCTCCTTACCTTTTGAGGAGGTAGGAGTTTCCTCAGGGATTGGTGTAATCGACGAGGAGTACTGAGATGAAGAAGTGTCAGCTACTGAGGATACGAACGTTCCAAATTTAAGCATTGAACGTTCAGTGGTTGGTATTGGAGTATCATATTTATAACCCAGACCACGTTTATCACTCAGAGGAATCTGAGCCTTAATTATCTCAGTGATCTTTGTTGAAGAATTACACCATCCTTCAACAGTAGCTTGTTCAGCTTTTAATGCAGCGATAGCTTCCGCTCGTTCAATTTTGACTAGCTGATTTAAATGGACTTGATCTTTAAAATCTTCTTCAAATTTAGAAAGCTTTTCTATTTGAAGGTGGCAATTTTTAAGCTTTTCAGCGAGATCAAGATTTTGGTTTTCAACCACAACTTTGCCGTTCATGGCTTCGTATAAGCTTCTAGTCAGTAGTTCGATTTTACGGAGACTATCAGCTTCATCAATATTTACAATATTGGTAAATAAGGAAGGTGATACCTGAATGGCAGATGTTGAAGTGGAGGGTATGTCTGAACTTTCTTCCTCTTCTTCAATCTTGGCCATGAGACATTGATTTGCTTCATCATCTTCAGAATCAGATGACGAGGCTTCTTCATCAGAAGCAGCCCAATCATAGTCAGCCATTAGGCCTTTTCCCTTCTTCTTAAAGCTTTTCAGCTTTGCATACTTCTCCTTCAGCTTTAAGTATTTGTCGTCTTTATTCCTTGGAACAAAGGATTTCTTTGTAAAGGCTGAAGGTCTCATGATTTTCTTTGACCTGCACTCGTTAGCGAAATGACCTGTCTTTTCGCAGTTAAAACAAGTAGCAGTAGCCTTATCAACAAAAGCTGATGACTTAGGCTTGTCAGCTATAGAAAGAGTTTTGTTCTTTCTAAACATTTTCTTCTTGGCGAATCTCCTGAACTTTTTAGTTAGGAGAGCCAAGGATTCATCATCTGAAGAATCAGAATCTGATGATCTTTCAGAGTTACTTTCTAACTCAGTGATAGTGACCACGGGTCGCTGAGTAGAAGGTTCCTCTGAGATTAAAGCAACAGGGGTGCTTTTGGAATCTTTTACAAGATTCTTCTTAAGATGGCTAGATTGCTCATGATTCAGCAATGTGCCATATAAGGTAGCGAGTGTCATTGATCTTAGATCTTTTGACAGCTTGAGACACATGGAATAATTGTCCCAGCTTTCAGGTAAACATTCTAAAAACTTTGTCAGAACTTCAAAGTTAGAATATTCCTTACCAACCGTTTTAAGATCTATAATTAAGCAGTTAAAACGTTGATGTACTTCAGAGAGAGTTTCATTCTTACCAGAGATGAAACTTTCGTATTGTCTTACCAGGTTGATCTTTCTTGAATCCTGGACTTCAGACGTTCCTTCATACTGAACACATATTGTGTCCCACATGGCCTTCGAGGATTTCAGGTTCATGACGGAATGGTAGACTTCGTCAGGAAGGGCCATGGATAGTATGGATCTGGCTTTTGTATCTATAGCCACTTTCTTCTTGTCTTCATCGGTCCAATGATGGATTTCCTTTGGAATCAGCCTTTCTGGAATAGCAGCTCTAGTTGCAGTGGCTGGAACGGCAGGATCAATCGTTACAGGGATGTGTGGACCGTTTTCAAGATAGTAAGGTATAGTAGGGTCTACACCTTCTAAGAAGAGTGTCATCCTATTTTTCCATAAGTTGAAGTTGTCTCTGGAAAATCTAGGGGGTTTTGCAAGAGAACCATTGTCGATATAGTGAGTGTTTGTGTTTGAGTTGGCCATTTTTAGATAATAGCAAGGAAGAGAAAATATCTTAGATTAGATCTTGTTTATGAGATTAAACAAATCCGCTCTGATACCACTTGTTGGTCCCGAAAGGCTTAAACAAGTTTGTAGAAGGGGGGGGGGGGGGTTGAATACAAACACACTATTTTACTTTTCTAAATTGTTTATTGATAAATCATTAACAATTTACAGCTTGTTGCGGAAACAAGATTAAGGATAAACCTAAATCTAAACAAGTTGGAACACTAAGGTTTTCTTGCACTAAGAAAGATAAGGAGATTACTAATAAAATCCTATCTTGAGAGATTTGAACTTGTCCAGAGTTAGCAAGTTACTTCAAATGAAGTGAGTTCATCTCTTTATATACTGCATGCATTTAATGCAATCCAGTATATACTTTACACGTGTCATTAGCGGATTGGTTGCATGTCATTGACCTTTGATGACAACCTTAGTAGCCGCATGAATGAACAGTGTAGTGTCAGAGTGGTTGTACGATTTCAGATTTTCGGAGGTTCTTTTCTGACATTTCGTACGGTGGCGTGCAAGGGAGGTTAAGACAAAAGTACTTTGTACGGAGGACTTCATGATCAGCTTTCGTTGATTCAGCGATTATCATTTACTATTCAGCAGATGATAAAGTTCAGCGATAGCTGAAGTCTTGTACTTGATACTTCACGTTGAGTGGACAAATCTGAGTCTTCGCTGATCCGCATCAGTTCATTAGGAGACTTGTCGCTGGTTCTTGAGCTTGATCTTCGACTTCAGCGTAGAACCTTTGTTGACGTGAATCTTGTCTTCAGGGATCATAAGTAAACAACTAACTTATCAGCGATCACCATAAGGACTGAACAGACTCAGCGATATGGTGAACAGTGTTCGCTGAATGTTTAATCTAAAAGTGCGAGAGTTCCTATCAGCAGTACTGTAAGATCTTAGTACTTATCAGCGATAGTGAAACTCTGATACATATTGTTTACTTACAATTTTCACTAAGTATTTAAGATAGGGTCATTATCAAATCACTGAGGGTTTGGATCAACATCCTCCAAAGTTCAGAATCTCAAAAGCTGAATACAAGGAACACCTCAGAGCTGAACGCCTCATCGCTGAAAGAAAGGAAGCTGAAGAAAAAGACAGAGAATACGCCATCAAGCTTACTCAAGAATCTGTCAAAGACCCCAAGCTGAAACGTGTTCCCATTCAAATCCAACGAAAGCTTTGGGAAGAAGCCCACAAGATCGTGGAAAAGAAAACTGAAGTTTCTCAGACCACCCTGATCTGGTGTAAAGAGAAAATACACTTCAGATATCGTCCAACGAAGATCAACAAGGTATTCATCTCTGGAAGAACCTCTATCGGAGTACCTATTGTTGACATCAAACTTTTCAGAGAAGATGGCCAAACTGAAACCTTTCGCGCTGACACTGCAAAAAGGTATGGTCTCTCTGAATGGCTGGAGATGAGGTTAGCTATCCAATCGTCACAATCTAAGTACAAGGATCATTTCGAAAAGCTGATAAACAGACAGATCGACTTGATATCTTCTTGTGTGGACATTCCTCCTCTTCCTGATCTTAAGCTGGAAAAAAAAGGGCCTCTCCAAAGAAGAAACGTCAAGATTCAAACTCAGGTCCTGTCATACGAAATGAAACTGGAATTGGTTTCTCTCGCGCTGAAGTTCTTGGTCCTGACCCTGATCTATCTGCCCTTGACATTTCTTTGCCACCATGTGAACTTTTCGTCCCTGGTAAAGTCATCAGTAATCCTTATGGAATATTCTTTCTCGACTACGACGGACGTAAATGTTTTCAACGGATCGCTGAGCTTCCAATCACTCCAATCGAACAGCTCAGAGATCTCATCTACTGGTGTGACTTCAGAAAAGACATTCAGGCACGACACCTAAAACCTTTAATCTTTGAAGAAGCGCTGAACAAAAGAAAACGAGGTGTAACGGTTTCTGACTGGATGATCCCCACTGAAAAGACCCTTGATGAACTTCTCATTAAGGAAGAACCCTTTGAAAACTGATATAATCTCCTTTTTCTCTATTGTACCAGTTATCCTTCTGTACTTGTAAAATTATTTCGCTCGTACTTGTAATCTTTCTGTTCTTCATTGTAACCTGATTCAAAGTTTTAAAGAAAGATTTCAGCGAATGTACTTTACTCCATCAATACTGAAAAGATCCCAGAAAACAGTAAAAGAGACAAATATTTTATGAGTTCTTTTTATCCTTATGTTTTCATTAAATAGCAATTTTCTTTGTTGCTATGTCATAATCAAATAGGGGGAAATTGTTGATCCAAACCCTCAGTGATTTGATAATGACCCTTTTCTTATACTTAGTGAAAATTGTAAGTAAACAATATGTATCAGAGTTTCACTATCGCTGATAAGTACTAAGATCTTCCAGTACCGCTGATAGGAACTCTTTGTTGTTTAAATTAAACATTCAGCGAAACTGTTCATCATTAATGCTCTGAGTCTGTTCAGTCATTATGATGATCGCTGATAAGTTAGTTGTTTACTTATGATCCCTGAAGACAAGTTTCACGTCAACAAAGGTTCTACGCTGAAGTCGAAGATCAAGCTCAAGAACCAGCGACAAGTCTCCTAATGAACTGATGCGGATCAGCGAAGACTCAGATTTGTCCACTCAACGTGAAGTATCAAGTACAAGACTTCAGCTATCGCTGAACTTTATCATCTGCTGAATAGTAAATGATAATCGCTGAATCAACGGAAGCTGATCATGAAGTCCTCCGTACAAAGTACTTTTGTCTTAACCACCCTTGCACGCCTCCGTACGAAATGTCAGAAAAGAACCTCCGAAAATCTGAAATCGTACAACCACTCTGATACTACACTGTTCATCCTTACGGCTACTAAGGTTGTCAACAAAATTCAATGACATGCAACCAACCAGCTAATGACATGTGTAAAGTATATACTAACTTGCATTAAATGCATGCAGTATATAAAGAGATGAACTCACTTCATCTGAAGTAAACTTGCTAACTCTGGACAAGTTCAAATCTCTTATCTCAGATAGGTTATTATTAGTATGTAAAGCCCGTGTCCCGGTATGTTTTTTTAAAATCCTTAATTTTTTTTCTAGCGAGTCTCTTTAACGGAAGTTGTCAAAGGGACCTCGAATGTTAGGTATGGCAAACCTTATTTTTTTTTACAATGTAATGGGAATTTAGGGATCAAAAGTGCCAAGGTGTTGGAGTTTAGGGGCCAATTGTGGACATAAGGGATTTTTGTGGGGTGAACGGCTAAGGAAGGGGGACCGACCCCCCCCCCCCCCCTTTCTCTCTTCTCGTCGGTTTCCAAAATCAGCAACAAAACAGCCCCTTTGATTTGTTGTGGGTTTTTCTTTTGGTTTGGATTTTGCCGAGAGGGAGAATTAGTGAGTGAGAGAAAGAGATCGCAAGAGAGAGAACCAAGAGAAGAAGAGAGAGAGTGGTCACCGGAGTTCCAGTCGCCGGAGGTTCCAGTCGCCGGAGTTCCAGTCGCCGGAGGATTTCCATTCACCGGAGAAGTCGAGGGAAGAGAAACGACCATCGCAAGGTAAGCCGTTCCCCTCGCTCTATCTTGTTCGTTCTTGTTTATTCTTTTTCCGGCGAGCAACCGTCGCCGCACGCCGCCGTACGCCGCCACTGTGGTGGCTGGGCGTGGGCAGCAGTGGCTGCGAGTGTGGGTGTGGGTGCACGCTTAGAGCGATCGAGAGAGAGAAGGGCGGTGACGCGAGTGGTTGGTGTGAGTTGTGTGCGTGTGTGTGTAATCACCGCCGGCCGCCGCCTGCTGCCGCCGCCGGCGACCACCCTGCCGGAGAGGGCGGTGGGTGGTGCTCGTGTGGCGGGACCCTACTGACCTAAACCCATCGTTGCTTAGAAATCCCGAACTCGTAAAATCAGCTGCGTAGTCGTATTATAAAAATCGTCAATTTATGTGATTAATCGTTCTGCCACTGTTTTGCGGTGGCTATAACTTTCCCGTCATAACTCCGATTGAGCCGAAACTGGCGCCCACGCTTCGAGCTCGGGACCGGGCACGTTTTCTGTGTTTTAGCGGAAAACTGGTTCGGCCTCGAGCTAGGAGAAAAAGTGGCCGCAAGTTCAGCGGTTCGTCATTTCATGTAAAGAATTCTGGATTCTGCCCTGTTCTTGCGTAGCCGATAACTTTTTACTCGTAGCTCGGTTTGGGGTGAAATTGGTGCCAAAAGTTCCCTTTTCGAGTCTAGCAACTTTTCTGTGTTTTGTGCAAAACCCAGTTCGGACTGTAAATAGGGTCGAATTGCTGTTTTATATCGAACAGTGCGGTTTTTCGCTGTGCAGTTAACCGGACTTGTAAAATCTATAATAAATTGTAGAAAAATCGTTAGAGCGCGTGCGATATGTCCTTAGAACCGTAACTCAGAGCACTTTCTAGTCATATAAAATGTTTGAGGATTTTCTGGGTTTAAGAGGGTCGAATCAGGTCCCGAACAGACCCGTTTAGTTAGGTGGGAAAAGTCATTTTAGTGACGGTTGTAGCGTGCGTCGCGTCTTTAGGTCCGAGTCTCGTATTAATGCATGTTAACGTTCGTTTAGGTATTGGGAAGTGATTTTTGGATTGTGGAGCTTGGAATTTTGATTACGAGCTAGACGCGCTTTTGAGGTGAGTTCTTTCACCGCGTAGTTAGGAATTTCATGTATGTTGTTTTTGTGTTATTGGTTGTTACGTGTAATTATGTGGTTGCATGAGATAATTGGTATGTGGTAACTGTTAATGATTGGCGATTTGTATATTTATTTGTATTGTTTACTCGGTGGGACCGAGGGCTTGGTGGGACTAAGCTTATTTGTATTGTTTACTCGGTGGGACCGAGGGCTTGGTGGGACTAAGCTTATTTGTATTGTTTACTCGGTGGGACCGAGGGCTTAGTGGGACTAAGCTTAGTTATATCTTGTTTTACTCGGTGGGACCGGGGGCTCGGTGGGACTGAGCTTATAATTAATTTATCTAGTTGCTCGGTGGGACCGAGGTTTGTTTTTATATGATAATTGATTGTGGCTGTATTCAAGGTGATAATGATGTGACCTACTTGCGAGTAGGGGCGATATACATGGGTTGCTACCTACGTGTGTGTTTGAATTCACTAAGCTTTAGCTTACCCTTTTCCCTTATGTTGTGACCTCAGGTGCGAGGGGCAGGCAGGCTTGACGGTACACACAAGCGCGGGTGCTGATGATGTTTTTATTTTATTTTTACTTTTAAACCTTTAGACTTGTTTATAACATTTTCCGCTGCATAACTTTTTGGATGGTTTGGTAAACGAAGTATTTCAATTGGGTTGCAAATTATTAGATTGGAGGATTTTTATAATGAAATATATGTTTTAAAAATTTTTTAAAATTCCTTGAAATTTTTGGGACGTTACAACTTGGTATCAGAGCACGGCTTGAGTGAATCAAACACATCTCGGTGTGTTTGGTCTCAAGTTGCGGCTAAGAGATTTTAAATTCTTTTATTTGATCTTTTTAAAAATTAAATAAAAAGAGAAAACCCGTTTGGGAACGGTGATCGTGGGCGCAGTGTGTACAGTCAGCCGACGCCAGCTGGGAAGGTAAGGAACTTAGTGTGTCTATTGCTTTTCAGGTATAGTGTATGCATGTTAGACTGCTTATGTGAACTGTATGGTACCGTATGCTGGTTTATCGCTTATAGGAACTCCTGCTAGCTTTGATAGGTTGTTAAGCGAATGCACTCTAGGTTGTATGCCGTAGAAACTGAATAGCCTTAGAATATTAGATTTAGTTCTATTGCGCAGCTCTTGTTTGAGTCCAACCGTTCTAGGATAGAATCTCTTATTCGAACGTCTATCTGGTTTTACACTGTATACGACCGTGCATTCACGAGGCGACTCATCAGGGTTAGTGGGGTTTCCGCGTTAGCAAGGGATAGTGGGTGATATGACCTTTCTAGGGAGTAGAAAAGGTGTTTGTACGGGCTGGATTGGCTATATGTGTTTATTGGTGGTAACCGACTACTTGAATGTCTCGGGACAGGACTCGAAACGAGTAAGGATAGGTGTGAAGGGTAGTAGTAGAGCTCCTACTATCTGAAGCACATGATCCATGCTTGAGTCGGGGAGAGTCACGAGGGAGCCAAGGAGTGGAGTATGAGCGTGGTAGGGTGAGTTATATATGCTTATAGATCTCTGAATTTTCTCTTTCTAGAATGGTCAATACAAGAAGGAACAACGCGGCGGCGCAAGCCGGGACGGGGGTTACTGAGGAGCGTATTAGGGAACTGATTGCTACTGAGGTTTCCCACGCGATCGGGGAGGCGATCCCCGAAATCATCACTGCTATTCGAGAGGAGGTGGTGATCCTACTGGAGGAGCGTATTGCAGCTATTCCACTGCCTGCGGAGGGTCATCCCCGTAACCGAGAGTTCCAATACCGGGATCTCTCCGCCTGTTCCCCGCCAGAGTTTAAGGGAGACCTGGACCCGATTACCAGTATGCGATGGGTATCTGACATGGAGTTCGCATTTTTGACCAGTGGTTGCCCGGACAACCTAAAGGTCCGTTTTGCAGTAAACCTACTTCGTGACGGCGCGAAGGATTGGTGCGCCACGGCATTGACGCCTGCCGAGCGCACTACCTTGACTTGGGACGAGTTTGTCACTCGTTTCCGTGCAGAGTATGTACCGCCGGTAGAAATGGAACGACTCGCGAAGGAATTTCTAGAGCTCACACAGACTACAGAGACAGTAAAGGAAATGAACAAGAAATTCACTGAGATGTCATTATTTTGCCCACAGTATGCTGCCTCGGAAGAGATGAAGATGTCACGGTATAAGGATATGTTGCGCACGGAGATTCGGGAATTTGTTAGCACGGCTCAGTATACTACGCTGTCTGCCATGATGGACGCTGCTCGGAGGAGGGAGATTGAGCTGGAGACCCAAGCCAAGAAACGGAAGGCAGCACAGCCGGTGACGCCCATCTCGGCAGCACCGAAGAGATCGAGGTTCACGGATACGCGCACGGGTTCTAGGGGTGGCGGGTTTGAACCCCGAGATACCGGGGTGAGGAGAGTTGAGGGGTGTTTTAAGTGTGGCCAACCCGGTCACCTTAGCCGGGATTGTAGGGTACCGTTAGTGGTTTGTTTCAACTGTAATCAGACAGGCCATGTAAGGGCCAACTGTCCTAGGGCAGGGGTAGCTACTGGGGGTGGAGCACCGAGGGCGCCTGGGAATGCCCCGTTACGTATTACCGATGGTCGAGCAGGCCCGTCGGGGGCGGGAGCGGCTCGAGGCAGAGTCCACCAGTTGACGGTGGATGAGGCGCAGGCGACGCCTAAAGTGGTTACAGGTACATTCCCTTTGTTTCCCTCTTCTTGTTTTTCCTTTGCATGTTGTTTATTATTTTGTGTCGGGATTATATGGTAGGCACGTTCCTAGTTAACTCGGTGCCTGCGGTTGTGATGTTTGATAGTGGGGCTACTCACTCTTTTGTGTCACGCACGTTTAGCGAGGGTTTGGGCCGAGTGGTAGGACGTTTGAGTCATCCTCTTGTTGTTGAGGTGGCTGATGATAGGACCTTGACGGTCACGGATGTGTTTCGCGGGTGCATTTTAGAGATTTCAGGAGTGCGGTTTCCCATTGACCTGATCCCGATTACCATGCGGGAGCTTTGTGTGATTGTGGGAATGGATTGGATGGATAAGTTCGACGCGGAGATTGTTTGTCGCCACAAACAAGTGCGAGTTCGAACCCCAAGCGGGGGAGAACTGTTAGTACAGGGAGATTCGTCTAGGCGGACTACGGCTATATGTTCGGCTGCGAGAGCTCGAAGGTACCTTCAGCATAGTGGTCAGGGGTTCCTGGCATATGTGTTAGACACGAGAGTTGGGGAGGAGAAGGAGTCTGCGGAAGATGTGCCAGTTGTACGGGAGTTCATCGACGTATTCCCTGAGGATTTGCCGGGGATACCTCCCGAACGACAGGTAGAGTTTCGGATCGATCTGATCCCGGGTGCTGCTCCGGTGGCCAAGGCACCCTATCGCCTGGCCCCACCGGAAATGAAAGAACTGCACGCCCAGTTACAGGAACTACTCGAAAAGGAGTTCATCAGACCGAGCTGTTCGCCGTGGGGAGCACCTATTTTATTTGTAAAGAAGAAGGATGGGTCACAGCGAATGTGTATAGATTACCGGGAGCTGAATAAGCTTACGGTAAAGAATCGTTATCCGTTGCCGAGGATTGACGATCTATTCGACCAGCTTCAGGGAGCCTCATGGTTCTCTAAGATCGACCTACGGTCAGGGTACCACCAGATGCGGGTTCGGAGTGAGGACGCAGAGAAGACAGCCTTCCGTACACGGTACGGTCATTACGAGTTCGTGGTGATGCCTTTTGGGCTCACCAATGCACCAGCAGCATTCATGGACCTCATGAACCGTGTGTGCAGTCCGATGTTGGACAGATCGGTGATTGTATTCATCGACGACATTCTGGTGTATTCCAAGTCCAAGGAGGAGCACGAGGTACATCTTCGGGAAGTGTTGGAGGTTTTAAGGCGAGAGAAGTTATACGCGAAGTTTTCCAAGTGCGAATTCTGGTTACGAGAGGTCCAGTTCTTAGGACATGTCGTGAACCAGGATGGTATCATGGTTGACCCAGCTAAAATCTCAGCAGTGTTACGGTGGGAAGTACCGAAGACTCCTACCGAGGTGCGGAGCTTCCTAGGTTTGGCGGGGTATTACCGAAGGTTTATTCAGGATTTCTCCAAGATCGCGTTGCCGATGACGCGATTGACGAAGAAATCTGCGGCCTTCAGCTGGGGTGAGGAGCAACAGAAGGCGTTTGAGGAGCTACGCAGGCGGTTGTGCGAGGCTCCTGTACTAACCTTGCCTGAGGGTATGGAGGATTTGGTGGTGTATTGCGACGCATCACATCAGGGTTTGGGTGCCGTGCTTATGCAGCGCGGCAAAGTCATAGCCTATGCTTCTAGGCAGCTGAAGCCTCACGAAGCGAATTACCCGACTCACGACTTGGAGTTGGGAGCGGTAGTGTTTGCCCTAAAAATTTGGAAGCATTATCTTTATGGCGTCAAGTGTACGATCTACACTGATCATAAGAGCCTCAAGTACTTGATGGATCAACAGAATCTTAATATGCGCCAGCGAAGATGGCTCGATGTACTGAAGGATTATGACTGCGAGATACTTTACCACCCGGGTAAAGCGAACGTGGTCGCGGACGCACTCAGCCGACACCCGGTCGGTGAGCCATTGAGGGGTTTATGTCAGCGATTGACAGTGGTGGCCCCTATCTTGGAGTCAATAAAAAGCGCTCAGGAGGTGGCTGTCTTAGAGGAGAATGCGAAGCGGGAAAGAGTGTCGGGGGAAATCCCGAATTTTATTCGTGATAGTCGTGGGTTGTTAACTCGACATGGTAGGGTTTGGGTTCCACTCCTCGGTGGGAACCGTCAGGTGCTGATGGATGAGGCGCATAAGTCCAAGTTCTCGATTCATCCGGGGGCTACAAAAATGTACAGGGACTTGCGCGAAGGTTACTGGTGGCCCGGCATGAAGCGGGATGTGGCTAGATGTGTGGAGGTATGTATGACCTGTCGGAAGGTCAAAGCGGAACATCAACGACCTCATGGGAAATTGCAACCGTTGGAGGTTCCGGTTTGGAAATGGGAAGAAATTACCATGGACTTCATAACGAAACTCCCAAGGACTCCCCGTGGGAATGATGCCATCTGGGTGATTGTTGACCGTCTGACCAAGAGTGCTCACTTCTTGGCCATCAGGGAGAGCTCCTCGGCGGAGAAGCTTGCGGAGGTGTTTGTGCGTGAGATCGTGGCCAGGCACGGGGTGCCAGTTTCGATTGTCTCCGACAGGGATACTCGTTTTACCTCTCGGTTTTGGGAGAAGTTCCAGTCGGAGATGGGTACACGGTTACACTTTAGTACAGCCTTCCATCCACAGACGGATGGTCAGAGCGAGCGAACCATTCAGACCCTCGAGGATATGCTTCGAGCTTGTGTCATTGACTTTGGAGGTAGTTGGGATCAGCACCTTCCTCTAGCAGAATTTTCCTACAACAACAGCTATCACTCTAGTATTGGCATGCCGCCGTACGAGCTGTTGTACGGTAGGAAGTGCAGGACGCCCGTTTGTTGGGGCGAAGTGGGTCATCGGGTGCTAGGGAGCACTGACATTGTGTTAAGGACGACCGAGATGATACAGATTGTGCGGGATCGTTTGGTTACAGCTCAGAGTCGACAGAAGAGCTACGCCGATAAAAGGCGATCAGACTTGGAGTTTCAAGTTGGCGACTATGTGTTATTGAAGGTTTCACCCTGGAAAGGGGTGATCCGCTTTCGTAAGCGCGGGAAGCTAGGGCCTCGTTATATTGGACCTTACCGGATCATCGCCCGCGTGGGGAAAGTGGCTTACCGGTTAGAGTTACCGGAGGAACTGAACTTGATTCACAACACCTTCCACGTTTCGCAATTGCGGAAGTGTGTGATGGATGAGTCTGCAGTAGTACCGCTCGAAGATATTCAGATCGATGAGCGGCTTAATTATGTGGAAAAGCCAATTGCTATTCTTGACAGGAGGACGAGAACCTCGCGGAACAAGGTTGTTGGGTTGGTGAAGGTTCAATGGAGACACCGAAAGGGTTCCGAGTGGACTTGGGAACCTGAAGCGAAGATGCGAGAGAATTATCCAGAGCTGTTTGCAGGAATAGACTTCGGGGACGAAGTCTAATTCAAGCGGGGGAGAGTTGTAAAGCCCGTGTCCCGGTATGTTTTTTTAAAATCCTTAATTTTTTTTCTAGCGAGTCTCTTTAACGGAAGTTGTCAAAGGGACCTCGAATGTTAGGTATGGCAAACCTTATTTTTTTTTTACAATGTAATGGGAATTTAGGGATCAAAAGTGCCAAGGTGTTGGAGTTTAGGGGCCAATTGTGGACATAAGGGATTTTTGTGGGGTGAACGGCTAAGGAAGGGGGACCGACCCCCCCCCCCCCCTTTCTCTCTTCTCGTCGGTTTCCAAAATCAGCAACAAAACAGCCCCTTTGATTTGTTGTGGGTTTTTCTTTTGGTTTGGATTTTGCCGAGAGGGAGAATTAGTGAGTGAGAGAAAGAGATCGCAAGAGAGAGAACCAAGAGAAGAAGAGAGAGAGTGGTCACCGGAGTTCCAGTCGCCGGAGGTTCCAGTCGCCGGAGTTCCAGTCGCCGGAGGATTTCCATTCACCGGAGAAGTCGAGGGAAGAGAAACGACCATCGCAAGGTAAGCCGTTCCCCTCGCTCTATCTTGTTCGTTCTTGTTTATTCTTTTTCCGGCGAGCAACCGTCGCCGCACGCCGCCGTACGCCGCCACTGTGGTGGCTGGGCGTGGGCAGCAGTGGCTGCGAGTGTGGGTGTGGGTGCACGCTTAGAGCGATCGAGAGAGAGAAGGGCGGTGACGCGAGTGGTTGGTGTGAGTTGTGTGCGTGTGTGTGTAATCACCGCCGGCCGCCGCCTGCTGCCGCCGCCGGCGACCACCCTGCCGGAGAGGGCGGTGGGTGGTGCTCGTGTGGCGGGACCCTACTGACCTAAACCCATCGTTGCTTAGAAATCCCGAACTCGTAAAATCAGCTGCGTAGTCGTATTATAAAAATCGTCAATTTATGTGATTAATCGTTCTGCCACTGTTTTGCGGTGGCTATAACTTTCCCGTCATAACTCCGATTGAGCCGAAACTGGCGCCCACGCTTCGAGCTCGGGACCGGGCACGTTTTCTGTGTTTTAGCGGAAAACTGGTTCGGCCTCGAGCTAGGAGAAAAAGTGGCCGCAAGTTCAGCGGTTCGTCATTTCATGTAAAGAATTCTGGATTCTGCCCTGTTCTTGCGTAGCCGATAACTTTTTACTCGTAGCTCGGTTTGGGGTGAAATTGGTGCCAAAAGTTCCCTTTTCGAGTCTAGCAACTTTTCTGTGTTTTGTGCAAAACCCAGTTCGGACTGTAAATAGGGTCGAATTGCTGTTTTATATCGAACAGTGCGGTTTTTCGCTGTGCAGTTAACCGGACTTGTAAAATCTATAATAAATTGTAGAAAAATCGTTAGAGCGCGTGCGATATGTCCTTAGAACCGTAACTCAGAGCACTTTCTAGTCATATAAAATGTTTGAGGATTTTCTGGGTTTAAGAGGGTCGAATCAGGTCCCGAACAGACCCGTTTAGTTAGGTGGGAAAAGTCATTTTAGTGACGGTTGTAGCGTGCGTCGCGTCTTTAGGTCCGAGTCTCGTATTAATGCATGTTAACGTTCGTTTAGGTATTGGGAAGTGATTTTTGGATTGTGGAGCTTGGAATTTTGATTACGAGCTAGACGCGCTTTTGAGGTGAGTTCTTTCACCGCGTAGTTAGGAATTTCATGTATGTTGTTTTTGTGTTATTGGTTGTTACGTGTAATTATGTGGTTGCATGAGATAATTGGTATGTGGTAACTGTTAATGATTGGCGATTTGTATATTTATTTGTATTGTTTACTCGGTGGGACCGAGGGCTTGGTGGGACTAAGCTTATTTGTATTGTTTACTCGGTGGGACCGAGGGCTTGGTGGGACTAAGCTTATTTGTATTGTTTACTCGGTGGGACCGAGGGCTTAGTGGGACTAAGCTTAGTTATATCTTGTTTTACTCGGTGGGACCGGGGGCTCGGTGGGACTGAGCTTATAATTAATTTATCTAGTTGCTCGGTGGGACCGAGGTTTGTTTTTATATGATAATTGATTGTGGCTGTATTCAAGGTGATAATGATGTGACCTACTTGCGAGTAGGGGCGATATACATGGGTTGCTACCTACGTGTGTGTTTGAATTCACTAAGCTTTAGCTTACCCTTTTCCCTTATGTTGTGACCTCAGGTGCGAGGGGCAGGCAGGCTTGACGGTACACACAAGCGCGGGTGCTGATGATGTTTTTATTTTATTTTTACTTTTAAACCTTTAGACTTGTTTATAACATTTTCCGCTGCATAACTTTTTGGATGGTTTGGTAAACGAAGTATTTCAATTGGGTTGCAAATTATTAGATTGGAGGATTTTTATAATGAAATATATGTTTTAAATTTTTTTTAAAATTCCTTGAAATTTTTGGGACGTTACATAGTAATTTCCTTATCTCTCTTAGTGCAAGAAACCTTAGTGTTCCAACTTGTTTAGATTTAGGTTTATCCTTAATCTTGTTTCCGCTAACAAGCTGTAAATTGTTAATGATTTATCAATAAACAATTTAAAAAAGTAAAATCTGTGTGTTTGTATTCAACACCCCCCCCCCCCCTTCTACAAACTTGTATAGGCCTTCGGGACCAACACATTTTCCAACCATTTTACACCAAAATACCCACTTATACCAAAACCCTAATTTCATAGATAAGGAAGAAGAAGATCACCTCAATCAAACACAACCAAAATCACCCAATAATACCCCAAAATGGAAAAGAAGGTGAAAACAACAACAATCTAGCTTTTGGGTAGTGAGAAATTACCTTCACCACTTGAATCCTTCAAAAGAAAGCTCCTAGTCTCCCCAAAAGTTTCAAGCTTCCATATCTTCTACAATGGTGGAAGTGGGTTTAGTTTGAGTGGAGAAGATGAAGAAGAAGATAAAGGATTTAGGGTTTTCTAGAGGGAGAGGTCGGTTTTAGAGAGAAAGAGAGAGAGAGAGGAGTTGATTTAGGGTTGGGGATGAAATGAGGAATGAGAGGGAGAGAAGTCTTAAAAGGAAACCAAAATATCTCATCAGATGCATCGCGGACGTCCGGCCTTGCCTCTACCGAATTCCCATTTTTCTCTGTTGCTTCCGCGGATGACGTGCGGACTTCTGCACTATGCGGACGTCCGGCCTTGTGCCCCTTGCGGACGTCCGTAAGTCCAATTTCAGCATCTTAATTTTTTTTGGGGTGTTACAATAAAGGAGGTGGTCCAAATCCGGTTAGCGTGGAAAGGAAGGCTTCCTATTCATAATACAAATGGTGGATCGCGATGAGTGTTCGTTGTGTCACTTGTGGTAGGGGTGTTATTTTGCTTTATGGATGGGTGTTATTTTTAGATGCATGAGTTGGGTTTCTAGTGAGTTATGTTGGTTTTGGCTTAATGTGGCTTGTTACAAGATGAGTACCATTTGTGTTGGGGTTTTGGGGTGAGGCCGAGGGCCTAGACTCAGTTGTATTTCTATTTTTTCGCCTTTTTAATATATTTGCCTGGAGTTTTTCTTCAAAAAAAAGTTTTTTATTGGACATACCGTATTTTTGTTAGGTGTCGAAATAATATATATAATTATAAAAACAAAATTTTATAATATAAAAACCAAAAATTTTAAAAGTTTATGGGGCCAAATGACCCCCTTAAGAATGCTTTAGGTCCGCCAATGTCCATCGATCTCAAGTAAAATAACATGTCAAACTGATTGATGATCCTAAAATCAGCACATGTCAAAATGATTGATGATACTAAGGGGTGTTTACTTTTGACTTAATGAACTTAATGATTTGATCAGCTTATTTGGAGAGCCAAATCAGGATGTTTACTTAGACCATCTTCAATGGGGTTACTAAATCTTACAATAAACACTCAATTTAGTGTAAATAACACTATTCACATCTCTAATGGGGTCTCTATTTTCCACATTACATTTAGTGTAATGAATAGTATTACACTATATTTGCTGTAACTCTATTCATTTACACTACTTTTTACATCACTTTTAAAAATAATGTTACCCATTGGAGAAGATTTACTATTAGCACTAAAATTTACATTACTTTTGAAATTTGGTGTAGAATATAGTGGGACTCATTGGAGATGCCCTTAGAGCTTAACTTAAAAATTCTTGTCTTATTCACACAGCCACAAGACCTCACTTGTCCAGATTAAGCCAACAAAATGGCCCTTCCTACCCCTTGTTGCTAGACTCGCTCAATAGAAACCCTGCATCTCCTTACTAATCGACGCCCCTTCTTTCCCTCTGCACCCTATCTTCACAACACCAATCTCCATCCTTATTGGCTCCTCTCTTTTCTCGAAGATCTTTGCATCGCCTCCCCAACAAGCGACGACTTCTATATCTCGTCACCGACAGAGCACGACTTCTGCATCTCGTTTCCGACAGACGATGACTTCTGCATCTCGTTTCCGACTTCTGCATCGTCTCCTTTCTCTCTTTTTATTCACATTATTCCTTGAATCAAAGAAGAAACCACGTGACTTACGACTAGCTTTAATTTGAAATCCCAACTGTTTCTCACTTTCTCTCTCTACAAAAACCCTCAAAACTCGATTTTTGATGAAAACTCTGAAAACTCCTTTTTTGATGAATTTGAGAACCCAATAAGGAATTTATATTGTTGATTTTAATTCAAACACCTCAAACTGTTCCTCATGTTGTCTCTCTCTAGAACCCCCAAAGTCATGTGGAAATCCTAAATGGTGCGTTTGGTACACAGACAAGATAGAACTAGACACAATGGGACATGACAGAACAGAAAAGGACAGAACAACTATTCAGCATTTGGTAGACAGAACTGGACAGAACAGAACAGATAACATTAGATAAAATACAATAAATAAAAAGTAAAAATGAATAAAATTTAAAATATAACGTGTATTTGATGTTTTAAAGGAGAATTAGAATTTCTTTTGAGGTTATATATATTGGTAAAACATAAGCCTGTTCCACCCTGTTCGAGCTTGTTCCATGGGGTAGGGGTGGAACAGGCCTGTTCCAGCTTGTTCCACTATGTTCTCGTTTGTTCCACATAAAAGTAATGCCAAACATGGGACAGTGATCTCTGTTCTATTCTGTTCTGTCCTGTCCTGTCCAGTGCACCAAACGCACCCAAAAGGATTCCAATTTGGGCTCGTGGGTGTCAAAACCATTTTAGATCGGGTATAATCGGTATATGCATCAAGTGTAGGGTATATGTCGATTTTGGTAAGGTTCAACTAAACATAGCATTATTCATACTTATGGGTAAAATAGTCATTTATATTATTCATATTGTTATTCAGAAAAATACATGTAAACAACACATTTTTATCTAGTTATCCAGACAAATTTATATATCCATACAGGACTTAATAGAAAGTTTGGTAAACAACCCCTAAGTACACTTCGGATTGAGTATTAGGGACATTTGTGGAAAGTATTTAAAGTTAAATATATCTCTCAAAGACGTCAATATGTGAAGTATATGTATTATAGTTGGGCACCATTGAGCATAGTTTTCCAAATTCTCATTTGAAATAGACAAATATAGTTTCAAACTATCATATGACATTTCATGCAAATTCCTCTCCTCCTTATTATAGTATGATGTCAATTTTGACCAAATTTTATATAGTTTCGTGACGTTTTCTTGATACAACACTTCTCATAATCAATTTCCTTCTAAAATATTATAGCCGAAGTACTAATATCTTATTATTATTTTATAATTTTTTATTCATCTTACATCTACATACTCATTAAGTTTGTTATGTGTATTCAAAAGATAAGAAAATAAATAAGTGGAACTTTTTTTATTACTTATTTCTTTTTGAAAGTAACGTATAAACATATTTTATGTTTATGTTTACATTTTTATGTATGACTCGATATATAATGTCTAGTAGATTTTTATAAAAACAAATTATATTTTCTTCCTCTAGACTTTTGATTGGGCAAAGTCACTCCACCCTTTTGCCAACTGATATTATATTGACATATAACAAAATCAAAATAAAAAACTTACGATAATTAATAACTTACAAAAAATATGGTATTTTATGACAAAGCTAGAACAAAAGTTTTTTAATCGATTAAAATTATAAATTATTGTATATCTTTTTCCGATATAGTTTGGCTGTTTAATAGAAAAAGAATCTGATAATTGAGTGAAAAATAAATTATGGATAATAATTATTCGGGTATTTAGATAATTTTTGTAATTATTAAAAAGGACAGTGGGCCAAGATTGACCGGCGAAATTAGTAGACGTGTCCCGTTAATTATTCTCCCAAAGGGGTAAAATGGTCATTTCCTTAAGACAGCTCACAACACACCAGATGTGTCCTATTTGTTTGATTGTTTCGAAGGTTTAAAATGGTGCCGAGATCAAGCCTTAAGCCTTATACGTCACAACGAGGACGCGACGTTTTTCAATACGTGACATAAAGTGGCAAATTTGTATGTCATATTCAAATTTTATATATATATATATATATATATATATATATATATATATATATATATATATATATATTTACATATATGTTTTATACATATTATTCTAATCAAATAATGATTAAAAATGTACATTCATATTGGAAGAGAAAAATCATATAGACTACTAGTATAAAAGTAGTTTTTGATTGAATATATGAAATAGAACTTAGAAATATAATTTACAACTTCATTTTAATCTAGAATGCATAACATTTATGGCTTCGTGAAACTGTGAGTGATGTGATTAGATAAATCTATAAAAGTGTTAAATATAAAGTTAAAAATGTAAAAACACAAAAGATAAAAAAATTGAAAAAAACACGTCTTACAAAAAACGCATGCCATGGCGTGCCTTAAGGTGCCATAGCGTGAGCCACACCTTACAGAAACGCCATGGTCCATTTCGTAACGGCGAAGACGCGTCTTACGTCATATCGCGTCATGACGCACGCCATGGCGCCTTTTTGAACACTGATTGTTTCTACGCCATCTCCGATTCGAATCCATGGATCGTTTTGTCATTGTTTGTGTGGGCCCACCAGCATTTTACAAAAATCTAAGGCCATGCGTACCGGATGCGGGCTCGGGCTCGGGCTAGGGAGCGGGCTCGGCGGGTTCCAGCGGGAATGAGTACGGGGGAGAGGGCTTGGCGCGGGGCTTTGGGGGAGCGGGTTTGTAAACCCGTGGAACCCGAGTGAAATTTTGGCAAAATTTAATAATTTTTAATTCAAATTTACACTTTCAACCCCTATACTTATTTACTAAATTTACTTTATACCTTTTAGTTTCATTATTTTTATTTTACATTTAACACATATAATCGTTTATTAACTAAAATACGTTAAAAAATACGTTTTAATTTTAACAAGTTACACCATTATAATCGTCTATTCGATACGTTCGAAATGAGCCCAACATTGAATTTTTTTGGATTTATATATTTTATTATATATCATATAAACTACATAAAATTATTTTTTGAGTAAACTATGATTTTGGTCCCTGTGGTTTACTGTTAATAACGGTTTTCGTCTTTGATCTTTTAAAACTGCTTTTTTATCCTTATGGTTTCTATTTTCCTTCCATTTTCATCCCTCCATCCAACTTTGTTAAAATTAGAGTTAATTCTTCCAAAAAATAATTGAGAAAATTACATAATTGGTCCTTGTTTATTGTATATCAAATTTTACAATTTTTTTTCTTATTTTTATTTATTATTTTTATTTATTAAAAAATATATAAATATTTTTATTTTGTTAAATAATTAAATGTATAAATAAAAGAATTAAAAAAAATGATGTGGCGCTGAGGTGGCAAGCTAGGGCTTGAGGGTATGGGTACTCCACTTTTTGAGGGTTTGAGGGTAAAGAGAAAAGCTGATGTGGCGCTGAGGTGGCAGACTAGGGCTTGAGGGTATTGCTACTCATGGCCTAATAAACATGTTCTTAATTTATGTTCTTCAAGTTTATATATATATATATATATATATATATATAGAGGGGTGGGTTCAAATGAAAACTCATTTTTAATTGTGAACATGAGGACAAGTCACAACCATTGATCAAGATTTGGAAAACTAATCAAATATGGAAATTTGAATCAGCACCTACCATCTTTGACTTTTTATTTTTTTTAATTAAAAAACTTTTACCCTCTTAAATTTTAAAATAAATTATCTTAAAAATTACGAATATTTTAATCAAACAAATTACATCAAAAAAACGAGAGTTTCGTGCTCTTCGATATGACATCCATCTCGATATAGTTTTTTCTTCATTTAACCGTTTTTTTACGTGAAATGCTATGTATGTGTTATATTCAGTATGAATATGTATGCACATTTCCTGTTGTCCATATTCAGTATGAATAACAAAGGGGAACGTTCATTCACTATTCATGACGAATAACACAGTATTCAAAATGAATAATACAACATTCAGGACGAATAATACATGAATTCCTGATTCATGTATTATTAAACATGTATTATGTATTATTCACCTTGAATGTTGTATTATTCATCCTGAATGATACATTATTCATGATGAATAATATATGAATGACTCGTGAAGGTGTGAACACATGACGCACTCTCTTTTGTTTTTCGATTCACAACCGCGACTTGGTTTTATTCTTTATAAATATGTATGCACATCTCCAGGTGTCCACATTCAGTATGAATAACAAAGGTGAGCGTTCATTCACTATTTATGATGAATAATACAATATTCAGGATGAATAATACAATATTCAGTATGAATAATACATCATTCAGGGTGAATAATACACGATTCATGAATTGTGTATTATTCACCCTGAATGATGTATTATTCACCCTGAATGATGTATTATTCATACTGAATGATACATAGAAGCATTCCTAACAATGC